>JAEIGN010000727.1:1277500-2005000 GCA_018903745.1 Drosophila repleta
ATTCTCTCTGCTAGGACCTAGGACGTATATGTATGTATGTATATATGATGTAAGTATAAATGACACTTAAACATGGCTGAACCTTAGTTCTCAGATACCCCTGAGAGAATCATACCCTCTCAAAGCGCGTACCCAAGTTCAAGTTTCTCTCTGCTTGCACCTAAAGACTCAGCTCAATCGTTTCACAAATATATATACAAATTATATATATTATATAGTAAATTCAAGTAAAACAAAGTTTTTCGGCGGGCCACACTGAGAGAGAGAGAGAGGGAGAGAGAGAGAGGCATTCACAATGACTAAATGGTAAAGCGTAATCGCGTTAAACTTTTCTCTGTTACTCGCGCTCGTGATAAATGATTGTCATAAATAAATGCGCACGGTTCTCGTTTCGAGAAAAGGCCCAAGCCCATGGAAATTGATGTTTAAGACTTTTTATCGCACGATTTTGTAAACGGCGCGACATTGGGCGAGCGGGTGGAGCGAACCCACCTACCCCTCCTCCGCCTCTTCCAACTGGCCAAAAGCACATTAATCACAAATCGACAAAGCAAAAATTCAAAACCAAGGCCATTTGTAGTGGACTACAGCTGCCAATATCAACTGCTGGCATAAGGAACTTCAATTAAAATACAAGATTAAACAAGAGAGGGTGCTTGAGTCTGGGATGTGCTCGACTAGGAGATACCAAGTACTTCGCTATATACAAAATTGTCAGTTAGACAGGCATTAACAAGCTGACATGCAATACGGAGCGGGTCATGACTGTAACTGCTGCTTACAGCTCCCCACTACCTACGCCCAACCTGATTGAACTTGAGTTCTAGACATAGAATCTTTATGAAATTTTCAGTGCTTGCTTATAGCACTCAAATGTGCGTGTATACCACATTTTATGGCTCTACTGCTTGAAATTAACTTTTTGTTTAATATTTGGAGGAAAGAGAAGAAAGATATTTGTCATATATAATGTTTCTCAGTTGTATACCACTTGCAAAAGAAAGCTTAACAAATTTGGCGCTTCCAGCTTCTGAGGTGTTTGAGTTATGCCTGAAGAACCAACTAGAAATATCGATATTTATGGGTTTTATGAAAATGGTTCAAGATATTGCATAAAAATGTTGATTTTCCAGGAATTCAGATATAGAATAATATATATCTAAAATTTCAAATCAATATCTTTTATAGTCTACGAGATATGTGAGCGAAAGAGAGATAAACTCAGGTGTTCACTGCTAACAAGTCCACTTTATGCTATCTGCCACGCCCATTGCTACCTTTCAACTGCCTGAATTTGCATTTGCAATGAGTTAAGTTTATTAAGAACCCCAAAATCATTTCCAGAAGCCATCGAATCCATATTGCTGATAAGTGATTTACGATGGGAGGCTACGTATAAAGAGATATGCATATGAATGTCAGCATGTGGCAAACACATTTATTTATAGGTGAAAACCAGAAGAGCAATAGACTATATATACATATAGACATATATATATGTATATATATCGACGCTTCTGTATTCGCACACGTGTTTTGCTGCTGCGCAGTCTGGGAAAACAGGAAAATCATCTTCTTAATCTTAATTGCGGCACATTAGCACAATAAACCAAACGAATGGCCAGACATTATCATAAATAAAAGAGCAGGAGCCGACAGGACTCGCACACACCCCCAGGATGTCCGGCCATATGTGTGGCCTCCGCCGCCGCCCATTAGGCTTTTATTTTCGCATCAAGTTCTTGCCTAGCTAAGTGCTAAAATATTATTATTATTAATAGAATGTCGCAGCAGCCCGCCAACCGAAGCCGAATAAAAAGGGAAATAATATTAATGCATTGCTGCATGTCCCATAAACCCTAAGCAGCATCCCCCGCCCCGCCCACACACCTCAGTGCAATTAGTTTCGTGCATAATTGTGAAGACAAATGCAAAAAGTTTATTTATAGCTGGAATTTCCTATAAATGAATTTTCCATAATTGTGCCTGACCGGAGCGGGGAGGGTGGGTGGAACGTGCAAATGTTGCCTTGTGGTTCATATTGATTCCGGGCTCAAATCCTTGGGGGTAGCAAGAAAAACATCTAACAATTACACTGAACTACAAAGATGATGAAGTGAACTGAATCAGAAAAGCATTTTACAGATTTCACTCGAAGCCCAATTGAGTTAAGAGTTAAAGTTGTTATTCGAAAGGTTTATGAAATTCATAATTTCATTATTACACTCGCCTACAAATTGTGCGTTTTTTTCTCAATTGAAATGATTTTTAAATAATTTTTTGCTTCGCTTTGCTGTTGCCGAAATCCATTTTCAATCAATCAAAATGAGGTAAAAAATTTACTGTGAATTGCAACTGCAACAGAGAGAGAGAGGGGGGGGGGGGAGAGAGAGAGAAAGAGAGAGAAACATTCGATTTGTTGCACAGTGCTGTTGGCAGACAGCAAATACCAAAAGGATTTCGCCTGAACATACGTGCTTAAATCATGAAAAACGAGCTTTAAGAATATTTTCATAAAATCCTTTACTTTGCGCTGCGGTCAAATTGATACAAAATGGAGCCAGACGGGCGTGACTGACTGCGACTATGAATAGGAAATTGCATCGATAGAAAATGGATTATTCAAGCGATACTATGGAGAGAGATGGAGATGGAGAGAGGTAGAGAAAGATGGGGAGCAGTGTTTTGTAGTCTTATGAGATAAAGATGGAAAGCGAGAGGGAAAAAGATAAAGAGAGAGTGGGAGAGACAGTGGGAGACACAAATAGAGAGAGAGAGAGAGAGAGAGAGAGAGAGAGAGAGAGAGAGAAAGAGATGGAGATACAGAGATGGAGTGAAGCAGAGAGAGAGTGCGATGGAGAGAGGAAGATCAGTGTTGGGCCAGTGATGGGGACAGGCAGAGCAGATGAGAGCTAGAGCTCCAGTTCCCATCCTCATGAAGAGGTATCGGAAAAATGAAGTACTAGAAATCTGTAAATACTTTACAAGCATCAAAATACCAAATATGGTAGCTCTAGCTCATGAAACATTCGAGATATGCTCAAGCTTGATATCGATATTAATCGATTTCGTGGGAAAAGGCTTCAAATTTGATCTGAGCATGACTTACGTATTAAATCATATCTGTAAATCAGCACATAAGACTTATACAAACGGGAAGCTAGACAAACGGATGAGCAGAAGAACAGCAGCAAGAATGGATGGAGAATAGTTATCGATAATTGAGAGAGAGAGATAGAGAGAGAGAGAGAGAGAGAGATCAATTTATAATCTTAGTTTGCTATCGAGAGATATACCCAAAGGACAGATAGAAGAAGAAATGGACAGCAAAAGTTATCGATGATTCCAAAGGTGATCAGATGGAACACAGGTTGATGATGGGACGCTCGAATGGCCACAGATAGATAGTCGGAGAGACAGACAGAAGCCCAATCGATCAGGCTCAGCAGCCCAAAGCTATCAGGAATACAAAGCATGGACTCGGCCACGCCCACTTCTGCCCGTCACACGCATATCAAGAAAAACCAATATGCCCGCTCCCTGGCCTTGAGCTGATGTAAACAGAAATAGTTACGCAATTATTAGAGAGCAAAGTTGTGATTAGATGATGGCAGGAGATGAGGCCCTATCCGTGTCCGCATGGCCAGCCCTAAATGGAAATGCTAAGCGCATAAGTTATTGGCTTTTAACACCTTTCATTTGGGGTAACAAAAAAAGGAGAAGAAGCGAGAAGTTGGGAGGGGGAGCGTGCGGCAATAGTGGATGGTTTTGGTCAACCTCGAAGTCACGGGGATGTAACATGAAAAACTATTAGCATTTTCAAATTTTAAGCGGATTACGTTCCGAAGAGAGCTCAGCTCAAGGCGGAGCCCGGCAGCCATAAGGGTGAACTGCCGGGACAGGCCTATGCCTATGCAAGTCCCAGCTGGTTCGGGCCAAACTCAAACAGAAAAGTGTAGATGAGCCTTGTCGGCTTTTGCTGAAACTCAACTAATTTGCGGGCATCCGAGCAACTACACAGAGAAAGAGAGAGAGAGAGGGAGAGAGAGAGTGAAAGGGGGAGGGGGAGGGAGGTAAATTAACCACACTAAAGCAAATAAACAAAAATATATCAAAATAAGAAGAAAAAAAACAGAAAACGGAAAAAAGAAGTGAGAATATCTGTGAGTGGTGCAGAGGGGTGCCGGGGGGGTGCTGGAAGAGAGGGTGTTGCGCAGAGACTGTTTACATTGCAAAAAGCATTCGAGTGCAGCGCAAACAACATCAAACAACAGCAACAACAACAATGGGCAACAGACAACGCACAGATTGGTCATGCAACGCTGGTGGCTAGGACTTTCGGTTGCACGCATTCACCAGGCGACCTCACTGAGGTATGTTTATGCACGTTCACAGCAAGTGAGGCGAGTATATGGGTTTTGCTGCCAGAAGAGTGTGTGAATATGGAACTCTGTGTGTGAGATATGATATATAGTAAATGTCTCATGTATGTATATCACAGAGTTCTATGTTGATACTCCTTCTCATTCAAATGAAAGAGTATATTAGTTTGCTTTGCACTTTCTGTGTATGCCAAGCTAGAGTCTTCAGAGTCTTATAGCAGCTACGACATTTGTCAGATCTCCTGCAGGTATGTGTATACCCGCTCACTTCAACTGAAAAGAGTATATTGGCTTTCTGGCTTTTCTTTTGTATCTGTCTGTGCAAGCTAGAGATTCACTATATAATTCTTATCTATATCTATAGCTATATATATCTTATCTATATCTCATGTACCTATATCTGATCTCCCATACACGCTCACACCGCAAATAAAGAGTATATTGGTTCATGATGTCCATCTTAGATGTCCTAAAGACTGCAAACTTTGCATATATCAAGTAGAGTAGATCCTCATCTGTTGGTATCCAGATGCTAATACTCGCCCAACTTAACTGAAAGAGAGTATATTGGTTTTCGGTGGCATGCGCCTCTTGCTGCTCTCACTCTTGATCTCCTTTAGATACACAACAGTTAAATCTATAAGTAGCTTCCCACGAGCGGGTATTAGGCAGTCGGTCATGCCCGCTTCCTTTTTAATGCTATCAACAGCGTTGTCAGCCAGCTCTCTTAAGCCCATGGCCACTCGCATTCTCTCTAGCTTTCTCTCTGGCCCTCTCTCCCTCTCCCTCTCTCACCCCCACCCCTTGCATCCCCCTACCCCTGCTCGCTGGACTCGCTTCGGGCTGTTGTTGTCAATTGAATTGAATTGTTTTGCCTTTTTGCGCAAATGTGCGGCAATCAGAGCGCGGAGCGTGAAGGCATGTTTGTTTGCCGCTTGTTTATTTGTTTGGCTGTTTGTAGTTCTTCTCGCTGTTTGCCCTCAGCCACCCCCATCCCCTACTGCGACTTCCGGTACGGCCACTGGCCTGCCCACCCATCCGTCGAGCAGCCCATATGCACCTAGCGACAAGTAAATTGAAATCGACACATAATCCGACATTGGCCTCCTGTGTGAGTCCAGCTGAGTGCAACAATAACTTCAACTCACTCTCGGAGATAAGCCCACTGAGCGAGAGAGAGAGAGAGAGAGGGAGAGACGTCTCACAGTTATGCATTTTTAAACTGTGCAACACGAAACTCTTTAAACTGCCCCAGCAAAGAGCTCAGAGCTCTGAGCTGATTCCGACAGCATTTTAGAGCATTCAAGGAAAAGTTCATCGAGTTTTGTTTCAAATATTAATTAAAAGTTCATAATGCTCTATAATTTAAGTGTTTTAAGCGGGTTAAGCGACTTTACACTCTGCTACAAGAGCCAAGTTCGACTAAAGTGCAAATGAGTTGATAGCGAAAGTTGTTTCCCTTTGAATATGGAAAATTTATGAAAATTCAATTTCCCGTAACTGAAGAGAGGGATAGGGAGAAGGGGGAACAGGAAGAAGAAAGGAAGAAGTACAGTTTTTATAGTATATATACAGTTTTATATAGCTTAATGATCGAATCAAGTTACCCTAAGATATGGCAGTTGTTAGTATCGATTGATTGAGTTCCTCTTTCGTCTACATTGCAGGGTATGCAGTGTGTAGGGACTCTTATAATACCCTGTAATGTTGCAGAAATCAAAGCTTAAACATACGACATACATAAGTTCGACAAATACAGCTATCATCAGGATAAGCTTTACAGATCTGGAGAGAAGTTCACCTCGTTTATAGATGTACTCAGAGCTCTTTGATGGAACCAATGATCATCTTCGTCTTCTCATTTTTATCAACTTCTTCTTCATCTTCTTCTTGTTCGCCCTTTTTCCTATTCTTCTTCCACCTCTTCTTCTTCTATCTTCTTCTTCTATCTTCTGCTTCTTCATCTTCATCATCTTCTTCTTCGTTTTCTTCTTATTCGTCTTTTTAATATTTTTCTTCTTCTTCATCTTTCTCTTTTCCTCCACTTCCTTCTGCTTCTTCTCCTTCGTCATGTTGTGGTTGTTCTTCTTCTTCCTCTTCTCTTCATCTTCTTCATTTTTTTCTTCTTCACCTTCTTTTTCTTCTCGTCCTTCATCTTCATCATCTTCAACTTCTTCTTCCTCGTTTTCTTCTTCTTCCTCTTCTTCTTTATCATCCTCTTCTAATTCATGTTCTTCTTCTTTTATATTTCATCATCATTATCATCCTCTTCTTCATCATCTTCACCATCTTCTTCTTCATTTTCTTCTTTTTCTTATTATTATTATCCGCCTTTTTCCTATTCTTCTTCCTCCTCTTTTTCTTCTTCATCTTCTTCTCTTCACCATCTTCTTCTTATTCCTCTTCCTATTCTTCTTCTTCTTCTTCTTCATAATCTTTATCTGATTCCTCATATTCTTTATATTCTTCATCTTCAGTTTCTTCTTCTTCTCTTCCTCTTCATCATCTTCTTATTCAACGTCTTATTCGTCCTTTTCCTAATCTTCTTCCTCATCTTCTCCTCTTTCTTCATCTTCTTTTTCTTTATTTTCTTTTTCTTCTTCATCTTCTTCTTCATCTTCTTCATATTCTTCATATTTTTCGTATTCTTTATATTCTTCATTTTCTTCATTCTCTTCTTCTTCATTTTTTATCTTCTTCTTCATTTTCTTTATCTTCTTCTTCATATTCTTGTTGATCTTCTTCTTCTCTTCTTCTTCATCATCTTCTTCATCTTCTTCCCTTGACACTTTCCTTCAGAAGTAGTAAACTCGCCTTATCTCTGCTGAATTACTCTCTCTCTGTCTCTCTCTCTCTCTCTCTCTCTCTCTCTCTCTCTCTCTCTCTGTCTATGCCTTACCAAAATCTAAGATTTTTTTTCCTATTTCTGTTGCATTCACAACATTATATATATGCAAATGAGTAAACAACATAAGCCAAGCGGCTGTCTTCGCACCTCAAATACATATGCCAAGTCGAGGCATTGGCTGTGGGGCTCAAGTTACCTGCAGAAATGTTCCCCAAGGCAACAGGCGGAGGCGGAAAGATTGAAAAATGCTCAAATTACTTTTCCTGACAGCTTCGCCTAGGCTATAAATATATATATATCCATGTACATATATATTCCTTATAATTTCATTAAATATTTTTCCTATTTTTGCTGCTTTTGCAGAGCCAGCGAAAATTTTGATTTAATTTTTTTAATTCGCGACCTTTGGCCGCCGTCGCATGATAAACCTCAGAAACAGCAACAAAATGCTGACAAACCGTACGCTGTCTTCGTGGCAACAGTTAGCCTTATCAGGTTGACCCACGGCAGGGTGAGGCCAGCGCGAATCTGTTTGGTTTTAATTACACGCAACTCTGATCCGCAGCGTCTGCTGTAGTCTGATACTTCGCCGCAGCAACATGTATTAACTACAGCTGCTAGCGCTGCGAACATGTTGCGAGCGAACATGCTGCAAGCGACAGCTACCCCAGCCGACGTTTTGCCAGGGGAAATGCTAGACAGGCAAAGCAGTCAAGCTGCTGCCTGAACAGAGTGTGAAAACATCTTCAGACTACAAAAAACTTTATTTAAATGTTATACAAATATAAATATAATATTTAACTATAAATAATATATGATTTACACTCAAATATACTTATTCACGATCGTTTTGTTTCACTGGCCATGCATTGCCCCTCTGTCAAACTTCTTGGTGTCTGAATTCGCCGCAACACGAACTTTGGCCGCATGACAGTTGAGAGCGCGCAACCGACGGCGCTCAGCGACGAAGCCGCACATTGGCACGACGCGCGACTACGCTTCGGTTCGGCACACGAAGCTTTGGCCGAAAGGCGAACCGAAGGAATAGCGGTAATCGGCAGACCGCGCTCAGCACCAAAGTGTTTAGTAGAAAGTGAACTCTTACACAAGGCGGACACAGCGAAACGTGACGCGCGCGTATTCAGAGTCTTGCTCAAAAGCAAACTACAGTTAAAGATACCGTTAGCACCAGCACCGTTTACAGCGTGCGTTTGTGCGCGCGTGTGTTGATGTCTGCGGCGCACAGCTGCTAAGATGTGTTGAGTGGCATAAAGCAAGCACAATGGACATAAGCGAGCGACTTTTGTGACTTAACTGAATATGAAATAACTGTGAACTGATAACGGCAAGTGTTAAGAAAGTGCAAGTGCGAATCCGAGTACCACCTACATACATATAAAGCAAAGGTAATAAATATTTATATGAGAGAGTAAATATGTATATATGTCTGTTTGTCGACTATTGAAAGACCTCTTGATATCTGGCGTGTCTCTTGACACTGAATATCGCATTAAGGAATATAAACGTGTGTACGTGCCAAAGAGCCAAGCAGCCAACCAGGCTAACTGTCTCTCTGTCTGACAGCCTACCAGTGTTTACATTTTATATTTTATGAGATAATATCCCCCCCCAACACCATAAACAGAGAAAGGCAGCAGCAGCAGCAGCAGAAATGTGCATTCCTCGGCCACATTTACTGTTGCCAAATAAATACAGCTACAATAACTGAGGCAATAAAAAGACGCGAGCGTCTTTCGCACCGAGGCTCAGACGCCAGCCGCAAAGTTGGCCAACAACAGACGTTGTAACAAAACCAATTTTCATTGTTTTGCGTTGGCTTAAGGCGGCGAATGGTGTTTCTTGAAGGAGAATTTCCATTCAAGACGCTAAGATTGTTGTGCAAATGCCAAAACAGGAAAATACAAAAAGAAAATACAAAAAGAAAAACGAAAAATACAAAAAGAAACGCCAAAAAGGAAGCTAAACTGTGCGAAGTGCGAATAAACACATGCGTCGACGTGTGAAAAAGAAAATCAAGTGAGACGGGGAGTCGAATCGACACTGAACGACTTGAAAATACCCTCTAAAAGAGCATCAGATCAGAGATGTTGCTTGAGTTGAGAGCAAATCAATGGGAGTTACCTTCTTAAGGGAAATGTATAAGGGAATAGTTCTCTATTAGGGATTAAACGACATAGCCTATATACTTCATATAAGTAGTATGGTTATATGTAACTGAGATCCACGCTTCACATATATTTCGGATCTTCAAAATTGTTCCTTTTTACAGAAAATTCCAAAATTATATTGACTTCCCATATTAAAGAATAGAAAAAAGGAGTTCTACATGGGTTCTACTTGGAAAAGATTAAGTTATCTAACAATCTGATTAACTTTAAGTCTTATAATCTTCGAGGCATGCCACTTTAATAACTTCAATAAATTTGTTAGTAATTAAAAGGGTTATCGCTGAACTAAAACTCACTCCGGATAAGATCTGGCTGCGACATTTAAAGCTTTTATCTCCTGGAGGTGCCCGGATCCACGGGCTCATACACAGACAGGCAGCGGGACGTACTGATTGACGGATGGACAGGGGTAATTTGACCCCAATCAAGCAACTACGGGTTCAGTCTAAGCTCCTTTGGCCTTCGTACATACATTACCGCAAACATTATACCCTTTTGAATGAGGGCTGAGGGTATAAAGGGCAAGGCAGGCAGTAGGCGTATGTCTCAAGTTGGATATTGCATGTGCTGCGACGACGACTTTTATTCAATTCCAAGATGACGATGGAGACCTCAGGCAAAGGATGTTTGGTCGGAAAAATGGCCAAAGGAAATATTTTTGGTTGCTGCCTCTAATAACGCCAGCACAAAGAGAAGGAAAGAGAGAGAGAGAGAGAGAGAGACACACAGGGACAATTGCAAGAGAGAGATATTTCCATTATGCCCTGTGCGGAATTTGGGGAATTTGAGCAAAATGCTTTGAGGAAGCGCACAAAATAATCCTTAATTATTATGAGAAGCAGCTAAAATTTCGCTATGCATTGCATAAATAAGTCGCAGCCAGCTGCTGGCATTAGCATTAATTTGAGCACCCGATTAGGCGACTCAATTTCGCTTTACGGGCCCAAACCACACGAACGGACCATCGAGGGGCGAAGGACTTGTGTCTGCTTAATGCAATTGATTTGTGTTGACACGTTTTTATTGTTTCACTGTCGGCTCCGACTGTCGACTGTCGACTGTCGACTGTCTCCTCTGCCCAGTTTTAATTCCATTAGCCCAATCTTATATACGGCGTAGAGCAGTCTCAATCCCAGGCGTCCGTCCGCCACAGAAATTGATTGATAATCAATTGAGAGGATTTTCTTATGCCTATAGCACACGCCTTCTCCTTCGCTCTGTGTAATACTCGCCCACGGCTGCAGTAAAGCGGAGTCCATTCGTTCTGTGACCTAGAAAAACTTGAGAAACGAAGTCGGTCCGGCTCTATAGCAACTCCTTCTGGCTCCTCCAATGGGGAATACTCTACCTTATCTACTTCTGATATCTAAAGACATTGACACTTGGTCTACAACTTGGTCCCACTTCGCCTTGTGCCTGTGCGCAGGCATTGCACAGTCGGTTGCGCCCGACTGAACTGTTTTTACTTGAACTGCCTGCGGTTTGGACTTGCTGCTAACATGATACGCTTTAATCTGGCCAAGACAGCTCAGAAAAAAGAAGAGAGAGAGAGAGAGAGGGAGGGGGAAGGCAAGCATATTGCAATGGTGCGTATGGGTCGGTCATGCCACAAGTTGTTTTCTGTTCTGGCTGCTGAGTTCTTTGGTTTCGAGCTTCGAGCTTCGAGCTTCGGGCTGGGGCTGGGATGTTCCTTCCTGTTGCTCTGCCAGTTTTCTTTCGTGCCGCATTAAGTGCTTTAAGTAATTTATAAACGCCTTTTGCGAGGCACAACACAAAGGCAATAACAACTATATTGGATTGGTTTTTTGTTCTCTCTTGGTTCGCCTTTTTTTTCTTCATCGCCTGCTTAAGCTGCCCTTTACTATCTGCCTTGTAATTGTTGTGGCTTTGTTGTCGGCCGTCAAGAGTTTTATTTGTATATGTGTTAATCTAATACGATTAGCCAGTTAACTAGCAACATATGCTCAGCCACTAAACGTCTTCAATTTCGGAAGTAGCACAGCGCATCGAACGGAGGGTTGGCCTCGCTTCCATTTAAGCAACACTTCACAGCCCATTATGGGATAGCAGTAGAGTTCATCTTGAGCTGAAATGTAATGTTCACTGTTCACATGATATGCTAGAGTCGATAAAATTTATTGAGAGGAGGCAGCTGACTCCGTTTGACTGCCTCCGATGCATCAATCTCTGGAACTACAACAGTTAGACTCTTGAAATTTTATATACGTATTCCTGTTTACCTTATGCAGTATAATATTTTTATTTTTAACCAATATCTCATGCTTATTCTTCAGTATCGATAAATATCGATACATTTTATTGGTTTTTTAGGCATAACTTGAAGACGATTCAAGTTAGAGATATCAAATTTGGCATGGAACTATCCGTATTGAGTATACAGATTGCATTTACTTCAAATACAAAATATGCCTGTCCCAGCTCTAAAAATTGACCATAGCTCATGCATTACACATACTACAGTCTTGATATTTGGGAATTACATGCATTTTGCTGTCACATTTACGTGCTGAAAGTTTCACATGGATCCGACAGACAGAACCTGAGTTCAATCAGACTATTTCGCAGAGTGGGTTGAACAAGCGCAGCTGTTGTTAGCAATGCACTTGCTGACGTGTGTGCATGTAAACAAGAAGCCTTTGGGACATCTCCCATGTCACTCCGACTTGTCTCAGAAGCAATATAAATAGTCAGAGTTGGTTTCTGGTTTCACTGCATCCCAGCTGTAGTTGTAATAACGTTTTTAATTAAATTTCATGCCGACTTTTGAATGTCTTCGATGGTATGAAAGGAAGACAGGAAGTTAGGCAAACGTCTGCTGCCAGTGGCAGAAGTAATGTCTCGGCTACAGACTTGCCTGTCATTATTTGCAATATTTGTTAAAGCTGAGCTGAATATTTAGGGCCTGTGCCCCAAAACGAAACCAAAATAGGAGCCGAAAAGAATAATTTGCCTACAAAGCAGAAATGCCTGGCAACTGAGAGTGGCAGTGGCAGTGGCAGTAGGTCGCCAGCTGTTGGCTTACTTCGCTGTTTTTGGTAGCGTTTAAGAAGGTAACGGCAGCTGGAGCGTTTTCATTTTAAACTTCTGGCTCGAGACAAAACAAGTTATTTACTTGCAAATGGCTGGCCATGAACATTTATAGCCTGTTGCCTAATTTGCTGGCTTACAGAACTGGATATGGCCGGGCTTTAAGAGCCAGCTCGGGTCTGAGTCTCAACTTTCATACGCGCTCACACAGTTTTAGGCAATTTTTCAGTATTTTCTTTTATTTTCTTTTTTTGTTCACTAATTATGCGTCTTTTCTCTGCTGACAGCTTCTATGCCAGGAATTTTCTATGCTGCGAAACTTTTCGCCCCCCACAAAGGTTTGTTCCTTTACCAACGCCAGCTGACGGATTGGCAGACAACTTTTCTGGTTCTTTTCCGTTAGCTGCTCCTACATACAGCCAGCCAGCATATATGTATGTATGTAAATCTCTTCTGTGTCTATGTATGTATAGATTTTATTATAGAAATGTTTTCGCACTCTCTTTTGTTGCATACTTTTCGGGGCCCATTCAGAAGCCAGCTTTAATTTATGAAATTTGTGTTTTATTCCCTTTTCCCTTTGTTGCGCAACTCTTCCATTGTTGCAGGAAATCGTCTCGAAATAGTTCTGTTTGCATTTAGATTATTTTCCCAGAATATTTCTATAGCCCAGAAATAAGCCTCAACGAATGCTATTTAACCTTTTTCTCTCTCTCTCTCTCTCTCTGAACGAATTGCTTCTATTGTGAAGCTGAAAAGGTTTGAAAGCCAGACCAAGGCATAAACACAAATGTCCACCTTCATTTCCTTTTAGAGCTTCCACCCAATGGGAATACGGAGAAATTGCATAAAGATTTCTGTGTGTTTAACAAGCTGCCGACTTCAGGGAAAAAGCAGTTAACAAAACGAGGTTTTCTTTAAGTGCGAATCGCTTTAAAGTTTTGCTCTGCAAGCATATGGGGAGCGTAGTATTTGCAGGTGTAATCAAGTGATATACCTTGAAGATATAAGTTGTTGAGAAACTGAGGGCAACTCAAGCAGCAGGAGCCATGGCCTAGCGCACAGAATAGTTCGTGGTTCCCTTCTTAGTTGGGGTCTGTCAAGTCAAATCAGGTTAATTTCAATAAGAAATTTAAGGTTAAATATATATAAATGTAAAAGGAAACAAGTAAGAGTGTTCCAATCGGGAGTGCCTGACTTGGAGATACCCTGCTCACCTGAATATGTAAACTTTATGGAGTTCTGCTGCCTGAGTTTCCTTTGAGATGTATGAGTTAGAGACTATATGAGATAGAGACTATAAGCACAGAAGCTATTCAACAATGTTCTCAACATTACTTAAGGGAAGAAGAGGGAAGAAGAGGGTAGAAGCTATTGCTAAGGTAGCGCCTGGGAAGGCATATATCTGTAGATAGCTCAAGTTGTTTATTTCTAAGACATAATGACATAACTCTCAGTCGAAATAATGAAAAATAAATTCTGAAAAATTCTTATGAACCAGAAATCGTTAGGCAAATTGTGGGCAGCTTAAGCTAGGAAAGCAAATCAAAAATAATTATGTGAAAATAAATGAAACTTGCGTTCAGATAAGAGAGCTCTTCAATATAGAGAAAGAGAGACAGAGAGAGAGAGAGGGAGAGGGAAACGCTGTATATATGTAATAAATATTCTTATTATTATCTCTTGGCTGGCAGCCTTGAGCAGAGCCAGAGCCAGAGCTGGAGCTGAAGCTTCAGCTGCTTCGTGTGCATTGAGTCGAAATGAAATTAAATTCAAGTTAAATTCGAGGCGTGCTAGAAAATTTGTATAGAGCGCGTTTTATTTATTGGCTTCGTGTGCGTGTCGCAAGTGCTAGGAAACAGCCATCAAGAGCCTGTCCTCTCGAGTGGAGCCTACTCCGTGCCGTAATTATTAATATGCAAAATGAGGGCTTGACGATTCGTTAATTAAGATTCAGTTGCTGGCAACAGCTTTAAGAGTCTTCATTAGTTTAGTCGAGTGCGTGTAAGTCAACCCCAATTGAATTTCCTATGACAGTTGCAGGAGAAACTTCTAATTTCATTAGACCTATCTCTCGCAGTTTCCCTCACCCCCTCTCTCACCCCCTCTCTCACTCACTCTCTCTCTGTATCTGTTTGGCAACGTAACGAAAATCAGCCATCGATGTCGAAACTTTCAACTTGTGGCCATTAGCTGTGCCGGAAGGGCCGCACATACAATTTATTTTATCGATGCGCCAATAAAACAAATGGCGCACATACTTCGGCCCGACTCAAGCGTTCAATAGATAGAGTACAAAGAGTCGACAGCATTCGGCCAGCCTTCGCCTTTGCCCTGGGCACAAAATCAAAAGCAATAGAAGCATTAAGATTTACTGATATAATTTGTACGCACTCAAGCGTCATTAAGACGGCCAACAGACTACACAAAGACAACGTGGCACAAGTGAGAGTGCGCCTGGACACCAAGGTGAAAGAGACTAGGAGTTACCCTGTAATATGAGCTCATCCGAAATATTGATTAAGCTTTCTAGCTGAAGACTCTTCTTCATTGTATATGGAGAGCTCGACTCGTTGAGTCTTTGAGATAGACTCAAATATATCGAGTTTGATCGATTTAGTATTGTGTTATCGATAAATTGAGTCAAGAGTGAGCTGTGTCAAGAATGAAACAAATGGAGGAAGGAAGTAAAAGACTCAAGAAGAAGAGGCATCTGCTCGAATAGAAAGAGTTCAATATCGACGTTTTATCGATTTCATACTGTGTTATCGATGAATTGAAGCAAAGCTTAAGAAAACCTACCTGCAGAGGTGGGTTACACTTGACAAACGGAAGGATGCATGGAAAGAGTAATTAAGGACAGACGAGATAGGCCTAGCTCCTCTTGGCAAGGCACTTACAAAGCTAAACTCAAAACTAATATGCCCTCTGCCTACCCACAGCCAATATGAGTATGTAGAAAGTCAGCTGAAATGTATATCAGTAAAAGTTTTCCCGCACAGCGCCACAAATAGCACAATGTATTCGATGAAAAAAGAAACTTATAATTGAATATTAAGACACTTTGGCGTTTAATGCGGTAATTATAGTTAATAGCAGCAAGGAAGTCAACGTTGTTTGAGCAGAGGAAGAGGAAGAGAGAGAGAAAAAAAAGGAAAAAACCCAACGACAAGCAACATGGCCGCCAAGACTTTGGCATGGCCAAGAGCCAGCCAGCCATGCATTGTGAGCGGCGCAAGGGCCCTACGACGTGTCTGCCGCCTGACCCCAGCGGGCAAAGCATTTAGCTAACGCCTAAGTAGCAAAGCAAGCAACAGCTTTTGTGCCACACACACTCACACACTGAAGGAGGGAAAGTTTATGAAAACTACTATAACAAAAGCGAAGGAGAAAGGAGAACAGGAAAAGCGTTTAACAAGTGCTGCTGACAACCAGTACAAAGTCTTGCAGAGAAGTTGCCACGTCTCAGCCGAGCCGAGCCGAGTGAATTCATCACGTTGCATGTGAGTTGCGAGTTGTTTGCCTAAGCCAGATAGCCGCAGGGCTGCGCCTGCTGAGCGAGTGAGTGAGTCCATGGGAGCAACTGCGATTGAAATTTCAATTAATTAGCTCGCAGCAAGTGAATGAATTCCTGAGAGACAGAGAGAGAGAGAGGCAGGAAGATATACTTCTACTTAGATATGACTATATATATATTTGAAGTAAACGATATCAAAAGAAGTAACATCAGCTTTAATTGTTCCATAACTCATTCAGCCTGACTGTGATATATGATGAATCCTATCGCTGGTCTCCACTGTCTCTCCCTCTCTCTCTCTCGCTCTCTGTGCATACATGTTGCCTATTGATATGTAAAGGCAATCTGACAAGCTGATCTACAAGTTGTTCGTCAAGCTAAACAGTTTCTTTGCCAACACAATTTGTCAAGTGTCAGTGGATGTCGTGCACTTTGGGCCCGAGCTGTCGCTGCGGCTGTAAACAAAAGGCGAACATTGTCTAACTGTCTGGGCGTGACACTTGCCTATCCTGTCGCTCGCTCCCCCGATTTGCGCTGTCAGGTGTGACAGGTGCGCGGTTATTGTGCAGCCCATGTAAATTACAGTCCTAAGGGCCATTTCTTGCCATTGGCTATTTGTAAGCCATCACACACACACACACACACACACACACACACTACTCGAGGACAGCGCCTGTCTGTCTCTCACTGAAAATTAATGAGTTGAATAGAATAATTACCCTGTCTAGTCTGACTTGACTTTTCCCATCAAAGTTCATCTCTCCGTATGAGTTAGCTAGTCAACAGCTGTGGCTCAGGTCAAGGGCTTCTGTTAAACAATTATTTAAGCTAACCAATGCCTTTTGTACTTATATCCTGGAGCTCTTCCCGGAATCATTACAGTTTCTGCTTTAACTGTGTAAAGGCAAAGCAAAGGGAAGCAAATTTCACCTGTCACTCCCTCCGCAACAGCTGTAGGGTATCTCTCAGTCAGTCATTTCCATTTGTGTACACGCTCATTCTGCATTTCACATTCCGTTTATTTCCTTTGTTGAATTTGTATTAAATAACCAATATTGATGCTCTTTTCAAAGCATTTGTAGCTCGGCTAACAAAGGACTTTCATGTCCTGGCATAAATTTAAAATAATTGTTTTTATGCACTTTTTCTGGGTGTTTGGCTATTGTTTGATTTATGGATTTCTGTGGCAATTGCTGTCCTTTTTTCCACGGTTGTCAACTGGCTAAAGCACTTTAGAAGCTGCGATCGAAGAGAGTTTAAATGATGTTTGCCTGCTGGATATATACATGAATATATAATCTCTGTAAGCTGCCATCAGCTGTTGACTTCATGGCTGCGTAGGCATAGTCAGGTACAGAGCTGAGTGCTTTGACAGCGAAAGAGGGTTAAGGATAATTGATTTGGGCGTGAGGAACTAAAGCAGAGATCTCGCTTGGCTAGGTGTGGTCAAAGGCTAGGCCAGCTAACGATATCAACCCATTATGTTACCCTGCCAGAAAGCTCTCTCTCTCCCTCTCTCTCTCTCTCATGGGTTCAGTTTAAGCCAAGTCATTCACTTTATAGAAATCTTTAATAAATATGCAGCATATCGCATAGCTCAGCAAACTTCACGTGTGCAAAACTTTACAGACTCAGTACTCAGCGCTGAAGTATGTGGACGGCGTATCCCTCTCCCTCTGCCTCTCGCTGCCTGTGCCAGCTCGATGGCATCTCTCTGCGGCAGATAACCTTTTGAGCCAGCCAAATACTTGAAAAACTGTTGCACTGCAACTTGTGCACATTCGTTTGGAAAATTTTAATAATCTTCCATCAGTTCTTTTATATTGCAAAGTTCTTAGACTCGCCTACATATATTAGGCCTGGCAGGGAGATAAAGACAGAGAGGGCGAGGGAGGTCCGTCCACACGCGTTGTCGCCATTCGATGTGACTTGACTTGCTGAACTTGTGGCGCGAACTTTGAACTTTTAACCTCAGCCCGTTGAAATCGCTTCGATACCACATGCTCTCCGCCCGATGTCCTTCACTCGCCAGGAGTTCGAATTAGTTGCGCTGCTAATGCATTCATAGGCGGCTGCACAGCTCAGCACAAACCTGCCTCAACGTGATTGCAGCCGAGCATGAAATGAGCTCTGCTTGGCTTATTTATTGTCTTCAGCAGACGGAGCCAACAAGGCTCTGCTAATTACGCCCGCTCGTGTAGGCAAGAGGAGCATATTGGTTGCACTCTTTGCTGGAGACATGCAACTTGCAATGAGACTAACGTGGTGAATCGGGAGTTGCTATAACTTCAGCTAGACTTTGTAGCTGAAGGGTAGCATAGACTTGTGTCCGACTTCTGTAGGAGAAATGTGAAATTGAGTATGAACTATGTGATCCTTGATGCACAACAAATATAGTTATGAACTCCTCCTCATATTGAGTGAATAGGGCTTACCCTATAAGCATTGCATACCCTAGCTCACAAAGAAAAACTCTGTCACTTTTCAGCCATAAAATTTGTGAACACAATTTAAATGGGAATTTATTGAGCGAGAGCTGGAGTATATTGAATAGCCAAGTATCTGAATAATTTATGCAAAATTCACTTCACTCAATTGCTCGTTTTTTTCTCTGGAACTAAACTTTATTTATGATTTGCATTTGCTACTGGAGTAGAGTGTTGGCTAATGGACAAGGATTTTGGGCGAGGGTAGGGATTATGTCAATATTGAATTTATATTGAATGTAGAGATCTGGTTAATAGATTGCTAAAAGTAAAGATAGGTTTATATAGATAGGTTTATATAGACCTACAAGAGGCAGGACTGATCTGTCTATCCATCTAACAGGCTGATCTGTCTATCGGCCAAGTGAGATGACTGAAGCTCTGCAAGTAAACCACAATCAACAGCTTTCTATAAGTTTCCCCAATCTCTAGTCAAGTCTCTTCCGAAACACGCTCAAGTATCGTGCACTCGATATCCCTCAGGCGTACGAGAGACAGATTAAAACTCAGCTGCTTAAATCGAATCTGAGTCGGGCCCCAGCGCCGAGCTGTTCCAATTTGCTCAGTGACTTTTTTTTTCTTTTTTTTGCCCGGTTCTGCTGGAGCTGGTGGAGGGGCCTGGACTTGTTTGCCATTTGTTTGTCTAGTTTACAATGCAATTAACCCATTTTAAAGTTTCGGTTGTCGGCCACAGCAAAGTGACTGACAAAAGACTTGGCTTCTGCCTTCCGCCTGTTTCTGTTTCGCCTTTATCCGCGTCCCACTGGGGCCCATCCTGTGTCAGCGTCTGCTGGCAGAAAATCAGTTTAACCAGCAAAAACTAATTGCGCAGGCAACTTGTAGCTCGCAATTATACCGCAAAGTGCAATTTATATGCTGGCCAAAAGGACCGAACGGAACTTGAAAGTTAAGGTTGGCTGGCAAATGACTCGAACGCTGAATCTAAGCCCGACTGCAATCACTTAAAGATGAGAGAATTCAGCTCTGGGAGAATTCCCATCCCGCGGAAGTGAATCAGTTGCGAGAGAGAGAGAGAGCCGACAGCTGCCAGAGCAAAGCATCTCAAATAAATTTGTTAGGGCCGAAATCAAAGTCAAGATCTTCGGCCAGCGAGTGCCCTGCGAGGCTGTCTCATAAATTAAAGCTAAAGGAGAATTACGCGCACAGCGTGTAGCTGTAGTTATATGTATGTAGTCTATGACGAGCAGGAGTGCTTTCCAGTGGGCAGTACTCGACGAGGAGATACCTATTAGCCAATAGGAAGATGCGTTCGATGGAAGGAGAGAGCAGGAGAGACGCAGTCAGTAGCTGCTCATAGCTCTGGTATCTATAATGAATCTCTGATTCGATCTATATATCAAATTTCGTGCATTTATCTATAAAGTTCTTCAAGCTATGACAGTTCGAAATATCGATATTTATCGATATAATGAAAGTGGCATAAGATATCGGAAGAAACTATATGATCTTCACGGCGTATAGTACACACAAATATATATAGCAAATTTGAAGTCTCTAGCTTTGCTAGTTCTCGAGATCTGCGCATTCAGGCGAACATATAGAAACCTTAACTTAACAGTTCTTATCAACTTCTTATCAGCTTCTTATCAACTCTATCTTATCAACTTCTTATCAGCTTCTTATCAACTCTATAACTATTACAAAACCAATATACCAATCAAGTGTATGTACAGGGTATGTAAATCTGTAGGCCATGCAACCATAAAACTGATAACCTTGGCCAACAGCAACATGGCCTAATGCTGAACGGTCTAAGATGACAATGGCCAATGGACAATGGACGCTGGCTATTTGCAGAGTCTCCCGCTGCGCTGGCTCTTTATATGGCAGGCTGGACGGTTTTGTTTATGACTCTTTAGCACCACGTGATAAAAGCTTTTTTCGGGCCAGCAGAAGACCAAGGGCCGGCATATAAAAGCTTCTAACTTCCTGCTGACCTCCGTTCCCATTAAATACCTTACATCATTTTGAGTAATTACATGGCTAGCAGAGATACGTGTGTGTGTGTGTGTGTGTGTGTGTGTGTGCACCTCGCTCCAGAGCTGTGTACGGAATAGATACAAATATTTTATTGCTCCTCGAGGACATGGAGCGGCGAAGCAACGAGAGAGAGAGAGAGAGAGAGAGAGAAGCTTGCGCCGCCTCCGGCTATCCATGGCAATAATGAATACGATAGATAATTATATACATGACGTACTCTTAAACACAAGCGCAGTGACTTTAATGGGCTTGCCAACTGCAAGGCGCCCGGCCCCTTGTAGACGCTAGACTCTTTTGTTGCTTCGGCTCTATCGGCGCTGCTCGACGCGGCCCGGCGCGGACTAATCTAAATTTATAACTTTATTTTTTATTGAGCAGTCGCGACGCGCCCGCAGCTCTCAACTTCAACTTACCCAAAAAAAGGAACCGAATTTTATGACTTTAAAGCAATTGTTATACTCTGTACTCATAGACAATGGCTATGGGCGAGTATCTGCTAGGGGCAGAGTGAGCTGGGGCAGATAGAGAGCAGGCTTAAGCTATATAAATATATAGCACTCCATATACATGTCCGCTGGAACTTGTCGATCTGGAGAACTATAAGAGCTAAAGACTTAAAATTTTGAATGTATATACTTGTATATCATAGGCAACATATTATATTCAATTTTCTTAGATAGATTTTGGGGGCCCGTGAGAAGACCTACTGCAGCAACTAGTTAGCATTGCATATGATAATTTGAAGGATTATTCGGTCAGGGTATGTGCCAGTCAGGCACATTCTACCACCAGACTCTTTATGTTTTTCCGACTCTGTGCTGTTTTTTTTGTTCGCCCTGCTCGAAAGTGATAATGAAATAATTTGAACTTTTTTGTTTGCTTATTTTTCTTGGGCTTACCCACAGCCAAGGGTCACACATGCAGTGGCCAGGCAGCTCTCGGTCCTGCTGCTTGCCCATTACGAGAGGCAAACTCATTAAATTATGTAAAACTTTCTCTTTAAGGCCGTCCGTGTGTGTGCATACATGAGTATGTCCTCAAGAGCAATTCGTTATTTGACTATGAGCTTTACAGTTAAAGTTTCGTTTGCTTTGGCCCTCTCCAGCTCCAGCTGCGTTAGGCTTTTCGCTTCTTAAGTTCTCTTTAAGTTTGCACTCCAGGGATTATTAAAAAACAAGCCTTTGCTGCGTAAATAAGCTCCGTTTGATGAACGTGACGAGATTTCTGGAGTGTCAATAAGGCTGGGAATACGTTGAAAGCAAGTTATTGATAATAAGCTTAAAGTTGCCTACAGAAAAGCTGGGAATCTGCATCTGAATATGTTTTAAATATGCTGAATATAAATAATAATAGGAAAGAAATATTCCAAATGTATCTAAAATACTTCAGAATATTTTAGATAAATTTTTAAATATTTATGAAATTTTTTAAATTTATTAAATTTAAATTTTCTTGAAACTTTATGTCATATATATCTGAAAAACATTTAGAGATTTCCTAATAATATGTCCTCTATTTCCAGCTAATTCCCAGACAAAGTGAATTCATAGGAAATACATTAGAGAACTCCGACAAAAAAGGAACTTTTTGCCATAAACAAGTGAATTAAATTCAAATTCAAGTTTGAGTGCCAATATGATGTGAGAGAGAAAAACAAAACAAAAGGAGGACATCAGACAGCGCTAGAGTATATTATAAACCATATCAATTACAGTTGACACAACTCGAGACCACTTCGAGCAATTACAAGCAAAGACTGCGAGTGCGTCTGGTCCTGTGTCTGTAGCACTGGCAAGCGCAGAACAATGAGAACCATTTTAGGTAGCATACGTCGCGGGAATTTAGCGACTTGCTCGACGAGCCGACGCCCCCGCAAAATGAATTGTTCCATTTTGATTGTAATTAGCCTTGGATGGTTGCTACACGCGCACAGCTATGCCGATGCTGCCATTTCGAATCGAGGTAAGTAGACACAAGTGCGCTCTCTCGCTCCTCCCTCTCTCTCTCTCTGTATGGTTGCGCTGGCTGAACAAAAGCTGCTTCATGCCACTAAAAGCATGAGTGGCCGCTGGCATTTTAGGTGAAGTTAGGGAACTGGAAGTGATGCCAGCTCTGCGCCAGAGCTTATGCACTTAACGTGTGCAAATATATATAAAAATATATATAAATATGTACATATATACATATATACATCCTTTTTATACCCTGAACCCATTAAAAATGGGAAATCAGGGTATAATGTTTTTGTTGAAATGTATGTAACAGGCAGAAGGAGGCGTGGCAGACCCCATAAAGTATATATATTCTTGATCAGGATGACAAGCCGAGTTGATATAGCCATGTCCGTCTGTCCGTCTGTCCGTCTGTCCGTCTGTCCGTCTGTCCGTCTGTCTGTCCGTATGTATGAACGCGTCGTTCTCAGAACCTATAAGAGCTAGAGACTTGAAATTTTTTATGTAGGTTCCTGTATAGCACGAAAAGATCGAGTTTGTTAAAAAAAATCGATAACTGTCTTAATTTTAATGTTATCGATTAAAAACGAAATCGATGCTCTGTTATATAAATCTATATAATTCATCTTTATAGCTAGAGTTTCCAAATTTTGCACTTAGTGTTATGTGAGCCTTATACAATTTCGGTTTTTGTTAAATTTTGGATGCCACGCCCCCTTCGCCTCAAATTTGTAAGTCCCGTATTTCAAATACTAGAGACTTGTGCTTTGGCACATACACACATATGGATGACATGATGACGCCCAACAAGTTTGATCAAAATCGTTGCGCTAGAAAAAAGTTATTAAACATTTAATTTCCCATAACATTGCCATGCAAAGCAGCCAAATAACAGCTGACGCACCGACTTGCGCTTGTGTGTGCTTGCGCCTGTGTATGTGTGTGTGTATGTTTTGCTTGTAATGAACGTACAAGTGCATGTGTATATAAAAGAAACGAAGAATGCAGGGTTCAGGGTATACCCTAGTCGAGCGGCCTCGACTAGAGTTTTCTTACTTGTTTTCATATTCATGTTGAAACAACGCTTACTGGTTGGGCATACCCTGTAAACTTGTGCTGTGCTAGGAATTGATTGAAGTTGGAATCTGTCAGGCATCTCAACGGTGTCAGTTGTCAGTTGAGGCTCTATGAATAGTCTCTATATATTATTTCTCCCTCTCTCTTCCTCTCTCTCTCTCTCTCTCTCTCCCTCTCTCTCTCTCTTTATTTGCCTTAAGCTTGCTTGAGTTTAGCATTTCATTCGCCTTCATATCAATTTCTGCCTATAATACAATTTTCTTTTTCTACTTCAACTGAAATCTATATTTACTTCAGTTCGCCCTAGGTATATCTTTTGTTTTATATTCTGAATTTTAATTTCCTTATTCAAATTTCGAATTTCCTGCTTCTGCTTAGAGCAATTCAACTTGCTTGAGGCTTCTGTTAAGCTGGCAATATCAAGTTGAAATGTTCCTTGATTGCTAGCAACGATCCATACATATGGAAGCTGATCATATGTGGACTATAGCTGTCAATAACCTTTCAATTCCAGTTCCCAATTCACATCTGATATACATAATGACCTCTTTAGTTGAGCTAAATTATTATATAAATATAAATCTAATATATATATATAAGATATCTAATAATAAGTTTAGCATAAAATTGAACAATCTTTTATATATTTTCTAATACAAAACTAAATATCATTGTCTAGGGTATCTCACAGTCGTGTATACTTGTATACAAGTTTACTATTTCGTATAACACTCATATATCTATGCATAAATTCATATATTCATTTAAACTACTATGTAAATACCCATCAGTAAAGCCTCAGTGTAGGTATCTCGCAGTCCATCATTCCCAGTTGCAAATCTTTAATTTTCGCTGCTCTTTTTGCTGGCTGGTTGCATTTATGTTTTCGCATAATAGAAAATACGCGGGCACGCATTTCGCGGAGCTATCGCGAGCATATTTAAATGCTAACTAAATCCGTGTGGCGTGGCCCTTGAGCACGCTGCCCTAATCGCTCTGCACCGAACCGCAGTGCCCGAGCTGAGTAAGCGTGAAAAAAAAAACATTGAAAGTTCGCTTAAGCAAACACGAAACGAGCACAAAACGGGGAAGGTTTAAAGAAATGGATGGACAAAATTTAAGAATCTCGGATGAAGCCCAACAAATGTTTCAGCAAATTTGCCTGCCAGCTGCGAGCCGGAACAGCTGCCAAAATGCGATGAACTTTCAATTTGAAAGTTTACAACAGGACCAGGAACAGAACCTGTGAACGGCCATCCAGGCTCCGCCCTGCCGTGGTCTGGCTGCCAGTCGCAAAATTGCAAATTCTTGAAACTGTGCCGTCGAGCCGAGCTGCTGGTTACATTGGGCAAATAGTTTGGCTTATCTTGGGCGACGACTTTCCTGCTTTCCTTCTATTAGGCAATGCCAAAACACACAAAATAAATTGAAAGTTCAGGTGTGCGACTTTAAGCATTAAATCTGGACACCGACTGCCGAGCCGACTGCGTAGCCCACCTGGCTGGCTGGCCGGGCTATAAAAACAAATTCACATGGGCCAGGGCCATATTTTGTGCCTTAGCAACTTCTGCAAAAAGCGAGCGGCCAATCGATAAATTTAAGAGCCCAACATTTGTCTCCATTATCGCTGAAATCCAAGGCGAGCGCGTGTAAAACAAAACAACCAAAGGCCATGGGCGATGCGGCCTAACTGATTGCGTAATACTCGTTAGGGGATCTAGTATATATAGAGAGAGCTCTGATAACCTTGCCACGCCTACTGCTGATGTGTATCGATAACTCTTGATGTTAAGGGAAGCTCAAGAGTAGGAGAACTCTGGTGTCTTGGAGGCGACCTTAATGAAGTTATATACGTATACAAACTTTGTATCTGTCTCTGATCTTAAGGAACACATCTCTAGCTTCCAGAGTGCCTGAGATACGCCCTCAATATCGTTACACAAGTCTTCAAGTTCCCAACTATATCAACTCTTTACATTCGAAAACCTATATACCCTTCTCCAGCCCACGAGCGAGCATCACACACACCAAAAAAAAAGAAGAAGAAGAAGAGAAATATGTGAAAACTGCGAAGCGCATAAAAGGACCATCGATGCGTGGCGCAGCATGGAATTGCCAACGTTTTTTGTTTTTTTTTTTGCCTTTTTTCGTCAACCTGTAGGCGGGGGCGTGTCCGTAACAATGGCACTAAAAAGGCGTGTACGTTGCGACAAAAAAAAAAGGAAAGAAAACCAAAAACACACAACAATAATAGACGAATACACACAGAGAGAGAGGGAGAGGGGAGACAGGTGAACAGCGGCAGCAGTAAAGGTATATCACAGGTGGAAATGTGCTTTTGTCACTGATCATAAATTTTTGAACTAGCTGTGTCAGGCCCGCTGCGAAAGTTCTCTATTGTTCTTGAGTGTGTAAAGGACACGGCAATAAAACGTAGCTATTGACAGCGACAAATACATTTAGAGAGCGAAGCAAGGCGACGCGTTTCCGCTGCAAATGGACGGCCGCCATCGCCGCCATCGCTTGGCAGCCGAAGGGTATTAGCTGAAAAGTCCTTAACGGCTACAGACTTAAGCTAAATTCACGTGGCTTGACCCATTTTCCAAGTCACATATCTTTGAGCTGGCAGCACTTAGCACACATCACAAGTGACAATAGTTTATACACTTCTACTATATTTGTAGTCATCGTTATAGTCACACGTATGTAAGCCTCTCCACGCGCCACGCCCCCTGCTCTGGCCGTCTATTTGGTAGTTTTGTTTGGCATTTTAAGTGATTTCACTTAAATTTTCATAACAAAACACGAAGAGTGCGTGCTCTGGCGCTCGTGCATGCTGAGCACGATGTACGGCAACACTGGCTGAGATTGGATGAGAGTCGAGGTGAGAGGATGAGCGGATGAGCCTCTGCATGCATGTTCTAGCTGTCATACACACATGTATATCAATGTATATATGTCTATATTGTGTACTCTTTGTACGAAACATGAAGCGGGTATGCTAATTCTTATGCACTTGCAATCAGAGAGCTGAAGGATGCTAGCAAACCTGGGCGGGGATAAACGAATGCACATATCTCGAGAAGTATAAGAGCTAGAGACTTGAAATTTGAGTTGAATACTCTTAAATACTTAGAGTACTTAAATTTGAAGACTTTCTATTTGTATGTCAACTTGTTCCTATAATATTGAACAAAAACTGATCATTTAATCGATTTTTTCAATATAACTTGACATGGAGTATTAATACACCGACTCTGCACTTGCACTACACTACAGGGTATCTGCTAGTCGTTCACTTCCGCCTCGGCGCACTCATGTTTGTACAGATTTTTTTTCCTACGGATTTCTTGCGCTGCGAAACCGCATTTTATATGTTTTGCTTTTGTAAAAATGTTTTTCATAGATTTAGTTTTTTGCCCTACGCACGCCCCTGCAACACACATTCCAGGCACACACACACATATATGTGTGTGAACAGAGCACACATACATTCATGAGAAACATGTTAGCATAGCAACGAGCGCATGGTCCATATATATATAGAGAGAGATTCAGATCCAGCGAGCAGGGAACAGGCCAACTGCATGACATGTTGTACGTGTTTATATGCAGTTGCCTTGCCTTCTGTCGCTGTCGCTGTCGACGTCGCAGTCGCAGTTGGCGTCGCAGTCGACGTCGACGCCTGCTTGCCATCTGTTCGCGCGCTCATCCGTCCAAATGCTGGGCTACGCCCCGCTGTGGTTGTAGTATTATATTTGCGAATCCCTTTGGGTATGTTGGCAGCAATAAATTTTCATCAGTCCTACAACTCCTGCTCGTGCTGCTCCTCCTCTTGCTCATCCTGGTGCTGCTGCTGTTGCAGCTATTTTTCCTACTTCACGCCAACCGCGCCTCCATCACCATTAACTAACAAACAACAACAACCCACGCCCAGCACTTCGGATGCCGACTAGGCTGGTTCCATCCAGCTCTATAGCTGCTGCTGCTTCTGCTGCTGGGCAACAAATCTCTGGCTCAGCTGGCATGTTTTGTTGCGGCTTTTTACGAATGCGATTTGATTGTTTGTCATATTTTTACGAAATCGTTTCTATTACTGGCCTCGTGCCTTGTTTCAGGGATTTGGCTTCTTGTGTCCTGCGCGATAACGAAATAAACCTGATTGATTTCGAATTAATAGTAGCCTATATCAGTTTCAAGCACCACCAGCTGTGTGCCACTGTCAAAGGGATAAAGGATAGCTATGAGAGTATGTATCATATATCCATAAAGGTCTTGCATAAGTCAAACTATAGACATAAGAATTTCAGTCGAATAGAATTTTTAGGCCAAGGTTGTCTCTTGTTGAGGTTGTCTCTTCTGAGCTCGAAGTTAGGCATTGGATACAAGGAATGCCCTAGAGACTATGTATATAGAGTATGTAATAGGCAGAAGAAGACCTTTATGAAATCTTAAGCCAAGCTCTCCTTAGCCTCTACCTTTCTCTGTCCCTCGCTCCGTCTACGTTAATATGTAATCCATCTATCTGTATTGTATTGCTGTCAGCATGAATTCGTCCAAGTCATAGCTAAGCTAGGCTTACCTGTCTGTCTGTCCACCTATAAATGGATTTCAAGTTTTACATGTCATATATTCAGTGTCTGTCATACTATCGATAACATTTTGCCTAGTCATGAAATCGATAAATATCGTTATGCATCATTCTACAGTCTTAAGAGCTAACTCTACTTCTCAAACTGAAAATCTAAGCCAAAGATCCGCTATATAGCATATGCTAAAGCACAGCTATGCAGCAGCAGAGCATTGCTCTCTTTCTAACAATTCGAACGGTTTCAGGTCTCATTTACTTTAAAGGCATTCGGGCATATCCTAGTCGAGGCCAACTTTGTCTGCTTTAAGGTGAGCTCTTTTAAGGCATCTTCATCATTCCATTTGCCTGCGATTCAATGAGCTAAGCTGTCTCAGGGCCAAGCTTCTGTGTAGCAACGAGCAAGGAGAGACCTCGAGTTCCCTCTTTGGTCTGCACCTAAAAATATGCTGCAGAAAAAAAATACCAAAAATTGTTTTGGAGGCAAAAATCAATGGCAATTGCCGAAGGGAGATTGAAAATCTGAGTAATTTTCAGGCATTTAAGTTGGTCTTCTTTGGGGCAACTGAAGTCATTATCACGGCAATAATTGCCAACAGCTGCACGTTAACATTAACATTCTTAAAATGCAAATGGCTGTGTAATGACGACAGCATGAAAACGTTTTTATAGCCTTTTGGCGATAGTCGCAACTGTTGCAGGAACTGTTCAAACTGCTGCGAGAGAAAGTTGTTGTTGGCAATTGTCTTGCTCGCAGGCTGCAGGCTGCAGCGCGAGCTAATTAACACGCCCATTGAAAGTAATATGCTGATAGCAATACAATGCTCTAAGGGGAGATAGACGCAGGTGAGGGATGAGGAGGGAGATGTAGAGGGGTGAGCTTGAGCTGTAAGGCTGAGCTGGAACTGCAGTTGAAGCAAGAATCGATTGAAATGCAATGAAAACTTGAGTATAATACTCGAGGCTGATCTCGAAAAATTGAAGTTTATTCAGTTGACTAAATCAAAGTAAGGCCTAACTCTAGAGCAAGCCAAGAGTGAGCTTAAAGTAGCAGTATTTAGGTATATATATAGCAGAAGAAGACAGAGTCATAGTCGTAGATACTTCAAATCTGAAGCTTACAGAATTGTGGATCTCAAATTTCAAGCCACTTTCTTCCTGCCCACCAGAGCTAAGCTCCATTTGCCAGCGTGGCCAGAGGCCTACAAGCTTAGACTTAAGTAAATATTTATATATACATAGTTAGCCCCCACTTAGAACCCATATACTCCTTTCCACAACTCGGATAGTGTATAAAATTAAATATTTGAAGTGCCACCAACGAGGCAGAATCTCAGAGAGAATTGCTATGTGGCACGAAATGTTTGCGGCACGTCACAAAAGTTTCCTGTTGAATTTCCCTTCATTTCCTGCCAAAAGAGAGAGAGAGATTATTATTATTTTCATTCACTGAGCCATGATTACACACAGAGAACGAGAGAGAGAAAGAGAGACAATGAGTTGCTCTGATGTTTGTCTCTCTGTGTCACGTTCATTAACGCATCATTTATGGAGCAAACGTCCGTTCCGTTAGCAGCGGCTCAAGGTGGCTTGTTGGCCAAGGCTGACTGACCGTGCACTCGTGTACGTATCCTTGAAGCAGTTGCTTGGCCTTGGCCAAGCTGAATCGACATCGTCGTCATCGACATTGCCATCATCTCGTATATTTGCATACTTCCGGCGAACGGCGAAATGATTACCATTATTATTTTTGTTGTTTGCTGTGGCCATAAACGTTGGCATTATGGTTATTACACTACCAGCGGCACACTTTACTTTACACGTTGCCAACGAGCCACGTTCCAAGACCAATGTAAGGCGAACGCCGAATGGCCGCCAACAGCCAACTGCCAACAGCCAACAGTCATGCGGTTATGGCTTATTTGTGCAAATGAGCTGCTGCTGCAGCTCGTTTATTGTCATATTCCGCTTGGCAGCTGCCAGCTAAATGCAAATGTTTCCCTTGGCCCACCACGCCAAGGTGCTAGGCATAACCAACAACAGCAACAACAACAACAGCAACAAGGTCAGGCGTGTGTGTGTGCTTGAGCTATCTAGATTGATCCATGTTGAGTTGAGCTTAATTTTGATATGTGTTGGAGTCTGCCACAGGCAGCTGATGCATTTAATACTCATTTCATGCCTCCACAAGCTAACGAGAATCAGAGCTAATCAATTACGCTGATAAGATGGCTTTAAATTTGGTTTCGAAATGGTATTCTAGCTGAAAGTCTGACGAAAATATCAAAGGAGTCAGTCAAAGTTGAGTAAGAGTCAATCTATATTTAACTCATGAATGCCAATAGATAGTCGTGCTTCATACGAGTCGAACCAGATATATCTCTCTGAAATCGGGCAAATAATACCCGAGATAGAGTCAAGCACAGTTCAAGAGGTATTTTTTCGGTTTCAATGAACCGAATCCACACACTTCGGTTTCATTGCAATATAAAAGCATATTTCTTAAAGCAGATAAAAACTGTGAATAAGGCTCGAAACTTCGAACGCTTCACGCTTCTACAGAGGTATAATATATATAAATTGGATAAAAAATACAAAAGTTGTCATCAACCAAAGTTGAGAAATAGTCAATTTGTTCAATGATTTCGACTCGACCCGATTTCGACAAAAATGATAAGGGGTTACATCACATTTTTGGTCAAAAATGGCAAAATTTAAACTCCAGTTTTGAATGCCAATAGATAGTCGTGCTTCGTTCGAGTCGAAATTGGTATATCTCTCTGAAATCGGGCAAATAATACCCGAGCTAGAGTCATGGAAAGTTCCAGAGGTATTTTTTCGCATTCAGTGCAATGTTAAGAAAACTCCTTGAAGCAGGAAAATCTGTGATTAGGGATGGAAACTCCGAATCCACACGCTTCTAAAAAGTTATAGAATCCGGAAATCGAATGAGAGATACCAAAGATTTAGTCAATCAAAGTTGAGAAATAATCAATTTTTTCAATGTTTTCCACTCGACCCGATTTCGACAAAAATGATAAAGGGTTACATCACATTTTACATCACGTTTTTGGTCAAAAATGGAAAAATTTTAAAAACCCAAGTTTTGAATGCCAATAGATAGTCGTGCTTCATACGAGTCGAACCAGACATATCTCTCTGAAATCGGGCAAATAATACCCGAGTTAGAGTCATGCAAAGTTCCAGAGGTATTTTTTCGGTTTCACTGGATTATTATGAAAAGTTCCTGAAGCAGGAAAAAATCTGTGAATAAGGATCGAAACTCAGAGTCCACACGCTTCTAAAAAGGTATAGTATCTACAAGTTTGATAAATAATATTAAAGTTGTAGTCAGTCAAACTTGAGAAATAGTCAATTTTTTCAATTTTTTCGACTCGATCCGAATTCGACAAAAATGATTTTTGGTAAAAAATGGCAAAAACTCTAGATTTGAATGTCAATCGATAGTCGTGCTTCATACGAGTCGAAAATGGCATACCATTCCAAAATCACTCAAAATAAATCAAATAATTCCCGAGATAGAGTCATGCAAAGTTAAAGAGGAATCGGAATAGAACTCTATACACGGCTAACATATCTCAAATTAAAGTTTTAGAGCAGGCCACAGTCGAGAGACCCGAAAGCCAATATACTCTTGTTACACACCTCTGCACAGGTGCACAAAGCAAATGAATGCGGCTCGTGGTAATAGTTTCAGCAAGAAAAGAAATGAACGGCAATAAATATTGATCAGAAGCAGCAGCGAGTGAGCGAAAAGTATTGACAGCGTCACAGTTTAGTCGTCATTGTTGTCGTTAGAGCTTGTATTGGCGCGGGGCCAATGGCCAGTCGCTGAAATGCCGGTGCTGGCAACACTTAGCTTCGGGGTCAAGCGGGCGCTGGTAATGATTCTCATTTAGCGGTCATTACCATACGCAGCTTGCTGGAGCTCGCCGAGCAGCTGAGCACGTGGGCCAGTGAGCGCTGTTTGGCCACAGAAGAATTTCGACTTTCGAGCTGTGCGAAACGCTGAGGAATTTCAAGTTGCCACCAAAGCAGAAGCAGAGAGAGTCCTGTGTGTCCGATGGCGCCAAATGTTGTTGCCTTTTTGTACTATACGGTGCGGGATCTGTACGATCAGCACAAGGATCCGCGCATCGCCCACCTGCCGCTCACGGGCAACATGTTCAGCGTGGCGCTGGTCATCATTGGGTATTTGGCGTTCGTGCTGCACTTCGGGCCCAAGTGGATGGAGAAGCGACAGCCGTTCGAGCTGAAGTTCGTGATGCAGCTCTACAACGTCGTCCAGGTGGTGGCCAACTCGCTGCTGTTCGTCTACGGCGTCTACTACTCGCTGCTGCAGCCCGGCTACAGCATGAGCTGCCAGCCGGTGGAGCACCAGAACACGACGCCGCAGATGATGAGACTGATCTACGCCTCCTACGGCTACTACATGCTCAAGTATCTCGATCTCTTCGACACGGTCAGTGGTCAGGTAGTCAGGTTGTCAGCTGAAGCTTGAGCTCATCTCTCCTCTCCTCTCCTCCTCCTCGTCTTTCACAGGTGTTTATAGTGCTGCGGAAGAAGAACTCGCAGGTGAGCTTCCTGCACGTCTATCACCACGCCGGCATGATCTTCGGCGTCTCCGTGTACATGACCTTCCTGGCGGGCTCCCACTGCACCATGCTGGGCGTGATCAACCTGCTCGTCCACTCGGTCATGTACGCCTACTACTTCGCCAGCTCGCTGGGCGCCGTGAAGCACCTGCTGTGGTGGAAGCGGCACATCACGCAGCTGCAGCTGCTGCAGTTCGGCTACCTGACGCTGCACTTCCTGCTGGTGATCGTGCGTAATCCCTGCCAGTTCCCAGTGCTGATCGCGTTCATCGGCTTCATACAGAACATCTTCATGTTCGCCATGTTCTTCGACTTCTACTACAAGACCTACATACGCAAGGCCAAGACGCCGACTGAGCCAGCGGCGAAGGCGAGACTCAGCTGAGTTGAGTGCGACGGCGACAAAGTTAAATTCTAAGTTTTAAGTTTTCTATGTCTATGCAAATATTCAAATATGCAGCGATATACACTCGGTCCACCAAGCTCACCCGATATGAATAAACATCATTTTGACTGCCCCTGAACTACACACATTCCATTCGAGCGGAGGTAGGAGGAGGCAACCTGCGCGCTACCTTGATTGAATTAAGTTTTTCCGAGCAATCAATCGATAATCATTGGATCTCCCACTTCAAATATGGATGCCTACTGCGGATGCCGAACATGTTTTTCCTGCTTTCTGTTTTCTGTTGGGGTTTTTCGTGCCTTGTTTCCCTCTGCTCTGCTGCTGGCAAATACATTAAAACTTTTCTAATAATAAAGTTCGGCAGCCGAAACCAAGCGTAAATATTGAGAACGGAAACTCAAAAGACATGTTCACAGACAGTCTGAAAGAGAGAGAGAGACAGAGAGACAGAGAGAGAGAGAGAGAGAGAAAGAGAGGTTCTTTAATGGCAACTGTAACAAGCTTCAACTACATCTGCAGCGCAAACTGAATGCAAATTTGTATTGTAAATTATTTAATATCAATTTGATAGTTCGCAGTTTTTCACTCGTTTCCATTTGCCTTAATTCCGCCACAGACTCAAAGCGATTAACAATTTTTATCGTTTTCATCAATGCAAATTTGTTGCCGCCATTATCTCGGCTATAATTTCAGTTAATTGCGATTATATCGGCCTTAAATACTTTTCATATATATGTGTGTATATCCATTTATAGTCATTTATGTAAATAGTATATTATTTTTATGGCACATCAAGTGAGAAATGCGCATAATTGATATACCCTGCATATACCCCTGAGGTGCACATGCATGTAATGGGCAGAAGAAGGCTTTATCGATCTCAATAGGTATATATATTCTTGATGAGGTACAGCAGCTGAGTCGATCAAGACATGTCTGTCTCTTCTTCTATCTAGCCTCTCGCTCGTCTCTGTATGCTCTGCTTAAACTCATTAACTACAAATGACTTGGGACTACAGCTGTATATTCTTAAAAATCTACTACGATGTACTTGATTTCTATATATATCCATAGTTCAACTTGGCTGTGTAAGCTTAACTTAAAGATCACAAGCAGTAGAGACCCAGATATGAGAGCTGGAAGCTCTCGTAACTATCAATGATTGAAGTTGTTCGTTATTTCGACTCAAATCTTCGCAAACTCTAAAAAATGTATGATATATTATGAGCTGAACTCTTGATATTTGATATATACACAAATTAGCGCACAATTGTCAAGTGCTGAAAATTTCATTTAAGTCGTACAGCTAAAGCCAGAGTTACATCGAGCTACTCTGCATGGTAGGGGGCTGTATAGAGAAGCAAGATACAACTCCTGCCTTCACTTCTTCTTCTTCTGCATATATGCCCATATTGAAGAGGAAGTGCTGATAGACCGATCGAAGCACTTTTAAAGCTAAGTCAGGGTATTTGCTAGTCATGCACAGCCGACGCGAGCATACAAAATGTTTCTGTCATAATAAATACTTTAGAATTTGTTGCGCTCATTTGCCGTTAGGCCGGGAACACCTGCGCGCACTCACTCCCTAAGCAATTTTGTTAATTTGTAAGTACATGGAATCGTAATTAAGTGCAATTTGAAATCTGTGACAGGCAAACACGCATACAACAGTGGCAGCTAAATAATTAACGAATAAATCAAAGTAATTAACTTTGGGTCATCATGCAACAGGTGGCGGGTGGCGGGGGGCTCGACACGCACATGCTGAAACGTATCTATGTCCAGTAATTGACCGAGCCATGAAGCACACACACACACAGAGTCCAAGCCAATTAGTATTGAGGTTGGACTCGGACTCGGAGTCGGCTAATCGAAGAAGCATACGAGAGCATTAATAATGCAGCAAGCAGCTAATGCACTGCTAATGCTGGACAAGTTGACGCCCTCGCGCGCAAATACCCTAACTGTGCTCGGGCGACTTTCTGTTTGACTTTGACAAAGTTTCCCATCTGCCAATGGGCGACGCAACTTTGATCAATTTCTGGGTCTGGCTCCGCCCTCAGCTTGTGGCCAAGACACGAGTCTCGAGTCTCGAGTAGTTCCATACTCCATTGAACTTTGAACAAGCCAACGCAATCGCCTTCGCTCTGTGTTGCAGGACAAACTTTTTAGTGCTCACCCACACACACACGCATACACCTTCGTCATAAATCAATAGAGCTGAATTTGAGTCCATTTGGCTATCTGGACTCGCTGCAAGTGCCTCTCCGAGCGGCGATTTCAATTGCCTTCGCCTGAACTTTCCCAGAACGAGTCGAAAATATTACAAATTGTGCTTAGTGCGTTAAAAGTCTGTGCTCAGCTGCAGTTAGCAAGCGCTTGACAATATTGTAACTATACATAAAAAACTGAGCAATGCTCCTGCTCTAAGTCCTCTACTTTAAGCAACTCCTTGCCGGCGTGCGCTTTTTATGGTCGAAAGAAAGGAGAAACCTTGAGGCTGGCAAATGGCTGTTGGGAAAATGGAATGAAAACTGCAATAACTGAAATATAAATACATTTTAGTTAGTTTTATAGCAAATGGAAAAGGAATAGAAGCAAGGGAAGGAAGGTGTATGAAGGGGAGAAGAAGGCATGGTCTGTCCTTTAGGTTTATCTATGTTGTTGACATGGATCAAGAGCTTAGCTTCAGTCTAATATTCACTTATCAAATCAGTTGAAGTTCAACGTAGGCAGAGTTGCTCTGGCTCCTTCATCCGGGTATATCCTAGTCGTTTACGCCCAACTATATCAACTTTCCACTGCTGGCCAGAGTTTTGATTAGCTCCTGGCAGAACTGTTAATGCTAAAGTTTAGTATTTCGAACTAATAAGACTCGCAGGAGGGCCAAATTGTATGATAAATCATGGCGCAGCTCGTAAATAAACAAAGTATTTAATACGCAAAAAGTAAAATGTAAATTGTGAACACCGCAAATATTTTACCGCTCGCAAGTGGAAGTGCAATAAATTTGGGCCACGGGCGGATGCTGCAGCTGCAGCAGCAGCCAAAAGCTGAAACTGAAACTGAAACTGAACGAGGCGAGGCGAGGCGAGCCGAGGAGAGCGCTTTGGTTGTCGCGGTATGCGACATGCTTCATACAGCCATTGCTTGAATTCTGTGGGTCCAGGACCCAGCGACTTCCTGCAAATGTCAATGTGTTGCGCTCTCTTCTTCTTCTTGTTGTTGTTGTTGTTGCTGTTGTTGGTGCCGCACGTTTGCAGCCAAAATGCACTAAACATAAACTAAAGCCAACAACAATGACAACAACAAGCAGGCAGACCACAGACCCGCAGCAACCGAACTGCGCACAGTTTGTGCTTTTAATAACTTCGTTTTTTTGCAAGCCACGCAACTGCGGCCAAGTCCCAAACTCGGCAACTCTGTGCCGACCTGGACCAAAGCATCATGCAATTTCCATCGAACCAACAGAAATAAATTCATAAAAACTTTGAGTGCTGCTGTCTATGAAATACCTTGTTTCAGGCGACTCTAATGGACGTTGGGAACATATGTAAATTAGTTAATATCGAAATGAATATGTAGAGAAAAAGAGCTCCTAAACGGGAGTGTCTGACTGGCAGTTGCTCTGCACTGCAGACCTAACTAGACTCTGTTGAGAGAGAGAGAGAGAGCTGAAGAGGTCTTAGATGAGACTCCTGGAGTTACTCTAGAGTCCAACTTAGCGTTACCCTATGCATAGATAGAGTAGAGTATAGAAGATACTCTCCACTAGCTCATATATGTATACTCTAGCATAGTATGGCATGAGAGTGCCCGGACGAGGCAGGTCTTGGGTCTCCAATTTCAAAGGAAATAACTCTGGACTGCCTGCTAGACTCAATCAACATTTGAAATCGATTTAAAGAAAATGGGAAATGTAATCGATTAGAACACCTGTTTACAAAATAATAATTCTGAGAATGAAGTCTACACGCAAACGGACGGACAGACAAACAGACGGATGGGATCTACACGTCTGGTATAGACGGACCTACAGACAGGCAGTGAAGACACTTAAAGCTAATGCAACTTAATCAACTAGTCACAAAAATATAGCCCAGTCCAAAGGAGACACTTACCTTTGCCCGCAATCACTCATCTTGAGCAACCGCAACCGTAATGGCGAGCAAGTGTTACGCTTTCATTTCGTATATTAAGTGAAAAGGTTTCGCAATGGCCGGACCCGTCAGTTTCCTGGGCCTTTAATTTGCTCCTTTTCACATAATTTGCTGTTCTTTTTTGTTGTTTTTTAATAATTCACACGGTCGCACGTAAATTTTGACAAAAAAAAAACAGAGAGAGAGAGAGAGAGGGGGGAGATCCGTGGCAAAGAAATTAAAAATACTATGAATTTGTTTGTGGGACAGACGGGAAATGTAAAAGGATTGCTCTGACAGCCTTTCTAATTGCTTTGTTTTACTCGTGACTCTAATTAAAAAATGTACTTTACGACTTTGCCACGCCGCGCCGCTGCGAGACTCGCGGCTCTAATGACAGCCAAACGGGCGGACAGCCCGAACACGGCACCCGGACCCGGACGAGGCAAAAACAGCAACGAAATCTGTGTTGCGGGCAAAAACTTGATGTTGTCTATAGTCTTAAATGAAATTGGCAAACCAAATATGAAAAACCTTCGGAATAACACCGAAAATGACCAGAAACATTCCTAAATCGTTTTTTTTTTGTCTCCCTCTCGTCTTTGGCCATGAATCAGAGCTGAGCTCTGCACTGATTCGTAAGCCGCAATATGCCAAATCTGGCCTAAGCCTAATGTCTTGATAAAAAAAAGGCAACTGCCCGCATATTTTTCGTAATATTTAAATGACGATGATTTAAGAGCCAGTCTCCAAGGCTAAGAAAATAACGAGAAAGTGTGACTAGGGCATTAACGACCGCATGATACGCTGTACCATGAACTGAGTGTCGATTGGGATGTTATAAGTGGAGCTAATGCAAGGCTAAGCAGGCCTGGCTCTAAAACTATGGAAGATATAGTCTTTTCGATTGAGGATACTCCCAAGAGACGTATATATATCACTAGAGGAGCTCTCTGAGCTGTAAAGCTGCCCCATAAGGCGCTCATTTATAACCTAAACCAACTCCAATCTTTAGCTTCGCTAGGCACTCGTAGCATTCCATAAAACCTATACACCCGTTTGACTTTTCGAAGAAGTATGTGAAATATAACGAAAAATGTAAGCAAAATGCAAATGATGCAAGAATCGGGTTTTAACAATTTAATTAGCGCGCAAACCTGGGTGCAAAATGTGAAGGAAACCCTTTTCATAAGTTCTCATTGAGTTTCAGTTCAGGCAGAGGTAAGACATGCAGTCTGAGACAGGCTCTACTTCAGCTAATTATACGTTTTGCCCAAGTGGCAAGGAGATAATCTACAAAAAGAGCTGATGGTCAGGCGAACAATCGAGGAGATATCAACGTTTTTTCTATGCTTTCGCAATAGTTTTTTGTGCTTTGTGGGATTTGTGTCGAACAGCAGCAGCGGCAGCGGCAGCTCAGCCCTGACCACTCTCGAGGAATCAGGCATTCGTTACGGGCATTTTACTTCGATTAGTTTGTTGCTCGATTTTAGGCCAAGCCATGTTCGTTTGATTGGCAATGGAAACTTTCCTCAAATATATATACATATATTGTTCATATATACATATATGTGTGTGTGTGTGTGTGTGTGTGTGTGTGTACGTGTGTCCACAGGTGCATTTCGTGTGTTTGGTCTATGTCTGTATTTACTCAATGCTTAGCTCTGGTCTATGTCCGCAAATTGGAAAAGTTTCCTGCTGCGGCCACATTCACTATTTGTATTTAGTTTTTTCCTCTCAAGAGATTCAGTTTGCAGGCAGCTTTAATATTCATCACACGAGCAATTTTTGAAGAAGAAAAACTATAGAAGAGGGAGGAGCAGGTACAGATGGGGGTTGAAGAGAAAGGAGAGCAAAGTGAAGAGAAGAGTAGAGTGGGTGGAGAAAAATAAAATGAAATAAGAGAAAAGTAAAGAACAGAGACGAGAGGCGATAAAATAGAGAAGGGAAAAGTAGTAGAGAGAAGAGAAGAGAAGAGAAGAGATATAAGAATTGAAAAAGTGGAGAAAAGTGTAGAAAGTAGAGAATGAAGAGAGGAGGGACAAGTGAAAATAGAAGAGAATAGAGAGCAAATGGAAAGGATATAATAGAGAAAAAATAGAGAAGAGAGAAACGAAGAGAGAAGGCCTGGAGAAAATATCGATAGAAGGAAAGAGAAAAGAATGAAGGAAAAGAAAAGCAACAAAAAGAAGAAGAAAGAGAAAAATATGAAGGCGAAAGATACAGTGAAGGCGAATAGGAAAGATCGGGAGAAGGAAAAGAAAGAAAGAGAAGGGGAAAGAGAAAGAGATAATGAGAAAGAGAAGGAGTAAGATAAGCAGAACGTTAATGAGAATGAGAGTGAAAATGAGGAGCAGATGGAAAACAAAACGAAATCAACAAGAAAGCACGAAAAGATCATAAATGGAGATTGAGCAGTAAAGTTAGAGATAGAGAAAGTCTTACTTACTGAGACTTACTGAGAAAAGATCATAAATAGGGATATAGCAGTAAAGTGATAGATAGAGAAAGTCTTACTTACTGAGGCGTATTTATCTATTCGCACAGCTAAAATCTATATTCAGCATTTAGCTAAACTTAATTTACTTATTGAGATTTTCACGTGAGTTTATAAAGCAGCCACACACACTCACGCTCGAGTCTAAATTCGGAATTGTGTCTCTAATGCGGTGGGAGGTGTCTGCAGCTGAGGCAGAGAAATCAGAGCTGGAGTGTGCCAAGGCGTTAAAGTGAGGCACACCCCAGGGACGGGGCCTGGCGTGGGGGTGGGCGGTAGTCGACTGTCGACTGCCGAGTGTCTCTTTATCGCAATGAGAGCTACGCAGTTGTCAATGCCTTCAGATAGCTAGCAACCCATAACAAATTGAGATGCTAAGCAGCAGAGCGGAGTCTTTACCTTGGCAGCTCGCCGTGGACCACAATCCCAAGGACATGGCGATGGCAACGCGTGCGTATTCATGACAAAGGCGCTATATAAATTACGTAAGCTACAATCAAAAGCCGCCCCCGTCGCGCTGTGATTTAACGTTTGACAGAAATTATCAAAAAACAGCCGCCGAGGGAGAGCCGAGCAGAGAGGTGTAACTGCTGCGGGGAATATTTACGGAGATAACCCGCAAAATTTCGCCGTCCGGGCACATTTTCAGAACTCCGATAATTATGTTAGACATTTCCTTTGACATTGAGCCAAAAAAAAAAAAAACAAAACCGACAGCGAAAAAGAGAAAAACAGTTAAAACAAACTTGACGGAGCAGAAGTTAAGCAAAGTAAACCGGGCCAGAAAGCTATTACAATGGTTATGACTCAAAGATGTCGAAAGTGAATCGCTGCTTGGCATTACACAGGCCAACAGCGTTTTGATAGACCAAAGAAGATCTAGGAAGGAACATGAAACTGAACTTATTGAGATATGCCAGCCGGCATAGACTAATCCCCTGAGGTTTCAGCTGAAAGGAGAGTTGAGGATACTTTAATAGGGCAATAATTTATTATTTTACGAAAACTCTTTAAAGTATCTGAAAAGAGAGCTTAAGGCTAAGAAGAGCTTAAGGCAGCATACATCATACATCATACAGCATACAGCATACAGCATACAGCATACAGCATACAGCATACAGCATACAGCATACAGCATACAGCATACAGCATACAGCATACAGCATACAGCATACAGCATACAGCATACAGCATACAGCATACAGCATACAGCATACAGCATACATCATACATCATACATCATACATCATACATCATACATCATACATCATACATCATACATCATACATCATACATCATACATCATACATCATACATCATACATCATACATCATACATCATACATCATACATCATACATCATACATAATACATCATACATTATACATAATACATCACACATCATAGATACCACGTCGTACATCATACATCATACATCACACGTCATACATCATGCATACCACGTCATACATCATACATTATACATCATACATACCACATCATACATCATACATCATACATCATACATCATACATCATACATCATACATCATACATCATACATCATACATCATACATCATACATCATACATCATACATCATACATCATACATCATACATCATACATCACACATCGTACATTATACAGCAAACAGCAAACAGCATACATCATGCTGTCCAGACAGACAGTAAATGAATAGACGGACGGACAGACAGACATGACTATATCAACTCGTCGAGCTGATCAATAATATATACATTTAATCGGATCTGCCACGCACCCTTCTGCCTGTTACATACATTTCAACACAACCCATTTACCCTGTTTCCCATTTTCAATGGGTTCCGGGTATAAAAATAAAAATACCAAAAAACAGAAAAGGACCAACTCGCATGAAAACGAATGAGTTTGCTGTTTGTTGCACTTCGAAAACTGTCCAAAAAGCATACGAAAATTGCTATAAAGTAAACTTCAATTCTTGCCTTTCACGAATTTGAAAATTCTAAGCTCTGATTCACCGAATCGATTGGGGCAAAAGGGAAAAAATTGCCCGTTTAATTGCCGTCAGCTGTCAAATTTCTGTCGCATCAACTTAAAAATGCAGACGCTATCGTCAGGCAGCAGGCATCAGACAGAAGGCAGAAGGCAGCAGGCGGTAGACGTGCCTTTTAATATGCAGAGCACAAATTTGAATAATTTGTCTCTGAATGCTGGCAAAATTATAGCGGCTTATGTTTCAATTAAGCAATTTTTGCACATCAGGTGCGTTTTATGGGCGCCAGACGCGGCGAGGAGGAGCGGGGAGAGCGCAGAGCAAACAGCCAAAGGCGGACAGCAATGACAACTAAGCTCTTTAATGCCGCCAGACGACAGCTGTACACGGCAGAAGGCATTATAATAATACGACAACAATAATAAAGCAAGATGAAGCAGAAGCAGAAGGAGGAGCATGAGAAGGCGAAATCAGGTGGCAGAAATATTTGGAATGAAAAGTGACAAAACGAATGAATGGAGAAATGAAATTAGAAATTAAGTTTGGAGACTCGAGCGAGAGAGACCCTTCAGTGCCTGAAGAGCTCCAGCTCCATATGTTGCCAGCGGGCAGAGGACATCGGCATTAGGCACATGAGCCAAAGACTACTTAATGAATAGCCTCGAGTTAATATTTGCCTTGCATTCCTTTCTTTTCGTTTCTTTTCTCTGGCAATTCTCTAACATTCTCTTTTGCTGTTTATTGTTGGGGCGCAAAAGGAAAAATATTGAAGTTTCCTGTTAGACAAAGTACACAGGCACAGGCACAGGCACAGCTGAATAAGCCAGGCCAACCAGGCAGCCATCCAGTCACCCAGTCAGTCAGTCAGGCAGTCGACCGAGATTGTCAAACAAAATGGCTTTTCGGTTTTTTATGCCAACTCACACCCACACACACACACACACACACGTATACGTCTCCTGCTTGAGTGTGGGTCGCTGTAAAACATAAGCAAACAATTTGAAGGCATTTGTTAGGCAGGCTGCAGCTAATAAAAAATCGCCTCAGGTTCCCACTTCAAAGTGCAGCTGTTGCTCGAGCTAGGCAAAGCAGCAGAATATATTGGGAATTTTTCGGTCATTTTAAACTCAATTTTTAGGGCTTAAACTGCTCATAAACTGGAGTGGATGCTTGCTGAGCATACAGTTGTTATACGTGTAGAACAGAAATTGAAAAGAAGTTGGCTCATGTTGAGCAGTGTAAAGTGGACACCCTAAGGCAAATTGTGAAGAAATTAATTAATCTATATTAAATGAGTAAAGCATAGCAAATATGTTTTAGAGTAAACAATTTATGAAATTTCGGCACTTTTGCCATACAAACAGTACAACTGTATAACAGTAATAACAGTATAACAGTTTAACAGTATAACAGTATAACAGTATAACAGTATAACAGTATAACAGTATAACAGTATAACAGTATAACAGTATAACAGTATAACAGTATAACAGTATAACAGTATAACAGTATAACAGTATAACAGTATAACAGTATAACAGTACAACAGTATAACAGTATAACAGTATAACAGTATAACAGTATAGCAGTATAACAGTATAACAGTATAACAGTATAACAGTATAACAGTATAACAGTATAACAGCATAAGAGCATAACAGCATAACAGCATAACAGTATAACAGTATAACAGTATAAAAGTATAACAGTATAACAGTATAACAGTATAACAGTATATTAGTATAACAGTATAACAGTATAACAGTATAACAGTATAACAGTATGACAGTATAACAGTATAACAGTATAACAGTATAACAGTATAACAGTATAACAGTATAACAGTATAACAGTATAACAGTATAACAGTATAACAGTATAACAGTATAACAGTATAACAGTATAACAGTATAACAGTATAACAGTATAACAGTATAACAGTATAACAGTATAACAGCATAACAGTATAACAGTTTTGTTCATGCAGAATCTGCTTACTGCTCAATTGCCAACACTTTGTAAGTCCCATTAAAGGGCCTATGCCGAATGAACTGTTATACACGTATAACAGTACTGTATAAGGAGTTTCTTGAAGTGTAGCTAACTGTACTCAAGTAACTTCTGCTTTAGCCTTACAAAGTGGTTTGTAACGTGCTTGTAATATGCCTCACAACAATGCCTGCAAGTTGACATGAGCTTTCAATGTATGCCCGAGTCTATTTGCGAGTCAGTCGGCTGTATCCAACTGCTTAATACTTACTCATAGTTCAAGGAGAGCCAAAAAGCATACTATACTCTTACAATAGGGCAGATCATATGGCAGAAGACTATATGTATAAGTGATCCATGAGTGCGTGAGCTGCTGAAAAAGTCAGTGGCCAATCCACGTGCCAAGTTTTTGGTTTTTAACTTTGAAGGCCATACTAATTATGTACATATATATAGCTGTCACGCCCCCCAATAAACTATGATTAATAATGTATTAGGGCAGAGTGAACATGAGCACACGCATGAGCATATATAGAATATAATAATTATGGAAAGTTTACAAGTTTATAAACATGCCACGCAACCAATATACCCTGCCCCGCCTCACGAGCGTGCATAAAAGTTGAGCTGAAGTCGAAAGCCCTTATATTGCTGTAGTATTAATCGACGCATGTCACTGATTAGCCGCAGGATTATTGTTCGTATGCCAAGCATACACAAGCACCTGGGTGGCATATATTTGTATATATATATATACATCACATATATACACCCTCGTATAGGGGTAGCTAGATTTAACCCTTTGATGCGTGCTGAACAAAAGGCACCATTTGAGCTTTGATAAATGGCAGTCACACACTAAACTGCCTCCAGTGGGAAGTAGTCCGCAGTCCGCCGTACAGAGAAAGCGACAAAAAAAAAATGGCTGGCAATCGCACAGTGGAATCAGCCTACGGCGCACGTTAATGAGCGAGCTACAGTATAAAAAAAAAAAAATAGAAAAAAATAGAAAAAAACAATACATTATGAATTTTTTGCGTTTACAAATTAAACGTGCATGTTTAGGGCGAATATTTTATAGAAATGTGAAACGACAGAAGCGACAGGCAGCACAGTAAAGTACAATTATGATGGATAAGCCAAAAATAGCCGGGAGAAGCAAGTGGGAGTGAGCTAGTGGGGAGTTATAAACGGGCAGATACCCTGAACGAGGGGAAGAGCTGGTGTACTCTAGTTTTATGCATACAGTGTGAAGAGCACAGATATATATATACACTAATCGAAATTCATTTAAAGGCACTGACTTTAGTTTGGCTTAGTTAGCTTATAAACACATGTACACACATATATACACTTACATACACATACACAAGCACTCCAGTTTGTATATGAAATTTTCAGCTCAACTCGTCGCCCTACTCAGAAAAGATCTGCCACGCCTTCTGCTGTCATTTACATACATTTCAACAAAACTCTAGGCTTGAAAACAGCCCAAATATGAGGCAAAATCTTAATGGAATTTTAAATGAAATCATATATATATTTAATTTGATTTATATATATTTTTATTTATTTCTATATTTCCACAATATTTATTTAAAACTTTTCTTAATTTCAATTTGAATTCACAACTGAAACAATATTTGTTAATACTCTGAAAAACTTAGAATTGGCCGCGAGCTATTTGTGCATTGAAAGCATTTATATTTTAATGCTCAGCAGGCGCTCAATTTATTATTTAATAATGTTTAAACAAGCACTTAATTAAATTTACAAAAATAATAAAAAAAGGAAAAGCCAAAAAAAAAAACGAGCAAAAAAGTAAAATAAATTTCATGCGCTGACATTATTAATTATTTATTTAAAGGCAACTTGTTTACCTCCTTCTTTTTGTTTTTGTTTTCAATGCGGAATATAATATATATATTCTCGCAAATGTACAAATATACTGCAACTGCCACGCCCACAAGTCAATGAAACAACAATTCGCTAATTAAAAGTGTAATTAATTTTGCACAGTTTGCATTTTGCTTCAGCTTTGGCGCGTTTGCCTCTGTCAATAGCAGGGGTTTATAAATATGTATATATAAATATATATATATATATATACATATATAATATATATACTACCCACATACATATACATTCTCATATGTAAACTGAAATTTAGGGCAACATTCATCCATTCTTCAAAATCAATCAAATTATGAAGCAAGTTCAAGTCATGAAAAGAGTATATTAGTATAATAAGTTTAGAGTACATGAAGGCTGCTCTGAAGTGAAGATACTTGAAGATTCTTAAAATCCTAATGACTGTGAATATGTTTATAGTTGGCAGAAGGTGGCTTGGTAGAACTTGAGGAATATATATATATAATGATCAGGAGAAGGAGCTTAGCCATGTTCGTCTGTCTGCCCGTCTGGCCTTCCGTTCGACCGTCCTCAACAACAGTTTCCCTTTCAAAGTTATCGACCTTCAGTCATCTGGCTCTCCTTTCCCTCTGAGCGAGTATCATGCAGTCGAAGCTTAAGCCTAGCCCAGTTTAAATAATCAAATCAAGCAACCGACTGTATGCATTGGGCGCACTGCGACCGTTCGCAATGGGTATTTATGTTTGCCTAAGCATTTGGCACTGTTTTGAGTTTCATTTGATATGTTGCGCTGACTAAGCAGCCAGCATACACACACACACGATATATATATATATGGTGTATATATATGGAAGAAGGATATGTAAGTGGTAAGCAGCTTGTCAAGAAATCTGTTTGGTTTCTTGCGGAATGGCCCGAAAGTCTTTGCGAATGGTGCGCTCGCTTCCTTCCTGCCTCGCAACTTATGTGCAGCATTTCGTTTCCGTTTCCGCTTCCCGTGCAGACAGAACTTGGCCAGTCGCCATCGAATGCGTAGCCCACATTCCCTCGTATGTGTGTGTGTGTGTTCATGTGCGAATGAGTGCCTGGCTGTATGTGAATATGTGACCCAGTTTCGCTGTTATTGCCAAATATCAATTTGAATTGCCACAACTTTGGCCTGGGCCAACAAATAATGCTGTAATAAGGATCGGAATTAAGTGCAATTAGCAACTGCTTGCGGCATTTAAAGTAAACTTTGATGGACTCCCAGATCGAAGCTAGACTTGTCGATGCAGTTGAACAAGAGTTGACAAGGTTTAATGGAGGAGAATGATTAGATGTGATGTTGAGTGGGCTCTTATAGAAGACGTGTGCCGGGAGAGCAGTCACTGAACAAAAAGTTGCTGAGAGGCGAGACTATGGCTATGGTTTTATATGTTGTTGGTCGAAAATATGTGACTGGCTGAGGAGGAACTTGATGAGACCTTTGAGGGAACTTGAGTACAAACTCGAATGTATCTTATTATATTTTCTAGACAGAAAGAGAGATCGTGCTCTTCGTGCAATCAGATGAAGACAACAACGTTCTTCTGCTAAGCCAAAGACCAAATGCTCGGAATTTATTATATGATATCATGTGATCGAGCTAAGCATGGATGGCCTCTAGTGCACTCATCTGCTGCTAATTCACATACTATATCTGGAGTGACTACTAAAGACATTCGAATCGGTTAGTCTAATGAATCTTATATAAGTAGTTCCAAATAAAGAAAGTTATTAGGAAAGTTCACTCAGACTACTTGAGTCACGAACTATTCATAAGAGCAAAAATCTTAACAAGACTTTTGCACTTTTGTATACTTCATTTATTGACTCTCAAGCCACTTACATAAATATTCTCTGATCAACTTCAGACTAAACTTAAATCCTTTCCATCCATAGTTCTATCTTTTCTTCTCTTCTATACCATAACCATCATAGATGGTTAACAACACTCCACTCCACAGCTACTTCATGTTAGCCAGTTACTCTGTTTCCTTTGATTGACTTTGACTTTAATTTGAACAATTTGTGTCAGTTTCAATTAAATTTTCCATTTAATTGACATCTTCTCGATTGGCTTTAAGTGTATGTAATCTGAGTTTACTTAATTGTCCAACAGCTTGAGCTGAGTCAGTTTCTGTCACATTGAGTATGGCTGGGCGGCAAATCAGTTGCTCAAATATTATATTATTCAATTTGCATTTGGGTCTGTTCATTGAATGCAATTTGCTGCAGTTCTCGTTTGAGTTTATCGCTAAATAATGAACAAACACACGGAATGGCTACAATTAATTTGTTTATTCGCGTCATTAGGGCGGGCGAGTGGACGTCATCAAATGCAATTCAAACAAACAAACCGCAAATTATCCACATTAAAATTTGTGCTGCCTTGAAGAGCGCGGAGAGCTGAAAGCTGACCAGCAGCAGTAGCAAACAGCATTTAATCAAAAGCCAAAGCAAATAGAGAGAAGGAAAAAACTTAATTATCAAGAATATTTACTCAAGCAACCTCGATGACTAAATGCAATTAAATATGCTCAGTTATAAGTGTGAAGCACTTGGAATACGTTTGAGGCTCCAGTTCTCACATATTCCACTAACTAAGTGGGTAAGCGAGCCAAGAGACAGAGAGAGAGGGAGAGAAATGATATTAATTAGCTTTGAATGGAGCATGAAACAGATAAAAGAGAATTGAATTTTTACGCGCCATAGACAGCAGCAGACAACAGGAAACAAAGCCGACTAGAGGACGGCGGAGAAATGGACACAGAAATTGCAAATAAACAGAGCCAAATGCAAAACAAGAAAGAATGCGACTGGCGAGTGGTATAGACTGTGCAATACACGCTCAAAGCTGCTGATGGGATATAGATAGATATAATCTAAACAGCTGATCAGCTCGAAAACTGTGAAAGGCAGAGAGTTAGAGAGAGAGAGAGAGAGAGAGAGAGAGCAGAGAGAGAAAACCTATGCCAATATGCCCCACTTCATACACTGCTGAACGGGCATAATCGTTGCGAGTAAGTTTTCGGAGCAGGAACTGAAAATGCGGCACGGAAACGTCTTGTATAAAGTGTGGAACAAATGTTTCACGACAGCCCAAGACGAGGAAATGTGAAAAGTTCAAAGACGATGACAGGGAAAAATAAAAGCGGAAAATTGAATGCCCACTGAAAGAGAGAGACAGACACACACAGAGAGAGAGAGAGAGAGAGAGAGAGGGAGACAGGATGCTGGCTGGCCATTATACTTTATGCAAATGCTGTGGCAGCTTTAACAACCCAAAGGCAAATGCCCCCGGCTCGTGGCATCAGCAGACCCCAACCATGTGGCCAATTGCCTGACTCGGAGATAGAGAACGAGGGAAAGAAAGTAACAGCAACAACAGTGTAACCACATATACCATGCATTTTAATTTAATTAATTTAAATTCTTAATGCGATATTTTGCCGCCTTCGCCAAAGCCTAATGCTCGCCTCCTGCAGTGGGCGCCAAGGCGTCTCAGCTCGACTCTGGGTTTCTGCTATCGCTGCATTTGCTTAATGTGGCGTAAACAATTTTTAGGCGTGCCAAATTAATAGCCGGCGGCGTGCGTGGGCGACAGCCAAAGCGCTGAATTTACTGCCGAACTCCGAACTCATTAAATGCCATTTTCCAACCAATTAAAGAAGTTGCGAGCCGGCAAACGGCTCTAAGCGGAGTCTTTAAAGTCAAGTTTGAAATTCTCGAAGAAACTGGAAAAGAAATGCCTTCGAAAGGGCTTTGCGAGTGAGACCTTGAGATGAACACTCCTTAGAGGTAAACAAAGTTTGTTGGTATATAGAATAGGTAAAGCATATATGCTTCATATAGATGCCCATTGAGTAGAGCCCAGGAGTAGAGCATGAAGAGCTAAAGTGCAGCTTAGTCGTCATCTATCCCTCCTCAAGAATGACAGCCTGAGAGCTTTAAAAGCCTGAGAGGCTTGTGTAACCTGGGCAGTAGAATTTCATTATAGTTACGCAATGGGACAACTTTCGATAAATATCGATAAATATCGAAATGTTGCGTAGATTTTCTTTACACAACTTGAGAACCGTGTGAGGTAGATGTGATCTATATATACATACAATCAAGCAACCCAAACTGACTGCAGAGCTAAGTATAAGCTCGCAGTCAAGCGCCTCCATTCAGACCCAATGCTTAAGCTAGATATAGGCTAATGTCATGAGAGATTATCTTATTCACTCTGCTGTGCAGCTGCCCATAAATAATTGACGCTAAAAGCTTAGCTAATCTTATCAACATTTCGATTAGTCGCTAGCGATGAGAGCCTTTCCACGCCCACTTCAAGTGCAGCAATCTATTTCCATTAAGCGCATTCAGCAATTGGCCTAGATGCAGGCCAAACAACAACAACAACAGGCATAAATCAAAGCAGCATCAACTTGCGATGCAAATGAAGAAACTGTCAGAGTCAGAATCGGAGTCAGAGTCAGAGTCAGAGCTCACCTGTGCATCGGAATCGGGCGGAGTTGAGTTGGGCTCAAGCGGATGCAGAGCAACTTGGCAAAGTGCATCGTGCGCCGTCAGGAAGTCAGAGTTAACTGGAGAAAAAGAAAAAACGTGTAGAAGATGAAAATGGCGTGAAAAGCATTTCACTTGCGGATTTAGATGAAGAATCTGGAAAATTTAATGCACTGGGCGGATAGATAAATAATGTTATGCAAATGATATGTGCATAAAAGTCAACAGATTCAGCAAACATCGAACCGCCCCGAGAGCCACCGCACCACCCATCTAGCCCATCGATCCAGTGCTGACAACAGCGTCGAGTACACTGCACCAAATGACTGGCAGCTTTCAAATGTGAAACCAGTTAGAAAGATGAATAGATTGACTATCAACATGCGAAAACGCTTCACAGGTTCACGGATGGCGCGCGGCTCGGAACTTTGATGCGGAAGCAAAGCACAAGCTGGCAACATTTGCATATTTCCATGCTCGTTCAGCTCAAGTGAAGGGAGTATATTTGCTTTGAGTGTGTGTGGCTAAGTGAAGTGAGAGTTGCTATTGTAGGTAGAGTTGAGTAAGCTCTGGATATGGCCTCGATGGAAGTTACGAGTGTTGATGGGTGTGCTCTGAGCTGACCCAAGATAGTCAGACTAAAGGGAACTGTAATAAACCTAGATTGGTTTAAGATATAAACTTTTTGATGGCTCTACCTTGAAGCTATATTCATGCTATCAACCCATCAATCTATTCATCTGTCCCTCTCTATATATCTGCCTATTAAGCTGTCTCTCCGTCTTTCTATCTGTTCGTCTCTTTCTCCCTAACTCAATCGACCTATTCAATATCGATTACTCTTTCCATTTATCCATACATTAATCCATCTATCTATCGATACATCTATCTAGCTATCGATATATATCACTATTTATCTCTCTATCCATCTCTCCATATAATCATCTCTCTCTCTCTCTCTCTCTCTTACCTCTCTCGCTTGCCTTGAGCGAGCATTGCAAAGTTGGCAATGCCGCTAAAGCAATGTACTTACGTCTTTGGGTGTCAGATGGTCTTGCCCTTCCCATTGCCCATTAGACACGCCCACACATATGCAGATGAATGTGTGGCATTCGACGTTGGAATGACATTGCACTAGTGTTGCCGAAATTGCAGCGAAATTGTGTGCCAGGATTCGCTTGGCAGTCAGCGCTTGAAAGCCGACTTTGGCACCTGACGTTGGCATTTAGTTTGTTTCTCCCTCTCTCTCTTTCTCTCTCTCTCTCTGTCCCTTTTTCGCTTGTGCACAGGTGAAAGCGGATTTTGATAAATGCCTCGACGGAGAAGTCAAGTGAGTCAGCCAAAAACGGCATCATCTTATGGCAACTGACAGCCAGCAGGCGCCTTTGTCATGTCATCAGCTACTCTGCTAAATTACGACCAATAAAACTCGGCAAAAAATAGACGGAGAGAGAGAACAGGTAGAGCCTTCCTCTCTCTCTCTCTCTCTCTCTCTCTCTCTGTTGATGAACAGCTCGAAGTGGCTTGCTATGCGTTAATAATTTGCATGCATTTAATATGCATTTGAAAAATATGTGAAAAAAAAGTGAGGAACAAGAAAAAGAAGAAGAAGAAGGAGAAGCCAGGGTAAAGGCAATTTAGCTCGCGGCCCTTGTGCATGGAAATCTCAACTAACAAGCAGACCATTCCGCCTGCGGAGAAAATGAGAATGTTTTTGTTATTCTCGCACCTCGATGCGAGACACGTTGAAGGTATTCGAATTTGAGCAAGCAGCTGGTCACTTGGCAGTTGATAAGCTGGAAGAAGGTTTGAAATTGGCTGTAGAAGAGATCTCTAATAGAATATCTAGCTAAGGTATGGATATATAGAGGGGAAATATCAGTGGAAGTTGAAGATAAGCCAACTTTGCATGCGGAGCTGATTGATGAGTTGAGATATAAAACTTACCATAGACTTGGCTGAGCTCCAAAACTCTACTAAAACACAGATCAAGGATAGTCAATACGTAGAGATAGGTAGACGAATATGGCAGCTAACAGGAAGTGCTCGACTAGGAAATACCTGGCAACTATTATGGAAACGAATAGGAAATAAAGTAGAGCTCAAACTCAGCTTTAGAGAGAATTCAAATATTTTAAGCATTTCCTACCTTCTGGTAGTATTTACCATCTATAAAGATATGTAAACCTGAGTCTTCATAGAGTCTTCCTCAGAGTTACTGAACCCATAGCACCCAGACTTTGTCTTCATTTTTTCAGACATGTTCTATTCCAAGTCTTTCCATAAAGAGTATTCATTCTTCGTCATGGCAAATAGAAACTTGCATCATCTTTTTGTTATTTTTCTCGCTGCTCGACGTTTTTTGCGTGCATAATTTAAAATGCTGTGAATTGCAGATAGAGCAGCGCCGTCAGCTGGATGCTAAAGAGAAGTAAACACAAAACTAATAGCAAAACATGCAAAGATGCTGATCGCACACACACACAGACATACAGACACAGCATATCTGGGTAAAGTTTTAATGAAACAAAATGTGGCGCTTACGTGTGCTGTGTAAACGTATAACCTGTGCAGAGGTGAGCGAGCTCAACACCTAGCGTTTGCCCAGAGCATCGCCAATGTTCAGTTTGAAAGGTGTCGTCGCGTCCAACTTTACCGCAAAAACCAAAACAAAGTTTGTTAGGGCCACCCCACGTCAGCCGAGCGCAGCGCAGCGCAGTGCAGCCACAGGAAATGAGAAAAGATACCAATACAACGGAATGGTATGTTGCAATATGCATATGACTCACCATGCATATGACTCACAGCGTTCCGGGCACCTCCTCCAAAGGTGAGCGCGTGCGGGTGAAGCGAATTCGCCATTTTACAGCTGGACAACGTGTCCTTTGTCTGTTATATAAAATGAATCATTTTAGGAAATAACACTCACAGCGCGAACCGTATTTTTGGCGGATATGCCAGCTTAGGGAATGAACTTGTTTTGGGGGAGCTGCTCGACTAGGAGATACCCGGAAAGTCGAGAAGAATTGCTATCTATATATATATCTTTTACATATACTGACATACATATACACACTTGAGTATGAAAGTTGCTAACTAAAGCTGAGCTTTATCTATCCACTATTAGAACCATGCTGATGTAACTTGGGTTCCAGTTGTGGGATCTTCATGAAATTTGCTGAGCATGAATATGACATCTAAATCTATACACATACCAAAAATGAAGCATTTACTATGTGTGGAAATATGATTTCTTATATATTCTTTAAGTTGTTTTGGGGGAAGTGCTCGACTAGGAGATACCCGGAAAGTAGTGTATTTTAATGATGTTTGACTTATTTTATATATACTGACATACATATACACACTGAGTATGAGTATTGAGTACGCAAGTTGCTAACTAAAGCTGAGCTTGTGCTATCCACTATTAGAACCATGCTGATGTAACTTGGGTTCTAGTTGTGGGATCTTCATGAAATTTGCTGAGCATGAATATGACATCTAAATATATACACATACCAAAAATGAAGCATTTACTATGTGTGGAAATATGATTTATATATATATTTATTAAAGTTGTGTGAGCAATTGAGCATCAAAACTATTCACAGTCCATATATTCATGACAACAGCACACAGACCAAATTTGATGACTCTAGCTATACAGAGCACCAAGCTCTGCTTCAAAAACCAGGTATAACCATCGATATTTATCGATTTTTTTTAAATTAATTGAAATATCGATAAAAACTATATATTTTGAAAGCGTTAGTTATACTAGAACACGTATTTCAAATAAGAACACTCAACATATGCTAGTGTCCGAGATCGATGCTTTCACATGTCATAGATTGCCACCTAGATTTGGTTTTTTCTGCCTGAATAATGCATTTCTGCTTTGGCCTGTTACAGGCAGTTGCATAACAACGTGATGCATTCAAAGCCCTTACTGAGGATAATAATTGCAAATTCAATTTGGAGACAACTCAAAGCTGACGTCGGTCCTAAGCGCGAACAAGCATATCATCTGTTTGAGCAGCTGTTTTTCAGCTACGGCTACACAATATTAGAGCGAGAAAAAAAGCGAGGTGGCCGCAGAGATACAGTGGGAGCTGCACGAAATTGGAGCTGCGTGAGCACTCGATATGAATGACATTCGCATTGAAATGTCTGTGGCGCTGGTACAGCTGCCACAGCTGCTGTGGCAAGGTGCGTGCTGCTAACAAAGCCCTTTGGCAAGAGGATGGCTCTGCGTTTTATGAACAAAAGCAAAGCGCTAATACCACATTCACACATTGGCACACACAGGCACAGGCACAGAGAGCCACAGAACCACATTACCTTGTCGAGTGTGAGAAGCAGAGCTGTGTAGTGTTTGTGTTTGTGTTGCCAACTCTCACCCGTCTGCCTGCCTGAACACTTCAAAAAATGTGTGTCTGTGTGTGTGTGTGTGCGAGTGTGTGTGTGTGTGTGTGTTTTAGATAAATTATTCAAGCAACAACTGCGCTTTTTAAAATCGAGTTTGTTGTGTGACGACGCAGACGACAGGCATTTGTGGTAAGCACTCGAGCACAAATCTAAAGCATATACCTGCACACACACAGCAGGTGTGCATTTGTTTTCGTTAACTGTGTGTGTGTGTGTGTGACCTAATTCTAGCCATGCAACGTGAAAAAAGGGAGCCGGAGACGACGTTGCAGCTCATTTTTCAGCGCTAAGCAGATACTCGGTGCAGAAGCGTGCAAAGTTAACAAAAAAAGAAGGCAAGAAAACGTTGAGCTACAACTGAATATGCCACAACGAAGCCAAAATACTCTTGAGGCAGAGATATACATATGCGAGAGCCAGAGGAATGAATACGAATCTGCAAGTCTTTTTGCTATCAAATCGTTAGGCAATGAAATTTAGCTAAAAGCTTAACAGATCCAAGCAAAGTTCTGTGACTGAGAGACGCGGCAAACTGATTTACAGGCGAACACACTTAGACTGATGAAAGTTGTTTCTTCTTAAGTGTGAGCAAGGTGTGCGCTCCAGGAGAGTGTGGGCGCATCGCAGTTACAAGACATTATATAGGCAGGCCGGGCATACATAAATTGATATTAATAGTCTGAGCTGATGCTGGTCCGGGTATGCCTCTCTGCTTCACATAATCTAGCTGAAACTCTTGCAAATTGAATACGTTAACTTATGCAGTCGGGCATACCCGACTGGCGCACGCTTAGCTATGCCAGCACTCCGAGAGCGCCTGCTCGAGTTGAATTGCTTAAATTTCTTATGCATTTCATGCATGCAATTTAAGGCCAGCTGCATGCGGCATGCGGCATGCGGCATGTCCAAGGCTCTGACACATTTCGCTGGGAACTCAGCCGAGAGGAAGAGAGCTTTCATCTAGCAACTGTATTACACGTGTATTCAAAATGGCGAAGACACTGAAGTCTGAAGAAGTATTTTCAGCTTCTTCAAAGAAGGGAAAACTTATTTATTTATAAGAATAAATGTTTATCCATATCATCATAACGAAGTTGTTCGTTCCAAAGTTTCTACTTTTTCGACTTTGAAAGATATATTGACGTTATGCCAGCCGCTGAGACGTTGAGCACTGCTTGACAGCCACTTCAAAGGATGTGATGCTCTTGACAGAGTAGCTATGGATAGCTTCATGTATCGAGTAACTTCAACTGAATAAACTTCACTCGCACCTCTTGCGCTTCAGCTTTAAAGTTCAGTTCTCGGCGAATTTAATGTGCATCTCACACGAGTTTGCCCAGTTATTTGCTTCGTGTTGTGGCCATAAAACGAGGAACGAGTGCAGCCACAGCGAAGCAGGCGAAGCAAGGTGAAGTCCGACGCAGATTCACCTGCTAAGTGCCAGTGGCAGGACAGCAGCTAAGATGTGGGCTGTGTGCTGGAAACATTGCCAATGTCCAGACCATGTGTCTCTGGGCGTCATAAAAATGCAAAAGTGCAGTCAGTGCGTATACGCGTTTTTATAGGCAGCCAGAGAGAGAGAGAGAGAGAGAGAGACAGGGAGATGGAGTGATAAAGGCAGAGGGAGTAGAACAGTGAGCGGAGTAGATAGAGCAGTGGACAAATTTGCTGATGTAGCTAGTTTAATACCCTGTACTCATTGAAAATGGGTATACTGATTATATAGGAGGCGTGGCTGATGCCTTAAGGTGTTTGTATACTTGACTAAAGCAATGAACGGAATGCAAGCAGCCAACATTGCGTCTGTCTGTTAACTTCCTCAACTCCTCCCTAAGATATGAAAATGAATTTCAAAGAATAGAGTCTTGACTCATTGCTACGCTCACATATGAGGGTGTCACATGTAATGCCTGAAAGTATTATTCAAATCATACATCTAAAGCTCAAGTTCAAGCAGTCTATATCTCAGCTACAGCCAACCGCTCAACATTGTTTATACCTGTCTGCATAAACGAAAGCTACGAGTTGCTGGGTATGTGCTAGTCGTGCACTCTCGTCTCTTGGCACTCCCGACTTGCTCTTTTGCCAGTACCTGCCTGCTTAATGCCAAGAGTCTTACTCGCTCCTTGGGGCGCTTTTTTGATGGCAAACTTTTATTTTGTTCTCGAATCGCGTTGTTGTTGCAGCTATTGTCATCAAATTTGTCACGCTGCGTTGGTGTTTGAGCTAGGAACTTGAGCAACTACTGAAAGTTCGCTTAGGGTCTTGAGGGCTGACTTTAGTTGCCTCGTCGCGCACATTTGTCGCCAATGCGAAAAGCCAAACATGTCTTGGCCAGCCAGCCAGCTAGCTAACAGTGAGGCTGGCTGACTGCTGGCTGGCCTAAGTCAAACGAGCTTAAAACGTCGTTGAAAGTGGCTTAAGGCATTTTCGCCACACCGAACGATGCCCCAAGGAAAGCAAATGGTTCAATATGCTGCCACAGCAGAGTGTGGTTAGCGACGATTAGCGTTGAGTATATCAGGTGCTATCGATACGCGCCGCAGCCACTGCTTACGACCAGCCAGGGAGTTATAGAGAGAGAGGGAGACAGGGAGAGGGAGACAGAGTATGGCAATATATTTTTATGCTAATTGAAAGACATTTCAATGGAATATTAAAATTTATAACCGATAAGAGCTTCCATCTTCTATATCTATGTATATATATATATTTTCTGATCTTCTTCTACTTTCAGGAAACAATGCCGCTCAGCCCCTGGCGGCTTCGTCCACCTCGTTGACGGCAGCGCAGCCGCGCTTCCTCTCGCGCGGCCACACCTACCGGGCCGTGGTGGGCGACACTCTCGTGCTGCCTTGCCAGGTCGAAAATCTGGGTAAGACAACAGGCATATACATCGAATTAAAATTGAAACTCGCATAATTAATAGATCATTATTGCGGGCATTAAATATCGTAAATTCGCATCGCATTTCGTTCGATTACCGTAAGCCGCAAAGCCAAAAAACAAATATGCAAATATGTTTCTAGCCAAAATGTCGCTGTGCATAAATTTTACAAAAACATCCATAAACAATGGCTGCCAGAGCGAGAGCCGAAACAGCAACAGCAACAGCCACAGTCAGAGCAGCAGCAACTGAGCAACAATGCTAAACCAACAGCTGTCAACAGCTTGTCGCTCGTCGTTTCCCTGCACAGGCCAACGAGCAGCATATTTATCAAATGACAGCTATAAATTTATAAACACAAATCGAATTCGATAATTAAAGTCAGTCGGTGGGCAGTATGGGCGTGCCACAAAAATCAACTCGGCTTTAAAATATAGAACAGAATTCAATAGAATCTAAAATTTAACTGCTGCCAGCCATCGAGTTTTGTCATTTAATTTGTATAAAAGTGAGTTTTAGAGCTTTGAATCTATATGAGATACCGGACAAATAAGTACTTTATAGGTAGAGGTATACCCTTATCACATGTGATATTCATTTATATATACATTACAATATAATATGATATGATGATTCAGCCGCTTCTAAAGCATTCCCAAGGAGTCTTTCCATATGTAAGCATATTCAGCTCCTCATATACTTTGCTATAGTAGATGCTTTCCATTCTTTTCCTTTCAATGTTTCATTAGGCTCAGCAAGCTCAAGGCGGCTTACTTCAAGCTGAGGCCAGCAAAAAACCACAGCGTTAGCTTTTCCGGCATGTCCATTCGATTTGAGCGTTGAACTTGATGCTTGGCTGGGTATTAGCTACGATTTGCTGTGCTTTAAGGTTGTCCTAGTAAAGCGAGTTCTCGCTTGAAAGCAGAGAAGACTTTCAAGGTTGTCAATGGCTTGACTTGCCGAATCATGGCCTGGGAAGTTCCTCTTGAGTACAGAAACTTGGGCCAACAATGAATTCAATTCAAAGAGCTCTTTAACATATTATCCTGAACATATTATCCTTCATAGATCAGTTTGCTTATGTGTCTCACGCTGACTTCTGTCTTCATTTGATGGGCCGTCAGCTAAAGCAACTGACACAAACTTATTTGAGCCGAGGCCAAATTGTTTCAATGGGTAATTAAACTCTTTTTCAACTTTCAATACACGAACTCGAGGATGGCTCTTCGCTGTTTAACAAACGTTAAACAAACAAGTTTGCAAATACTTCAAAAGTAATTTCTGTAAATTCAGAGAGCGACAGCTTAAACACCTGCGTAGGAAAAAAGCATTTTAAGCATTAATAAATAAATAAAAAATATACCGAAATCATTTATCATAGGGCTGAGAGAGAGAGAGAGAGAAAGAGAGAGAGGGAGAGAGAGAGCGAGAGAGACACGCACACTTAAACAAGACCTAGTTTAAAGGGAGAGAAATTGTTGCAAAGAGTTTTAATTGCAGCTGCCGTTGACAAGCCAATAAATAAAATGCAATTAACCAACCGCTCGCTCGCTCGTTCGTTCAACGAAATGAAAATAAATTGAACATTGACGGCTTCGACGACAATGCGACCGAAATCTGTTCAGGCTGTCAGTTATCATTGGCCCATATGGAAGCCAGCAGCATCTAGAGATAAATGCTACACATTCCATCAACAGCTGAAATATGGCCGCTCCACGCATATTTGTTTAATCAAACACAGTTGCTACTTATGCACGCACTTTAAATTGCTGAAATGTGTGAATTTAATCAACCTTTCATATTTCTGTTATTACACAAATGTTGCTCTAGTGGGATATGCCAGACTTGAAAATACTCCGTTCTCTGATTTTAAATGCTGTGAAGTATGATACATAAACATACTCATGCAAGCTAGTCTGTGTATCTATATGCATACATACGGAAGCACATGTGAGCTACCCTACAATGAGAAATAGACTGAGGGAACTTCGCTTCTAGTTGTGCAATATTCATGAAGCTTTCAGGGCAAGACTCGTATATCATGATATGAGTGTATACCAAATACCAAGAGTCTAGTATTTAAAATTAATTTTATTTATCTATATCAAAGAGGTGGCAGTTGTGCATCAGAAGCCAGAGGTATTCAAAAGCTCAGAACTCAATACAAAATTTCATATACCGAACTAGGCGTCTCTAGCTTTAATGGACTTCAAGTAATTCCTCAAAAACTAAATACAAATATCAGATTTTATCGATCTTATGGCAAAATAATGGTATATCAAAAAAAGGAAAAGAAATTGTGCTTCGTTAAGTATATTCAAAGATATTTTTAAAATTTGAAGTCTCTAGTTTTTGTAGTTCTCGAGATCAATGCATATAAAAGGACGATTCAGATGAATATGACTGCAGGCAGTCAGCTGCTAATCTTGCTTAAGAATATATGTTGGTTCTCTCTCTTTTTTTCTCCCTCTCTCTCTCTCCCTCTCTCTCTCTCCCTCTCTCTCTCTCTCTCTCTCTCTCTCTCTCCCTCTCTCTCTCATAGCCAATATACCCCTCTGAAAAGGTACATCGCTTCTGTAAGCAATCTGAGAGACTGTTCAATGTTGACGCTCCGTCTTCATTGAGTGTTAAAATAAGCAAGTTGTGTTTAATCAACAAACTAATGGCAAAACAAACATCGATGTGTAGGAGGCAAACATTAATTCAACTCTGACTATTATCTTCGCTTTACTGCATTTAATCCCCAATTAGTCTTTAAAGCGAGCGAAAGAAGCGGGACGGACGGGTTTAATTGCGCTATTAAATTACCTGCCAAGTGCGGTGAGCGAAGGGGGAGAGAGAGAGAGAGAGAGAAGAAAAAAGCAGGGATTAATTGACACAATTGAGAAAGAAAGACAAGTCGGCCCGGGGCGCAATAGTATTTAATCCAATAAAAGAAATTAAGTATCAAATGGTCGGCGAAGCCCTTCGTCATGCAAATGCTTAAAGACTAAAGGAAACACAGCAAGTGGATCGATGGGGCATGGCTGATATATATAAGAAATCGAATTAAAAGAGAGATTCAATAAGGGAAAGTGACTAAGCAATGTCGTCGCACAGGGCATTCACAGCAAACTTTATACAAACTTCCGGGTATTTGCTAGTCGTTCACTTCCCCGACTAGACACTCCTTAGACTCATATATTACAAACACTTCAGAGTCCAATTTGCTAACAACTTGTGCACAAATTCATGTTTAACAAATAAAAAAGTTATAAAATATAAATAAAACTCAATTTTTATTGGCCAAAATGTGTGCTGAGCTCAATAATATGAATAAACTCCAGAGGGGAAGGGAGGCGGGTCGGGATACACAGCTGACGAGTGAAACAAACCTTTGGCCCTTTTTGGCCAGTCCTCGACTCGCAGGCAGAACAATTACGAGCGAGCAATACCAAATTTCAATCCGATTCAATAATAATCAAAGTCATAAAAAGATGATTGTGTGCGTTTAAGTCGATTTTATAGGCGGCCCTTTCACCGGAGAAGGGTACAAATAAGAGCTCATAAGAGACAGTTTTGTCTCCTTGCGCTTCCCTCGGTCCGTTATCCCTGCACTCACGTAAATATTTATGTGCTGTACCACACACACACACAGCCAGACACACATGTTTGTTTGTATTTTTAACAGGTTTATGTCAAGCTGGCCAGCAGAGTAAGCCACACACAAATTGTGTGGCCAATTCGAGTTGTTGTTAGCATTTACAATACCTAATACAGTTAGCATTACAGTTTGTCTGTCTCACGAAAGAGGGTTGGGGCGTCAACTTTTACCTTCAAAGTATTTCGCAGGAAAACCTCAAATTTTTCTCAGTCAATTATTATTTTATTTATAAATAATCGGATTACAGCTACAATTTGCATTGCAACTAACAAGAACTGAAATTTTATGCTGCGGGCAAAACATTCACAATTTTCCAATTTTCAGTACACATGTCAACAGGGGCTAAGTGAGGAGTTAGCCGAATTTACTTTTCAGCAGGTTTGCCTGATGTGTTGAACATAAATCTGCAACTCGAATTTCACTCAGATCTTTGTCTTCAACTGAAACTGCAATAAAATAACTTTTCCTTGAGTATATTTGAGGTTGCCTTATATGAAAATATACATACAAAATATATAAAATATAAAACATAATTTTTCGAATGAACATTTATTGTATCTGAAAGGAATATGCTTGAGATATGCCTGGAATATCGTTTGCTGAAAGAGTTTTGCCGTTGGCGAGGCCTAAGTGAGAGTGACGGCGGGAGTGTGAGTGTAGGAGCAGCTGTTCAGCTGTTCATTTACTTTCAGGCTAGCAAAGTGTGCTAGAGATCACTTACAATAACAAATTCCGCTACTTCTTGCTTAGCTAAACCTTTAAAATGGTAAAGAACTCTGAAATATTGTATATGAATAGCTCTCAGTACTATAAGAAAACAAGTTATTCAACAACTAATAGAGTGTAGAATGATTCGAATAACAGTTCCACCCTTGGCTTGCCTTGCCTTGCCTTGCCTCTTCTTGTCGGGGTATACTCAAGTCAGGCACTCTCCCTGTCATCCTCTTAACTTCAATTAAATTTAGCTTTTCTTCACTATGAATTGAAAGAGAGAGGAAGCATTAAGCTCTCGTCTAGTCCTGCCTGCATCTTTATAGATAACATAATTGTTAACATTGTCAAAAGTAAATTTGCTTTAAAGCTGAAGCCGTTCAATGGTTTAGACTGTTCTGTTAATGGCCATTGGCAAGTGGAGCGGCTCAGACGATAATAAATAAATAAATTATGCGCCAGGCAAACGCGCTTAACAAATTTATGCTTTTCCAGCCATAAAGAAACGTAAGTTATATAAAATATGCAAAAAGAAATGGGAAAGAAAAAGGAAAAGACCGAAAATCTGTTGGCAACATCTGTGAAATTATGTCATTTATATGAGCAAACATACTAAAAAATAGATGAAAACACCAGAAGACAGGGCAGGCAACAGACAACAGACAACAGACAACAGACAGCAGACAGCGTCCAATTGGATAGCCAAACAAGAGACTGTACACAGCTTAGCAGACAGACCCACAAGCGGATAGCATATTAGATAGATGGCTTTATATTATAACTATCTCTCTCTCTCTCTGTCTCTCTGTCTCTATGTGGCTAGTCTACAAACACAACTACAATTTGAACTCTGCTGCCCACTTGAATGTCATTTATTTAGCTTTTTTTGAAAGCTAAAGCGAGGGCTGTCTCCAAAGTTGTCAGCCTGACATAATCCAACTTGATTGTCACTTGCAGATTTTTTCTACTCCGCAAAGTCTGCGCTGTAAGCAGCTTACGCTGCAAGCTGAAGAGCTTTAGACTCTGCTTTCTGCATTTATGAAACATTTTCAGGATGACCAAATCCTTACAGGATTCAAAAGAATTCAACTTGAAACATCGCCGTCTATAGTTGAGTTAAGCTCTACTAGAGTTCCTTGATTATATTAGAGTTCCTTGAAAGAATATCGCAGTGGCTAGCTGAGTGAAGGCTGGGCTGCAGAAAATCCATAAAAATTTATTGGATGATCAGCATCGAATGAGTAAACATTACAATAACTCCACTATGTGAAACTTTACCATTTCCGTCTGTCCAAAGTCCGCCAACATTGAAGCAATTAAACAGTTCTGCCTATGAGATAAAGGGAAAGTTCAAGTCCTCAATGTTTTCGTGCCACCCTCGCCTTTATTTATGCCTCTTAATATTTGTATTGTGGTATTTAACAATAAATTTTCCAGCAGACAACATCAACAACAACAAGAACAAGAACAAGAGCATACGCTGACATTTTTGTTAACGCCTTTTCATGTATATATGTATTTTGTGTGTGTGTTTTCGTTGGGCTCCTGTGGCTCCTTTGCAGGCAATTTCGTGCTGTTGTGGCGCCGCGGCACAAATGTGCTCACCGCCTCGAACATTATGGTGACACGGGATGAGCGCGTGAGACTGATAGATGGCTATAATCTAGAGATATCCGATTTGGAGCCGCAAGACGCTGGCGACTACGTCTGCCAAATCAGTGACAAAATCAACCGTGATCAAGTGCACACGGTGGAGATACTGGGTGAGTGTACCCAAAAGCCAACTCAACTTCAAAGAGGGATATTGCCCAACATATGCTAAACTAATATTTACACTCCACAAACAGTGCCGCCGAGCGTGCGGGCCATACCCACCTCGGGACAGCTGCAGGCCCGCAAGGGCGGACCCATCACGCTGGAGTGCAAGGGCTCGGGCAACCCGGTGCCATCCATTTACTGGACCAAGAAGGTTAGTATCCAGCTATCAATTTAAGAATGCCGAAGCTGGGAACAGTTTCAGCAAATTTATGATTCATTGCCAGCAGCTGGACACAGCTCGAAGTGGTGGCTAAGATCAAAGGCCAGCATATGCTGGCTGATAACAGCTTAGCTAATTTTGTGCCAGAGTAGCAAAAGGAAATACTAAAAGGAAGACTTGTATTTGATGGATAATATACAATACGATATTCATTTAACAATCAATGAAGATTAGGAATATCTCTGATCAATGTGCCAAGGATGAATACATATATGCATAAGTTATTCTTTTCCAATTAGTCATATTCCCAGTCGACTTACTCTACAGAAACATTCCCAATTTCAAGTCTCTAGCAGCCAGACAGCTGTCAGCTGACCCAATAAGAGTGATGTGAAAAGCTGATTGCAGAATATGAAAAACAATTGCAGTTATCAAGTTGTTTCTGACTTCATTTTGAAGCAGCAACAATGCCATTAGATCGAAATATATAAGGGTGGATGTTGTTTCGGAAATAAAAGCAGAAACATATAATTTCCTAAGAAAAGCAGTGATAGAAGCTAAAGAAACCAATTGCAATAGGTGCAATGGGAGTTGGACAATAACAATGGCTGGCCTCGAGCGCTGCCAAAGTGTGGAGCTTGTTAGCTTAAACTAAGAGCTAGATGTAACTATGGAGAAGAGAATCAAAAGGGCTCTAGTGGGGAGTGCATGACTGGCATATACCCTGAAGCCTACACACATTAACAATATCAAACATTGCACACCTTGTGAATGCATCTAGGCAAGGCAAATCAGAGATTACTCATAATGAGCTGAGAAAGTCAGCAAATGCCTCTTTAACGACTTCCACAACAGCTGAGCTGCCACTTTCCCACTCTTTCAGCCAATTCATAACTAATATACTCTATCTCAACTACAAGTTGGCCGTATACCAAACAGAAGTGTGACCAACAAAAGTATTCCACTAACAATTGAAATGGAGATTTGGCAACTTTTCAATGAAAACAAGTGACAGAGAGGGAGAGAGAGATATAGAGAGATAGAGGGTGGGTATATGCTTGTGTCTAGGAAGTTGATTCACTATCTACATGCAACCTTCCACCTGATACGCTTCCCACCTTCGGCTTGGCTCGGCAGAGACAACGTTTGGCTTGCTGCACTTTTAGATATTTCCGTTCGATTTGTTTGCTTGCATGCTTTGCTCTTGACATGGGCAAAGCTCAATCACTCGATGTGCTCCAAGAAAAAAAGAATAGAAAGAAGTAGTAGTAGTCGTAGTAGTAGTAGTAGTAGTAGTAGTAGTAGTAGAAGTTGTATGTCATTTAATTTCGCTTCAATCTAGTGGCATTTCCGGCAACCTTAACACGACCCACAGCATGTAAGTTCGATTTTCTATTTGCTTTCGGAGCTGATATCGACACGTGTTCCCCGTTGGCCCACGCACGACACGACGCTGTCTCAGCCAAAAGACACACACATGGCCTCTAGTGGCACTGCCTCTCTCCCTCTGCCTCTCTCTCTGTCTCTCTGTGTCTTTCATCTTGTTCTCGATTTGGTTGCTTACATTTAGTTGTAGGAAGACAACGGGTTAACTCCTCTGTTACATATCTCGGAGTCGTCGAATGTCTTCATTTCATTCCCTCTTCTCGCTGTCTGTTGACAACTGTAGTTGACTTTTTGACATTCTCTACACTCGCCCTCGATGACTTTACATTTATTGCCAAGCAATTCACTTTTCTTCTCTTTTCCTGTCTTACTTGCAGAGCGGCACGGGCAAGTCGCCAGCCCGAATCGGCGATGGACCTATCCTCACGCTGGACAAATTGGAGCGCCAGCAGGCGGGCGTCTATCAGTGCACCGCCGACAATGGAGTCGGTGACCCAGTTACAGTCGACATGCGTCTGGATGTCCTATGTGAGTTTAGCTCAAATAACGATATATACACGATATATACTATATACTATATTCAGCAATTCATTCAACTATAAAATTTGCAAATTATTTTTACACTGTGCAGCCTAAATTGAATTTTGCTTTGCCTGTTCAGTTGGACGAAGAACTTTCCGGGCAGTTCTCGTCAAATTCAGTTCTCTGTTGAGACTTTAGACTCTGACCTGCTGGAACTTTGTTGGGCAGTGTTGCTCAGCAAACTCATTGAACAAAGCAGGTCAAGCCGCATTCAAATATTAATTTAATTTAAAACTAAGCAAATTGATTACAAACACTTTTCAATATCAATTTTGTATTATTTTTCATTTATTTTTTACTCTTTTATAAACATTTTAGCTAATTAATAGGGGTAAACCTTTGTTTAGATTGGATTGTTGCTTCTTGCTTTTATACAGAAATTTAATTATATTTTTTATTGAGAGCACAAATATTTAGCTTGTTCAATATGCATTTGTTGCAGGCGAACAAAGGCTATGAAATATTCATGATTTTCAAGTGAATTGCTGAGGCTTTGAGCTGTTGAGCAAAAAGAAAATATATATTCAATTTATTTACTTTTAGTTTATAGCAGACATATTTCCGTAATAATACTTATCTAAATAAATTGCAGACCCACCCGACATTCAGGTGGAGAAGTCCTGGATACATTCCGGCGAGGGATTCGAGGCGAAGCTCGTCTGCATTGTTTACGCTGATCCAGTTGCTACGGTGCGTTGAGCCCTGCACAATTTCTTATAGTTCTCTTGCTCATGCTCATCTTCATCAATCATAATTATCCTATTGCAGGTGTCCTGGTATCAGAACTCGTTCCCGATACAAACAACTGATCGACGCATTATGAACACGCGAGCCAATCGCCACACTCTGACCATCCGGCACATCCAGCAGGAGGACTTTGGCAACTACAGGTGAGAGCCAGAGAAGTTTGAGTTCCATCTAAATCATGGGACTTTGCCAACAGAGCTGTCTGTTGACCACCATTTATAGAGGCAAACAAGTTTGCAGCCCATCAATGTCAGTCTGTCCGAAACTTTGGCCACGTTGACAAAACATTTCACATGTAGCAGGAAAGTTTTTGTTTTTGCCAATCGTCTACTTAGAGCGGAGTTGAGTTGACTTCATGGAACCCCATCCGTTGTCAACTCTCTCTCTCTCTTTCCTCCTCTCTCTCCCTCTCGGCTGGCAAGTGGCTGGCTGACAGCTTTAGCCACTCTTTTTCCATACTCTCGTGGACGAGTGTCGTTATTAATAGGCAACAAAAGTTCGGCATGTGAAGCAGTTTCTTAACTCAACTTTCGTCTAAACAGTTGCGTTGCTGACAACTCTTTGGGACGCTCGCGCAAGTACATGGAGCTGTCGGGCCGCCCAGGCCCGGCTGAGTTCTACTCGCCCAAGTGGGGCCGCTCCTCGGACAGCTACAACTTGACATGGAAAATCGACAGCTACCCGCCGCTCGAGGAGGTGCGCCTGCTCTATCGCCGTGTCCTGGTGAGTTCAAGGATCAATAATGAAATTTATTCGATTGCTAATTTCACTCTGACCTCTTCTCTTGGTTCGCAGATGAACGACACTTTCCAGCAGCCAGGCAGGTGGCATGACTTCATACTAACTCCCGAACATCGTCCAGCCTCTGAGCCGCTGACTCACATCATGTCGTACACCATCAAGCACTTGCATCCAGGCGCCTACTACGAAGCAATTGTCCAAGCTAAGAATCGATATGGTTGGAATGAGGTAAGTTTGGGCTACTAAATAAATATATAACCCTTATTCTCTCTATATTTAAATATTTCATAAATTTATAGTAATTACATTCTCTTTATTTGTTTACCTTTACTCTCTCTCTCTCTCTCTCTCTCTCTTTCTCTCTCTGTCAGGTCAGCGATATATTCCAGTTTATTGTCGCCAGCAATAGCATGGACATTGCGCCCGAGGACGCGGAAGTCGTGGCCAGCTCGAAGTCGAGAAGCAACAGTGGCGCTCTGAGCAGTCTTCAGAATGCTTTGCCCCACTGCCTGCTGCTGCGTGGCGCTCTGTTGCTCGTCTTCGGCTTGCGGAATAGTCAGTTCGACAGACTGCGACTGGGCTTGGGGTAAGCATCGACTTTCCACTCAATCTGCACTGGCTAAAGCCTGCAAACACATAAAAGTTAAATTGTATTTATTTGCTAACTACTACGTTCCGGGTACTATTCGAAGGCTAACACTACACAGACCAACAGAGTTTTTGGTAAACAAGAATCCACTGATAGCAGAGCAGACCCAACAGACCTAGACTGAGGCTTTGGATGTGCAAAGTAGGAATCTGAAGGGAATGTCATGTTCTCGAGATCTCTGACCTATCTGAATGTTGATATACTTTGGGCGTATAAAAGTCATATTTTAGAGGCATATTTGAGGTGCTGTTCATTTTTTATTTAAATAAATGTTTATAGTTTCTAAAACTACTGTTCTTCCGCTTTAAAACCTTTTTTAAAATTTTAAAAAATCTTTTTTAATCCCTGAGATATCGTTAGCTGAAAGAGGCTCGTCGACAGAGAGCGAGCGGAGCAGAGCAGAACTAGCGCAACTGATTCAAGCATCGACAAACCATTATCAGTATTCTTAATTCCTAAAACTTTGTTGGCCTGTGTAGGTAGGGCGCTTTGCAGTTGCTACAATAGTTTCCTCAGCTTAAGTCAAGCACTTTTAATTAAATTTCGTCAATGAATAGATTATTATTACTTTGTTCGCATGGAAAACAAACCAAAGAGATAGCAATATGAGTTTTCGTGAATATATGTGTAAAAATTAAGAAAAAAAAAGAAAAAGCAAAACAACAACGGTAAACAACATCCAATGTAAATAATTTATCAAGCATTTTGTCAGCGATTTAATTAGCAAAAACAAAAACCAACAAAAAAAACCAAAAACCAACGAGAATTATAAAATCGGAAACATAAAATGCGAGATGCAATATACGAATATAGAATACATATATATACATACACACATATATATATACATATATATGTGTGTGAATGCATGTGTGCGTGTTTATGTGTGTAAGAACAGTAAATCCATAGCTGGATAATCCAGTCGAAGTAGGTCATGTAAATATGCATTAGATATTTCAATGTGAATTACATTTTATGTATTTCATTAAAGCAACCAGAAAAAAATAAAAAAAAAAACAAAACTGAAAAAGCTACACTGCGTAAATAATAAATATGTATGTAAATTAAGCCAGCATTTTATAGTGATATTATTTAGTTAAAAATAAAGCCATGAATACCAAATTGAGACACCATTGTAAAACGTTAGCGATAAGATATTTTTTTAGAAACTAAACCAAACCGAAGTTCTTTCTCTCTCTTTTCCCTGGGTTTCCTTTTGTTTCGCTCAATTTAGTTTTAAGCGCACTCAACGATCACTAATTTATTAATTTATTATTAGAATTTAAGGAACCATGTTGTACCACCAAAATATCAAGAAGAAAATACCATAAATAAACCCAAAAACAAAAAAAAACACAAAAATACGAAATACGAAAACAAAATACATTTTACGAAATTACAATTACTGTGTAGAGTAAAGCCCTCAAGGGCGCTGTATTTGTGCAGCTTTATCACCTAACGACATACGATATTCGTTGTACGATATTCGCTATACGATGTTCATCATTCGATATTTGTTCTACGATATTTGTTGTACTCGTTGTCCGACACTTGTCGCACAATATACGATATTCGCCATACGATATTCGATATACGATGTTCGTTGTACGATATTCGCTATACGATGTTCATCATTCGATATTTGTTCTACGATATTCGTCATACACAATATACGATATTCGCCATACGATATTCGATATACGATATTCGTACTTGTACTTGTATATTACCCATTCGTCGTCATAAAGCCACTCAAACAAATAGGCCAAGCTAACATGTAAGCACATCCAATTGCGATTTCTGTGTAGTAGTACTTGAACTAAAACGATTACGTAATCCAGCACATAACCTCAACAAGTTCCAGGGCAATCGAGCCAGCCTATCACAAGCCTCCCATAGACGATATATCTGGCAATAACTTGCCTTTACACTATAACCCAAGTTGATTTCATGGCATTCTGTATATCATTTCTGGATAACAGTAAAAGTCACGCCTGCGTGGCGCCATCTATGAGTCAGGCCCTGGAACTGATTGAGCTAAGTGTTGCATATATTAACTGTATGTGTTTATGAAGCAACTCGAAGTCATGTCGTAAGGATACGGACATTAGCTATAAGGCATTCGCGAGAATCGATCGACAACTTTCAGACAAGTAATATAATATTAACACTAGACTGTATTTACTGCATATAATATGAATATGAATAAATAATTAACCCCGAAAGCAAAGCAAATCGCAAACGAAACGAAAAATGCATCAAATCGAGTTTTCTCAGTGCTGTTGGTGGCTCTGAGGGCGAAACCAAAGAACGTATCTATAAAATTCACTAATTATTAACTAGAACTATGCTAAATTAATTGTGCATAAGAAACATTATAAGAAGAATCTTTAAATTATTCAAATACAAAATAAAGCATTAGATGTAAAATAAATACAAATCTCACAAACAGTTTTACTGGGGATGGAAAGACAAGTGCTTGGGACCAGCTGGGTAATAAAATAGACAACATATATAAGAAACGAATTTTACAGTATGTAAGTATGACAAAGTCAATTATTTTCAATATATAATATAATATTCACATCTTTGCGAAAAATGAAATAGCACCAGACCTTGACGCCGTATCAGACTTTTAAACATGCGATATTAGTTTATGGTTGCATATCATTCACTCGCCATTGATTTACTGAAAGATATAAACAAACGACATAGGACTTTCACCTTACGATATTCGTTACACAATATACGATATGCGTTGTTGGAATATCGTAACATGACACTTGTCGTTACATGGTACTTCGATACGATATTCATTACATGCTGCTCTGCCGAACTAGTGTATAATTCATTTAGCATAAAACCAGATATACATATATATTATATATATAACATATAGTAATACATCTTCAACAAAGAAAAGGGTTGCTCAACTGGCTGGCTCCATCTACCTCTGCTGCCTGCTCGCCTTTGACCAACGCCGAGCAGTTCCATTCAAATTTATGGTGTCACTTAGAGCCTATTAACAAGTCTCATTGAAGTTTGCTGATAATTGAGAATGATATTTTAAGTATTAGCAATGGCTTTTAGCTACCAGATCCACACGCATATACTATGTGTGTGAGTGTTGCCTGGAGCGGAGCAGTTGCTAAGCCTCTCCACACAGTGGACAACGCATACGTGCTGGGCTTAAATTATAAAAACTTTAGCATTTTGCTAAAGTTTATGCATGAAATTTTATAGAGCGCAAAACTACTTGAGCTTCGTTTTTAGAGAAATGCATTAAAAGCACAAGCTGAAAGGATGGCAAAAGGAAGGCGAGCTGGAAGGTGGGCCGGAGCTACCCGGAAATTTCTGCCCCTCTCTCTCTCTCACTCTCTCACTGTGTGTGTTCCTCGACGTTGGCTATTTGCATATTTGAGCGCAGGCATGCTGCACTGGTATGTAGGTATGCAGGTACGGGTGGGCGTGGCACACTTGACACAACTTTTGTGCACATTTCAAACTTTAGTGACCATTATGCATGCAAGTCTCAATATATTTCACATGAATTTTAATGCAATTTTTGCGTATGCAGCTGCCGAAGCGAGCCGCTGCAACAACAGCTTTGAGTTTCAGCTAAAATGTCGTTGACCGACCGACCCAAAGGAACGTCGAGTTGGAAATCGTTTATGTTCTCGCTGCAGCAATCGCTTCTTCCTCGTCTTCCTCTTCGCTCTCTTTGCTGTATAACACAATGCATAATTGGAGCGCCGCCACAAGCGTTAATTTGCAGTCAGTGCGAAAAGTTTTTTAGCGCATATTAATTAGCTCGTTTATCATTGGAACACTTTTCTGACAGCCAGCGTGCAGAATTTCAAAGCAATGTAAAATTAATTAAGTTACGCCACAAGCAAAACTCACTCAGGCCATTCACATTCGCCGTCGCAAGTGCATCAAGAAGCAAACTTTCAACACTCAATTGTTAAGTACCCCCGGACCCAGCTCTTCAAATGAAATCATAATTAATATTGGTAAAATTGGCAAGGCGAGGCAAGCGATGCCAAGGGCAGCAGCGTCTGCGTCAGCGTCAGCATCAGCGATTCGCAGCGCTATAAAAGTGGCAACAATTTCAAATGGTTTCAGCATTGCATTGTTTCTTTGGCTCTGACAGATGGACTGATGCACCGACTGGCGGCGAGGCGACAAGGCGAACTGCGATTCAAACTTTTATAATTAAAAATTTTGCATCTTGGCTATTGCGTGCAGTGCTCGATGCGGAAGTGAACGACTGCCAGATACCCGGCAACCTGTTCTGAGTACAGGTAAACGACCAGCAAACTTTACTCTTTATGAAGTGACAGCTTTAGCTGTGCTTGAAACTCCTTATTATGGGCAATAGGCCGACTAAACTTGGGTTCAAGTCATATGATGCTAATGAAACTTTTGGGTCATGAATAGAACATTCACTGGAATTTGCATACCAAATATCAAGTTGGAAATGAGATTTCTTTTGCAAATATAAATAAAATTGGAGTAGGTATCTAAAATCTAATTTGATCGTAAAGTTCACATATCAAATTTGTTGTCTATAGCTCGAATAGCCTCTAAGTAATGCCATAAAAAACCAAGCTAAAGTCACGAAAATAGATATCATATCGAAGACAAATAATAATCAACTATTGCATTGCATAAACCTGAATTAATATTTTAAGTTTCAAGTCTATAGCTGCTGTAGTATTCGATATCAGCTCAGTCAGGGTTACTGCGACTTCATCAAGTTGATCAAAACTCGATTTAGCCTAACCTAATATACCCCATTTACATATTTTATAAAAAAATAGACGCCAGCAAATCATAAAGCTACATGAAAGGCAAAGTTTTTTAAGCGAAACTGCGAATTAAATTAATTTTCGACTGATTTAAGGAGATGGAAAAGTTTTCGCTATCAAATGTAGTGCATGAACAAGCAGGATGGAAACGAAAGAGAATATGGAAAAGCGGGAAAATGGGAATGCGCGTTGGCTAAATATCGAAGTGGAACACGTGACACATAGAAGAGCAGCGAACAAAGTTAACTAGCCCGATGTCTACGCCTAGCCATAATTCAGGAAAAATTTACAAGTTTCGTTGGCCCGGCCGGCTCTAAACTAAAGGCAACAGCAAAAGGGCAATGCTATGGCCAAATAAATTTACATAATTTTACAGTCAAAAGCAAAAGCCGTAAAGGAAGAGCAGCCGCAGCAGCAGCAGCAAAAGACGCCCTGATATTTATGGGCGCAGCTTAATGACGGTTTAAAATGTTGTACGTCGAAGCAGAGCCAAAGATACTCGAGGAGAAAACCACATAAACACACACACACACCCACACCCCTCCACGCCCACCCACTCAGACCAGCGGCACTCAGCACAGGCGAGCGTTATGGTAAAACAAATCTACATAATTTAGAAGCTGGCTGCCAATGAAGAAGTCAGGCACAAATCAAAAGGCCGCCTGCTCCTCAGCTCAAGCAAATTGTTTGCGGATGTTAAGAAAAATTTGTACATCAATCGATTTTGTTTGATTTTTTGCTGCTCTTTCTTGGTTGGCTTCTTGGTCCTTCTTTCGACAGGCTTTCAGGCCCGTAACACGTTAGCCGCTTGAGATTTTTGCATAATTCATTGCTTTGGTGTTTGGCGGCATTCGAGCGCCTTTTGCCGTTCGCCTTGCCCAACTCTCGCCCGCCTGATTGCCAGCCGCCGTTGCCATTGCCATTGCCAAATTGAATAATAAACAATTTAGATATACTCTCGCTTATAACTTACCATATTCGAGCTCAACATGAAAACTTACTTTAATGCATCAATAAATCAACAGACCTTCGAGCTGACTTGCTGGTGAGTACAGGAGGTGACCGGGTAGGAGTGATACTACTTCTCATAATTATATTTATAGCATTTATTTGAATTACCATTCAGACTTTGGCATTGTTTTAAATAAAAAGATTTGCAATTTTATTATAAATTTTTAAGTGTATAAAAATAAATGAAAATTCTTCTTCAGTTTGAAGTCTTTCCTCCTCATGAGCCATGACTTCAATACTCAGTTAATTTCTTTGCAGAGCTGACAAGTTTTAGTTTGAGCCAACACTCGGATAGGAATTAGCACATATTGTTGCCTGCGCTATCTGTATATGCAGCAGACAGAGACAATGCCGAGTTCCATGTCAACCTCAACAGCTGAAATGCTGACTTGGGCATCAACCAAATCATAAAAATTAAATTGATATTTGAATAACCCAACAATGCACACAAAATGGCCCAGATTTATCTTTAAGACAGAGCTAAAAACCTTGTACTACCTTAAGCAATCTTTATCGTATTAGAATCTCTCGTGCTACTCCTCTTATTGGGTCACCCAATATAAAAGCTTGACAACAATTTTCTCCGCACTCAGTCAGCCGTGTGTTGTGCTGTGCCACGAATTATGCTTAACTCAGTTTTTTAAAAAACACAAACAAACTTTGTGTAGGTGAAAATATATATATATATATATATATATATATGTATAAAATGGCAAAGCAACAAAAGTTCACGCAGAACAAAAGTTTATCTCTTACTTTTGTTTGGGGCAACACAATGAAAGCAAGTCGCTGTTGGGGCCGCGGTCTGCCTGGTATACCCCATTCCGTTGCATAAAATTCAGCGCAGGATCATGCGACGGAAAACGTTTCGGCTTCTGCCCATTTCAAATAAAACAATGAAGCTTATGTTAAAGCACAGCCCAGGTGCTGAGCGAGCGTTAAGCGTTTTCTTTTCATTAACATAAATGCCTCAAAGTTGGCCCAGTTGCGAAAAGGGTTTGGCGGTGCGCGAGTTAAAAAAAAAAAAAAAAAAAAAACAAGCGGGAAACAACCTGAAAAATTCTGTCAAAGATGCTTTCAAGGAAAATGGCTAATCCTTTTTAGCCTCAACTTCAATGCACAGATGTTTTTTTTTTCATCTTTTCTTTTTGTTTTCTCTTCACCTTTCATTATATCATAATATATATATGCGTGTGGGTTCGAGTTGAATTGTGTGCCTTTGTGGTTTGTATACCCTGTGAAAAGTTTCAGAAGGGGTGTATTATTTTATGAAAATGTTTGTGGTAAGATCGAAGAAGTTGTATTTCAATCTTTAAGGTATAAATACTGCATGCAGACAAAACGAGCCAGCTCCGACTATACACATATCTATCCTTATGCCAATCTCGAAAACTACAACAGCTAGAGTCCTGAAGTCGTATATATATATTCTTGTATAACCGATGCAGTATGATTTCAATAGTTTAGCTCGATAACTTATCAAATTTGCATTCTATCGATAAATATCGATGTTTTTAAATGGGTTTTTTGCCATAACTTGAAGACTCGCAGAGCCAGGGAGACCTTCTTTGGTAAGCTAATAATGAATGCTCTTTGTATAAACATTTCTATTTATTGATAACTCTTCTTACATGATAAATCTGATCTTATAATATGCTATGCATGTACGTCAGACTGTTATGGACATACTCTGAAATTATACATTATAAATTATACAGCTAGAGCCCAAGTTCCATCCAGCAATTTCACTTAGCAGGTTGACAGTTTAGAGACAAGAGCAGCAGCTGCATGCGTACTATAACCCAAACTCAAATTCTATTGCCTGCTACCCGTGAGAGTATCTCTTAGTCACCCTCGCGCTGTTTGTACTTTATGTGACTTTAGCCATGATACTCGCTCAACAGAAGTCACGCTCGCTTCCGCGCCTTCGCCTGCCTGGTGCACATTTGGCCGAGCATTGCATGCCACTTGGTTTATCCTGCAGCCCGTTGACCAATGGTCGCTTATCAGGCGAGAACATGTTTCTGCGGAATTTCATTAGACTCGGCCACCCAGTTATTGCCTAATGTCCGGCTTGTTACTGGTCTCTAGTTCTTTTGCTGCTCCAACTCCTGTTTTCCTTACTATGCTATTATTTGTCGTTGCGGCCCCAAGCAAATGGCTAATGGCGTTACTTCGTTAGTCAAGCGATAAGATTTGGCCGCTGTTTGCTGGCATGTGATTAGATTGAGTGTGTGTGTCAACTAGGCTGCCAGTTGGAGCCGGTATGCTAGTGTTTATAATTCTAGATCAGAAAGTTGAAGTTTTCGCCCCCTTTTTGATGCTGCATTGGCACTCACTTCAGTTATCTTGTTGCCTGTGTTGGGCTGCATGTTATGGCCATAAATTATGCTATTGGTGCTCATGGCCGCTTGTCACGAGAGAATCTAATTCAAATTGAAGTTCAGCCAAGCGCCGTATACAATCCAATCGCATTACCGCATTCAGTCAGTGGCATTCTTTGACTGGATCCCACGCAACTGTCACAGCACGAATGCCGCCTCGGCCACAAGGCAATTTTATAGCCAATGGAAACCATCATTCACGTTTAAATCAACATTCCCCCCCCTGCTGCGACGTTTATCCTAATTGGGCCCAAGCCAGGTGACTCTGGCCAACTGATTTACATGAGCTGGTTAGGCCAACAAAGCAAAAAGAAAATGCTAGGAAATTTGAATTAGATGCTTCACATTTGTTAGAACATACATTCCGAGTAGTTAGCATTTTTGAGGGCGCACGCGAATATCTGGAAATTAATTTGCTTCCCCAGGCGGGCCGGGCGTCGCAATATAATGGAGATTAATCAAATTAGCATATTATACAGAAAGAGAATACATTACTCGGCCTTATGGCCGTAATTTGTTAAGCGCGCTCAGCCAAGCCCGAAGCCAACTCTGAAGCTCGCATAATATGCGAATGTTCAAAAATACATTTCTAGCCAGCTCCAGGCATGATTGAATAGTTGCGCCAAAAGAATGGAAATTTAGCCAGAAGAATTTCGTGCTCTCTTCCCCCAGTGGCCACTGACTGGCCTATAATTTATGATCCCCGAATATAATAAAAATCTTGTCTCGCTGTCATTCTCCGAGCTCCAAGAAGCTACGGGCAATAAACATTATTTATGCCCAGCCAAATTGCGCACTATCTGATTTATTTCGATATTTTCAGAAAGGTCAGCAGTGGGCGCTAAACAAGCAACCATTGAGTCGAGCATTTATTTTATGCTCGCATTTAAATAAGTACTCCCTCTCTCTCTCCCTCTCTCTCTCTCTCTCTCTCTCTGCTGTTTGCGCATATAAATTAAAATTGCGTATACGCTGCGTGAAGCCATATGCTAGCGGCTTCGAATCGTATGTTAAAGTTCATTTCTGTTGACGACACTAAAGCGTGAATGTCAGGTGCTCTGCTATTGCAACGAACTTATCAACTGGGAAAGTGGCAATCGGGTATATTTGATTGCTTGATAGCCGTTCGGCATTCGAAATCGACAAAATGGTTTCGTTGATGACATTTTTCGATTCGATTTTTCGATTTATTCCGAGTCCAATTCATTTCTCGCTATCTGACAATGTCTGACTATAATAAATTTCAGTATCCTTTGCCTATGCCAGAGTCTTTAAAATTATTGCCATACTCCTTATAATATTCTTCATCAAGGATATTTTAAGTCCAAGCCCAAGGCATCTCAGGAAATTCCCGCTGGTCCGCTAGAGGCTGATACTACGGCCTGTGAGCGAAACAACTTGGACGAGCTGCCTGTTAACAAGAATGTTAACTCTGGAGCCACATAAAGTAGAGCCACCGCATACATATACACATCTATTCCATATCTTTCATTCCACGAATATTTTCTCTTCCCTGTTTCCAGCTCTAATCTTTAGACAAACACAGAAGCCCATATACCCATTCTTGCCTCGTGAGCGCGTATTTTAACCCATGTATGACACATTTACGATTGTGCGTAAATCCAGACGTCTAGTCCAATGGCTTCAATCAAATGTTGATCCTTATTGTGAACTGATTGCATTTGATTTTGATTTTGCTTTGGATTTTGATTTTGATTTTGATTAATAAAAGAGACAAAAGTCTTCCTCAGTGTTGAGTGAAGTAAACACCCCACCGAAAGGTGACAACAGGCCAGGCAAACACATGCACATGACACGCATATTAAATACGCCTTTGGCTTTTATAGCCCGTTCTTTGCTTCAACCTCATGCGTGGCTTTGTATTGTGTAAGATGGGGTATATTAGCGGAGAGTCAGGTTTGTACATGAAGCTATCTATTGGGATATTGCTGTAGGCAGTTCGGGAAGGCTGTTTGTGGGAAGGGGAATCGAAAGAAAGTTGAAAGGGGTATATTGGTTTTATATGATAGAAAAACTTAAGAGACTATATGCTTGCTCTAATTAGGCCCAACTCTAATTAGGTCTTGCTGTGCACGAGTATTATGCAGTCGGTAACACCCGTTTGAGTTGAAGTCTTCTTTATCAAGTTCTTAAAGCTTGCCTTCCATGATGACGCTCACAGATATCTGTGAATATGCGAAATGCTGTTAACGGCCAAAGTCTTTAAGGCTCGACCTGAGTTGAGGCCACTCGTGCATTCCACGTTGGTTATAAATTTAGAGTTATAAGAGTTCCATAGCCGATTTATGGCTTCATTTCAGTTGACTTTGGCAAAGAGTGAGCTAATTACGCCAATAACTTAATTGCGGGCGGATAAAATATATCTAGTTAGGTACAAAGGAGAGAGTCCTAGAATGTTTACACACCATTTAAATCAAAACTTGTGCTCAGGCTGCTCCGCGAGTCTCTCTCCTGCTGTTGGCCCAGCTGAAATCATTTCGTTTTAATGGCCCAGTCCATGCTGTGCGCAAACTTTTTAATTACAAACTTCAATTACAATTAATGAGCAGGAGAGGAAACAAAACAAAGGCGTCCTCAGTCGACAGTCCGAGGTCCAACATCAAGGGTTCCGCCGCGAATAAATATGTAATTCACACAAAACTTGACTTCGATCTTTGTTTTTCTTGGCAGAGAGGCAAGCGAGTCAAGATACAGCACAAAAAACACGCTGGCAATTAATCGGAAGTGAAGTAAACCAGAAAACACATTTCTTATACAGCCATTACCCATCGCATTGACAGTCGAGTTTCATAGATGATTAAATAATACTAATTATAGTTGACTTTCCACTTTTTAGCTTGAGATTATAGTGAAAGGAAAGGGGAAAGCAAATAAATAGTTAAAAGTAGCATAAATAGCAGAAGAAATATGCGAATTATTGATTGTAGAAATAACATAATGAAAAGCAGGATTCTATGGGCAAGAGCCACATCAGGGCAGGACTCTGGAGAGGCGGAGGCTAGCTCTATGGATGAGCTACCCTTGGCAAAGATATTCCTTCACCTTCTTATATTTTGAAACTCATTGAATTGTCAATAAAATTTGTTATTTTACTTGACTTGTTATATTTCTCAACTTTATTTCTTAACTTTGTAGTATTACTTAACTTTAGAAGTTTCAGTCCAGGCTAGTTCCAAGTATACTTTTAGTTTGCCTACTCAATTCATAATATAATAAATTTAAAAAAAATATATAATATGTAAATAAATTCCCCTTTTAACTTATCACACATTAAATATATTTAAATTATGGACTCATGCCAAAATGCCTTGAAGTAAAAAGGCAGCAGGAGCACCCCTTTGCAGATTGAACATAGTCAACATTGACGGCACCCTCATTTGGGTGTCTTTATTTACAATGTGGACTGCGGGCGACTGCATTGAGTAATTAACGGGCATCCTCGATATACAAAACCAAGGAGTAAAAGGACAACAGAAAAAACAGGTGAACAAACGAGGCAATAGAGACAAGTTATTTTTAGAGGAAAAGGTATTTGTAAAAAGGAGACGAGAACTTAAAATAAGTTGAATTAATTATACATACCTTTAGTATTTACAGGTAAAACATATATATATATAGCCGTGTCCCTCCATTCATCTGCTTGCCTGTATCGAATGTCTCTTCGTAACAGGGAGATACTCTCTGTTCTGTGCCGAGTATCTACTAGTCGAGCACTTCCCCTAACTTGAGCACTTTGGCTCGTTCCCATTTGCAGCAATAAAGCTGAAATTTGCTTTTACTATAAATATCCAGACATCTCCCCCTTCATAAACAATAGCTTGTATTCTATGTGAGTTTAGAAACCTATTCACTTCTAGCAGCATATGGAATTTCGTTCGCAAATCACTTCGCCAGCCGCAATACAAATCAATTTGATCAAACACCAAGCAATAAATTGTCACAGGCCCCGTAAGGCATTACCCACTAGCTAGCTATTTAGTTATATATATATATATATATATATATATATATATATATATATGCTCGAAATTTAAAGCAACTATCAAAGGAGACTCGGTTCAAACGGAGATTGCAAACAAAGCTGGCAAATGCCATCCACCATCGCCTGATCAAACAAATCGTAATGTGTGACAAGAACTTTGCGTGTCAGAGTCACATTTGACTTTTGTCGTTTCGTGTTTCGTGCCAGCCACATTTTTGGCCTTTTCATACGTTTTATGAAACATTTCTATTTGTTTTAGCAATCCATGCGCATCTGTGTCCATACACCTGTCTGAGTGTCTCCGTGCGACAGGCACAATAAAAGCGAAATTGAAACGCTAGCAATAAGCTGCAATGTCTTTGTCAAATATTGAACGAGACAATAACCTCAACTTGCCTAACAGAAAGACTAACAGATGCATATAGACGCATGGCAAGGGATGCTGAGTTGCGTTCTCTTCATCGTGACTCTGAAGTGTGTGAAAATCGGGCTATAATTCCATTATATTTGCAAATGGCTAACAAAAATTAGCTCGGCATTGAACTGAGCAAGTGGGTTGACGACTCGCACGCAAATCGGCGACACGCGGTTCCAATTACACTGCCCAACAGGATTTGGTACGCAACTGGAAAGCCTAACTTTGCATGACTCTATCTCGGATAATCTTTACCCGATTTCAGAGAGATAAACCATTTTCGACTATCGATTGCCATTCAAAACTGGAGTTTTTAAAATTTTGCCATTTTTGACCAAAAATGTGAAATCGGGTCGAGTCGAAATTATTGAAAAAATTGGAATATTTCTCAACTTTGGCTGACTACAACTTTGGTATTTTGTATCCCATAATTAGATCTTATGCCTCTATAGAAGCGTGAGGATTCGGAGTTGTGATCCTTATCCACAGATTTTCCCTGCTTCAAGATTTTTTCTTAATAATTCACTGAAACCGAAAACATACCTCTGAAAACTTGCAAAGATTGACTACATCTCCATTTTGGCTGACAACAACTTTGGTATTTTTCATCCGATTTATAAATATTATACGTCTTTAGAAGCGTGGGGATTCGGAGTTTCGATTCTTATTCACAGATTTTCCCTGCTTCAAGAATCTTTCTAAATATTGCATTGAAACCGAAAAAATACCTCTGGAACTTTGCATCACTCTATCTCGGATATTATTTGGCCGATTTCAGAGAGATATACCAATTTAGACTCGTACGAAGCACGACTATCTATTGGCTATCAAAACTGGAGTTTTTAAAATTTTGCCATTTTTGACCAAAAACGTGATGTAACCCCTTATCATTTTTGTCGAAATCGGGTCGAGTCGAAATCATTGAAAAAATTGACTATTTCTCAACTTTGGCTGATGACATCTTTTGTATTTTTTATCCGATTTCTGGACACTGTACCTCTTCAGAAGCGTGTGGATTCGGAGTTTCGATCCCTAATCACAGATTGCACTTAATCCGAAAAGATACCTCTTGAACTCTTCATTTGTCTTCTTATTAAAGAAAACTGAAATGCTTTAGGCAAGTAGAATATCTCTTAATAGTTTCATTCACGTTTCACATTCAACTGTAGCAGCTCACAAATCATATTCAGACATATATCCCCTAACACTTTGTTGTGCTGTGTAATTGGCACTCCTGCTGCAGCGTGCGCTGCTGCTGTTGCTGCTGCTGCTGCTGCTGCTGCTGCTGGCCGTAGACATTGTAGCTGGCTGGCTGCATGTTCAGTAAATTGTTTTTCACTGCCAATAGGCGAGCGACATTTACAACAATGGCCTTAAACAAATACTCGAGCAGCAGTCGGCTGGAGCCATTGTTGTGCCAGTGTGTGCGTGTGGGTGAACTGGCAAATGGACCGCTGTGACGTATACGTAATATTTCATTTCATTTGCACAACACAGCTGGATACACTCATATGTACGTTGGATACCGAAACAGAAGTGCGTGTGTTTACCTTGCCGTTTGCTATTGCCATAACAAAGGTAAAGGCTGCAACGACACGACGCCTACGACCGTTTGCGTTTGCGTTTACGTTTACGTAAAGCTTCAACACCGTTATTTATTTAATTGCATTCAATTTGGGGTTAATTGTTAAACAATGGCCAGCAACGAAAGCTGTGCATCCACCCAGCGTCCAGTCCGCATGGGCTGCGTGGGCGAAAAAGTTGTTGTCCTATGGCCATGCGCTCAGCTGGTCAAGTGTGTTTGTTGTTGTTTGTGTTTGTTTTAATTGAACTCAAGTGGCATTCGCTTCACTCATTCACTTCGCCCCTTTCTCCCTTCCTCCCTTCCCATCCCCATCCCCTAGAGTCCAGAGTCTTACACACACGTGCGTAATCACGTGTGAAGCTGAAACCTTAAGCCCCGCGACGACCCCATTCAAATACCTTCTCGACTCAAAAGGAATTACCATTCACTTTAAGCTCCATTATATCCGTTTATACACGGATTATATATACGTAAATGTTAAGTGATGCCAAATATTCGGAATGGAGTCGGCTTTTGCTTGATTTCTTGCAAAGGCAAGCGACTGCAAGGGATTCTGATATGATAACACGAGTGTGGCTAATTGGAATCTAGTTAGGCATATTCTAAGCTTGATGATCGAAAGTCTCGATACATTAACCGAGCTGATGTGTAGAGTTATCGCTAGTCATAGCTGACGTAGTTTTCGGAGTTCAGTAGAGTTACTCCGAAAACTCTCAATTTGAGTCTCTGTCTCAATAAGCACCTAAAAGGCTATCACAAACTGAAATTTAATACTAAAAACTTCAGCTATTGGCAGCCTGCTACGTTAAACTCTTGCCGAATAGATTTTCCTTAACAATTTTGTCTAAAACTTCAATATAGTTATTTTGTAATACAAGGCAATGGTAGTCTACTATTCGGAAGTTCAGCCGAAAATGAAATATTTAGACTTATGCAGGAGGGCAGACTACATATATCATGGAATATATTTTGAATTTCAGACTCAGTGAACCAGAACGAATAAAACATATTCGAAATCAAATTCAAATTAAATTTTGTAACACAAACAAATGCTAAACAGAAAACGGAAACCGGCGGGCGGCGGCGGCCAGAAGGTCGGCTCTCTCTCTCTCTCTCTCTATTTGGCTTTGTTATCGCCGAGCTGACTTTCCAAATGTTCATTTGTGCTTAAAATAATGTAGACCCGAAAATTAATTGGACGCTAATCGGCTAAATTGCGTTTCGCCTGTTTGTATGCAATTAAATTGTTGGCTAAAGTGAATCAAGATAATTTCGTGCTGCAGGTAAATCGTGTTCGCATTCCAAAACTCAAACAAGGCTTTATTGAGCACGTTACACACACTCGACTCTCCGCACTCGGCACTCGGCACGGCGGCCATAATCCATTGAACACGTTCCGGCACCCACTCGAGGCAGCCCCTCCAAATGGAAATTACCAATCGAGAGTCGATCGATAAATTATTAATAATAATATTTTACCCGAAACGCAGTCCTATCGAGATAGTTCTGTAATTTATTCCAACAATTAGTCTCGCCATTCCCCAAATAAGAGAATTCAAATTATAATCAGCTTCGGCATTAAATTTCTATTTTCTATTTATTTTTAGGCAATTTTTCAATATGAAATGAAAATGTGAATGGAAATTAAAATATGAGGTTCATTAATTGAGGCTTAAGCTCGAACAAAAAGCCAATGGAAATTTGTTAAAATAATACCTGAAAGTCAATTATGAGGCAAGCGAGAGCTAGTCATAGATAGAAAGAGAGAGAGAGAGATGGCGATAGCGAGAAAAATGTGAAAAGTAAGTGAGAAGCAATCAAAGAGAGGGAGAAATGGAGAGAGATAAAAGAGAAAAGGATAAGGAGAGAGATGGAGAGAGGGCTATGGGCATATGGATATGAATGAAGAGACAGAGATGAAGATAGGCAGAATGAGATAGAGAGAGAGAGAGAGAGAGAGAAAGGTGGAGAGAGAAATAGGTAGAGATGGGGCGAATAAGGGAGAGAGAGAGGTGAAGAAAGAGAGAGAGAGAGATAGATATGGGGAGAATAAGAGAGAGATAGAGAGAGACAGAAAGAGGGAAAGAGAGATATAATGAAAAGGAGAGGGAGAAATGAAGAGGATAAGAGAGAAAGATAGTGAGAAAGAGAAAAGTAAAGAGAGAAGGATAAGATGAGAGCGAGGGAAGTGCTGGCAAAGGACATTTCTAATAACTTCTTTGCCCGAAAGGACATCAAAAAGTCACAAAGTTAAAAGTGACCTAGGACTCCAACGAAGTCTGCTACTCTCTATTGGCAATAGAACCAGCTATATTCCCAAATTAGCTAAAGGCCAACACTTTGATGACTGTCAAAGTGTGCAGTTAAATCCTTTGCTTCATCTCTGTCACTTCCTGAACGAGCACATCGATGGGCACATCGTCCAAGCCTCTCCCCAAGTCTCGATTACCCCGACAGGCATAAATATCATCTTCAACTGTCTTGGAGTCCCATTCATTTTATTTTATTTTCAAGTCTCACAGATTTTGATCTGTTTATTGTGTTAACTGTCGAGCGCCTCAGAGTTATGCATAACGAGATAGTTTCATTTCTCATATGAATGGGCGACAAACAAAGCCTTTCGACTTCCTCAGCTCAGTTCATATGGGCGGCAATCGTATTAAAGTTCGTTTAGGCGAATGCGTAAAGTTTTTGAGACTTGCTGCTCACACCAAGTGGACTGACTCTCCTACTCCGAGTCGAGTCAACTACAATTGAGCTTATTTCCGGCGGAAGTATCAGTGTTTGGCAATTTCCGGCCTGCTTTTGCCTTCACATCGATTTTTCTATGCACAGCATCTCACCAAAAGCAATAAATGTTAATACTTATTAGAGGCATATGCCCGCTGGGGCTCCACCGGACAGCGTCTAGAGCTCGAGCCTGCTCTTCCTCGTCAATAATTGGCTGCAAAGTAAAATTAATGCCCTTGCTTGCACTCGCTCGTCTTGGCCTTGCGCAAAATAATCATCATTAATAATTGCGTACACAAAATGCATTTTGACAGCATTCGGATATAATTTATATCAATTATTCAACTGATTTCGCTGCTCCTGCTGCAGGCAACTGCATCCACAACACCAGCAGAAGTCGTTATGCAAAATTTATAATGCTTTATTACTAATATCAAGGGCTGTCCTCTCTGAGCAGCAAAACACACAGATTCTCTGTGTGTGTGGAAACGTTTAAACATTTAACAGCAGCAGACAGTATTTCTTGAGTTTAAATATAAACAAGTGAGCGTGGGCCAGTGGGAAGTGACTGACTGGCCAATACCCTGCACTATGAGCAGCACAGTTTCTCCTTCAGTCAGGTCTACTTCATGCCAGCAAAGTGTTGATCAAATTACCAGCTTCTAGATACCTGGTACTAAGCGTAAGACGTGATTAAGACTGAGACTGAGACTTAGACTTAGACTTAGACTTAGACTTAGACTTAGACTTAGACTTAGACTTAGACTTAGACTTAGACTTAGACTTAGACTTAGACTTAGACTTAGACTTAGACTTAGACTTAGACTTAGACTTAGCCTTAGACATAGACATAGACCTAGACTGAGACTTAGACTTAGACTTAGACTTAGACTTAGACTTAGCCTTAGACATAGACTTAGACTTAGACTTAGACTTAGACATAGACCTAGACTTAGACTTAGACTTAGACTTAGACTTAAACTTAGACTTAGACTTAGACTTAGACTTAGGCTTAGACATAGACATAGACTTAGACTTAGACTAAGCCTTAACCTTAGACTCAGACTTAGACTTAGACTTAGGCTTAGACATAGACTTAGAATTAGACTTAGCCTTAGACATAGACTTAGACTCAGCCTAAGACGTGATTAAGACTGAGACTGAGACTTAGACTTAGACTTAGACTTAGACTTAGACTTAGACTTAGACTTAGACTTAGACTTAGACTTAGACTTAGACTGAGACTTAGACTTAGACTTAGACTTAGACTTAGACTTAGACTTAGACTTAGACTTAGACTTAGACTTAGACTTAGACTTAGACTTAGACTTAGACTTAGACTTAGACTTAGACATAGACCTAGACTGAGACTTAGACTTAGACTTAGACAGAGACTTAGACTGAGACTTAGACTTAGACTTAGACTGAGACATAGACTGAGACTTAGACTGAGACTTAGACTTAGACTTAGACTTAGACTTAGACTTAGACTTAGACTTAGACAGAGACTTAGACTTAGACTTAGACAGAGACTTAGACTTAGACATAGACTTAGACTTAGACTTAGACTTAGACTTAGACAGAGACTTAGACTTAGACAGAGACTTAGACTGAGACTTAGACTGAGACTTAGACTTAGACTTAGACTTAGACAGAGACTTAGACTTAGACTTAGACAGAGACTTAGACTTAGACTTAGACTGAGACTTAGACTTAGACTTAGACTTAGACTTAGACTTAGACTTAGACTTAGACTTAGACTTAGACTTAGCCTTAGACATAGACATAGACCTAGACTGAGACTTAGACTTAGACTTAGACTTAGACTTAGACTTAGCCTTAGACATAGACATAGACCTAGACTGAGACTTAGACTTAGACTTAGACTTAGACTTAGACTTAGCCTTAGACATAGACTTAGACTCAGCTTAAGACGTGATTAAGACTGAGACTTAGACTTAGACTTAGACTCAGCTTAAGACGTTATTAAGACTTAGACTTAGAATTAGGCTCATGCTTAGGCTTAGACTTAGACTTCGTAATTGACTAATCAACACCATTAGCAACTCACACAACTACAGGGTATAGTTGAAAGTCAAGTCTATAGAATGAATATATTTTTGTTTTGGGTTTTTTCTTTCTCTCTTCTATCTGTCTATCTGGCAAAAGGTTATCAGTGGCAGCATGCGCCTCAGCCGAGCTTAGTTTAGCTCAGCTCACTTGATAGCATTTGAATATAGCTAGACGATCGCAGCGCATTTCTGTGTCGACATCGATCAGTGTGAAGAAAATGAAAAGTTTATTAATTCTATTGGGCCTCAGTGCTTGCTGCTTGCTTTGCAGTGGCGAAGGGCTGCTGACGCGCCTGCTGCATCGAGATTCCTCCAAAACAACGACAACAACGACGACAACCACTGAGAAGGCAAGGCCACTTTATATCAACAACAATTTGCCGCCAGTGGAGCCGCAGTGCACGGCGCACTATGCGTGCAGCAAGAAGCTGACGAATGTCGCCGCACCGCGGCCCTGCGTCAAGTACTGCCTGAAGCGCATCGAATGCCCCAGCAGCAAGGTGATCCGCGGCAAGCCCAACCAGTGCGTGGAGCTGGACGAGGCGCAGGTCTTGGCGGACTACGAGGCCACCACCGTGCGACCCTCGTCTGTTGCCACCACCGAGAAGATCATGGAGGTGGCCATGATCGACTTCCCCTGCCAGCCGGGCTACCTGCCCGACAGCCGCGGACGCTGCCGCGAGATATGGTAAATGGAGACAGTGAGGACAACAACTACAGAAATTCTTCAAAATTCGTTTGTATAATAAACGTCTTGTGTTTATAATAATAATAAAAAGAAACTAAAGCCGAACACACATTCATTAATGAGCTAACGAACTGGGCGTGGCCTGACGTGACGCCCAACTATTTAGTCAGCAATTTACATGAGAACATGTGTAGAAACAGCTCATAAATGGGTAAGTACTGCGGGCTGGCTGACTGCCTGGCAACGACTGCTGAATACGCGCTCGGATCAGAGAAACATATAGAATATATATGGTATATATGTGTGTAAGATATGCTGAGCAAGCTCTTTCCCTCCTTCAAGCTGTATGCCCAACTAATATGCCCACTTCAATTAGCGAGCATAAGTGAGTTGCCCTGTTAACGGGTGTTAGACTTGAGCCTAGCCCCTGGCTGCGCCTCGATGAGCGAGTGGACAAAGTGGAGGCGACCAGAGTCGAACAAATGACAAGGCGCAGACAGAGCTGAGACGAGGTCAGCGAGCGAGTGCGTCGCATCACGTGATTCGCGCACATTTCGTCATAGAAATTCCCCAGTTCGAGACCCTGGGAGTGGGTGGCCTTTTGATGTGTCTTCGTTATGTTAATTGTTTGGCTTTTGACGAGCTGCGTCGCCGTTCGCCGTTCGTTGTTATTAGTGTTATTGCTGGGCCATTGTTGTAAGCCATAATTTGCGCGCTTATAACTCTGAAATTTTAACAGTCAACTCAAACGCAACGAAACTTTATTAATTGACTGTGCGAACCACAAACTTTGACTTCATTTAAGCTCATTCTTTTTGTTTCTCTTGATTTCCGCTTCCGTCAAACCGAGTTTACTTTTGCTTGTGTTTATGGTAATCAAACCTCAGCCCAGCCCCCACTCCCTGTCTCCCTCTCTCTCCCTCTCTCTCTCGTACCTTAAGCTAAATTCCAACCAGCCGACACACCTGCCTAGCCCACCTGTGTCTGGGGCTGGCGTGGCATTTGGAAATTAAACCGCACTCGGCCCTTAAAATTTTATAACTTAATTTTTGCTCCACAATTTCTCCCCCCCCTCTCTCTCTCTCTCTCTCTCTCTCTCTGTGTGTGTGCTTTGTTTTCGTCTCGTTGCTGGTTTTGGCATTTTTGTGAACTTTTTGATTTGATTTTTACCTCAGCTCCACTTTTGTCTACTCCTTCAATACCCATTGCATTGGCAAAAGGAGTATATTGGCTTTGTGACAATTTTCTTTCACTCTCTATGTGCCTGCCTGCCTTCAAGACTTTGTAAGTCTCTTTCTCATGAATCCATTGTAAGAATAACTCTAGATGCTAGTCAGGCATACCCCAAAGCTCTCATATAATATAACTTTCTTAAGTTCTTATTCCTCATTTTGATAGGCCTATCGAGTATCATTTCCATTTCCCACCATGAACAAGCATTAGGCAGGTGGTTACTCCCCACTGCCAAGCGCTCAATTGCTTGCTTGTTTTTTTTCCTGTTCGTGAATTGTTTCTTGTAGTTTGTCGCGGTATTTGTGTTATGCGTGTTGTCTGTTGGCGGCGCTCAATGGCGGGCAACTGGCGCTCGATGCTAGAGAAATTCGCCATGCGAATTACAATAATAAAGTGATGAAATTTATTTTATTTACAGGAAAATACTTACGAACATTAGCTGCGCTGATAAGCATGATCTATGGAGGTCTATATATATGTATAGGAATTCAAATGAGCTGCGATAAGGAGCATGATTGTCGCAGGATTAGACCAGCCGGCGTGCCAAACAGCCATTTGAGTGTGATTGAAAGGCAGCATAACTCAATTGCTTAGCGGTAATTGGGCATTGGCAAGAGACTCTCTTTCTTTGCCCATTATAAGTCGTTTAACAAAGCTGAGCTGAAAAGCAGTTCGAGCTAAGAGCATGCTGGACTAGAAGATACCCGAAGGAAAGCTAAGCTGCTCATATCATTCTAGCATATTGGTCTCCAGCAGGGACTCAGCTATGCCGTATCTCCAGCAATCTCAATTCCTCTTCTTTTAACCCTTTGCCACCATTACAACCCTTATCCCATAAATGACAAATACATAACCAAAGAAGCAGCCAACAATTCACATAGAATTCAATCAGAATTGCAATTCTATTTATAGAATGCCAGTAAGAATGCACGCCTTTCAGTGTGTGCGACTCACGCATAGCGCAAATGCCAGAGATTGGCGCTTAGGGCTGCTTTGCGTTGCCTGTTGCCTTAGCGTTTTCATTTATAACTTTTACAATTCTTAACGGATTTTAGTGAAATTTTCAGCAAATAAGCTAAATATTCCATAAAACTTATAAAAATTTAAGAATTTAATATTGCCTTAAAAAATCAGCTGTATTCTGCAAGTAAACTTCAATTTGATGGATTTTGACAAATTTATAGTACCTAAACCAAATATAACAAAATTCAAAATTCTATATGCCATTCAAGACTCTAAATATAAATTTTGGTAGTTCTAGCTTGAGAGACGTAGAAGTTATGCTCAAATAACTTCAGCTCTATAGCTGCTTTTGGGCTAACTCCCTTCTGCTTTACTTTACCTTTACGTTAACAGCCACGCCTTCTGGCGCCTCTAATGCACATCCAGAGCACAACAAACGAATCAATTCAGCAAAAGTCAGAAATGTTAATCACATTCTCAGCTAACAAAGCGAAACTTCAGTGCATCTAGTCAAAGCTCGACAAGGACTGTCTATAAATTTGCAGTTTTCATTATAAGAGGAAAATGGCAATAACACAAAAGAAAAACGTACAAAACCAAAGCATTTTCATTAAAACTCTCATTAAGTTGCGCAATTATTTCAATGTAACTATTTTAATAACACTAATTTACCTGCAGGTTGCGGCATCAGAGGCAGAGAAAGAGAGAGAGATAGAGAGAGGGAGAGAGATTGAGGAAAATAAAATGGAGAATAAAACTGAATCACAAAACATTCATGCGCTGATGAATCCCTGTTTTGCTTTATGCTTATTAACTGCTTTGTTGAGCTCGAATTCTGTATATGAAAGTTGGTATTTTTTATAGCAGAGCGCGGTTCATTAAGGCACTTGGCTATGTCGAAGGCGACAGCGAGCAAGTTGGCAAAGTGAAGCTCTTTTTGTGGCTCTGAGTGTGAGAAAAACATGCCAACTGCAAATGTGTATAGGTATACACTAGATTATATCTTGATTGATTTTATATGCCTGCAGCTTGAAGTTATAGAGAACTATGAAGTCTGGTATACAATCCATGCATATGTCTTATACTGTATCTTCCACCTATCAAGAAACTGTCATGTGACATAAAGTTCACTTCAATTCAGCTAAGGCAACCCTTCAAAAGTTATTCTAAGCATATTTTGCCCTCTGACTAAACTTTGAAAGTTATTTTCCTGCGGTTGCTCTAATAAAAAATTAATTTCATGAGAGCTCAGCTTATGTTGTTTTAAAATATTCAACGACAACAACAACAACAACAACAAAGTCAACAGCAGCAGGAGCAAAAAACACACAAATTTATTTATAAACAAACAAACGCTGACAACGGCAAAGCCTTCAAATCCTTTTAAATTAATTGCCCGAGCAATTATTATAATCCAGTTGGCAGATTAACACAAATCTCATCATAATTAGCAATTCAATGAAAACAATTAAATTTGAGAAGGTTTTTTGGGTGTGTTTTTGTCTATGAAAGCCATTGGCCTTCAGGTCTTTGGGGCTTAGGGCTGAGACTCTGATAATTTATGCCATGAGACGAGTGAAGCGCAGTTGAGAAATTTAACTTCAAATTTCTATACAATAGAAAATCAATTCTATTTATTTAGGAAAATATTTCATTATATAAGAAATCTAAAACTCTATGACAGCTGAGAAACTTTTGCACTTACATTGTCTACCCTTCACCTTACGTTTAGCTATTAATATTAAGTGTTTAAGTATTATGTAAAACTATCTATAGAAGAGCTGTTACTAGACAAATCTCGTCAGAGCTTCTCGGAGTTCGTCGCATTCAGGTTGCTCAGCGGATTTGGTTCGATGGGCGTCACAGGTGTTTCAGCTGTATCCACGGGATCGCCGTGCTTGAGCCATAAGGGCGCCAGGCGCAGCATCAAAATGGCGCCCAATGGCGCCGTGAATATAATCGCCAGCACCGAAATGATGAGCACGTTGTTGGGCAAGGACATGTCAATAGTGCCGCTGAACGAGCGAGCCAAGTCCAAGGCGACTGGACCCAAGGCAGCCTGTACGAAAGAGAAATATAAAAATTATCTATACGCTGCGTATACGTAATATTATAAGATGAGAGCTTTAGTCGCAAATCGCGCATAGGAAAAGTCATTTAATTTAGAGAAAAGCTTACGTAGCACAACGCTAGGTACACCGCACATTAAGCAATATTTAAGTAGCACAAACAGTTCTTTTATCCCTTGCAAAGGTTTTTTATGCATGGCATGCCCAGCCATGGGGATTAATGTTGCTGAGGAAATGCATGTAACAGGAGGAGCAGGACCTTAACTAGAAGTTGTTAGTATAGTAGAAGAACTAATAGTTGGCCATGATCAATACGAAGAGCTGACTTGATTTTGTTAAGCTTGCCTATCCGCCTTTCCTCGTATCAGTTCGTATGAATGCATAATCTGTCAGGCTCTGTAAAATTCATTAAGATCGCACAACTAGAACCCAAGTTTAGTCAATCATAGCGAATAGTTCTGGGTAGCATTAGGTAGTTTAGCACAGCTAACTTGTGTGCTTCTGGGTACAATGAATATATTCATATATTCAACAACTCTTCAACAGTTCATACAACAACTCTCCACACACTACCAGGTATCTCCTAGTCCATCACTCCCGTCACTTTCAAATAAGAAGCATGTTAAAACCGCGCCAACAGCAGCCGTTTGTTAGGTGAGCAAATGTAACATTTTCATTTCGGTCAACCGCAAAAAGGGAAGCGCAGCATAAGCGCGTAGGCAAAGGCAACAGCAAGGCGAGTCGAGGCGAGCTGAGGCACACACACAATGTGAACAAAATGTCCTCTTGCGGTTCAACTGCAGACAATTGTCAAGAGCTGCTGCTGCTGCAACATCACGAACAATAACAACAACAAACACAACATGATCATGCGAAAATACGAATAACTTTGGGTTTTTGAGGAAAACAACGTAGCCCAAATAATGGCTGACCGAAAAAACCATGGGTACGGGTAGTGTCCGGCACCGATGCCAAGCTGTTGGGGCGGGTATGCACGACTAGCGCTTACCCTGGGTGTGTACTGAGTTGTAAGCAATCGAGTTGTGATCAGAAATGAAGAATCTCAAGCTGGGCTTACACTATATACTACAGATTTCTACAGATCATTAGACATAGAGACGTAGAACTAGACAGATGCATACAACTCACTTCCGCAACCTGATCATATACTGTGTAGTTGCTGTGTGTGCCTGATACTTAACAGCGATATACCCCATTGCCCACACCCTGCAGGGTGTATAGAAAAAGTTGTACTTTCACATTGTGGCAGACGCCACGCCATAAAGCAGCCGCAACGTCGTAGCTGATGTTGAAAATGTTAACTTACTTGGACAGTTGCTTTGGGGAAACCGGAAATTGTAATGTAGGCACGCTCCCTGCTCGACAGATTTCCGCCATATGTAGATAAATATGCAAAGACCAAGCGGAACTGCAAAGAAGCAAAACAAAAGGGAATAGCGAGAAGCGAGAAGCGGGAAGGGAGAACAAGAAGTATAAATTTTGAGTTTTAAACAATTTGTGCATGAGCAATTACCAGACTTCCGAGCAGCACCAGCAGCGCTCCGTAGCCAATCACACGACCTTCGAGCACAGCGAAATTGATTTCCTTGCCAATGAGAGCAAATGAGACGGGCTTCAGGAATTTCCACAGCAGATCCAGACGCTTCGGAACACTCGCCTACAAATTGAGTAGAAATTCGCATTCGAGTCCACATTCCGAGCCTAACAAACTCCAATTCGAGCCGAGACTTACGATTTCATAAGCCTGCAGCTGCTGCGGCGTCATTTTGAGCACCTCCCTCTTCCAGCCGACGCCCGCTATGCAGGCCAGCATAGCACAGCCCAGAGCACCTGCCGAAGTGTAGCCAATGACTCGACTGCCCATCACGGCTATCGTACCGCCCAGCATAGTCAGCACAAAGCGCAGTCCATTTGCATAAACCTGGTGAGCAGATGAACGCAAAAAGAAATATTTTTCAAAATTGAGCTCAGACAAGTAAGAACATTCCTCTCACAGTTGTACTTATCTATATGTATGTATATGTACATCATTTCATTTCTTTTCATTCTCGGTTATGGAGTGACATTAGCATTAACTTCTACTTCTACCACTAATGCCATGCAGTTGGCTTAGCTGAGTTCAACAAGTCAATTTAGCGCATGCAGTCAAAGGAGGAGCATAAGGACGTGCAGTCATAGATCACTTAGGAGTCTTCGGCCTAGGAAGTTGTGCACTTAGGGTACTTAGTTTGACATATCTCCTTATTCCTACAGTTCAACTTTTTTTTTTATATTATTATTTCAAATTGAAATCTGCCTTAACACTCCTTCAAAGATCGTATAGCAGATCTTTCTGTATACAAAGATCACAAAGCCAAGCAACTCGCTTAAATACCAAAAGTTGTAATTTCTAGTTTTACAAAAAAATGGTTTCAGAACGTGTTGGCTGTAAACGAGAGACTTACACACACACACCAAGCCACGCCCACACACACACACACACGCATACACATTCAGGCACCCGCACAGTGACAATAAATAGCAATAGCTATGAATGTATGCAGGAATCTTAAGAGTAGAGCAGCACACAGCATGACATTTTTGTACACTTTAGCAATTTTTGCGCTGTGGCAAGTGGAAATGCTGCGGAGGAAAACAAAAGTTATGAGTGTCCTATGTGTGTGTGTGAGAGAGGGAGAGAGAGAGTGAGAGAGAGTGAGAGAGATGGTGGCATATGCATTTCCGTGCAAGTTCAAAAGGCAGTTCAGTGCCACCCATGGCGTTTGATTATGCGCACCATTAGCGGTGTAAGTTGCAGCAATGAGTTTTGTGGCTGCAACGGCAGCCTCTGCTCGCTCCAGTGTGCTCCGGCTGCCGGCTGCCGGCTGCAGAGCGCAGAGTGCAGCGCAGCTGTGTCATAAGTTTCCAGGGATGTTGCCGGCAGTAACTGTCGTCGCAAATGTCGCCAGCTTCAGCGGCAGCGTCGACAACGCGTCGACGCTTTGAATCTAAGTGTATTTTTATGCAAAATGCGCCCAAAATACACACACACATTTCTGTTATACACATTCTGTTATACATATATATATATATTATATAGAAGAAGCAGAGAAAGAGAGCCACGTTTTATGCCATTAAATGCTCTGATTGAGTGTGTAGAAGTGTTCACTGAACAGCGTGATGCAGTGAAAGTCAACTATAGCAGCGAGGGCGGACAGAAAAGTAACAGATAGTGATAGTCAGAGTCGAGTCGGAGTCAGAGATACAAATGAGATGTATGCATAGGCATATTATACGCTTAGTATATAGTAAGCCTAGCTCTAGAGTGCATAATACTTGAATTTTGTAATATTGTGAATGACATTCACAGTATTTAGCCTACATCAAATGATTCTCTGCATTCACTTGTCAATTAAGAATATATTAAGTGTCTAGTTAGACTCGAAAAGATAACACTCTCCCGTAATAGAAGCTCTTCCTTATTAGACTTGTTTGTTTGCCTTCACACTCTTCGTGCACTCCTCGTGCATACGCTGTAGGTTTTCAGTGCCTGGCATGCTTACCGCATTACGCGATGGCAAATAGTGTAGAAGCATGCCGTATAGATAGCCAAAAACAAGTCCAATTCCAATGCCAATGGGTCCCTGCAATAGTTTCTGTGTCAGCGAGCCTGAAACGAAGCAGGCAAGCAAGCAAGTAAGTACTCTTCGCCAACGGCAGACAGTTCATATTCAGCTGTCACGTACTTGTTGAGAATATCATGCTGATAACGACGCCGAACATGAAGATGGCCACGACATCGTTGCACGTGGTCATTGCATAGATGAGCGTGTGTATGCCGCTGTTCAGGCCCAATCGATCCTCCTTCAGCTTCAGCATGACGGTGACAACCACATTCGGCGAGACAGCCGTGATGACCAGCCTGGAAGACAAACAATCCATATATACATACATACATGCATATATCTATCATCTTCAAGTATTTATCTATTGATATGCTTACCCCAGCGCTATGCCCCACAGCCAGGGCATGGAGAGCGTGAAATAGGCCAAGACAGCTATTACCGCCACCTCGACTATTGTTGGCAATAGCGTCAGACGCAATATCATTAGCCACAAGCGACGAAAGGCGCCAGCATCCAGCCCCAGGCCAGCCAACAGCATAATGTTTATCAAAGCCAATTCTCTGCAATAAACGAGCACAAAGAACACTTTACTACAAAGATGTTGCTCTGCATTTGAATGGGGATGATGCTGAAAGGATTTGCTATTGTAGATTGAGCATGTAAACTGTTATACATGTGTATAACAGAGGTTGAGAAGAAAGTGTTGATATCTTTGAAGCTGAAGGTGTTTTGTATGGCTTATAATAAAACTGTTATACACGTGTATAACAGAAGTTGAAAGGAAAGTGTTGACAATTGTAAAGCTGAAGGTGTTTTTATGGCTTATAATAAAACTGTTATACACGTGTATAACAGAAGTTGAAAGGAAAGTGTTGATATCTTTGAAGCTGAAGGTGTTTTGTATGGCTTATAATAAAACTGTTATACACGTGTATAACAGAAGTTGAATGGAAAGTGTTGATATCTGTTAAGCTGAAGGTGTTTTGTATGGTTTATAATAAAACTGTTATACCCGAGTATAACAAAAGTTATACACAGCAAAAGTGTTATACACAGGTAGCACAGTAGCTTTGTCAAACTGTTATACAATCGTAGCATACCAGTTGATAGCAAAATCTCTTTTGATGAGTTTCAACTTCTGTCTCATTCACATTAATTTGTTAAGCTTTCTCAAACTGTTATACAAATTTATGATAATAATTTAAGTTTTGAGCTTTCAGCTTCATTACGCAGAATCCCATAACTTCACTCCTCATCAACGACTTACCTCAAAAATAGCTCAAACCGTTCGTAGCCCTCAAAGTTAGCAAAGCCCACATTGGTGTAGAGAACACCGAAGAAGAGCATGCCCAGCATGTCGGGCAGGTGCATGAACGTCACCAATATTCCAGTTATTTGGGCACCCACGAAGAGCAATATGATGCGCATGATGGTCGTATCCGGTGCCGCATAGTTCGGCAGTATGGCCAAGGCCAAGGTCCAGAGTCCCAGGAAAATGACGAAGAGCGCAACATGCTCCGAGACGAGGCCCCAGTGTAGTACTAAATGGCGCCACCTATAACAAATAAATGAGAGAGTTATATTAGATTGAGTACAATTGTCTTATATGGATTATAATCCATAATGATGCCCAGTTTTCTATTGATAAGGGTATATTGGTTTTGAGTATATGCATGGAGTACGCTGTAGAAAACATATCCCATCTATATATGAGCTATATATGTACGTTCATCATACATTTAAGAAACAGCTTGAATTGATTTAGCTGTATCCTTATCTCGAGAACTACAAAAACTAGATACTCAAATACTATACTATACTATACTATACTATACTATACTATACTATACTATACTATACTATACTATACTATACTATACTATACTATACTATACTATACTATACTATACTATACTATACTATACTATACTATACTATACTATACTATACTATACTATACTATACTATACTATACTATACTATACTATACTATACTATACTATACTATACTATACTATACTATACTATACTATACTATACTATACTATACTATACTTATAATAACATAGGTAGTTTCAATTTGAATTGAATCATTTTTCTTCAATATATATTATTCCTTCTACACATTTCACATTTTGTTGGGTATTTTATAGTCGTGTACTTCTTTTATTTCTCCATATTTTTCTAGCTATCAACTGTGCATTTTCAAACAGTAGCTTCCCCATTTCCCCTCAAGTCCTGCTCCTGTCGAATTAAAAATGCCCAAATTGCTTCTAATTGTTTCGTTTTGTGGGTATAAAAAGCCTTTGGTTCGGCTGAGGCTCAACTAGAAATGAATACGCAAACGCAGCGCACACAGGCCATCAACTGGGTATTGGGGATAATGCGCCTTGGCGGACTCTGGCCGTGGTCGACGGCCAAAGATGAATCCCCGTTGCTGGCATTCCTAAAAGGCAACTACCGTTATGTGCTACACGTGCCAATCACATTTACGTTCATTGGACTCATGTGGCTGGAGGCGTTCGTCTCCCACAACCTGGAGCAGGCTGGCCAGGTGCTCTACATGTCCCTGACGGAAATGGCGCTGGTTGTGAAAATCTTGAATATCTGGTATCGGAGCGCAGCTGCCCGGCAGATAATGGGCCTCATGAAGCACTCCAGCGACTACGAGCTGCAGTCGGAGCAGGAGCACAGCTATTGGCAGCAGGAGCAGAAGCTCTTCAAATGGTATTTCTATCTGTTTCTGCTCACCAGTCTGGGCGTCGTCTACAGCAGCTGCATCGGCGTCTTGTTCCTGAACGGCTACGAGCTGCCCTTTGCCTACTTCGTGCCCTTCGAGTACCGCAACGAGCGCAGATACTACTATGCCTACGGCTACAGCCTGATCGGGATGACCGTGACGAGTGTCTCGAACGTCTGCCTCGATGCCATCGGATGTTACTTTCTCTTTCACCTATCCTTGCTCTATCGCCTGCTGGGCTTCCGAGTGAGGGGATTAGAGTATGTGCGGAGTGAAGTGGGATTCAAACAGAAATTGCTAATTGTTTTTAAGCTGCATAATCGCATACGCAGGTATGATAGGAGCTGAGTACATCGTGGCGTATACGTAATTTCTGTTTGCTTCAGCTTAACTTTTCAGATTCAGACTCTGGTCTCGCCCTACATTCTCTCGCAGATCGTGCTGAGTGCGTTCATCATCTGCTTCAGCGGCTACCGGCTGCAGCACGTGGGCATTCGCGCCAATCCGGGTCAGTTCATTTCCATGCTGCAGTTCCTCAGCGTCATGGTGCTCGAGATATTCCTGCCCTGCTACTTCGGCAACGAGGTCACAGTCTATGCCCACCAGCTGACCAACGACGTCTACAACACCAACTGGCTGCAGTGCGACAAGCGCAGCCGCCAGCTGCTCATCGCCTACATGGAGCACCTCAAGAAGCCTGTCAAGATTCGCGCGGGCTATTTCTTTGAAGTCGGCTTGCCCATTTTCGTTAAGGTTCGATTGAAATATATTATATATATATATATAGCTACTTACTATATTTTATATTGCTAATAAAAATCTATTATCTATTCTCTTTCAGACCATGAACAATGCTTACAGCTTCTTCGCCTTGCTGCTTAATGCTTCAAAGTAAACTAAATTTGAACTTTTGAATTATTGTATTTTATCGTTAAGCTAAAAAATTATTAAAAACTATATATTGTCTGCAATAAAATGAATACTTTATCTACTTCTGCTTCATAGATTTGATTAATGTAGAAGTGTGGTAACCATGCAAGATAGGAGTCTATTCTTAAAGGGCGTGAGATACTGCTTAAACTATGTATAATGTATGTATAACAAAGATATTAATAGTAAGGGTATTCATCTCATCTTTTTATATATTGGTTATCTAGTATGTAGTATCTAGTATCTAATATCTAGTATCTAGTATCTAGTCTCTACTACCTAGTATTTAGTATCTAGTATCCAGTATCTAGTATCTAGTATCTAGTATCTAGTATCTAGTATCTAGTATCTAGTATCTAGTATCTAGTATCTAGTATCTAGTATCTAGTATCTAGTATCTAGTATCTAGTATCTAGTATCTAGTATCTAGTATCTAGTATCTAGTATCTAGTATCTAGTATCTAGTATCTAGTATCTAGTATCTAGTATCTAGTATCTAGTATCTAGTATCTAGTATCTAGTATCTAGTCTCTAGTCTCTAGCCTCAAGTATCTAGTATCTAATATCTAGTATATAGTACCTACTGTCTAATTTCAAGTTTCAAGTAACTAGTATCTAGTTTCCAGTAGGTTTGAAAACTAGAATCAGATAAATACACTTATATCACATTTATATATTTACATATAGTGCGAGGTAGTTTAAAGTCGTGTAATCTCGACTCCAGGACTCTGACTTGCATTAGATATGCCACAGCACAAATTTCCCATAATAAATTAGCTTTCTGCTTAATCTCAGCAGAATGGAACTATAACTAATGAGATGCTGAGATTATTCATAACCCAAATCAAGTATGACTTAGAATAGCACACTGTAAAATATTATATAGTTGGTGTTTCTCTTCAAGACTCTCCTGTGTGCTAACGCCGAGGCATATATAGTGTGAATGTCGGAGTTATCCCGGTACTGAATTGTATTTCTCAAAAACTATCTATCTATCTATCGCGTGACTTGGTCAATAAACGATTAATAACAATTAGGCTTATTTAATATGTCAACGAGCTAATTATTGTAATTGGAATTTGGTTTTAGATACGTAAATATAGAGAGCAATTAGAAATGGCTGCAGGGCTGGCAGCTCTCGATGAGCGGAACTAGATCATTTTGAACAAAAAATGATATTAATCATTGCAATTAATGTGATTCGGATTCAATCTAGCACAAGTCGAACAGTTCAGCTGGGAACTAAAGTAAAGTCGACGAAACGACGGTAACTCAAAAAGGGGTGATATAGAGGGAGGAGGAGAAAAGTAAGGAAAGATAGAAAGAGTTAGAAAGAGAGTGAGACAGTATGGCATCTGAAGTTTTGAATATACAAATTGTATCTAAGAGGCATTTATAAAATTTTCATGATATATTACCCAAGCCTCGAAGTCTATAAAAGCAGCTAATTTCTAGCTGCTAGCTAAGCATTGAGTGCTAAGAGTTTTAGGGAAAATGTCAGAAACTATGGATCGCATAGTGGCAATCCGAAAAATAGTAGCAGTAGCCCGTTGGGCGGGCATCTGGAAATGGCGAAATGAAGACAATAAATGGAAGATGGTGAAGAGAATCTATCCATTTGTCCTGCATCTACCACTGAGCTTCACTTACGTCACACTCATGTGGATGGAAGTATTTAGATCTGAGGACGTATCACAAGCTGGCAGTGTTCTTCATATGTCGATAACCGTACTGGTAATGCTCATCAAGATTTTGAACATTTGGTACAGACGCGAAGAGGCCTTTGCGTTCATAGATGAACTGGAACGACACGAAATCTACAAACTGCTGAGAAGTGATGAAATCGTCTTCTGGCAACGAGAACAAAAAAGCTTTCAACGCATCTTTTACACCTACGTCGGAGTATCTTTGGCAGTTGCCATGACTGGCTACTTGAGCGTGCTCTTCCAGGAGGCATACGAGCTGCCCTTTACCTATTACGTGCCCTTCGAGTGGCACAATCCGCGGGGATACTTCTATGCCTGGACCTACAATGTGTTTGCCATGACATTGTGTTGCCTCTCCAATATCCTGCTGGATACGATTGGATGCTACTTCATGTTCCACATAGGTCTGCTCTATCGGCTCATGAACCGACGTCTGCTGGCACTGAAGGAAAGACCTGAGGTGAAGGCTATTCCGGAACTGCGTCACATCTTCCAGCTGCACCAGCGCGTTCGCAGACTAACGAAGCAGTGCGAGGTCCTGGTCTCGCCCTACGTCGTCTCGCAGGTGGTGCTCAGCGCGCTAATCATTTGCTTCAGCTTCTATCGCCTGGTGCAGATGGGCAAAGCGAATCCCGGCGTGTTCGCAACGACGCTCCAGTTCGTGGGCGTGATGATTGTGCAAATCTTTCTGCCCTGCCACTACGGCAACGAGCTGACCGTATCCGCCAATCGGCTGACGAACAGCGTATTCAACACCAATTGGCTGGAGTATTCGGTGACTACACGCAAAATCCTCAACTGCTATATGGAGTTCCTGAAACGCCCTGTCAAGCTGCGTGCGGGAATGTTCTTTGAGATAGGTCTGCCCATATTTATGAAGGTTAGCCTAGCCCAGCATTTCATCTATTCATCTTAATTAATTATCTCTTTGTGCGCAGACCATCAATAATGCATACAGCTTTCTGGCCTTGCTCGTCAATTTGTCGAAGTAGACGATGTGCCGCCACGCGCTGCCCTTGAGCAGAGCCTCGCCTCGCCTTGCCTCGCCTCGCCTCACCTCGCACACCCACTCTGGCCGACTTTAATAATTGCCCTGCTCGATTCAATGCCGACTCTAAACCAGACACATTAACATTTTTTGCACAAAAGCTTAACACCAAGCCCCAAAAAAGATGAAGAAGAAGAAGCAGCAGCGTCCCCACCCAGACGAGGCAACGGAAACACTTTTTGACAATACAGCAGACACTGACAGTGCAGCATTTGCAGCACATAAAATAAACACAGAGCACAATGTAATGTGTAACAACAATAAGCAACAAGCTTAACAACAAGTAGGCGTGAGTGCGTGGGGTGTGCACGGCTAGCAGATACCCAAACATTGTCTACATGCAGAGTGTGTGGCGATATACGATGATAGATGGAATGATTGAGCTCAGCTTCTAGATGTTCGATTCGAGATAATGACTGAATATGTGTTTATCTAAGCAGAGGAGTCTGCGAAATTAACTATTTTATTCATTTATTGGTCAACAATTCAAGTTTTCGCAACTGAGATGACTTCTGGGAGTCTCCATATCTACTTTGGCTGCTCTAGCTTTCGTGGCCTACAGGATATGCTGGACTCATTTATTGAAGCAGAGGGAGGTGCAGATATAAGGTCAAATTAAGGACGGACTGCAAGAGGTATTAATGAAGGACGAACTAATGAAGGTCGGGCTAATAGAAAACAGACTGAGTAATGAAGGACGAACTAGTTAAAGTTGTAGACAGAACGATGAGCAAGGCTATATCAAGTCAGCTCATCAAGCCAGACTCTGTCCCAGCTGCTTCTCATCACAGCATACCCTCTTTGCCCATTCAAACGACAGCTGGGTACATAAAGGATATGCGAAAAACGCGTGCATGCATGTATGTATAACGGTATATATGTATACGTGCGTTTTTCTGCGTGTATGTGCCGGAAGTGCATTCAAAAGAGTTAAGCAAAAGCGCATACAGACAGAGAGTGAGAGAGAGAGAGAGGGAGAGAGAGACGCTCACGGAACTGGGCCCAAAAATGTGCTTAGGCCCCCCACCAGCACCAGCGGCCCCAGTCGCTGCCCCAACGGAGCATTTTCCACTTACCACTTGGGTCCTTTGTAGTGCTCGCCGTGCGCTGCATAGCCCCGGCCATTGGTGTCAGTGTCTGCCGCATTCGGCCGGCTATTGTTGTGTGCTGCATTCGGCGGTGGGTTTGTTAAATTTAATGATGTCGGCGTTAAAATTATTGTTGCTGCATTCTGTGGCTGCGTCTCCCCCCCGTCGCCCCCGTCGCCTCCGTCCCGGCCGCCGACGATTTCAGACGAGCCATTATTGTGCTGCTCCTCCGAGAAATCGTGTATGTCTAATTTAGTATGTGATGGCTGAGCAGGACGGCCAGCCGCGCTCTCGTCGCTCTGCGTCATCCTGTTTGGCTGCTTGCCGCGCCTGACTGTAAGTAGCAGAAGCGAACATTTTAAATACTCAAATGTGTTGATCCCATTGGGAGAGTTTTAAGTTGTAAGTAATACCCCCTGCCTAAAGCAGGGTATGATGTTTGTGCGAAACTATATGGAGCAGTGGGAGAGGGAGACCCATGCCTGGTCAGCATCTAGAGCAGCGCTCGGTGCAATCTAAGGACAACATTTAGTGCATAAAAGGACATAGTGTGTATACAAGGACTCTAATTTATTGATATCTTCACCCTTGCTTATACTACTTCCCACATTCCGTACATCCATGGCCCTCTGCACATTTATAGCAGCTCAACGTGGCTTACAGAGTATCTGCTAGTCAGGCACTCCCTACCCTGCTCCACGCTGCCTTATTTCCTCCATTGTTCTTCTGCTTTGCTGTTGCCTGTCTAACCTGCAACACAGCAAATTGGTTATAAGTGCCAGAATGTTGCATTTTGCATTCATCTGTTTAGCTCATGCATAAGTTAAGAGAGCAGCCGAGGAGGAGCAGACGACAGCAACGTCTGCGCTGCCCTCGCTCACGTTTAAATTGTAAAACTCAGGAACGGCACAGCGGAATAACGTCTTGAGGTATCCCTGCGATGACAGCCAGCGCGGAAGATTGCAACGGCGATTGACAGTCGCTGATTGCGCTCAACGGCGATGGCAGCACCAACAGCAGCAGCAGCAGCACAAGCAAAGGTGAAGCTGACAATAACAGGAGAGAGTACTCTGGTCGGGTATATCCGACTAGCAATTACCCAGCAAAGAGTTCTTGATTGTTTATACGATTTTTGTATAAGCAGATGAAGAAACTAATGAGAGCTGCTAAACTACAGCTGCTTTAGGTACTCCTCAGCTTCCTACTATGTAGAATAGACTGATTGAACTCGGGATCTAGACGTCTGATCTTTATCAAATTTCTAGGAAAAGAGTATGATAACCAAACATATGTGTATCCCTAAGTACAAGGCTCTACCATTGAAATAGGCCTTGATTTATTCAAATTTCTGGTGAAGGTGCAGGGATAAACTCATATTCATATTAACTCCTTTCTCCATGTATTTATTAGGATTATATATATTTTATTCCTCTTCTACCTATATATCAGTTATACAAAACCAATATACCCCATTTAGTGTCTGTCGTAATAGGTATTCAAAGGTCTAGCCATAGTTGTCTCGAGCTGATTTGGGCTAAAGTGCTCCTGCTCGCTGCCTGCCTCACTCACGATGTCAACAGGGGTCCCAAATTGGCATATTTGTAGCTGACAACAAAGTTCTTTTGAAGACGTCAGCTAATTATAAAAATATTTCCAGAGTTATGTCTGCCTTTCCTGGACTCACTTGAGATCCGACTCAGAGTTGGCAATCGAATTCGGTGCAATTAGCACTCAATTCGATTTTCTCGCTAACCGGTTTAGCACTCGATCGCTGCCAATCATCGTGTTTACATAAATTTTGACAAAACAATCTGTTCGCAAGTTGTCACCGAGCAGCAGCCAGATGTTAATTGATTGCAAATATTGCTCGATGTCAATCCGGAGAGTTCTTTAACGTGGATCACGTGTCAATTACGGACTAGCCTGTCACGCGACTAGCGAAAACATCAATCAGCATTCGCAGTCTTCCAAATGCAAAACACACTTTAATTAATGCCAGCAAGTGATCAATTAACTGCCTGCTAAAGTGGAAATGAAACTACTGAAAAGGGCTTCTCTGATTGATCTATTGCTGTGGGGTGAAATAGTAGTAGAAACTATGGAAAGGGCATTAGATAACAGATCAGATTTAGCTATTGAAACAAACAAAAAGAGTGTTTAGAAATGTGAAATTGTAGTAAAAAGTAGTTAGCTACCTAAGTAGAGCAATTGACACTGCAAAATAGTAGTAGAAACTTTGAAAAGGTATTAAAAATGTTAAATTGAATCAATTAACTGCAATCAGTTTTGCAAAGCTTTCAATAGAGAAAGAAAAGTCAAAGAAAAAAGTAGTAGATAGAGAGAAAGAAAATAGTAGTAGAAGCAAAAATAGCAGTAGAAACTTTGAATACAAAATAAGTAGTAAAAGATTATAAATGGTATTCAAATAATGGAACCAACTCGCAATCAGATATTTCGCATGATCTAATGAAGCACAAAAAAGGCAGTAGAAAAAGTAGTAAAAACTAAAACTTTTTGTATAAAAAGGCAGTAAAAGCTTTGAGGAGCTACTTAATGCTACAAATTTATCAAAACAATTTCCAGATTTCCGAATTTAGTTCCATAGAGCCTCAACACTCTGCGCACAGAGCGACTTTGGACTATTTCACAATATTTTTGATGCTCTCATTATTGATTCACATGATTCTCTTATATATATATATTTAAATATATATATTGATATGTCAATTTGACATTACGTAAAACTCGCACGATACAAAATCTGCTTAGGGCCGCCCAATAAATACTGGGTTATTCAACAATTTAGATATTTAGCTGGAACACTTGAGCATAGGAAACACACACAAATTGCACTTGGATTAAGTCGAAAACATTGGCGTAAATCGAACAACTTTCTGGCGACCTACCGCACCGAGACGAAATGATTAAATGAAATGTATATAAGAGGTGAATACAAAGTAAATCTCACTAATCTCGGATGAGATGCGCCGCAGTCGACGCGTCGCGACGTTCGACTGACAAAGGCGGCAAAGCGAATCGGAAAGCCCAGAAGAACGTCTATAGATCTGGGAGAATATTTGCGTTTCTCGTTTGTTTTTCCAATATCTTATGCTAATAAAAAACATAAATGTTCTCTCTCTCTCTCTCTCTCTCTCTCTCTCTCTCTGTTGCTCTCTCTCAAGTTCACGCTCTCGCATATACGCTTAATTTGTGGAAAAAAGTTTATAAATAAAAAACAAAAGAATTAATAAACAACAGCAAACAAAGTCGCCGCACGAGCGATGCTTAGATATATTAAACAAATATAAGATTAAATATAACAAAGAAGAGATAACGAACGCGGAATACCCTACGAGGCAGATACTATTATTAGTTGGAGTTCAGTTGAGATCAAACTAGTGGGGAGTGACCGACTAGGATACACTCAAAGCCAATACACTCCATTCCCCCCATGCCGAGCGTGTATAGTAATTAATGTGAGTCACAGGCTCGATTCGGTAATTAGTTAAGAGACTCTCGCTGCGCACCCGCAGCGTTGACCCGCAAACAGTGCGCAAATTATGTTTACGTCCAGTTTGCTTATCAATTAATTAGCCATAATCAAGAGCAAATATTGATCACATCCAGCTAGCTTTCAACTTGCTCTCTGGCTCTCTAGGCACGGCTCATAAAATATTTACAAATTCAATGCGAATTCAACGTTTGAAGTGCCACAAATATTTAACATTGCTTAATTAATTTTAAATGCTGCCACTGTTCGCGCTTGGTTAGTTTCGCTCCGCTCCGCAACTCCGCTCAACATTTATGAATAATGTGAGGCGTTCCCAAGTTTTGCGGCAGAGCCATTCTCACACTTTTCATACATACCCATTACAAAGTGGGGCAATGGGGTAAACTAACTAGGAGGAGGTGTATGTAACAGGCAAAGAGAAGCCCGGGAGAAGTATTCAACTAAATGGAATGAAAACTTAGATGAGTTGAGGGTGATCAGCTCTCTCTCTCCTTCTTGAACTGATCTCTCTCTATCTCGAGAACTACAACAGTTAGAGCCTTGAAATTTGAAATATATATCATTGTTTACCCTGCACATCGTAAGCTCATCATGTTTCTTCAATATCTCAGCCAGATGGGACTAAAATTGCTATATAATGACTAAGAGTCCTTCTGGTTCTAGTACTGACCTTCCTCTACTGTATTAATTTCTAGTATTTAAGTCTTGGTATTGGGAAAACGCGCAAATTTGTTTGTCATCTAGATTTAATTTGAAAATTTCATTAGGATCGCACTAGAAGAACCGGAGTTCACTTAGTCTATTGGCTAATAAGTAGAGAACACTGCATAAGCTGTGCAGTAAACTTGCCTTATGCATAGAATGATTGCAACATCAACTCTCTTTCAATTTTCCGGGTATCTGCTAGTCGAGCACTCTCCGTGGGTGCAGTCTTACATATTTTTTTCGTAGTGACGCCCAGCTTTTCTGTTGCTTGAAATTTGAACATAAATTGCACAAGGTGTCACCTGAAGATAGCAAGGAGTGTGTACACCGGGCTGCATGAACCAGGTGAGACGGCAAATTCAGTTTGTGGCCTGCAATTGCGATATTTCACAGAGTAGAAAAAAGATTTTTATGAACTTTTGGGTTTGTGCAAGTTGCCAAAAGTCATTAAGGTGCCCGCCCTCCCGCTCGCTATGCCAGCAACTTTAAGGGTATATACGCTCTTATGTTTCTCTCTCTCTCTTTTTGTACACCTAGCTAGACTCTGATTATTACTTCTGATGTCCATTTGGTCAGCATTTACCTGTGCTTCAACTTAGTTTCTTTTTTTTTTTTTTGCCGTCGTCTCTTGCTGCCATTTTAACTTTCTTCATTTTTCACAACTCTTAAGTGGCTATGAATGAAATATTTGCCGAAAGTTTCTCATGCAATTTCTTAGATGAACAAAATTTTGTGATTTCAATTATTACAAAACTTTATTCATAAACAACAACAAATGAACCGAAGGAAACTGCCGCTGCAAAAACTAGATGTTTCTAGTTTATGTTACATACGAACACGGTATGGGATCATATAATATAAAGATATATCATTCAGATTCTTTTTATGTATCTTCAAGTAAACTAAATACTATACATATATCTTGAAAGATCAACAGAAAATATAAGTTATTAACAAAATGAAATGATAAATTAGAAAAAAGAGTTTATTTTTGACTATATACGATAGTCAAGAATATATATTTGTCATATCAAGCTTATAGCTTTTATAGTTCTCGAGATCAAGGCATATAAGCAGAGGAACAAACGAGTACATAGCCAGACAGATATGACTAGATTAACTGAACTCTCTAGACTTGGAATATAGATAATTACTTAAAGACAGCTCCCATAGCTACATCTTGCATACAGCATGCCTCATCATACCCCTTTCATGCCATTCACCTGGTTGCTGTGAAAGTTAATAGCCCACACACACACCTGCTCAATGAACCCGCTTGCGCTCTTAATCGAGACAGAACTAATATTACTGTGATACAGATGCAGTGCAAACCCGTTGCGAGCTAGGAGCAGGTGAGTCAAAGTGAAGCGCACCACCGTCTGTGTGCACAAGGATATTTGTGTGTCAAGTGAAATGAGGCGGGCATCTGAGTGCTGAAACAGTTACCTATTCAATGGGCGAGCCAAAGGCTTCCGCTGATATAGTTACTATAACTATTTATTATGCGTATGCATGTAAACATGCAAACATGCAAACAAGCATGTGTGTGCATGTGTGTGCACTTGCATTTACTGCATGCGCATGCAAACGCATGTACACAAATGTAAATACATCTCTGAATGAATGACGCGCGGAGATGCCGAGCTGAGTTCCATTTATCAACGGTTTGACTACGTGCAGGAAAGTAAATCGTTTTTTTGCAACCATTCGAGGAGACGAAAGGGGGTATATTGGCTTTGAGGAATGAACTATGTAGTATATATTTTATATATTCTAAATGAAGCCATATCATACACCTATATATACTATACTTCATTTACATTTCTCTCTCTATCTTTTGCCTCTACTTTCAATCATGAACGAGTATCAAACAGTCGAATACTCATCTGCAAGTTTCTCAGCTGCTCTTTAAGTACACACCAGGAAAAATTGTCTCGCAAGCTTAAAAGTATGCAACGAAGTTGAAATGTTTCATTTATAGTCAAAGTTTTCACTGCGTGCAGTCAAAATGTTGTTTCAATGCTCTGCAGTTGGCCAAAAATATTAACTGGGCATATACCAACAGCTATTTCGAATGCGCACTCTGCGCAAATTATGCGAATATTATCAAAGCAAAAAACAATTTAGGGGAAAGCGAATGTAAATGCAATCTAACAATAATAATAATAGTTATTTTCCACGGATGCGCAGCTGTAACAGCCAAAAAAGAGCAAAACTTTGGCTGTAACCAGCTGCAGATGTGAGTTGGGGCCATGCCTGACTACCAAATACCTCGTCCATGATAATGAGAAGTAAGTTTTATGTTTATAGCAGTATGGGAAGGCATAAGAATGATACAGTTGGGAACTATCAGCTATATAACACTCATTCGTAGGTCAAAAAGAGGAAACTATATGGGTGTATTATATCATTTATAGTTCTATATGCAGAGAAGATGATCCCACTTTTATTATTTTTTTATTATTTTATTATTTTCTTGCATCAATAGACGTTCAGACAAGACGAAGCCAATATACTCAACATATATGTATACCCCAATATACCTTATATGCCCCTCATTGGTATTTTATTTATAAGAGCTATCTCAAGTACTACGTACAGTCTGCTCTAACTAAAACTGAAGGGTATTCTTATGTGAAAATTGAGAATATGATTAGGTTTCCTCCATACTTGAGAGGAAGTCATTCGCCTAGTTTTATGCTTTGTTCCCGATTGAGCTATATATATTCTGCTATATGAGAAAAGGAAAATCTCATCTTAATCGTATACTGTACGGTATTCTATATACCCAATTCAATAACTCTAGCACCTAAACTACTCGAGATATGAGCAAAATAACCTAACTTCTAGTTCGACTTTAATCGATTTCATGAAAATTTGAAATACTTATTATTCATTATCATTTTCAGCTAACTGAGATCTTAACTCATAGTTCACTCACCTGTTGCAGTGTCATTCGAAATGTTCCTCTTGTTGGTCATATACGATCGGGGCGGAGCCTGAGGTCGCCTTGGGGCATTATCTCCTAGCCCAGCGAGAGCTCCGTCGAGCAAATGTTGGGTCTCCGGCTCCAGATCGCTCAGTATGTGCTGTGTGACAGTCTCGCTGGCACGGCGCAACATCTGCACAGGTGTCGAATTGGATTCGTGATCGCGTGCAACTCTGGAACTGTTTGCTTCTTCCCCATAATTGCTGCGAAAACTTTGCAGTTCTGGCCCGTCGCTGGCCGCCACAATATCATAGACATCTAAATTTATCATAACTTGAATTTCCAAAGTCAAATGCTTGAGTCCAATTGATAACACCTGCAAAAAGCAATTCACTCACCACTTTCGCTGTCCATTTCGGTTTACTTCATCAAAACAAAGAGCACGAAATTATATGCGCGCTCTTTCACACTCACGCAACTGAGTGACTGACTGAAGAGCAATTGACTTGAAGAACTCACACGCCAAAGAGAGCGATGACGAACGTGACAAGCACCGCCGAGCAGAAGAGAGCAGAAATGAACCAAACACCGTTATCGGCGCACTATTAATGCTTACTGTCTACGGCGGCCGCAAAGTCGGCTATGTTCGATTAATTTTGGCAAAACAGATTTTTATTATTTTATTATACATGCAACCGCTTATGTTTGTCAACAAATAAATTTCCAAGTTAATGCAAACAAATATCACTGAACATACACACGCCGAACGCGGAACAGACCCGGCGGCAACGCTTATCGACAAAAAACTATTTGCTAAATACATACTCACAAGCATACACACGGTCAAGACAATCGAAGAGTAGAGCAAACAAAATAAAAGAGTACTGTGCTCGACTAGAAAATACCTTGTATATCACATATGCTGTACTTATACGTATTTATGTGATTTTATACTTTTATCAAAGGGAAAACCAGTTTAATAAAATATCAAATACATATATTAATATTTATATATTTATCATTAGTTCATAATAATCATATGAATCGCTATAGTGAAAGCATGTGTACCCTTCACTGACTATTATCAGAGGGTATAACATGAGAGAGAGAGAGAGACAAAGAGAGCAAGAGAAGTAGTATTTGTTATTGAACAAGCTGTTCGTATGTATGCACGTGTGTATGTATTTATGTATGCATGAATATGCGCATGCTGAAATGAATGTAATGCATCATTTTGATTCTATTGACATTAACATTGTTTCTGCTGCCGCTTGGTATTTAAAAACGATCAACGCATATCAATCGATGATGTAGCTTAATTTATATAATGAGTAAGCATTTAAGAATAGAAAATTATTAATAGAATATTAAACCAAATTGCTGGCAAATTTGTTCCTCATTAAACGGCGTAGTAAACTTCTCATGTTCTATGTATTTATGTATGTATGTTGATTCCCCATGAGTACAATTGCACTAAAGAGCGCGCCTTTGATCCCGTAGTGTATTCAGCTGAAAGTAACTAAATGTGCAATGAGAGCGGATTAAGCGAAAGAGTGTGAATAATAACGCGCTCTTTGTTTATTCTCAGTCTGGGCTCGTCTGTCCTGCTGATCAGCCGTGATCTGGTGAGCATGAATTAAACATGGCGCATGCTTAAAGTTATGCTACTTTAAATACGGTCAGAGAGAGAGAGAGTAGTTGCATGCAATTGAACACACATACATATACATATGCACATAAATTTATAATCAAAGAGAAACTCCCATCATTTTATTCAGCAGACACTGAACAGCAATATTTGAATAATTCTAATTTACACGCATGCAAATAGACTTTAGTTTTTTGCTTCTTATTATATTCGAATTTTTTATCGTATTTTAAAACACATATCAAAATATGACTGAATAATTGACTGAAATGTATTTCTGATGATATTTTTTGTTGCTCGCCTTTGAGTATACGCAATATTTTGTCAGCAATTTATTCACATGGAACTGCGCTGCGCGTTCCACAGCTACACACACATGCATGCAGAGTATGTGAGTATGTGTGTTTGCATTCAGCTGTAATACATATGCATGTTATGTGTGTGTGTGTGTGTGCATAGCAGAAACATTAATTTGCGTGCAAGTCAATTATCAGCAGCAGCAGCAGTAGCACTCACCATGCTGCTGTTGTTGTTGCTGCTGCTACTGTTGTGGTAGCTGTAGCTGTTGTTGCTTTATGCAAATATGAAGGCATGAAAAAAATGAAGAGCATAAAAAAGAACGGCACCACGCATAAAAGAGAGCCGAAGCTGGGGCAGAGCACAGCCAAGCTACCATGTATGTACATACATATGTGTGTGTGCGTGTGTGTGTGAGTATGCTTGTATCTAAATGCTTTTATTAATTAAAAATTCAGCTGACTTAACACATTTAAAATTGTGTTTTCACATATTTGAAATAATACGCAAAAATAAAAATATATAAATGCGTGTGTGTGTGTGTGTGTGTAAATATAATTTACAAAGCATACAATTTGTTAAAAAAATATTCCCTTCAAATACAAATCAGTTTATAACGCCAAAAAGCATGCGCTAAATAATTAAAAATTAATTTTTAAATAATTAAAATTTCTAAAACACTCAAAAATTATAAAAAAAATCTAAAAAATTTAAAATTTTATTTTTTTTTATTTTATATTTTTTATATTTTTTATATTTTTATATTTTATGTATTTTTAATACAAACTCAGTTCATCACATATATATATTTTTGATAAAATATTAAACATTTTTTAGCTACTTTCGCTTAACTGTAATATCGAATCCCCTGCAATTGGGCTCGCCCTTGTCCAGCCAGGTGAGGTATTCACCTGTGGCTCGTATCTCTGGCCAGCTGCGCGTCAGCGGCTGAGCGGGCCCAAACCACTTGAGCTGCTTGCACGGCGACTCGATGCTGGTGTGGAACTGGGGCTGCTGCCCGTCGAGGTGCCAGAGGAAGACGGCGAAGCGACTCGGGCTGATCTCGAGCAGGGCCAGGAAGAAGGTGTGCACCAGGTGTACGCCCGCTGAGGACTCACTCAGGCGTAGGCAGATCTGTGCGTCCAGCTGGACGTCGAGGTGCAGACGCTGGCCCAACGCGCCCGAGCTGTGCGCCGTGGTCAGGCCGTGCTCGGCGCGCAGATGCTGCAGCAGGCAGCACTCCGCAGGATCCGACACCAGCTGCATTGATGAGGTCCTTGCAGTTGACAATTTGTTGTCGCCGCTCGACGTTCGAGTTGGCTGGAAAAGTCGCAACTGTTTGCTGCATGATTTCCCAGTCGGGCAATGATAATTTTGATATTTCTCCTGGCCCAGCACCTGCCCCGGACTCTGACTCCGGCTCCGGCTCCGGCTCCGGCCCGGACCAACTTCCCGTAAGCGCTCTCGCCCATTATTTATGTTTGCAACTTCATTGCTCTGCAATTCGTCTTGATCTTCGTCTGTAATCTGCCAACTTTTCTTACTCAACTTGAACTTTGGTTTAACGAGCATATTGTTGCCTTCGTGTTGCTCCTGTTGCTGTTGCTGTTGCTGTTGTTGGTCCTTCAGGACACTTTCCACCCTCAGCTCTTTTATCACGTTGACATTATTTTCTACTTGCGCACTTCCCTCATTTCCCATTGGCATTGCCGTAACATTCCCTGCCTTGCCATCCTCCGCCTCCCGCTCTCCGGGTCCGGGTCCGGGTCCGGCTATCTGCATCTGTTTGGACGGCTTTTTGCACTTTTTACTCGCATTCGATTTGGCCAATGCCATTTTTGGTTGATTATGATATTCAGTGGTGCACCTGCCGCCGCTGCCCTTGGCCAGCGCCTCACTCTTAACGGACTTCACTGCAACAAATACGGAAAATACGGAATTATAAAAGAAATATACTTTATTCCATTGGAATCCATATAAGACGTAATATCTATGTATAAGATGTAGTATAAATATAATTAAAATATTTGCGAAATTGACGTAGACCAAGCGAAGGGTGAGCGGACGGATAGAGCGAAAGACAGACGGACGGAGAGGTGGAGAGACGGACGGATGGAAGAATGGGTAGACGGAAGAACAGGCAGACAGACAGATGAAGGGATAGACGAAAGGAAAGCCGACGGAGACAGACGAACGAGCTTATGCTCAAACGGACGGACAGACAGAAAGGTAGACTCACGAATAGAAGGACGTAGGAATGAGCTGAGAGACGGCAAGACAGACAAGCGGACAGACGGACCAATGGAATGACGGATGGAAGAACGAATGGACAGACTACGGCGAATGGACCGGCAGACGGAAAGCCAGACAGACGAACAGACGGACGGAAGGATGGACGGGCGAAGGACAAATGAACGGGCTGTTGGAAGAGCGGGCAGAAGGAATGGCATTTCGAACGAACGAACGGACAGACAGATGAAGACAGCTTCAGAATATACGGACGTATAGATAGACAGATAAATAGACGCATATATAGAGACAACTATATCAGCTCAACACGTCAATCTATATAAATAGTAAATGAAGTCAGTCCTCTCTCATACATTGCCATGAAACCAATATGCCCGACTTAACAATTCAGTGGGTATGGCGCACAGTCTCCACACTTAATTTAGCAGCAATCAAAACGCACAAAGTGCTGAGCGAGTGAAACAGCAAAATTCCAGATTCTGAGTGAGTTCAACAAGTAAGCAGAACTGCTGTCGCCACTTGGCCAGGCAGAGAGGAGAGGGAAGAGAGAGGAGACAAGAGACTAGAGACAAGAGACTAGAGACATCAATGTTTCGTTTTCTGTTGCTGTAAATCTAACATTAACTCGAGTTGGCAAACGTTGCTCGACCCTCATGGAAATGCACAAATTGAAAAATGCAGAAATATGGCAAGGACTTCTTCAACAAGTTGAGCTGCGGCAGGGAGTGACTGACTGAGAGATACTTAGCCTAATGAATTTTAGAATGGATAAAGACGGTGGGAGATGGAGGAAGACAGAGGGAGAGGAAAAGAGATTGAGAGTGAGAATGAGAGTGAGAGAGAGAGAGAAAGAGAGAGCGAGATAGAATGAGAGAGAGAGAGAGAGAGAGATAGATAGGAAGAGGGATTATTGACAAAGTAATAATGATTCAGAAAGAGAGGTCGAGGAAGTTAGAGTAAGAAAAAGTGTGAGAGAAATAGGAAAGATTGGAAGAAATAGAGCAAGAAGGATTTAGATAGAGAGGGAGAGACAGAGGACAGAAGAGAGAGAGAGACTGAAATTAGAGGGAAAGAGAGAGAGACAGAGAGAGAGAGAGAGAGAGAGAGAGACAGTCTGAGACACAGGAAGGAAAAGAGACATAGGAGACAAAAGAAAAGGCAGAGGGTGTACAAGAGAGAGAGAGAGAGAGAGAGAGGAAGACAGCGAGAAAGAGAGCGAGAAAGGGAGTACGAAAGCATACGAAAAAGAGTGAAAGAGTGAATAGAAAAGACTCTGATAGAGGCAGACTGACAGATCCGACAGTCTCTCTAGATTTACTGACTGCACAGCTATAAAAACTTTTGTGTATGCTCGTACCATTCCCATTTAATGGGTATTTAGTTATAGCAAAAGCGTCTAACGACATCTGAAAGGAACACGAAAAGCAATTGGAAAAGAAATGTCGGGCGTAAGGAGCTGTTGGGCAGAGCGTAAAGCGTGAAAAAGTTTTGCAATTTATGCAACATAATTATGCAACAAGACGCAACTACAATAAAAATACAGTAGAGTCGGGAGTGCTCGACTAGGAGATACCCTGCATTGATGATTGAGACTTTTATGTGAGTGCATATGGCACATATTCATGGCTATATAGACCCTATTCACTATATATACTTTAGCCAAAGCTGTATACCCTTCTTGAGCCACAGATTACAGGGTATATATCGAACAGGAGAACAGTCCTAGGTAAGAGTTGATGCTTATCAGCCACGCCTTCTTTAGAGCCCCTATCAATCCCTTTTCAGGCCCTTTTTCACACAGGATTCACAGGATATTCTTCAATATAAAATTCATAAAAATCTAAAACAAATTTGTTGCTTTGGTGGGGGATTTTGTCTCCCACTTAAGAAGCGAACTTCGAATGGCTATTCTTTTCGTAACTTTGTTTTTTTTTTGTCAGATTTAGGTACACCTTGATACCTATTTAATTTTACAACTAAACGTGAAAACTTTTGCACAAAGCAATTGACAAATGCGAGCCCTTCTAACGGCTGTAGCTGAATGGGGGGATTCGAACGAAGCTCGCACTGAAGGCAAGGTAAGCCAGCCCGCTGCTTAGGCTCATAATGGTCCAGGCCAGGGCACATTATACTAATGACAGCGCTAATTTAAGCGCCATTTTAGCCAGATTACGACAAGTTGGCCCAAAAGTTTTGCCTCAACAACTGACGCGCACTGAAGACATATTAATAGATTCACTCGGAAAGCCAAGGAAAAGGCAGGTAGGGGGAGATCTGCACGACTAGCAGATGCTCTGAGCTGATTGTAAAAATATTTATAGTACAATTTTAATATAAGAAAAATAAAAAGAAAATTTAAAAAATTTTACAGTTTTCATCCTTCATTGGAATTTGAACCCTCGCCCACTTGCTCGACTCTATTTACAAGCTGCGTTCCGCGCCTCTACCCCCAACGCCATTCCATTTCAACAGCTAACTGCAGCTAACATTTCACATACAATTCAATCAGCATTGCACAATTCTATTTATAGAATGCCAATAAGAATGCACATCTTTGCATGTATGTATGTATGTGTGCTCACGCATAGCGCCTGAGCTCGGCGCTGGGAACAACTTTGTCTTGCGTTAGGTTTTCTTTGATAACTTCTGTATTTCTCAACGGATTTCTATGAAATTTCCAGCAAATGATCGTAATACTCAACTAAATATATTAAAAATATAAAATTATAAAATTTTTTTTAAATATTTGTTATATTTTGCAACTGAACTTCAATTTGATATATTTTGAAAAGTTAGGAGCAGTAATCCGAAATATAATAAAATTCAAAATTAGATATGCTATTCAAGAAACTAAGTGCGAAATTTGGCAACTCTAACTCAAAAGATGTTCAAGATATGGCCAAATAGCTGAAGCTCTGTTAAGCTTGTAAACGATTTGATGAGAGTATTTATGGATTATTCAATATATACAAAAGGATATATGATTAAGGTCAAACTTCCTGATGAAGGTGCAGTCTAACAGACGGACAATTAAGCATAAAGACTGAGCTGATTCGACTCGGCCATTGCTGCTAAGTAAAAGTCTATCTATTCTATGGCTTCGACCAGACCCATTCATCCCGCCTGTTATATACGAGTTAGGAATACCTTAAGCATTAAGAATACCTTTAATCCAATCTTCCCAGTCTTCACCACATTTGGCACACTTTGGCCATGTTTGACGATTAGGTAGGGGTAGCTGAAAGCATCGACTTACCGCCGTCACAGGGGAAATTCTCGGCGAGGAGCGTAAATAATTTATCCGAGAGCAGGCAGCGTCCGCGGGGTCCCAGTGGCACGCGGCAAACCGGGCATTTTTCAGAGCGATTGCGACAATTGTTGCACAGCACGTGCCCGTTGCAGCACTGCCAGCCAGGTGGCTTTATCACCTGCATGAGGGGAAGACAATCGGGAATATGCGATTATTCAATAAGGAGGTGACTTCACATCGGTTCAATCAAGACTCGTTACATGTGGCTAGCAAACAAAATGTCTGAGATTTTTCAATAAAAGCGAAAATTTATTTCAATAATTTAAACAGGAATAAAAAGTTTGCTTTGCTTTGGAAAAAATGCGAAAATATTACAAGCGGATTTAAAATAATTCCCGCTTTTTCCTTACTTTATGCACAAAAACAGTTATGCGCAGACGGGAAGCTATAGAAATATATATATATATATATATAAATATATATACATATATATATATATATATGTGTATATCTGTATATATAGAAAAAAGTGCACACACAGAAAACATGGGATTTGCTCACACAAAAAACAAAAGCAGAAGCAAAGCAAGTGAATAAGTTGCAACCGGCTGCTACCGACTGCATGATACTTACTCAAGCTGCAAGGGCAGCTGAATTTTAGTCAGAAATCCAAGTCTTTGTAGTTAATCTTTAAAGTAGCTTATCAATATGAAGTTGTACTGCTGTGGAAGCTATAGTTTTTTGTCAGATACAGATCTATCTAAAGAGTATCTCGAGGGCTAACCAATCTACATCTATGCTACATACGGTCGATCTACAGAGCTAGTGAATATAAGCTGACTAGAATGATTTCTATATAGTATTGTTGCAGAGATTGTCAAGAAAACGAGATAGTATTAGCCGTCTTGAGAGTTCAGATCTAATAGAGTGTTAGAGTTAGAGAGGAAAACTTGGGCACTCTAGCTCAAATTTATATCAGACTTTGTCAGGCTGCAGATGAGCTAAAAAAGTTAAGTTTAATTGAGCGTACGCATAGCATCGGCTGGGCTTATTAGCTCATGGTATGCCTGACTCTATCTATGCCCTATTTCCAGTCTCTGCACTTGCATTAATCACAGTTCCACACAAAACCAATATACCCTCGTTGTCACTTGATGAGCGTGCATAGACATCGATATAGAAATTCAATTGATGCATTTTGTCAGTATTTACACACACACACACACACACACACACACACCTAGTTGCCATGCAATACATATGTAGTGGTACGTGTTTCCATCTCAGCTACAAATATGCAGCAATAAAGATACAAATTTAGCTTGGGATTCTTTTTGTTTTTTATTTTTTTCGGTATCATTTGGAAATATGAATTTCAAGCTTTACAAATGTAAAGCGATTTGCTTGCAATCAATTTGGAGGTCTCCTCTTTTATATTATTTATATATATGGAAATCTAGAATGCAACTGTCTTAAATCGCATTAAATGAAGGGACAGGGAGAGAGAGAGAGAGAGAGAGAGAGAGAAATTTAATTCTCGAGTCTATTTATAGGAATTTTCGGGATTTTCATATTCAATTTGCAGTGAACAGTGAATTTTAATTTCGAAATAATTTGTTAGGCTTATGAAAATGCAAATTTGATGCATGTTTAATAGAAATGAAATTTCAATTTTGTACTTTAGCCAAAGTCAACAAGGAATCTCCTGCCGAGCGATTGCACTCTGTGTCTACCTCAAGTCATTCAGCCAGAAACATGCTTAAGTTGTTAAGCCCGAAATGTATTTGTTTACCGAAATAATGAAAATCGAACGCAGAAAATCCCTTAATAACTTAATGGATTTGACTGGCAAATGGCATAACCTATTAACATGCATATGCATGCCCTGTACTGATTCGCAAATGGGCATATTGGTATGTAGAGGCAGGAGAAGTCTCAGTAGTGTCAACGAGTGAAGTTGACAGTCATTGGAGTCTGTTTTTCGGTATGCTCAACTGAATAAATGAATAGATATGGAAGACTACCCAAGTGGGAATAACCACAACTATCGCAGTTGTGGTCAGTTGAAGTTGAGAAATAGTCAATTTTTGCACTTTTTTGGACTCGCCAAATATTAAAAACGCTTAAATTTGGAATGCCAATTGATAGTCGTGCTCCATACGAGTCGAAATTGGTATATATCTCTGAAATCGATCAAATAATACCCGAGCTAGAGTCATGCAAAGTTCAAGAGGTATTTTTTGGGTTTCAATGAATTTCAATACGCAACTCACATACAAAACGTTCGATATTTGGTACACATACATATTTTGCTATCATTATTATGTTCTCAAACTTTCATAAAGATCGCACATCTAGAACTCGAGTTATTAGGGATCAGTATAAGGCTTAGCAGCCTTTCTATATGTGCCTGTATCTGGCTGTGGGTAGGTATACTACAGAGTGTGACAGAGCAGCTACAGGATATCTTCCAGTCGAGCACTCTGACTTGCATGATAGCTATCGACTACAACAAGTCGACAGCTCTGTCCAGTAGAGTCCGCCGGAAGCTAGCTTAAATACGTAACATACTAAGAGCTGTCGCCTCCGCCATGCGCCCTCCGCTCCCGTTTAAGAGGCATTCTGCATAAACAGATTTTAAGGCTAATAAACAAAATTATGCATTCAGTTTTCGCAGCAAAGCAGGTGAGCAGGGCAAGCCCAGAGCTACCACTCAGTTTGCCCGTCGCCTGGGCAAAGGACATTTTCGTCTCTGGCTCAACTTTTTTGCAGCTTAATAAATTTCATTAAGAGATAACTTTACTATATAAGTGCGGAGGGAAAAAAAACTATGTGAGGCGAGAGTTAACCTTCGCTTTATGCTGTCTAATTAATTAAATTTATCTCTTAGCCACCTGACTTTCACTTAAATATCCAAAAAAAAAAGCTTTCAGCATGGAAAATTCTATTCAACTGTCTGATTTGGGGCAGCAGCTGGAGCAGCTGGAGCTGGTGGCATTTGACCCCAAACCGAATTGTGTTGCCTGTCATGGCTAATCGACAATATTTGACTTTTAAATTTCGTAATCAATCATCGCACAGCATGCTCCATATATTTCGCCTAAGTGCCGCCAGCCAATAGAGCAAAACTAATCAAATCACATGCAATAGCAAACATTTATCAAGCAGACGAGAAATATTTGAATACAGAGAAAACTCGCCATATCCATGGCCATCACCCACACACACCCACACACACACACACATGTCTATGAAGATATTAATATATATCTAAATTGGCTTTCAATAAAATATTTTGATAAAAAAAAGGCGATTGAGCATAGTTCAGTGGGGAGTGATTGACTCAGAAATACCCTGAGGCAGCTGCAAGCATTCTGGACTGGACTCTAGACTATATAGTCTAGTTGATGGTACTCGGGACTTGTAGAGATAGTACAATATTATGCAAGTCAATTTGAAGAATCGGAATACGAAATGCTATATATTAATGGGCGCCAACATATCAGAGTTGGTATCTTAAGCTCTTAAGATTATGAACGTAAGAAAAACCAAGACTACTTATCAATTTATATTGATATTATGGAAGTACGTAAAGTTATCGAACAAAAAACATATACATATACTGTGTATGGCATAGTAGAGTATATATCTTAAGTTTCTAGTCTCTAGCTTTTGTAGTTCTAGAGATCTATTGATTTTTACGAAGAAATCGACTAAATCCGTGCCTGGATTACAGATCTTCTTCCTGATCAAGTATCGAGATTACTAAAACTATTTCTTCTGCTTGTGACTTACATTGTGAGAGAAACATAATACCCTGTTCAAGTGTATGCAATAATTACAGGGTATTTACATAGGCAAACGGACGAATATGACGAAATAAACTCAGTTGGTCGTACTTACGATGAATGTGTATGCTTTATGCTTTGTATGCCAAGTTTTTCTGGCACGCCTTCTACTCCCAGCTACCTACATGTATACCCCATTTACCCACTATCGAAATGCTCCAGGGTATGCAGAGAAGCCTGATGGGCACACAGATGCCATCATATGGCCAGATGAACTCGTGCGTTATGGGCCCTTGTCAGCCACGCCTCCTTCTGTATGTGTAGAAAGCCAATATGCTCAGCTAACATATACTGTAAAGTATACAGGGTATACAATAGAGTCTAAGAGACTGTTACACACATGCTTACAAACCTAATACACCCGCTGTCGCAGTATTACAGGGTATTCAAAGGGACTTATGCACAGGCGAACAGAATCACAGATCGACGCAGCTCGCAATGGCTCCATGGGCCAGTTACCTGCACTTGAACAGAAGTTTATAGCCAGCTCAAGCGGGGATTCGGATGGGCTTACGTGCATATTTAGTTGAGCGGGCATATGTTATAGGGGAGTTTGAGAGTGACGTCAAAGGGAGCGGGTATTAACTAACAACGGCGGCAACAGTTATTTGTAGTCATGGCGGCGACAGGCTGTGAGTAATTGTGTAAACAAGGACGAGGGACGAAGGACGAAGGATGCATAGGGCACATACCTAGGCATCGGGCGGTGCAATCAGTGGATGCAGCTTGACGTTTCAACTTTATGCACGGTCAAGTGATTAGCAACGAAAGTTGCGCCGGGCAAAATCAACGCACAGCGCCAGCCGGAACGAGCACAACAAAAGGCAAACAAGCGCCCGCAGCCCAACTAAGTTCACTTCGGCTAAGTTATATAATGACAAACTAAAACTAAAACTAAAACTTGAACTAAAAACCAACAACTGCCAACTGCCAGCCTCATCGATATGCAACTCACATGCGAACGCAGAGGAGCAGGCATACATACATACATATAGACATACATACATACATACATACATACATACATACATACATACATATATACATACTCTATACATCATACTTACATCACAGCAAACGGGACATTCCAGCAGTTGAGCAATATGCTGCAAGCATGTGGCAAACTTTTGCAGCGATTGTTGATTGATGCCATGTTGCTGCACGGAAGACATTAAAATACACAGGTTAATCAATTTAGTATTTAGTATTTTTAAAATACTATGTCTTAGAGTTGAGAATACAGAAGTTAAAAGCTGTAATCATAGGAACTTATGCATAGGAAAATATATGAAAAAGTAACTTTAGTAACTTCAGATCTTGAAATTTATTCTTACGGACGGAGAGACGAATGGACGGACGGATAGAGAGGTGAACAGGCGGACGGATAGACGGATGAACAGACAGATAGAATAGATAGAAGGATGGGACAGAAAGAAGGATAAACTGCCAGATATACGGCAGGATGAATGAACAGACGAATGGACGGACGGACAGATAGAGAGGTGAGCAGACGGACGGAAAAACGGATGAACCGACAGATAGAATTATAGAAGGACTGAAGGACAGAAAGACGGATGGATAGATGGATGAACAGGCAGGTATACGGATGGATGAATGGACGGACGGACGGATAAGAGAGGGGAACAGGCGGACGGATAGACGATGAACAGATGAACAGACAGATAGAATGGATAGTATAGATAGAAGGATAGGATGGTTAGATGGATGAACAGGCAGGTATACGGATGGATGAATGGACGGATGAACAGAAAGACGGATGGATAGAGAGGTGAACAGGCGGACGGATAGACGGATAGAATTATAGAAGGACTGAAGGACAGAAAGACAGATGGATAGATGGATGAACAGGCAGGTATACGGATGAAGGAAGGTGGAAGGTTGAAGAGACGGATGCACAAAAAGGATGGATGAACAGAGAGACGGATGAACAGCTGACTAAACATGTTGACAGAGGGACAGACAAACGAATAGGCAGACAGACGAAATAAAATGCAGATGAAAAGTCAGATGAGCGGACAGATAAACGGATATAAATTACGTCTCTACCGATAAACTGTGTGATATCTAAGCTAATCTGCAAAAATTCGAAGCACTTTCCCACCAAGCACACTCACGAATAGGTATATTGGAAAACCAATATACTCGTTTCACTCTCATGAGCTAGCCAAATGTGTGTCAATTGGCATTAAACCCATTGATTACGGAATAGTGCGTGCGCGGCTATATAGAGTCTGAAGTGCTTGAGCTCGTGCCAATTGATACAGCGCATGATTCCGATTACACATTAAGTGGCGCCCGCCCTAACCTTCACCCGAATGCGACTGCAATTGAGTGGGATTTGGCCAAAAAGTGGGTGACTGGGGCTGAGGCGTGATTGGGTCTGTCCCCGCTTGGCATCAATAATGTGTAATCCGAGTGTTTGTCAAATTTGGGTCAGGTAAATTTCTAATGATGCAGTGCATATAAATTGTAAAATTTAATAAAATATACACTCTTTAGACAGACCAGGACGACCTGGGCCAGGACCTGGGGCAGTCGAGGGCCCTGTGAATACAAATGACAGCGATGTAGTAGACGATGCAGCTCTAACAAGACTGTGAAGCACTTAAGGCAGATTTATTAATTGAAGAGGGCGCCGGCTGGGTGTGACTGACTGTCAGATACTCTGTAGCATGAGTCGAACTCTAGCAGAAATGAATAATGACTATATGACTGACTTAAGGATACCCTAAACGAAACTTAACTATGACTTATAGCATGCCCGACTATGAAATACCCTGGAGCTTACCTCTACGTGTGCCGCCTCCTGTGGATCGCCCGTCGTCGGCTGCTGTCGCCACATCAGCAAGATCACATGATCAGCGCCTGTGAGCCAATGCTCGCGTAGTCGCTTGGCCAGCTCGCTGATCCTGAGGCCCAGGACATCCCGGCCGTTCAGCTGCAACAGGGTATCTCCAATGCAAATGCCACCCAATTGGGCATTCGAATCGCTCTGCACTCCGCTGACCCACGGATACGGGTCCCAGGGTGCACGACTCAGATTCAAGCCCAGAGCACCAGTCGGCGCCTTGACAATGCATTGCTGCAGCATAATCACCCACCTAAAAGACAGAAGCAGAGACTTTACATACATATATATATAGGTATATGTATCTGCACACCCTGTTGACACCTTCAAGGGCGCACGTTCAAGACATTTGAAGTAATTTATATATTAGCTCACGCATGCACAGAGCAGCGAGTGGGCTTACCACAGCCAAGGATGGCTGAATAACATAAATTTTGTCTCATTTTCAACACCTCAAATGTGTGCCAGACGTGCAGGCAAACACACACACGCACGCACAGCTGTAATATCAAAACACATCCATATGATATTGAAAAACAAGTGCGAGAGTGCCCCAGACAGCCCCCGACTTGAGGTTACTCGCATCGACTTCAGCTTAAGCTTTCCAAAGTGGTACATAAACACGTCTAAAGACATGATGTCTGATTGCATGAGGCCTGATTGCATGATTCGTGGATTCTACTTTTAGGAAACCCACTTTTTTAGCACCCTTTAGCAGATATAAACGGTTATGGCTCAGAAGAATCTACATACCAAATTTCACAAGTCTAGCTCTTATAGTCTCTGAGTTATGCCAGAAAAACCAATTGAAAATATCGATATTTATCGATATAATAGAAATGGCATGAGATATTCAGTAAACCCGATATTATTATAGTATGTGTGTTATATAAGAATACATATATCGAATTTCAAGTCTCTAGCTCTATTAGTTCTCGAGTTAAATGAGTCTAAGCAGGCGAATGCACACTAACAAGGCTAAAGCAACTCACCCAAGCTCAAGTAAAACGCCTACGGCTCTTCTCCAGCTCCCACACTAACTTCCACAAACACAGCATACCCTGTTTACGCATTTATCCCGACTACAGGGTATTTACACATAGACTAAAATGAATGAAAAACCGTAGTTTTAGTTTAGGAAGGTTCAAGGTTCGCTTGGGTATGCAGCGCACGTAGCCAACGCTTGCGTACCTCAATCAGCGGCGATTTCTATTTCTTCGGGGGTTCGAGAGGGCGAGCCGCTGCCTATAATGTTTGCACCTTGCCCAAGCACAATTAATTAGCCGGCTGTTGAAAGTTGCCACGAAAGAACTTTTGCCTACTGTTCGGAATTAAGCATACGCCGCATTAGCCGCAGTTGCCGCAACTGGCAGGCAAAATAGCGTCAAATTACGCACATAAATCAAAAGTGGCGGCAAAACTTTGGCATTGCAATCACTGAAACAAATGCCAAAAAAAATAAAAAGAGAAAAGGAACGAATAACGAATTAAATCAATTAAGATCACCAGGTATAGCCATGCTTACATACATATGTACATAATCATACATACGTACATACATCTCAGCCGGAACTGCGAATCGGGAGTTTTGTGTAATTTGAATGAATGAGTCGCGGCGGGCAAACGCAAGTTCAAGTACATCAAGTATACGCAGTTGAGGCCGCTGTCAAACAGCATCCGCAACAGCTGCTGCGTGTTGACCTAGCAAATGCGACTACTTGAATACCCTGCAACTAAAATTGTAACTAAGTGTGATTTATAGAAATAGATTCAAATATATAGAGAAATGCAAAAATTCTCAGAAACTTACATCGCTAAAGACAAATTGTATGAAAGGAGATAGAAATTAAAAATGATATACTTTGTATACCCTGTAAGTCAAAGAAAATAAATAGAAATTATTTATTTTTAATTTAGCTTGTTTTACATATTTTTTAAGAATAAATAAATAAATATTCTTTTCTGACTAATTAAGGGTGGCCTTTTGATATACCCTGTAGAGAATGAATATTTCGTAAGCTTGCAAAAGATATATATAAATATTGAATATAATTATAGTTTTCGATAAAAGTTATTAATATATCTATGAGATAGAATACATTGAAAGCCACACTATATGTATACCCTGTAAAATTGTATATGCTCATATCAAAATTTAATGTATGACTGAATCTTATATTTTGCACATTTAGTCTTCAGCTATGCTGAGTATATTTGCTAGTCGGGCATGCTCGACTAGAACTCACTTACTAAATATATTATTATTCCTATTTCATAGCTTCAATATACTTATTTGGCAAGCTACCCATTTGGAGGCAATCAAAAATTTGCTTTCTAAAAGTGAGCAACATTCAATTACACACACACACACACACACACATAGGCATACACATACATACAAATATACTCATTAAAGTCGCTTTGGAGTTAAACGCGCTTCCACTTCACTTCTTGTTGGCATTGGCCATGAATTCGCTGTGACGTCAAACGCGCTCGTAATGGAAAGGCAAAGCGAATGTCATAATCAAAGTGAGCACAACTTGGGCCAAGACAGTGCTCAGAGCAGTTGTAAGGCATATTGTAAGCCCCAATAAATAATTGAAATCTAATTGAAATTTCGAATTCGTAATTAATATAGTTAATTAATACTAAATAGACTTTTTAATATTTATTGGGACTGTTTTCATTCAAATCTTAAGATAAGATATAAAATATTAAGAAGAAAAGCAGAAGTCGGGCATATCCTACTGCTTAATGCTTTTTCAGGGCTCAAAAGATGTTGAATGTGCTAGGAAATCTATATCTTACGAGTATCTATATGAAATCAGGATTTATCCATACAGAAAGTCAAGAGCAAACCACTTTAGAGACCACTTTGGAGACGACTTTGGAGACAACTTTGAAGACCACTTTGAAGACCAAGTTTTGTGATTCCAGCTGTAAAACGGTTGAAGTCATCATTATAACAATGTGTCACGCCCCCCTCATACTATTTATATGAGGTCTTTATCTAATACTGATCTAGACAAGTACATATTTTAAATACCAAGCCTCTCGCTTCTATAGATCCCAAGATACGATATATTACGTTCCACGCCCTAGGTAAATTTCTATATAGTTAATAATAATATACAAACATATTCCTATACATAAGTATATATATATATAGTATATATAATCGAAAACAATAGAGTCTATATATGTAAGCATGATGTAATATGGTAATTCGAAAATCGCTACGCCCTGACTGACTATATCAGATGAATCCCTATGCAGTGAATCAAGTTTCGACGCTCAACAGACAACAAAATAAATATTACACAAAAACCAATATGCCCCTTCTTCGCGCGATGAGAGAGTATTAAAATCAGTCCTAGTTACACTTGTGAATGTCTTAGCTTCAGCGCTAATTATCCGATATCGAACGCCACTTGATGCGCTCCAATAAATCCAATTGAAACTTTTTTATAAATTGCAACATTTACCGTTATACGTAATTTGTTTGTTGTTTCAGTAACGAGAGTTGGGTTCAGTTCGGAAGCAACAGCTTCTAAATGAACTAATCAGTGACGCGCGCGTAATATAACTAAAGCAACGGAATTGCGCTGGCCCAACAGCTGACGCCAGAAGCAAAAACAACAACAAAACAGCTGTTGCAATGCAATGCACACAATACATACACACATACATACATATGTATGTATGAGCACATGCAAGCAAAAGATATGCAAACAGACAAACATAAATAACTGCAACACATACACACATGCGTGCCAGCGAAATATACACAAATAAACATACCTACATAACGGCAAATATGCATGCGAGCAAAAGAGAGATATACAAACACACGAGCACAAGCTCATGCGTGCATGTGCCTCTGGCTGTGCCTATGTCTGTGTCTGTGTGTGAGTAAAATTAACAGTGATTTTTTTTTGCCGCTTTCGTTTTCAGCCAATGACCAGCAAGGCGAGACAACAACAACAACAGCACGCGAGCATTGCGTCACCGTTACACAAATGCAGCAACAACAAAAAGCAAAGCGCGAAAAAAACCCAAAAAAAACAACAAAAACAAAAGCAAAAGCAAAACAAACAGCGAAACACATTCGACAGAGACCCAAAAACCTCAAACAGTAAAAACTCGCTGCGCGCATGCGAGCAGCGCAATCGCAGCCTACTTCGCCAGCAATTACAAATGCATACAAATGTGTGTGTGTGTGCTTGTATGTATTTATGTATATAAATATACACAATAAATGCTGTTTACACACATTTATGTTAACGAAAAAAGCAACAAATAAATATTGTTCACATTGATTTCTGTAAAAATGGTTCCTGTTCCTATACAATTTGGTAGCTAGCGAAAAAAGCGATTAAAACAATAAACACTGCCTAACAAAATACAAGTTTTTTTGTCTTAAACTGTTAAAATTGTTAAGGAGTTAATCTGTATATGTTTATCTATATAATAGGTAAGTATAATCATTTGATTGATGAAGTTTTGAAACTTATTTAAATTTCGTTTCGAATTCTGTTATACTTACATGTGTATAACAGTTTCAATTAATGCACATACGTAGCAAATACATATCTTATAAAGTACTTTTATGTTGACTAAGTTTACTCTTGTTAAAATACACAAAGTATTATACACATGTAGCACAGTTCTTCTAAGAAGTTGTAGAGCTAAGTTCACTTTCGAATTTGGCTATGAATGTGTATAACAATGTTAATACCAACAATTATGTATGTATAACAACTTTTAAAAGTTATTATCTTGTATGTTGTATATACTGTCAAACAGTATAACAGTATAACAGTCACAAAGTGTATTATTGAAATATAACAAAACTGTTATACACTTGAAACACAGCATCTTGAAGCATCAATAACTAGCACTATTTATTTTCTATTATACATATCTATAACAGTTTATTTTGTTTTAGTCAGAGATTGTTATATTACACATATGTATTTAGACAGGCTGTGTTGTTTCGTATAACAGTTTTTGTTACTTCTGACAATGGAAGTCCCACTCAAAAATATTTTGAATAGAGTTATTCAAATATATAAAACTAATATCTTTTCTCTTCTCTCTCTCTCTTCTCTCTTCCGCCCCAAGTCGTTGTTGTCCAGTGTAATCTGATTGCAGCAGAGCTTTCTGTATTAAGACACTAGCTCGAAGGTCATTTCATTCATTAATACAAAGTCTTTATGATAAACCAACAAAGTTTAATGACAGCAGAAGCGGATGATGATGAAGAAGAAGACGAAGAAGAAGAAGGAGGAGGAGGAACAGGAAGAGGAGGAGGAGGAGAAGCACACACAAATACTAGATTCACATATCACAGCTGATTCCATCGCAATTCTTGCAACTTACTTAATTATTTGAATCTAATTTAATATTTTGACTATCGTCGAGTGGTTTACAGCACACGCCGAATTCGTGCCGGTGCCACAATTCCACTTCCACTTCCACTTCGCGTTCAGCGTCACCTGCGCAAACTCAAAGAGCTAAAAGCGAACTGCGACTTCGCTACGGCGAACGAAACTCGCCGACGCCAAGCTCCGCTCAGCTCAGCTCAGCTCAGCTGACCTTAGCTTTCAAGCGCCATCTGCAGAAAGCTTTCGATACCCTATTGCGTGTAACTAGGGCATATTGATTTTATGCAAATTATATGTAATACACAAGAGAGGGCGTGGTTAAACATAAGTATTGATGAGGATCAACAGCTGCTTAGATCAAGCCCTATCTGCTGGAGCGCATATCTAGAGAACTACAAAAGCTAAAGACTGGAAATTTTATATGTTTATTCTCAAGTATTATACAAATGCAGATAAGGAATTTTTTGTATACAACTCAACTCAATTTCATCATATCGATAAAAATCGATATATCCACCTGGTTTTTTAGGCATAACTCGAAGACTTTTAGAGCTAGAGACACCAAATTTTGTATACATAGTCTTGTAGTAAATACGCAACATATGTATTGATGAGGAGCAACAGCTGCTTAGATCAAGCCCTATCTGCTGGATCGCATATCTCGAGAACTACAAAAGCTAAAGACTGGAAATTTTATATGTTTATTCTCAAGTATTATACAAATGCAGATAAGGAATTTTTTGTATACAACTCAACTCAATTTCATGATATCTATAATAATCGATATATAAACTTGGTTTTTTAGGCATAACTCGAAGCCTTTTAGAGCTAGAGACACCAAATTTGGTATACAGACTCTTGTAGTAAATACGCAAATTATAAATATTTTTGATGTCAGATATGTCTTCTATTTTACATAATATTTAATTTGAAAATTAATTTGTGAAAGCAGAGACTTGTAAATCTGTATGCATTAACAATTGACTATTCTAGTAATACCCTCAAATTTTCATAAGGATTCGACAACTGGCAGCCGAGTTCAATCAAGCTTTTTTCTTTAGTGGAGTGATTTGAGAAGCACTAGCACTGCCTGCTGCATAGTAGTTATGGCTTATGCATCTGTGTGCCTAAATGACTGCTTTGTGAGTGGTACAGAGCATCTGCCAGTCGCGCATATACCAGTCTGAGTCCTCTTGCTCTCACTAGATTATATTTTCCTTTTTTAATTAAATCGTTTCATTTTGTGTTTTCCACAAATGGGAAAATCTCGTTTAATGTAATCCCTAAACAATAAATATGGCTAAGAGTTTACTGAACTTGGCCAATAAGTGGTTCGCCTTCGGATTAATAAAAACTAATTATTGCTACGAACGAGCCAATTGAAGACATGAAATTGAATGTTCAAAGCTGCGGTAGCTGTTGCCTTTGACAGCGACAATGACAGATGAGAATGTGATATACATATACATATATTTGTATATTTATATATATATTTAGTAAACAGCTTCCGTCGTCAACTGCGAGGCAATACCCATTAAGCCCACAATTCAATTCCGAATTTAATTTACCAAAATACAATTAAATTCACATTTAAAGCTTGAGTTCAGCTCTTAGATGAGCTTACATGATAGATACATGTTTCAGATAGGCTTTACGTGTATGGGTCTTAAAAAAAACAACTGCCAGACATTAGGAACATTACCTATGTATGCTCTCGTATACCCACTCAAGTAGTGTAGACGAGTATATTGGTTTTCCTCAAGCTCTTAACTACTCTATATAACTTTCACAATCCCAACTCTGCTGCTCTACACATTGATACCAAATTTAGCTCTAAACAACTATTCACAATTTTAGAGTTAATCATCACAATTACTATGGAAACTATATAAAACGATTCCACAACTGTTATATGGATAATTACAAAGACTCTTATATAGTTATACCCATGCGGTCGAGCCCTCCCGCTGCTGCTCGGCCAACTGTTCAAACACTCTTGCTCTTTGGGAGAGCTTGAATGCTTCGCATGCTAATGGATTTAGCTTTTTTCGTAGGGCCTACCGAAAGCTCGGTGGCAATGCATCGGCCAGAGCCGGAGCTAAACGAGTATTTGACAAGAAAACAAAAAACTCCAAATGTGGATGCTGTTTAGTCAGCCAAAACAGAGAGTGACCGAGAGCGAGAGAGGGAGAGAGAGAGAGAAATTGATCTCATCTAAACAGAGAAAAGGCGAATGCAAATCGAGAGTTCAGTATGTTTTGGTCTGAGCACGCGTTAAGCACGAAGCGATCGGGTTACGCCGAAAATAGTCAAAGAAATAAAGCGGAAAGCAAAACAAATCAAAATACAGTTAACCTTAGGCCGGCAGCGTTACGCGTTACACGTGTCCAATGCAAGCGAACGGAATACACACGCCATCCACACAGCCTCCTGTGGAACGCATCTCGGCCGTGCGGCTGCTGAGCATTCCGCGCGCTGCGCCCAAGATTGAAGCCTACGGATTCCGCTTGACGCGCAGCCAATGGGATCCATATCCTTGGGTAAAGTCCCTGAAATGGATTTTCCTTTTACGTTGTTTACGCTTTCCTCTATTCTGTTGCAGGTGTGTGAGGTGGGCGCGGGCACACCCGCCGCGCTGCGCGGCCTAAGGCCCGGCGACTGCGTTCTAAAGGTCAGTCTGCTCCTACATATGCTAACGATGTTCAGCTTAAGGCTGACTAAGCATCAATCACTTATCTATTCTATAGCTATATATAGCCCACGCTCTCTCTCTCATGCACACGCAATTCATTATCTCCCACCAAACTGATTACTTTAAGTCTATTTTATCTATTTACTTAGACGCGTTTGCACACATGCTGCAGAGCGTGCGAGCGAGAGAGCACCATGTGTGCCCAAGTGCTTAAGGCGGCCGTTAAAAATTTCATGTTACGCTAACAGCGGCTGTGGCTGTGGCTGTTGCTTAACAGCGCGAGCAACTTAACAGCGCAACTTAAGCAGTGCAACTGCTTGGCCTCGCCAACAGGAAGCAGTTCAAATCAAACAAACAGCGAGAGATATACAACTGAATAGGTTCCACACTTAATTCGAGCACATACTTAGATTCCACAAACTAAGTTTGAGTTTAGCATGCTAGATTTGTGGAACTTATTGAAAGCAGCAAACTATATATATATTTTTGATAACTCTGAACAGCCCAAGTGATCTAGCACTGCTTGTTTGATTGCCTGCAAGCAGTGGAGTCTTAACAGCCACTCATAGCTTAAATATCTTTAAGATCCACATCAGAAGTTTTGATATTTGAGCATATCTCGTATACTTTAAGAGCTAAACTCACCAAACTTGGCATATAGTTAAATCTAATGACTATATAGATGCAGAATAATTCCTTTACTCAATAGCTGCCTTAATTCCAAAGATTCTAAAGATATATACTCTATAGCTACCCTAATTTCAAAGAGCAAATCAAATCTGCAAATCCTAGACAGTTTTTTACATCTTCTTCATGATTCCAGATTAATGACATAGATATTCTCGGCATGCGCATAGCTGACGTGGCTGAAATAGTTAAGAGTCGCGAGGATCAGGTAACGATTCTCTGCTGGAACAGCAACTGCCCGCTGGACAGCGAGGAGAACGTAAGTAGTACTCATAATAATGCTATAGAATTTCCTAATCATATCCCCAATCTCTGCCAGAGTATCTGCTGTGTGCCCATGCCCATGGCCTTCAAGCGCCTCGTCGTCATTGTGGACAGCATTTTGAAGGCTATCGAGTGTCCCGTGTGCAGATCGCTGATAACGCCGCCCGTGCTGCAGTGCCAGAACGGACACTTGCTCTGCCTCGAGTGTCGCATTCGCACCGAGTCGTGCCCCGTGTGCCGCGGATTCTTTACGCCGATTCGTTCCTCCGTAGCCGAAGAGATATATTCGATAATTGTGTCGGCCTTTGAGCAACTCCAGCCCCACGGCAAGTGGCGCCAGCGATTTTTCGCCGATTTCACTTTGGCCAAGGAAATCAACTGCGAACGCTGCTCGCCGGCGAACAGCCGGAGAATATCCTCCGGCTCCTTGAAGCACGGAAAGTTCCTCAACAAATTCTTCAATACACCAGCAGCAAAGCAAACAGAGCCAAGTCTGAACTCAGAGGAACTTCACACAGCGTATCGCCAGCTGGAACTGGAGAAAGTCAATAGTTCCACCTGAAACCTGAGAATTTGACTAAAGATCTTATAAGAAAATAAACTTAAATTAAATTTCTTCTTGTTCTTAACTCTTAAAGCCTCAGGGAAAATCAAGTGGAAAACTCACTTACAGCTAATCTTTGGATTCCAATATTTGCTGCTGTCACTGGCAGCGCTCACAACAAACAGCTTCATATATATATATATAAAATGCAATATTATAATATATAAATAATGATTATGTATAGAAAAGATTTGACAGCTGAAACTAAAAGGAAAAGCAAGTTGCAGGGGTCTACTAGCGAATACCCTGCAACATAGCTTAAAAATGCTTTTCTAGTATCTATCGATACTTATCGATATATTAGAAAGACCAACTGAGTTATCGAATGAAAGTGCTTGACTTACCTTAAAAAATACATGCATGAATATATATTTGAAATTGCAAGTCTATAGCTTTTATAGTTCTCGAGATCTAAGCATTCATATGGACAGCCATAGAGATTTTTAGATGTACAGACTGCTCTTCAGCCCGATATAGACTATCTGTTACATACAAGTGTTGAAGAGCAATATGCCCTATACATCCGCTGTCAATATGTGCAGGGTATCCACAATAGTGTTGTCAGGTCAAGCTGGGCTTTAAGTAAGTGTCAAGGAATGCGACGATGTGAACCCGTCGCAGTCAGGCGCAGTCAGTCAGATTGGACTGGCAGAAGGCGTGAACAGGGACCGCAGCGAACAATTATCTGCTGTCTGCAGGACAAAGCGCCAGACGACGGACACCGGCCATCGGCCATCGGCCATCGGACGTCGTGTGATGGAGGCTCAGATTAAAACGTCATCAAAACCGGAAGTGGCAGTTTAATTTAAGCGCGTTAATTGAATTCTATTTTGCGTCATCCTGATGCGGGAATTGATTTTCTGATAATGCTTTCTCCTGCTGCTGCTGTTGCTGCTGGCGTCAACAGCGAGCAGCTCGGAGGAAAAGGCTTCGACAAACTTTAATTACAGACTCTATGGTTCATTATGCAGGCTCAGTGCGCGGCGGCGACATCCTTCGGTGGCAAATGCGAATCCCAAAAGGAAATTGTGTAAATTAATGTTTTTGTTACACTTTACCTTATTTCGCTTTGCTTTCCAGCTCCTCATCCCCATCCTCATCCACCTCCTCCAGCTTTTTTGTGGCTCTGCGAGAATGCATGCGGCACAAACGGTTTCTAATTGCATTTCATTATCAATTGAAAATAATTATCGTCTCGTCTTAATTGGCAAAAATAAACAAAGCAAGCACCTGGGATATTGATGGATATTCTTGGAAATACTCTTGTGGCGCGGGCCAAATTATAGGTTTCTCTTATATAAAATTAGTTATATTCCTAATTGATGGGGTTTGCGCAGAGGCACTCAGAAAAGGAGTTACTTTTATCTTGTATTTATAATACTAGATATCATGTGTCAAATTTGGTAACTCTAACTTTCATAGTCTGGAAGACATGCTCAAAAAACCCAAAAATTTATCGATATTATGCAAATGAGTTGGGTAATTTTAAAAAAAAATTTAACTAGTATTACGTGGGATATTCATGTATAACTGTGCCAAATCTGAAGAGTCTAGCTGTTATAGTTCTCGAGATATATACATATATAGAAGCAGCTCTATGCTCAGCCATCTTTTAGCCTGTTTGCTCACTTTCAATAGCTGACAGCTTATAAATGGCTAGTTCTGGCCATAAAAAGGTTAATTAGTTTAGCACTAACTACGAATCAATGATTCTATGCTAATATGCACTACATGGCGTATACGTGATAAAACTTTCACTCCCTCCCTCTCTCTCTCTATCTCTCCCTCTCTCTCTCTCTCTGTCTCAAATTGGGAAAATCTTTTAATGATGCAGCTGTTACACATAAGGTAAAGTTTGCCAAGTTGTTCTTGTTGCTGCAGTTAATGCATTTGTTGCAGGGAAAGTATAACGGTACCACATGTGCGGTTGTCATAAATTTAATGCCAAGAAGAGCATTTACCTGCCGGAAGAGCTTCTAATTACGCTCAGGCAACAACTTGGCGCTCCACAGGCATAAATATATGTATATAGATAAAGTTCGCATCTATAATATATATACATATATATATAGATAGGTATTACAGAAGCAATTTTCTTGATGGCGGATGGAGGGTGACAAAAAATGAAAACTCATTCGTTTGATGGGGGGGAAAACGCATTTAAAATATTTCAATAATTCCCCTGTGACAATATTTAATGTCATCAATGGAAATCATTTATTTAATTAAAAATGAAAACGTGATCCAGCCTCCTAGACAAATCAGAGGCGAAGCGACCGTATTGCAAAATTGCTGCAAATTGTATGAAATAAAAGTATTAAAATAACAAAAAAACAAGCTGAATATCAGAAGAGGGGAGTGCACGACTAGCAATTGCCCTGTCCAAGTTTTAATATATATAGAAAAATATATATACATATATTTAAAGTGTGATATATACATGCATCTACCAAAGACAGAGAAAGAGATTTACTAGATTTAGAATTTTGATATATAAAAAATCTATTATTAACTATGGGTGGGTACATTACATCAGTCTACACTCCAAATTAGAAGACTCTAGCTGTAAAATCATTCAAATTATACATCAAAAATTAAATTAATTTATAGTTATTATGGAAACCCTTTGAGATATTGGCTAGAACTGATGATATTATGTTGGGTCCAATATGCAAGAATATATATCTCGAATTTCACATCTCTAGCACATATAGTTCTCGAGATATACGCAATCAAAGAGACGAACATAGGAACTGGCACCCTCATCCATTTGCATGCTGCACTACGATATACCCCAGCTTCTGTTGGCAGGGTATTAAAAGGCACGACGTCAGCGTAAACTTAATTACAGTCCATAGGCGTGTTTATCATTCGAACATTGCTTTTTATTTGCGTTTGCCCTGATTATATTAAAATGCATCGATGCGACTTTTATGAGTGCAAGAAACTCAATTATTAAATTAAAGCGCGCTGGCAAAGGAAAATGAATGCGGTAGACAAACACGGTTTACGTTAAGATTCGTTTATTGAAACATTAATGTTCGAATGAATTCTCGAATAGGCAAAGAGAGTTGCGGAATGTGCAGCGGCGACATAAATTAAAATTTCATTGATTAGAAAATTGTAAATGCATGGAATTTCCACGTATCATCGTGTGGCAATCTCACAATTTGCATAATTGCTAACGGAAACGACAAACGCAGAGCACAAAAAAAACCCGTTAGTTCTGCCAGCCGACGACCAGGCTGAGCTAGGGCCAGAGAGCGCACATAAATATGAACGAAACCTAAACGAAACGCACAGCGCGATGTAAATACTGTGGAAGGGATAAAGTGAAGAGCGCGCGGTAAGCTCTTTATAGTGTAGTAATAGGCAGATGTGTGTGTGTGTGTGTGTGTGAGTGTGTTCATGTGAATAGACGAATCGCTAAAATGAAGAGCGCGCATTAAGCTCTTTATAATGCTGAGTCCAAATGAATTGCAGGGATCACCAAATTTGCAGAGAGCATTTATGTGAAGAGCGCACAGTGCGGACAGTGGCAGACAATGTAAGAGTGAGTGAGCAGCTATTGTTTGAGGTCTGACTGGACATGTGCCGTTATCTTAACAAAGTAGTGTAGTCAGCTGAAAGCAGTCATTGGTGGACTTTGTGAGCGTGCCAAAGAGAGCGTTCTCCCTCTCTCTCTTTCTCTCTCTCTCTTTTCACTTTGGCTTGTGATAGGCGCAGCCTAATGAAGCCATTTTGCTGAGTTAAATAATCAACTGCTTGCACATTTAAGGGGAAAGAGAGAGTGAGAAAGGGATATATATAACGTTTGCTGCTTAACGCTTATAATTTTAAGCATGTTGGCTAAGCAGTTACACGCTTTTAGCACCGCATAGTGTAATTTTCATAAAAGTTCATGACCTCGGGCCGTTTGCACTGGCCGCGTGTGTTCGTAAATATTTAGCTCCATGGCGCATATTGCTTGCCATTTTGCCACTCCAAAAAAGAGCAGAAAAAAATACAGAAAACAGGAAAACAACAACAAAATCGCCGGGCACTTGTAGCCACAGCATGCAGTCCGTTATATGACAAAGCGAAAGCTCCAAATTGGGCAACTGCTCATGCTTTATGGATATTTTCGTTTTGACGCTGCATGTTTCCGTTGCACTGCTTTTAATTGCTTTACATTTTGTTGTTCAACATACTCGTTCGCTGTGGGAAAAGGAGTATATGCGTTTTGTGGAACTGTGTGAGCCGGAATAGGTGCAAGGTAGGTAGAGTGTAGGCAGATTTCTGGGACTATCCTTGTCGGATGAGATGCTTATCTATAATCCAATCGAAGCAATATCTTCTATATGTGCTATGACTTTTTTAAATATACTCTCCTCCCTCTCTCTATCTACCTTTTTCTCTATCTCTGTCTCTCTTATCTATAATCCTATTTAGGCTAAATCTTCAATATATGCTATGAATACCTTTATTATACTCCGTCTCTCTGTCTTTATCTATCTATCTCTCTCTTTCTTTCTCTATCACTCTTTTTTCAGTCTATATCTCTATCTATTTCTCTCTCTCTCTCTCTCTCTCTCTCTCTCTGTATCTCCCCCTCCCTTTTTTCTATTTCTTTCTCTCTCTCTCTCAATCTCTCTCTCTCTCTATATATCTCTCTTATCTATATATGCTATGACTTATTTTACTATACTCTCCCTCTCTCTTTCTTTCTCTCTCTCTCTCTCCCTCTCTCTCTCTCCCTCTCTCTCACCGTTTTCACCCTAAACGAGTATTATGCAGTCGTTAACACCTTCTCTTCTATGTATTCGCACTTGTTATTCGGTGTATATGGAAGTCTCTCTCTCTCTCTCTCTCTCTCTATCTGTGTGTGTGTGAGTGTGTGTCCTAGCACAGGAATTGTTTGTAATGAAGCCTCTGCCTGCATATTAACTAAAGGACTCGCAGCGCTCTCAAATGCATGGCGAAGGGGTCATTATTAGCCCCCGTCCAAAATGTCCCTGAGCCAAATTAGTGTTATTATTGTCATAGTACAGCGAATATAGAACAATATTATGCAGCGAAGAGGAAGAAGCTGTTTGGATCCCGACTTTTATGGGGCATTTCATTATATATATATATATATATATATATATATATATATATATATATATATATATAACAGGAGGAGAAGAAGAATGAGAAAGATAAGCGGAAAGTGAAGAAGCAGAAGGAAGAAACCCCAAACTGATCAGGTGAAGCAGCAGAAGAAGGAAAGGGAGTAGGAAATGATGAAGAAGAAGGAGAAGGAGCAGAAGAATATGAGAAGAAAAACTAAAGAGAAGAAGAAGAAAGAAAAGGAAAAGAAAAAAAGGTTAAGCAGAAGTAAAACATAGTGAGGAAGAAGCAGAGGGAAGTGAAAAAGAAAATGTGTAGAGAAAGATGAAAGAAAATCGCAAAGAGAAGGGGAGAAGGAGACAGCAAATAGAGAAAATAGAAATGCGAAAAATTAAGAAAAAGAAGAAACAAATAGTGGAAAAGCGAAAACGAAGAAAAGGAGGAAAAATACAGGAAATAAGAAGGAGGCAAAAATATAAAAAAAAAAAGAAAAGGGAAAAGTAAAAGTGGAAGAAACAGAAGGATTATCCTTATTCTAAGGATAATGAAATAAAAGTGAAGAAGGACGTTGAGTAGAAGAAGAGAAGGAGAGGAAAGAGAAGCAATACGAAGATCTAGACCAAGAACTTAAGAGAAGGAAAGGAAGAAAACGAATGGGAAGTAACAAAGAAAATGAAAAATTCTTAAGAAAATACAAATATTTTGTATTTAAGTTATCAATTGACTAAAGCTCTACTAACGATTAGCCTATATAAGTATAACTATATATCTTAATATATATATAGTGACATATATATATATATATGTAATCTATCAGGAATTACAACTAAATTTCAATTTGGGAAGACATTTGCGAATCACTGAGGCGTACAAAATGGATATTTCTTATCTTATGGAGCTAGGGTATTACGTCTAAGCACTGTCTTTCGTGCCTAGGACCTATGGGAACAATTCGCTATTTACATTATGTTTGAGATCTTTGGCAATGAATATAAATATTTTGTTTGGCAATCTCTCTTGGGCTAATCGTGGTTATATGAACTGAAGATCATAGTTCTGGAAATCGGTTTCAATTTGGTTATTGTCCAGCGGACTCTTTGGTCTCTTGGCCGTGGGCTGATCGTAGGCATCCGTCAGATACTTTCGCACATATTCGAAGGACACGAATTCGCTCAGCTGGCACTTGGTGGCGTCCGCGTCGAAGGCCACGCCTGCACTCTGCAGCTCGCCAGGCAGCAACTGCTCCAGTTCGTTGAACTTTTGCAGATTCTCATCGTAGCTTTGGTCACGCGCCTCGCTCGCCGCATAAATGTTGACGGCTTCCGGCTCGGCTTTGGCCATGTAACAGTTGAAGTTGTCGTAGTTGGCCGCCAGGTGGCTCTCAGCTCTCGTTTCGCTTTGACTCTGCTCCACGATGACAATGCAATTGGACAGCTCATTAAATTTGATTCCATTGCGGGTTTCGGATGGGTTTGGCAGACTCTGTGGTGCCTCGAACTGCATCGGCTGCGTCGCCTCGCTGCAGCTGCTGCTGCGCTGCGTCCGCTGCTCACCCGCCTCCTTGGCGGCCACAGCCGACTCCGAGTTGCGCCGCGTCTTAGCTGCCTTGCGGCCACAGCCACTGGCAACGGAGCTCGCCGACTTCCGGCGCAAGAGTCCGTGATTCTTCACGTGCTTGCGCAGGCTGGAAGGATCCGTGTACCGCTTGGTGCAGCCCGGCAGCTGACACGCATATGGCTTCTGTTGTTGGAGGCAGGAGAAGAGAGAGGGAGAGAGAGAGAGAGAGAGAGAGAGAGAAGAATCTGTTATTATTTGATCAATTTTGTTGTGTCTGCACAGCCGAAATGTATGCTATGCACTTAGGCAGGGTGGGGTAGAGCCCCTGAAGCGGGGTATATTGGTTTTGCTAAGATGTTTGTAACGGGCAGAAGGAGACGTAGTGGAGTATATATATTCTTGATATGATATATATATATTCTTGATATATATTCTTGATGAGCATCATCAGAGCTAGGCCTGTTGAATCTGTATCTCTTTATCCTATCATTCGTCAGTCTATCTGTCTACCAATCTATCTATCTATCTATCTGTCCTATCTTTCCTATCTATCATATCTATCTATCTATTCATCTATCTATTCATCTATCTATCTATCTATCTATCTATCTATCTATCTGTCTATCTATCTATCTATCTATCTATCTATCTATCTATCTATCTATCTATCTATCTATCCTATCAATCATATCTATCCAATCTATCCTATTTATCCTATTTATCCTATCATTCGTCTATCTATCTATCTATCTATCTATAATATCTATCATATCTATCTATCTATCTATCTATCTATCTATCTATCTATCTATCTATCTGCCCTATATATCCTATCTATCCTATCAATCATATCTATCCTATCTATCCTATCTATCATATTTATCCTATCAATCCTATCTTTCCTATCTATCTTATCTATCCTATCAATCCTATATATCAACCCATTATATTATCCTAGTCGATGTAGCTCTTTTCAGTTCTACTTTCGTCCTTCCATTCTTCTTTCTCTTATTTACTTTCTTTTGTAACTTCATATATCAATTAAGCTTATCAGTCGATCTAACCCTATTCGTCTATGCATCTGCTCCTCTCTCCATTCATCCCTCTCTCCCATCATTTGACTTTCAGACCATTTCTGCCCGTTTGTCTGCCTGTACAGGGTATTTCCTAGTCGTTCACATCCTTCTTCGAGCACTCTCAAATGGCAAATCGTTGCATGTTGAACTTGTTTATTCAGGCATTGTCCACGTTGACCGCGAGGCCTGGTCCTTCCAGCAACCGAATAGAGCAATAAGCGCAGAGAAAGCTATACACACATGCACACACACACACTCGCACACTCACACACACACATGCACACACACACACACACACACACACACACAGGCACACACACACACTGGTGTGTTTGGCTGACAGTATTTGGGATGCGTAGAGTGAAAGCAGCTTAAGCCCAGGCATAACTCGTTTAGTTTATTCAATTTCTCAGCTGCTCCCGCTGCTGCTGCCGCTGCTGCTGCGGCTTTTTGCTCTGTCGATCTCGAATGGGCGGGGCTGCTTTGCACACTATTGTCGTGATTGGCCTGGGCCTGGGCCTGGGCCTGAGCCTGGGCGCCGGGCGCACTTCCCGGCCACACGTAAAAACTATAAATCAATCAGGCAAATGCGCACATGTCACGGCCGCAGCAGCAGCAGCAGCAGCGACGCGACTCACAATTTTTACCAAAATACAGTACCGCTCTCATATGCTTTTTCCGCCTCTGGCATTGCAGAGGCCTAGCGGCTCAGCTGGAGCAAAAGCGACTTCCACTTTAAGCTGCACTTGAGTGCAGCTGAAGGCAGAGAAGGAACTGGAGCTGAAGCTGAACCTGGAACTGGAACTGGAGATGGTAATGCGACTGCTAGGCGACCAAATGCCGCGAGCATTTCAATTTCCTTTGACACGGATAGCAAATTGCTTGCATATCGTACCAATATACACACACACTCACACACACACACACAGGCACACAGACATGTAGCACAAGCAAGAGTGCACTAGTGGGTAGTGCTTGACTAGCAGCTACCCTGGAAAAAGTTTAAAGCTGACTTTGCAGTCACTCAAGGCCGCACACATCTATGCAGCATACGCTCCAGTTCATTATATAACCTACACACTATGTGAAGTATGTTCCTGGATAACTTGAGTTCTAACAATGCAATCTTTATGCAAATTTCAGAGCAAAGCTTTGACATAGAATATACTTTGTGTCCCAAAGTAGAAGACTCTACTACTTGAAATAAGTATTTATATCTATTGTTAAAACTGAATAGGTCTAGCTATCTGAAAAAAGTAAATTTTATAATAAGTATATTCATAACAAAAACATACATACAAAATTTCATATCTCTAGCTTTTGTGGTCTTCAAGTTATGCCTCGAAGCCCAAATAAAAATACCTATATTTACCGATATTATGCAAATGGAATGATATATCAAAGAAAACTCATATACATATGAGCCATAAGATATGCAAGCATATATGTTTCAAATTTCAAGTCTCTAGCTTTTATAGTTCTCGACATGCACGTATGCAAACAGGTGAGTTTACCCACAAATATGGCTAAATTGAGTCTATAAGTATAGCTGACTTCCATATATATACTGAATTGTATACTCTGCCCTCTGCATATTACATCTACTAGAGCGAAACCAATATACCCCATTCGGGGTACAGGGTATAGGAAAAAACGTATTAAGAGAGAGAGAAAAAGAGAGGAAGAGTGGGAGAGAAATGAGTACTCACCGTATCGTAGTGTGTTCTTTGATGTTTCGCACGATCCGAGCTATTGCTGAACGCTTTAAGGCAACCTTTATATTGACAGCCATAAGGCCGCTCACCTGTGTGCGAGCGCTGATGAATTTTCAAATTTTCGAGACGTGAAAACGCTTTATTGCAGCCCGGAAACTGTAATGAAAAGTGGTTAAAACTGGGTTATTGAAATGCCAACTCGCGCGACACCAATATAACAGTTGTATAACACTCGTACAGAGGGCAGAAAAGAACCCAATTTTTTGCCACCTCTGGGGCTCGGGCAGGTGTCAGGCCAGCAAAAAGAAGCCTAAGTGCTGGCCAAATCAAGCGGCAACAGAAATATCCATTTGAAAGGGAATCGAAAACTTGACATGGCCCCACCAAAGGTTATTAGTCTTATCTCGGCTCTATTTCAAGTGCCTCTGCGGGTCGCTCTCAAATATCCTGTTTACTTAATGCTTATGTTTATGCTGTCGCCGTGTTTAAATATGAGCTCTGGCGTGGGTCGAAAACTATGTATATAATGCACAGATGGATGCACAGGATTCCACTGCCTGATGTTTATTTGAATCTTGCAAATGAAAACAACAAATATTTTCTGTATTTTTATCTAAATAAAAGCAAATTCTAGAGAAACGAAGTTTGTTGTGAAATTGTGAAGGGGGTAAACTGAGAGAATCGAAATAGATAAATAAACTTTATATGGAAAATATAAAAATATTATATATAAATTTTATGGAAAATATATAGAAATATTATATATAAACTTCATTTATATATAAAATATAGAAATATTCTTATGAATTGTATAAAATAATTCAATTATAAGCAAAAAAAAAAACCCTAGAAATAATTTATCAACTAATAAATGTGAGCTCTGTGTAGAAATACATAGAATACCTTTTGAATAAATATTTTATAGCATACCAAACTGTTTTGGTCTACTATATAGTTGATCAAATACTATATAGATGATATGCATATAGAGATGATATATATAAGTTATATACTTTTGCTGTACTATATACATAATAAAATACAATATATGTAGATGATATTTACATAAATATATAGATATACTATATAGATATACCTTCCATATTCCTTCATATACGTATTATATTTTATATAATTGTATAGTTTGTGTAATTATACAAATTGTATCTATATATTATATCTATATATGTAGATTACAGCCAAGTAAATTCTTTAAAAATTTAAATAAAATTTTTAATTTGAGTACTGTATATGGCATATTGAAATATATATAAATAATTTTGATATAATATATGACATTATATCACATAATATAAAATATAATAGTAGATCATCAATTTATCTCTTCTTTTAGGCCATAAACATCTTTATTTAGTTTATCTTTAAGCTGATTCTAGTTTCTTCAACATCTTTAATAAATAAATAAATCACAGCAATATAATAAAGTTTTACGCTCTATATGGCATATCGAAATAGCTACCCTACTATTATAAAAAACTATAGATATATACTACAGATATAATATGAGTAATATATAAGAGAATAAACAATCCAAGCATCGCACTTGTTAAAGGACTTCCCAATATTTGCTTCACTCAAACTACTCTGAAGGACAACCTCTTTGATCTCTCTGTACAATGCTAGTCCACTCTATACCCCCTAATACCATCTCACATATATGTACAGCTCCATTCGCAATCCCTGGCCAACTCACCGGACATTTGTTGGGCTTCTCGCCGCTGTGCACGCGCATGTGGATGAGCAGCTTGTAGCGCGCATTGAAGGGCTTGTAGCGGCGGGAGCAGTCGAGCCAGAAGCAGGAGAAGTCCTCGCCCTTGCGCACGTCCACGTGGCACTTCTCGATGTGCTCGACGAAGAGATGCTGCTGCGTGAACTCCATGTTGCAGTCGGTCCAGCGGCAGATGAGCGGCACAGACTCCTCCAGCGGATCGCACTGCTTGGGCATGGCGAACACGTCGTCCAGATCCTCATCCTCGTACTTCTCCATCTCAGCCTCCTCAGCATCATCAGCTTCCTCATTGTCATCGTCGCTGGGCACAATCTGCAGTTCAGGCTTGATCAACTGCTGTTGTTTTTGTTGCTCGTTGAGCACCAGCTCGTCCAGCTCCTCGATGGTCCAGATGACCTTGTGCTCACGATTTGGTTTCTCGACGTGAGTCTCCAGGTTTTCGGTGGGAAACTCTTTGGTGTAGTCATAGATCGCTTCGTCCTGCAGCAGATTGGAGTAGTCTGGGTAGTTATTGCCGATGGGCGCGCACTGAGGCGTGCCGAAGGTCGAGTTCATCGAGGGCAGCTTCTGCGTGGGCTCCTCGCCCTTGATCGCCGCCATTGGCTGCTCGTAAATGTTGCACAACTTTGGCGATGTCTCCTGAGTTGTTGTTGTTGTTGTTGTTGTTAGCTCGCTGAGATTGAAGTTGAGCCAGGCGTCCAGGTGGGGCGAGGAGCAGGGAGACTGATTCTTCGACTGGCAGTTCACCTCGTCGTAGTTGAAGTAGTCAATATCCTGACTGACCGTCTGGCTCGGCGCACTGCACGGTGTGTACGGCGTCTGGGGCACCTGCAGGAGGCCATTGAGCTCGGCGTAGGTGCAACTTGGCCGATTGTCGGCCGTTAGCCGGGCTATGTCCTCCGGCTCGAAGCGGAAGACATCCTCGCGGTTGAGCTGCGTGTACTGACCCTGCTGATAGGGCATCCCGGTGGGCTCCGAGACGGCGCAGACGATGTCATCGCGATCCTGCTCGGCGTAGCTGCCGGCGTAGCTGTTGTAGTCGCTGAACGCCGAGTTGGGCGTTTCGCTGGCGAAGCACAGGTGCGAGAAGTCCGGAAACTGCATTTCCTCACAGGTGAAATAGGTGTTATTCGCATTCAGCTTGCCGGCCGCAGCAGTCGCCGCTGAAGGCAGATCGCTGTGTCCGGTCGTCGCACTCAGCGGCGGCGACATGAACGCATCGTAGCAAACGCTTTCGGTGTAGACTTTGCCCAGATTCGGCTTCGGCTTGCCGAACAGCTCGTCGCACTGGCCGGGTATGCTCAGCGGCAGCTGCTGTGACTTCATTGTGCCAGACATTGCGACATCCAAGTCGGACGGAAAAAAGTCTGTCACTTCCGGCACTCGGACTCGGACTCGGACTCTCACTCGGCCAATTGCCAAAAATACGAAATTCGACGCGGGAAATCCCAAAACACACGCACACGCACACGCACGCAAATCTCTTTTGATTCTATTTCAATAATTTTTCCTCTTAGTTTTTCTTTCTCTTTTCTTTTATTTTTTTTTTGGTGTTGCTCACGCCACCGCGTTGTGTCTGACAATAACTCGCAGCTCGCTGGCTGCACGATATTTAAATGCCCGGAACGAAAGAAAGATTCGTCCTGAGCTACGACGACGACGACGACGACGACGGCGACGTCAACTGCGACTGCGACACCCTGTCAAGATCATCGTTTGCTGTTGTTGCTGTTGGTGTTGCTGCAGTGTTTGCTACTCTTTGGAGATTATTCTCCTTTACAAGCACAAGCGCACATGTGCGTCTGTTACAGCTGCAACACTTTTAGTAATGATACCCTGTAATCCGTTTGCCAAGAGATGGGTATACTGGTTAAGTAAGTGGTATGCAACACTCAAGCTATAAAGCATTCATTCAGTCTTTACCTTCTTGAGTTCTTCTCGACTTCTCCGTCTGTCCGGCTATCTCCTATCTGACTGTCCGCCCGGCAATCTCTCATTCGTAGGACTCATGGACTCATAGACTCATTTGCCGTATCTACTCCCAGCCTACGCCCATTTCAAATTTATGTCTAAATATCGATAACATTTGCGTTAAGTCGATAAGAATCGTGAGAAATATCTAGGCTTTTGAGCATATCTCGTATATTATAAGAGCAAAAGTCACCAAAATTGGTATATAGACGAACTGAAAGTATATACAGCTATAGGCAACTCCACTTTTTAGATACTCTATAAGTCACTTATGAAACTCATTTTCCAAGCTATTCAGTAAGGACAGTTACCGGGCATCTGGTAGTCGCGCACACCCCACTCACGCACTCTGACTTCTGTGCTCGACTCCACCCATTTAGTGCCGATCGGCATACGAACTATATGAGTCTTATAGAAATTATGCGTGAGCTGTGAAGCTGTGGAGCTGCTTGCGCCTAGGCTAAATTTGCCTGCATTTCGTGCAGATGTGCGTGCATTAAAAAGAGCACAGAACATAAATGTAAATATTCATTACTAGCAGCAGCAACAACAAAAAACAAACAGAAAGGAAACATGAAGTTATGTTGAGGCTTGCTCTAAGCTGTGTGCGCGCATTTATATTTACATTTTCACATTTTCAACTGAGCGCGTGACCGGGGACCTTTTTTTTGTCGTCTTCAGCAGTAATGGCACTGCCACTGCCACTGGTGGTGGCGGTGGCACTGGCACTGGCAGTGGCGGTGGCACTGGCACACATGGTGCAAGTCTGTTTTAGGTTCCAATTCCTTCTTTTTGTCGAATGCTTTAGCACTAGTTTTTTATTGCTTCATAATATTTTGTCTCTTCAGGCAGCGCCAGCGAATAATAAAAAGACAAGTAGGCGTTATGCAGACGGACACACACGACTGCGAGATACCCTAACATATGCTAAAGTGACTTGAAGAATGAAATACATTCTTTACAAATTTTAGAAAATTTATAAAAATTTAAGGTTAATGTAAATAAATAAAAAAATATTATGAAAATAAAATTTTAAAAATATAAAAATAAAAATAAAATAAAAATATAAAAATATAAAAAAAATATATTAAAAAAATATATATTAAAAAAAAAAATAATTAAAAAAAAATAATTTAAAAAAAATATTTAAAAATACATTAAACAAAATATTAAAAATATTTTTTTGAAATAATTTTCAATTGTCTTAAATTTTTTTTAATTTTTTTATTTTTTATTCAAAAAAGTTTTTGGTATAATTAATTTGTTATTTAATTCTTTTAATAATAAAAAATAATAAAAAAAAAAAAATATTTTTTTGTACATTTTATTTATACTTCTATTTGAGTCTTCACCTACATCTCACTCTCCAATCAACTACAAATTCGTGCTCCCTAACTACCAACAGCGCCACTCCAGCAGGCTCTCCCCCCCTCTCTCTCTCTCTCTATCTCTCTCTCTTTCTATTCCCTTTAAAAAAAATGTATGTAAAATAAATCAAAATTTTATATATTATTGAAGAAAGCTAATGCAAAACTTGGTAACTGTAGAGTCAAGGCCGTAAAAGATATGATTATGTAACTGAAGCGGAGATTTCAAGTCTCTCAGACAGCCACAAGTTCATGCAGACGTTCAGAGGAACAGGGCCAGATCGACTCGCTTGTTTCTCCTGACTAAGACAACTCTATGGTTACAGCCACGCCTGTAAAGTAATTATACCCGAAATCTTCCATTTTCATTGAGTTGAGAGCATTAAAAAGTGCGTATATACATACATACATATATACACACGTTGGCTATGAGCTAAATTTATTAAAGCAACTCATTTCCGAAGCAACAACTATTTCATTTGCGGCATGAGGCACACACACACTTACACACACACACGCATACACTGAGAGACTCATGGCAATTGGATAGAGTGTTGATGCTGATCACTTTGGCCTGTCCCTGGCCTCAAGTGCTCATGTGGCGTCGCCTGTTTTCCACAACACAGATGCAAATGCTATTGCAGTGCACTTGCAGAACTTTTCCTTTCATTTTCTTTTATTTTCATCCTTTTTTTCTTTATTTGGGCTATTTTTAGCATTTTATCCAGCGTAGCTAGCGGCCTGACAATATGTTTTTAATTTGCATGGCAAACATTTTTGCATCTTTCCAGCATTTGCTGCACTATTTCTACGGTTTTATGCGCGCTGCGGTCCGGATTGGGGGTATATTAGCTTTGAGGACATTGTTGTATGACTATTTGGTAGTTGATACTACAAAACTAACACCGTCCAGATATTCTCAGTATATATATACACCTAGATGAGGGCGTGGCCATACGGCATAGTTCATAGTTCTTCCGTTGAGCTTTAGAGCTTAGAGCCTTTAAGTTTTGGGCATAAGTCTTAGCTTGAGACAAGTTTATTCTACTTTCAGATATATTCTATCTATTCGAGTCCTTAACTCCTGGACGAGTATGATGCAGTCAGTAGGGTCCAACTGCCACCTTTCCTAGCTGTTAACGTGACGCAGGTCAGAGACAGGTAACTCTGATTTATAGCTATTAGCTGAGTAGTTAGTCATGTATGTCTACAGTTATCTATACTTACTATATATAAATGCATCGATGTATATAGTTATATATCCATCTTAGTACATCCTATTACTATTTAATTGAAATTTATGTTTTTGGCAAGCGTCGCCTTCTGGCGCACGCTCTGTTGCCAATAACAGCTGCTGTTCGCCTCAAGTCAATTCAGAAACGTTTAACACTCGAACATACAATACACATTTGATTATTTGTCATTTATACAAACATACAGACAACATACATATATATGTACATACGTACATATATATATATACTTTCCTCCGAGCATCGTTGGCTAAGGCAAAGGAAATTGGCCACGCGCCCAAAACGTTGCCATCGTCTTTTCTTTCGCTCAGCTTTTTCTTGGCCTTCTTTTCGCACAAAGTGCGACAGCTTACATCATTGTTAAAATTATCAGTTTGTAGACACATTTTGACATAGGATGTCGCTTGGCCACTTGTCCAGAAAAACGCTGCCACTAAGGTAACGACCAGCCATCGTCAGACCATCGTCTGTGCTATGATCTCATTTTGGGCTGATTCAATTTAGCCACGGATACTTTGGCTATGTGACAAGCAAGGAGACAGCATATCGTTCATTATATATATATATATATATATATAATATATATATATATATATATATATATATATATATATATATATATATATATTTTTTTTTATATATTTTAAAATATTTTTTATATATTAAAAAATTTTGGTTATATATCTAAAAATATTTTGTATTTTATTTAAGAATATTTTTATATATTTTAAAAAATATCAAAACTTAAACTAAATTTATTTTAAAATTTTAAAAATATCGTATAGTATTTATTTTATATAACTGATACATATTTTTTAAAAATGTTAAAACTTCAATTTAAATTTTAAAAATATTTTAAAATATTATTATATATATTTTTATTTACATATTTCCATATGTCCAAAAAAAGAGCATTCAGAGTTCGTTGAGCGCAATTTAGACTCTTCTTTTATACGATTGTTGAATGACGCGCGAAGCTGTCTGCGTTTATTAGGAAAAAAAAGCTTAGCCATTTCCGCAGACACATAATTTTTCCAATAATTTAAATACCCTGTGATGGGCTCATATAAAAACCGAATGCTCAGACCTAAGCAGACATAAGATCAACTCGAATACAAGCCAAAAAAGACAAAGAAATCTCTTACATTTATAATATGCAAATAATATATTGGAATATATATTTTTAAATTTTGCAATACATTTTACAGGGTATTTTCTAGTCAATATTGATGGCTTTTTGCCTATTCCATTTCTATTTGCATAGGTTAGTGTTTTCCAAATATTTATATTATAATTTCATATAAAACAAGTTTTTAAATAATAAATAAATACAAAATCAATTAAAAATTATCACATAAAATTAAAAAAAAAATAAAATAAATTAAATAAATTGTTTAAGCATTAAATTTGTCATCAATTTTGATTTCAGCAGAATTTCATTTCACACAAAAATGACTTGAGTTTGGGTAAAACTAATAAATAAACAGTTTTTATAAGGAAAGCGCAATGTATATAAATGTAGGGTATACAGGGTATATAAGTTAGCATAATTCTATATATATGTATATATACATGTATATATATATCAATCGCCTTCAGTCAAGTATATGTTAATCATCTTTAGCATCTCATGACAAATCTCTTGAAATCGAATTTGGAATTTTGTAATTTGATCAACGCAGATTTGAACTTAACCAGACTCTTAGTGGATCATACAGAGGGGTATATATATATGGCTGTCAAAATGTCAAATGATTGCGCTGACATGCATGCCATGGTCGCAGTTAGATGCAGTTGATTCATTTGTCCGTGATTTGTTCCCAGTTTTGAAAGGAACAACAACTTGTGTTCGGTTAGCGTTGGAAAAGTGTCATTCTGTCACTCCGTGCTCCGTGATCGGGCACTACACTGTGACCTCTTGACATTTTTACAGCCAAACAACGGCCGCAATGTCGCACATGTGCGACTAGTTCAAAGGTTCGACACCAAATTGACTGTATTTATAAACATCTCTAGCAGCGACAGCGCCAAGAGCCCGAACGAGACATAAACGCCCCCAGAATCAATTTTAATTATTCCATTTTTTATGGGCACTGAAAATGTGAAATTTAAGGAAAACTCGACTACTTGTTGGCCAGACATACAAATGCATATATAAGACTATGTATTTATATGTAAGTTAGATGAAAATAATGAAGCCTTAATGTGGAATTTACTTCTTATACTCCTATTTGAGGTTCTTTGATTGCTTTCATCTCGAAAACTATATAAGGCGGAGACTTTAAATTTGAAATATAAGTTTGTAATTGCCGTTAAATCTAAAAGCTTTTCATTTTCTTTTAATATCTACTTTGATTTTCTTAATATCGATATTTCAACTGAACCTAGATTTCAAGATATCTCCCAGTTCAGCACTCCCTATACTAAGGCACTCTGACCAACCCTAGCTAGCCAATCTCTATTCAAATCAATATCTATTTTATGTTTAGTCCTAGGTAAGCAACTCTGCTGGGTTCCCACGCAAAGTAGCAGCAGGCAAGTTTACTTCATCAAATGAGAAAAACATTTACTAGTCAAATGTCTCCCTAGTCGAGAATTTATCGATAATTGGGAGCGGAAGTCCCTCGTTCCTTCACAGCCCTTTCAAATTAAAACCAAAGACAAACAAACTGAAGCGCTGACATTGCCACATTCGGAGTTTTCAATCAGCGTGCCAATGAGGCGTGCAGCTAAACACGACGCTGACTTCTGCGTAAACATGTGTAAATTTGTGTGTATCTCTCTCTCTCTCTCTCTCTCTCTCTCTCTCTCTCTCTCTCTCTCACTCTCTCTGTGTGTATTCATAGTGTGTCACATGCATAAATATGTATATTATTAACACCTCGCTAATGTGGAACTAGGCTTAGAGAGTTGTGAAAGGCTTATGAAATGTTTTAGCTAACAAGCATTGATGGGAAAGTAATTTGTGTACTAGTTCACATGATGAGAAGGGTATATTGCTTTTATTTTTAATAATACAAGTTTAAAATACACCAAAAAAGAAACTAAAATTTAATTAAAATTCCCTTTAAGAAATACAGCGAAACCTCGATACAACGAACTTCGCTATAACGAAAAACTCAACATACGAATTTTTGTACGTCGTCTTTACGTCCCTTGACTTTACCAATGTTTTACGAATAAGTAACTATAGCGAATCAATAGATATAACGGTAAATTTTCTGGTTCGCCTTAGATTCGTTATATCGAGGTTTCACTGTATACATATATTTCACTGTATTTCACTGTATACATATAATTGGAAAACTTGTCTCAAAATTCGAAATAAATTTTTACTTTATTTTTTTTTTTTATTATTATTTAAATCTATATTATTTCAATAATTTATATTTTTTTAAATCTTTTTAATCATAAATAAAAACTTCCACGTCTCTTAAGCAAATATTTATTGTATTTAAAATATATTAAAATTATTCAATATATAAATCACAAATTTGTTACCAAAAACCAAAGCAGAGACCCGATCTTAGGGTCGTATCTTAACCATCGTATCGATTTGCCTTTTAGCAAATAATAGAAGTATTTTTTCCTGCCAGCTGACCGGAAAAAGGCTGTGGGAAAGCAGTTGAAAATTAATACTATTCATTCAGCATTCCATTCAGTTTAGGGGGAGGACTTACTATAATACGCGATAGACGAAGGAGCCAAAGTCGGGCAAAACAATTTCTCGTTCGTCATTTAGAATGCCCTGAACGATACGACGGGCGGCATCGGCGCCGCTGATGAGTGGATAGAAATCGCCAAACTTGATATCCTTGTCCAGTTCGCAGACTTCGTCATTGGTTTGCAGAAACCAGGGCATAACCGTGCAGACATGGATATCTGAGCGCCCCTCATAGGCCAGCTCCAGGCGCAGCGCTCTCATGTGACCTATGACCCCGAACTTGGAGGCGCTATAAACGCTGTGATAGGGTAAGGGCAAGATGCCTAGAATGGGATAAGGAAATGATACGTATATCTATCACTATATATATATATATATATTTGTAAGTATATAAACTTACCGCTTATGGAGCTTATGCTCACGATATGCCCCTTCTTTAGTTCCTTCATTTGAGGCAAAAACAAACTTTTTGTCTGAATGGAAAAATTTGAATTCAATTATAATCAAATGGCAAATCGTGCGCTATATTCTAATAACTTTTTAATATCGTTAACAGCTGGTCATGCTTGGTCACAGCTCATCTAAATATCTCCAACTCACCCAAAAGTGGGATACAAAGTTGACATCGATCATGCGCTGCACATCCTTGGGTTCAGGATTCATCGGACTGTTCAGCAATAGAATTCCTGCATTGTTTACTAGTATCGTCACCGGTCCCAGGTCTTTGAGTATATTTGCTTTCAATGCACTCAGCTCGTCGTAGCTGGCCGCATTCACCTGAAAAGTTGCTCAAGCTATTATTATTAATCTATTATTGTTAGTCTATTTTCTACTTACCTTATATGCCATGCTGCGCACCGGGAAAGTCTCTTTGATTTGTCGCACCGTTTCCTCTGCGCCGCTCAAATTTATATCAGCTATGGCTATGTGGCAGCCCTGTTGAGCTAGCTCTAGGGCTATCGAACGTCCAAGGCCATGAGCAGCTCCAGTTACCTGTTGGAGGTGGACAGTTATAGGAGTCATAATTGTATACCCTGTATAGTATACAGGTATAGTACACAGTATACAGTATAGTGAATACAGTGTTTACCCTACAAAACCTGTCTAGTATATATACCCTATATAATGAGTAGAAAGGGTATACCAAGTATGCTAGGGTATCAATAGGTTTACGGGGTATATACGTATGCACATTTGCTGGAATATACATATTATATATTATATTTATATGCAATATTTTTATTCTTATAAACCAATGTAGATCTGTTCGTCTCCACATGGCTCCCACAGTCGGCGAAGATCAAGTTTCCTTTCAAATCAAACGATATATTGATATAAGTCCATATCAAAACTTCAGTTATTTGAGCATTTCGATCACGTTTCCAGAGCTTGACTCAGCCGAGCTCATATTTAAATTCACCTCAAGCATATAAGGAACATCAATACAACTTCAAAAGCTGCATAGAATTTCTGAATGAACGATCCGCCAACATCACTTCATCAGTTGCAGAAAGAGACAAAAGAGCTAACCAGAGTGAATGACCACATATATTAGCAAACTCAGGTAAATTCATCCAAGATAAACATATATGCACTCGGGAATATGTTTATAGGACGTGGCGTAGCGGTCAAGGCTACACACTGTCTCTCGGCTAATAAAACAAATAGCGCAATTTGATGGCTTTGATCTGTGCACTCAAGTGTTAGTGTTAGTGTTGTGTATTCTGCATGCCTAAGTAGTCTATAATTGCCTTACAACTTTTAAGTTCAAGTTAAGCGGTAAACGAAACAAATCCCATTCGAACTATTGTCGACGAGTGCAAACTAGTTTATAGACTAGAAGTACCTACGTGTACTGAAAGCCTAGGCAACGACAATCTTACTCTATAGATGCTTCGGCTCGATCTCGAGAACTACTAAAGCTACAAACTTGAATTTCTATATAAATATTCATATAAGCCTTACACAGTATAATATTAGCTCTTTTGCTTCATAGCTCAACTCATTGTCTGAATATAGATCAAAGTCAATATATATTTATATAGATTGAGGAGCTTAAGAGCTAGAGATACTCAATTTGCTCCTACGATGCTCATCCTGAGCTACAATTTGTATATATTTAAGACACCTCTATATATAAGAAGAAATTAAGAAGAATGACTCTAGGAGCAGCTCTCATCCGAGTTCCCGGTATGTGCTAGTCAGACACTTCCGCTTACTTCTTTCACTTTTCTCAAAATTTATTTCACTCCACTCCACACACATACCAATGCCACCTCGCCCCTTAGACTTTTTGGGGTCTTGCAAAAGGATCTTTGTATCGTTTCCCATATTTTATGGATCAGCGCAAGGAGCAAAAACAGAGGAGCGACACAAGCAAGCAACGATAAGACCAGAATGGCCTGCAGCTTAACCTGGGCACTTGAGATCGGCATAGCACGAGTGCCAGAGAACTTTTTGAGCTCCGAGCAGCAACGCGTTCACTTCACGACTGAAACGAAATTGTTATTTCAAAGTTGATAAAACCTGATCTCTCAATGTATGCTGAATTTTCAATGCATTTGTTGTAAGTGCAATTTAATGATCGAGTCAAAGTTCGTATAAATCCAGATTAAGTTCGTATTTAAGCACCTTGTTGACATTGCATAACAGGTTCTCTATATACTGTTGCCATACGTGTTACGTTATCGCAGTGGATCGATCAGCGGAAATTAAGGTAAAAATGCAGTCTTCGGGAGTACTTTGGACGTGGAATGGGATATAAAGAATGTAATGAAAGTCTTTTATATGCCTGTATACAATTTCTGGCTTTCTAGCCATATAAAGATGATGAAAGATATAACGAGATCTATAATATTTATATGCATTCATTTCAGTATATTTAAGAGCTGCTCTAGGCTCAGCACAATTATGTCTCATAGTTGATTTGGGAAGGATTCTACATTTATCTATTCGAGTACTTGAAATGTTTTACTGAACATCTGAGACTTCCACCATCATTCAATACCTTTCAGTTCCCTTGGGGATGAAAGTTGTTATCAATAACATTAATGTCTTTTACTTGATTGTAATTATGATTTCGATTTAAGTATGCTTCTATAACTGAGAGAGAGAGAGAGAGAGAGAGAGAGAAAGAGAGAAAGGAGAAAGATGTACCTGAGTACGAGTCTTGTGTCTATGCCTGAATAAAGCAAAATTACTTAAGTTTTTTGAGTCGCTCTTTGGTACTTCCTCAAATTTGAGTGCCTCTATGACTCTGGAGGAGAAAAACTCGCTTTTCTTAACTTTTTCAAGACCTCTTTGGTACCCCAAAGTCTGGCTTAGCAAGTCCGCGAGTACCTTAAGCTAAGACCTCAGCTAATACGCTTGATTGGCAGAGTTTCCCACGGCCTCAGCAGCTGCAGCAGACAGCCACGAAAGAAAAGTGGAAAGTGAAAAGTGTTAAGGAAGAGTGCTCGGAAAATGTTAATCTTAATTACTTTTTTTTTAACATATTCCATAAGTAAGCCAGAAACGAGCAAAGCGTAACGTGGGTGAGGCAATTTCTCAGCGTCGCTGTCAACACCAATTCCTAAGTGCTGCTGCAGCAGGTCACGAGTGGCTGCATCCAATCAGACAGCGGCATAACATCCTGCAGATCCTTTCTCCACACGCAGCACCATAGAATCAAAACATATGTTTTAGTTTACAAAAAACATTGGAAAAACTGAACTGGAATAGTCATAAAAAAAAATAAAATCAAAACCAAAGTAAATAAATTAGCTGAGCGGTAATTAAGACATTTGCAGTGGGGGACTAACGACTAAGCAATGCTTGTTCAAGTATGAGAAGTAATGAAAGTTTTTGGAAATCAAAGATATTCAAGAAGTCTTCGAGGCCTTTGAAGTTGAGCATGAGTAAAGATACTTAAATTGCAGATAGAACGGAAGATGGAAGATAGAAATTAGTAGAAGACGTATAGGCCTTTGGCTGCTGCTAAGGCCCAATGTTTAATATTTCCCTTAGAAAATTGCTGACATATATTATTTTTGATTGATCTATAGATCATTGAAAGAGTCTCTAACTGAAATATAATACTATAAGTAATATAATATATTATAGAGGAGGCCTTCATATCAGAGCAGACTTATAGATACAAATATATAGTTGCTCAAACCTATAGACTTATATCATGCACATCACAACAACCAATAGACTCTCTACACTCAATGAACGAGTATGACAAAAGACAACAACTACTTAGCAACCTGATACAGCAGGACGAACAGGACAGGCAGGACAGCCAGGACAGACAGAAACGGCAGCTACGTAGTAGCTGCTGAGGGACACGATGATGCTACTGCAAGACACTTACAGTCACCAAAAACCAATGCAAATGCAAATGAAATGTATGTGTGTGTGTGTGTGTGATTGGTTTGGGTACAAGGATAACATTTTCTCACGCAACAGGCGCAGGAGCTGGTGCAGGAGCTGGCGTAGCGGCACTTGAGCAGACAGTTGCATGTCATAATTTAACAGTTTGAAATGTGTGGCTTGTTGCAAGGATATATACATACATATATATATTTTGGAAACAGCACAGCTGGCACAGCTCCTGTTCGCGCTGTCTGTTTAGTTAAGGATTCCCTTCAATGTTATTTTTTTTCTTCTTCTCTTTATTTATGTTGTACAGGAAGGCGTAAATAATGTTTATTATTAACGTGGGTTCAAAAAACCCTCAAATGAACCAAATTACTTTTCCTTTCTTGTTTGCACATGGAAACGATTAGAGGGGGGGAACTTAGATAGTCCCACATTGATTGCAGGCTAATAACATAGGATAAAATAGCAAATGAAGTGGAAATCCATTGATCAGCTGATCCTGTTAAACATAAGATTCAAAGAGAAAGTGAGAAAGAGAAAAATAAGAAGTTTATATTAATGATTGATATGGATTAGTGATATATATTGATATTGATATACTTTAGGTATACTTTACTCTGCTCTGATAGACTCTGATATTCTATGATCAACTTTGATATATCTTGATGGACTTTGGTATACTCAGACTTTGAAATAATAGAGTGTACCCTCTGGTGTAAGCTCTCACACCATCATATACTCTAATGCACTCAGATATACCTTGATCAACTCTGATACAATATGATAAACCTTGAAAGATTCTTTTCTATATACCATGAACATTCATGTTCATAGACCCATACGCATTATCTACTATTAATTCTTGAGATTTGAAAAACATAATGAAGTCTTCATATACATGTATGTCTCTTAGATGCGCTTCTATTACTTTACTCAGCCGATTTTAATGTCAATTCTTCTTCACCATTTACCACCTTGCCTCCACCTTCAGACAGAAAGAGAAGAGTTGTTGTACTTGAACCGCAGTATGGGGCCAAAATTGAGTTTAATATCGAGTGCCTTGCGCCGCGCACTCTGCGCCTATTTTTAGTGCGTGTTTTTTAGAGTTCACAAAACGGAGAATTCTTTTCGTATAATAAGATCATAAATACACTATTTTAGGTTGACACTTTGACAAGTGGAAATTAATATTGCAAGCGCGACAGAAATGCTGACAACGAAAAGGTGAAGCTGCTCTAGTCGGGAGTGCCAGACTTGGAGATATCCTGCCAATTACATATGATCATTTGAAGAAGATATCTCAAAACGAAAAGAAAATAAATGAAGTTAGATCAGATTATCCTGGGTGGCTTTATATATTAATGTATTGATATATAGATATGGCTCATGGAGTCTTCTTGCCATTACATACAAAGCGAGTATACCTTCTTTCAACAACCTCTAAGGGGTACAGAGTACCTATTAATATACAATTTGATGTAAGAAATTTACATATTCATACATAACTATAAAAGTCTATAATAATAGAATAGAACAACAGATGAGCTGCTATAACGAACTGTTGATTTAGTTAGACATAAAAGAGACAGAGATAGAGACAGCATCTTAATGATAAGCACTAACATAAAAAATAAAATTATTTAATAAAAAAAATGTTAAATAATAAATAATATGTAATATAAAATATATAATAATAGTTATTTTTTATCTAGAAATATTAAAAATTAAGAAAAAAACAAGTAAGAAAACTCTAGTCGAGACCGCTCGACTAGGGTATACCCTGAACCCTGCGAAGATCCGCTATTCCAAGCATTCTTCATTTCTTTTATATACACATGCATATGTACGTTCATTACAAGCAAAACATACACACACACATACACAGGCGCAAGCACACACAAGCGCAAGTCGTTGCGTCAGCTGTTCTTTGGCTGCTTTGCATGGCAATGTTATGGGAAATTAAATGTTTAATAACTTTTTTTCTAGACGAACGATTGATCAAACTTGTTGGGCGTAATCATGTCATCCATATGTATGTATGTGCCAAAGCACAAGTCTCTAGTATTTGATATACGGGAGTTACAAATTTGAGGCGAAGGGGGCGTGGCACCCAAAATTTAACAAAAACCGAAATTGCGTAAGGCTTACATAACACTAAATGTTAAATTTGAAGACTCTAGCTAGAAAGATGAATTAGATAGAATTTTGTAGCTGAATTTAGATTTTCGTTTTTAATCGATAACAATAAAACGATAAAAGTTATCGAATTTCTGAAACAAACTCGATCTTTTCGTGCTATACAGGAACCTACATAAAAAATTTCAAGTCTCTAGCTCTTGTAGGTTCTGAGAACGACGCGTTCATACATACGGACAGACGGACAGACGGACGGACAGACGGACAGACGGACGGACGGACAGACGGACAGACGGACAGACGGACATGGCTATATCAACTCGGCTTGTCATCCTGATCAAGAATATATATACTTTATGGGGTCTGCCACGCCTCCTTCTGCCTGTTACATACATTTCAACAAAAACATTATACCCTGATTTCCCATTTTCAATGGGCTCAGGGTATAAAAATAGAAAAAAATTCTCCAAATATTAAACAATTTTTATTTAAATTTTATAAAATGCTAAAAACATAATAGTATATTAAAGTAAAATAAAAAAATAAAAAATCCTTAAAACAAATTAAAAAATATTAAATAAATAAAATAATATTATTAAAAAAAAAAATTTTAATACAAATAATAAAATAATATAGAAAAAAATATTGAAGTATAAATAATTAATTAAATTAAATTAAAAAAGAAAAAATATTACAAATATTTAAAAAAAAAAATTAATAAAAAAAATTAATAAAAAAAATTAATAAAATTTAATAAAATGCTAAAAAATAAAACAATAGTATATTAAAGTATAATAAAAAATAAAAATAGCTTAAAACAAATTAAAAAATATTCTTTAAAATAAAATAATATTATTAAAAATTTTTTTAAGCACGAATAATAAAATAATAGAGAACAAAAATATTGAAGTATAAATAAATAATAAAATTATTTTTTTTAGTTAAAAACTAAATGCTGTTAAAATATAACGTATTTTTGCAGAGTTTATTTTTTATAACCTTTCATGTGTTTAGTGTGTAGAGGTCATAAAAAACGAACTCTATTTTATAGTCGCAAGGCAATAAGGCATAGAAAGACAGACATCAAAGCGAGCACCAATACACTGAACGAAGAGGTAGACCACATGGAGCGCCAAGCATGAAATGTCTTCGCTCACTTAGCCGAGCTCCAATGCACATGTGATGCGGGCAGAGCCCTGGCTGTAGCTGTAGCCGTAGCCGGGCCAGAGGTTGGGGTTGAATGACAACCACTAACAAAACAATAAACAAAAATATGTACCGAAACAGTGCAAATCCCAAAACAATGTTTGAAATATGCTTATAGAGCAGACGCTGCTGCGATCGATCGATGTTACGAGCCGACAACTCCGCGGGGGCAACAACAGAGCAGAGCAGAGCAGCGCAGTGCGGCGGAGCTATTAAACACTCGATGGCAATGAACGACGAGTGTAATTGTAACCCTAGCACATAAGTAATTAGTCCCTTTTATTTATGGAACACAATGCTGCCACGCATGCGCAGCGCATCCAGCCGAGCGCCAGAGTCGCCAGCGTTTGGCGTTTGTGCCTGGGCTTGTGTCTCTGGCTGTCAGGTGCCTGGGGGTCTTCCTTGGCGTAACATTCAAATGTCGAAAGCAACTCAAATTAGATTTTATTACTGAGCTGCTGCGGCTGTTGCTTGTGTACAGTAATGCCGATCCTTAAGCTATGCTGCACATGAGTGGTTCTTTGATGGCTGGCTCAAGTGCTACCTGCTGATGTTGCTCCTACAAGTGAGTTTGGAAAACAATTTTGAAACGACTTTCAGCTATATAAATAAACATCAGATGAAGATCGTATTGAGAAAGTTATGCATCATGTGATATAGAAGACTTATGTGAATCTCTTGAAGCCCCTAAGATTACTTTACGAGTCGATAAGCATACGAGAGAGAAGGTGGATGAGACTTCCCCATTCCTCATAGACATACTACGGCATACTTTCTGATAAGGCAACGTATAGAAAGTCTAAGTTAAATTAAAATTATGATTTTCCTAATTGAAGAATTCCTTAATATTATTTTCAGCTCTATAATTTTTTTATAAATAAAAAATAAACTTTTTAAGTATTATTCGGTTTTGCTTTATATAAATAAATAATATGCAAATTTCTTAGATATAAAAATGTTGCCTAAATACATATATCTATAACTGACTAAAGTCAGCTACTAACTCTCTCTCTCCCTCTCTCTCTCTCTCTCTCTCTCTCTCTCTCTCTCTCTCTTTCTCTCCCTCTCTTTGTTCACTTCCAGTAAAACAAATGTGAGCTGCGCACATCGAAGTTGTAGAAATGCAAGAGCATAAAATCCTGCCATTTGGTGGGCAATAATCTGTGAAGTTAAAGAAATTTGAAATTTAAAAAACTTCTCAACATTTTTAAAAGTATTTTTAAGATCTAACCTGAACAGCCAAACACTGAGTGCAAATATCTTAGGCACATAGATCATGCGCTCATTCAAGAGAACTCCTTTGACAATTTTCTCGGCTACATAAGGAGTCGACAGACCAGGATAACTCTTTGAGATGCTAAAAGAGAATTGATATAGTATATTTTATATATATATAGGCATATATATCTATCTACCCCGCATCGCTGAGCAGCGGCAAATCGCCGCTGGTCTTCATCAAGTAGGCGTTGGCCACAGTCGTGCGCACGTAGTCACAATCGGATAGGCGCAGCTCGGCCCTGAGAGCCTCCATAAAGCCCATTATGCCATATTTTGTAGCTGTATAGATGCCGGCGCCAGGCAGCGGTACGAGTCCTATATAAGCAATACAAAAATATACATATTTAATACAAAATAAACTTAAATTTTAATTGAAATATTGTGTAAGTCTCTCTGACCTGCCAGTGCGTTGACTGCCACCAAGTGTCCGGATTTTCGTGTTATCATCTTAGGCAAAAATTCCTTTGTTGTCTAAAATGAAATTAATATATTATATATGGGATAGATGATGAGGTGTGTAAGCGCAGCTCATATAAAATGGGTGGCCAAATAAGACTCATAGCAAAGTAAAGCATGAAAACTATTAAAAATATGACACAATTTCTGCTTATATATACATATGTATATATAATGTCAGCCTAATGGCGATCTTGAACTATTCCATAAAGGTACGCATAGATTGAAACTTAGTACTTGCGGCTGCATTCAAAGATGCATCGTAGATATGATAAAATAAGATATAGTATATAGAATATATTATTCAATCTGATTTTCTCCTTCTACACCTCTCGTAATAGATCGAACCTACCATAATGTAGGAGCCCAGATTAAGCTGCAGGATGGTATCGATCTCGTCGCTCTTTAGGTTCGGTGTCGACGTCATTGGCATCAGCGAAGCATTGTTGACCAGAATTTCGACAGGGCCCAGTTCCTTCTCCACCTTGACAGCCATCAGCTGCAGTTCGCGTGGCGACGACACATCATTCTGCCAAAAAAAAAAGCAAAACGAGTTCGATCGACGATCAAAATGAGCTCATTTCATTCGAGTGTCACTTACCTTATATGCCTTGGCCATGCAGCGTGGAATCTTCGACAGCAGCTCCACCGTCTCGTAGCAGCCTTTCGAATTGACATCGACGACGGCCACTTTGCAGCCTCTTCGGGCCAGCTCCAGACAGATCTCACGACCCAAGCCACTGCCACCGCCTGTTACCTAAAAAGTGCATAAATAGGCAATTAATTACACTGGCTAACATGTACTGGCTAACATGTACTGCAAAGTAGGCAAACAAATTTGTTTACGTAAAGCTCTTGACTATATCTGAAAGTATTATTTCTTAACTTCGAAACATATTTTATATTTTTAAAATAACTTTTTTTGGCATTGAGATATCGTCTGCTGAAGAGCGGCCTATGTAAGAGAAAGAGTTGTAGGTGAGGGTATAAGGCAGCTGATCAGAATATTAAACAATATCTTGATCAAAACTAAACATTTTTTTAAGATTTAAAAAGAGTTATGAAGGCCAAGATAAGTAGCTTAAGATACACTAATACTTATGTTTGACAAAATATAAAGTATCTTGAGTTTATACTGAACCATAGAGCCCAACTGCCGTCAGAGTTCCATAGAGCATGCCTTTGCATAAGTTAAGCCTAATGCTTGGCTGCCAACTGCTGTGGCCCAGTGTGATTTTCGTATGCAACTGTTGCCTACATACATAAATCTGGGTAAAATCATTTATACATATGTCCACACATGCTTTATGTATGCCCCGAAGCTTTCATTATGCAAACTAGTACAAATTAATTGGCTTTATTTGCAAACAATGAGCTACTCAGCTACTGTATGCACATGCAACTATGTGTGTGTATGTATGAGTGTGTGTGTGTGTGTGTGTGTGTGTGTTTAAATATCCAAAAACTGATTATGTTTGAGTTAAGTCTTGGTCGTAATTAAAATGATGTGACCCCCATTGGTCCAACGTCAATTGAACACTTGAACTACGTATATAAACTTAATTTTTATTAAAAACGCAAGTAAAAGTGCTTAAGACGAGCAGTGCTCGACGAGGGAATACCCTGAAATTTCGGTCTAGCAGCAGTAGCTGTGTTTCTTCTTCCCTAATGATGATAAAGCTATATAGATAATGTTTCACTGAAGAATTTATGATGTTAATTAACTAATCTTGAGGAAGTGAGGGCATGCAAATGGTATATCAGCTTTAATACTAAACTTTGCTTTGGGAGGGTATTTGGAAGTCAATTGGAATAGGTCATTTAAAGAAAAAGTACTCAAATTTGTTAAATCTATTTAATTTGACAGCTTCAGCTCTTAAATTCTACGGAATATGCTTTAATAACAAGCGTTTGCTATCGATTTTTATCGATTCTATAGGAAAAGGAAGAGTTATCGACTATTGGATTTAGGTGGGCTCTACAAGGAGTAATGCTTCAGGACACTAGCTATATAGATAGATGTCTTCATGAATATAAATATAAATCCAGCGGAACAAATGGACCGCCGAGATCAACTTAACTATTGAACCACATCAGGAATATGTATTAAATATAGTTCATGTAACTGACCACGCCTGCTTCTGCCTCCCAAAGAGAATCACAATAACCTCTCTCTCTCTCTCTCTCTCTCTCTCTCTCTCTCACTTTCACTTCATACAGAATTCCATTAAACTAAATACCTTTGCTGAAAACGTAAAAAGTTCACTCTGCGGAAGTCTTTATCTGTTTATCTCCATTTGATATTAATCTCGTTATCAGCATTTCTTTATCTATTTTTTTGGTTTTTTTGCGCATCTTCATTTGAAACGAATCTTGTTTTCTTTGCGTTTCTCATTGCTGTTGCCACAGACAGCGCGAAGCAGCGCAAACGTCATCAATTTGGTATGTAAACAAACATGTGTATGTGTATATGTATGTATGGATGTATGTGTGTATGTATGTATGTATGTATGTATGTATGTATGTATGTGTGTGTGTATGTATGTATGTGTGTATGTGTGTATATGTATGTATGTCTGTATGCATTAATGGAAAGAAAACAAAAGTGAAGTTCATAATCTTTTTAGCAAAGTACAAAAACCTGTTTGCCTCTCATTCGCATGGGTTAGCCAATATTTGTATCTGTGTAAGCCCGATATAGATATAAAGTATAGAACAAACTGAGCTTCGATGACGAATACCTGACGCTACTTACGACCCACCTACAAAACAGCATACGAATGGAATTCGAATAAAAAACACTCACAGCTTTATAGACGATACGTTAGAGCTGAGCTGTGTGTGTGTGTGTGAGTGTGCGTGTGTGTGCGTGTGTGTGTGTGTGTAGACTCATATACACATACATTCATCAGTTTTGGCAGCTGTCTTGACCTTGCCGTAACGGTCAATTGACTTGACATACGTTTAAGTATATGCATGCATGTATGTATGCATGAGTATATGCATGTGTGTGTGTGTGCGAAACATAAAATAGCACCACAAGCACTTGCTCAGACAATGAAGTTACGTTTCTTGGCGTGAACTCTAATTAACCTTAAATGCATTAAAATTATAAAAAATATATACATACATATATATTTCAAAATATTTTGCATTCATAAAAAATTATTTTTTCGTTATCGAGCCCTCTAGTGCATATGTTCCTAACTGTGTAGGCAAAAAATACATTTTAAAAATATTTAAAAATATGTTAATCTTAAAACTTTCAAATAGTTTTCGATATAGTATGTTTATCACTTAATTTTGTGATCCATTCATAAATATTTTCATGAAACACTATGCGAAAAGTAAAATAGCACCACTAAACATGCAGCAAACATTTTCTAGTCTTCAATCCAACAAACAAAAATATGAAAATATATAGTTTTTATTTTTGTACATTTTCATATTTAGGTGGCATACCTCAGAGTGGTGCTATTATTTGCTTCCCTCGACCCATGCCTTATACAGTTTAACGGCCATTCATTTGATATGCAAAACTCATCTAAGAGCAGCAGCCGAATATGGATTGACATCATTTATATATAGACTCGTTGACTATTTAAGGTACGCCTGCCAGAAATGCTTTGTTTTAATACAAAGCAACAACAACAACAACAGCAAGAACAACACGAAAGCGACGCTATGGAGCCACACCCTTTTGGTTGAACCGCATGACATGGGTGAGAGGTAACTGTATGCACATACTATATAAAAAACTACATGTGCCGTTACACTAATTAATTTAGCTATGTAATACAACTGGATGTACAAACATTTGTGTGCATTTGAAGTATTAAGAAACTATTTGCTATATGGAAATCAAGAGCAATGTGAGCTGCGGAACGAAAGCGGGCCCAGCTGACTGCACAATACGCGCTCAAGCTGAAGAGTCAAATGGAATGCTGAAGATGTGCCCCTAGCGAATAGGGTATATATCAGTAGTATATATATAGAGGAGATCTAGAGGGATACAAATTCAAAACTGATTTCAGCTCTAAGACTAGAGTAGTTGTTGCTAAAGCCCAGTTTGCCACGCCTATTTAAGCTTTAGTACATCTTCAGAGCTGATCTAGCAGATTTTGTACTTCTAGCTCTAAAACTGTCCAAGTCGTGATATTACTCATTTAACCATGCCCACAATGGGCGTAGTTCTATATAACCTTGATTTTATCCAGATATACACGCATATATATAGTCTCCAACTGCAGTTGAGACATATACAAAAGGTGTATGTATGTAAAAGCTCCCACATTGCCACGCCCCCACGTGGGCACTGTCATAGACAAGTGTAAGCTCGAGTTGACGTCAAGCCTCGCGTCACACGAGACCTGGGCACCAAAAGCCAATATACTCCTACTCTCCAGCTAATATGCCATAACGCAACAGCACACAACTCTCTTTGAGCTGCACGCCCTGGAGAGGCTTACCAGTGCCACCTTGCCGCTGACGTCCTTCTCCTTGAGGCCCAGGGCGAACAGGTAATCCAGCAGGTGCTTGAGGAACACGGCGAACAGCACGAACGGCAGCAGGCAGAGGAACACAATTATTTTCAAATTGTAGACGAGACGCGTTGTCTCATCGTTGCGATGCGCCAGGGCCGCGGTGGGCGAGGGCGTGGCCGACGGAGCCGTCGTCGAGCTGGGCGCTGCACTCGATGTGGTCCGTGTGATTGTTGTTGTGGTAGCTGTTTCCACCATGTTTATGCAGTTGCATAAAACAAGCTTATATATATATTTATATATATAGTATTATTTATTTTGTATTTATTTTATCCGTTAGCGACGATGGCACCAACCGCACGTGCGCTGAGCTAGCAATATGAAATAAAACTAAAAACAAAGCGCTCAACTTTTCGTACTCTTTACAAGCTAACTGCAGATCGCTCTCTGGCAACTTTTTCACATACGTCGAGTTATCTTGTTTGGTGTATCAAGCCGACAAGTCGGCTCTCTCTCTCGCTATAGGTGCTTGGCTTTGACTTTTTTTCGAGTGGAATTCGATGAGAGAGAGAGAGAGGGAGAGCGATTGCATGTGTAGACAGTTTCACCTGATGTCTTGAGTACGACTCCACAAGCATTGAACATACATAAGTGGTTAACGAAAGCTCAGCGGTGAGGGAGTGCTCGACTAGCACATACCCTTCATATGCACATATTTTATATACCTTTCCTTAGAGATATATTTAAGGTATGTTAGAGATGCTCAGCTGAACCTGAGGCAGTAGCAGACTAGCATATACCCTTTATATACAAATTGCCTTTAACTGACGATAATTTATATCTGAGGACTAGCACATACCATTCGTATACAGACAGTTTTCCATTACATATAGCTCAAGCTCTAAGGTTTAGATAGAGTATAATAATAGGGCATATTCGACTAGAAGATAGTATGAAACCAAGCTTCTGCTTCAATGGTACAGAGATCGAGACATTCATACAACCCGACAGATGGAGTAGCTTAACTTTACTTAGCCATTGAGATTGATCAAGAATCTATATACTATATAAAGTAAGTCGGACCTTTCGACGACGAATGTAAATCGGTAATGCCCCATCTCACTCTACACAGGGTATAAATAGAAGATGTTGCATTCATTCTTATGTATCGCATTATTACTGATATTTTTGAGTCGAGATCAACTTATTTTGCATTAAATATATAGATAGTATTAGTATATACATATATATACATATATGTATAATCATTTATCTACTAAAATGTTGAGACGCCCTTACATTTTTTCACTTTTTCACCTTTGAGTAAAAGTTTGAGTTGTTTCGTGGAATTCACTCAAGCATTTGGTATTGCAAACAGGTTTGCCAACCTTTCGATGGCGATGGCGATGGCGATGCCTCTCGAACTTGCAAAGAGAAAGCCGTTAAAATTACAATATTGCGAGTGAAATATAGATTGAATATAAATATAGTTTTGATTATCAATACAAATTACGTACTTATTGATTAAATTACATGTGACTAAAAGCAAGAAAGAAAAATCCAACATCTGCTGGCTGATCTTTGACTTTCTGCACATGTTCTCTGTCGAACGAGGAAATTTATGAAAAAAAAAATTATAAAAAATGTTTAACAGCCACTTTCGACATGATGCAGACTATAGCAGATGTTCGCTATATTTAAGCCTAGAGAAATTTATTTTTGACAGATATTTGCTATCAGGTAGCTGCCACCACAGAAACCTCTCATAGGCACAACTTCTGCCTGTTAAAATATTTTGGTTGGTAGTTAAAAATCAAATAGAACAAACATATATTCAATTATATTGCTAAGGATCTAAGAATCTAAGGTAAAATATATACATGACAACAAATCTTGCAGCTTATCTTAGATTTAAAGTTCCATTCAGTAAGATTTTACTCTAATGCAGGCATATTATTTTATGATTGTACAGACCAAAATGATTTACTTACCTGAAAAACCCTCCATATATTTTAATTTTTAATATCAAAAAAATTAATGAAAGAATACATTTGAACTCCCTTAAGACCACTTTATTTCTAAATAGACTATATTTCTCAGAAATTCGGTTTATTTCCTTCAAAACTCTTCTTTGCTTTTTATATAAAGTCTCAAAGTTTCAGTTAAAACATTTATCACATTTACCTATGTTATTATAATACATTAATAAAGTGTTCATGTTGCTCAAACAATAATCATATATGATATATAATAGATTTATCCACATAATTATTTTTTTAGGTGAACAAATATATTTTTATAAAATTGTAAGTATTTTCATTTATTACAGTTTAAAAACAGGTAAAAAAATATTTATGAACTATTCAAATATAGTAATATTGAAATATACACGTATATTTGTACATACAGTATAACAGTAATATCTACATAGATACATAAAAAAGTATATTATATATGTGTATATATCTAAATATATCTTTCATATGCATTTTTAAACTTAACTTATTATTTTAAAATATATCCTTAGGAATGATAACTATTCCACTTAAGCGATTTTAAAACCTAATACGAATTAAGTCTAGTCAACACAGCCAAACTACGGCAACTTTAGAGCACATTCTGAAAATAATTAAGAAATATATTATAATTAGAAGAACAAATTAAATCAATTCAATAATTACTTTTCAAGTTCAGCAAATTTTTCGCATGCTGACGCAGGCTTGAGCTTTGTGGACCCCGCAGCAAGGCAGCGGCCGCCTTCTCAATAATGCCCTCGATGCTCTGCAGTAGGAACTCCTTCTTTTCGCACGTTATAACTAGACGATAGTCACCGTCTAGTGTACGCGAGACTTGCCAATCAGCAGGCAGAGACACCACATCGATGCTATCGTTGCTCTCGTTCTCCTCTTTTACATCCTCGCTCAGCTTTGTGCGACGATATTTTCTTTTGGGATTCGGTCCATCTGCTTCATCATCTTCTGAAGCAGCCGACAATTGCTTTATTTTATTTTTCTCCAGCTGCCGTTCATCCAGATTGCGATCGCGTTTCGGACACGTGCAAATCTTCAAGTATAACACCTGCTGACCTAGTATATCGCCACTGAAAGTATAACTTAGATTAGTTCAAATAGATTTTTGGCTTAGTATATGGCTTACTTGCTGTTCTCCAAGCAGAAGACTAAACAAGTTTCCTTGCGGCCAAAGCATGAGTTTTGACACGAAAAGCTAAATGCCAGCGTTTGACGCACAAAGCCGCCGCTGTGCTGGCTGGAACGACTCATATTTAGTGGCACAAGTACAGAGTATCTCTCGCCAATACTCTTCCCAGTAGCCGATCCGCAATATATGGTATTCGGATTCTCACAGCGCAGCAAACTTTCCCGCATGCTCTCATTGCCTTTTACTAAAAGAAGAACAGAGAAAGAGTTGATGGAGAGCAGGTGGATTGGATCTCTATACTCACTGGGATCTGTGCTCAAGTGATTCTGACAGCGCAGCACTGGTCCGCTGACATCTTTGACGAAGCACAGAAACGCACGTAAATTCAGCGGTTGAATTGGCATTTTGGTTTTGAACTTGACATCAATATTGAAAGTCTTATTCATGCGCAAGTACAGCTTGTTCAACGGTATCGAGAACATCCAGTGCGACTTCGGCGGCTCATCCAGCACCATGCTAAACTGATAATCCCCATTGTTGTGATTCTCCAGTTTGGGCAGCGAGCCTATCTGTGTCTTGATATCCTGCAGCATCATTTCACGCAAAACAGATTGCTGGAATGTAGAACAAAAATATATATAAATTAAAATACATTAATGAGCTCAGTTAACAAAAGCATCGAAGTCTTGTATAGACGTACAGCGACTACAGTAAGATATCACACACTTGTAGTTGAGCTCCATTGTAATTGGGTAATTGATTAATCAATAACAAGATTTTCAGATATGTCAAGCTATGTCACATGTCAAGCACGAATCATATTGATTGATTGAAATTACTGTTTGGCGTAATTCAGAGGCTCTAAGAGAACATCAAACAATTAAGAGTATCCTAGCATGGGCTTGCTCGACCAGCAGATACCTCGCAACTAGCCTTGAGCTGCTTTTAATGAGTTATCGTAAGGACAACTCCATATCTCATCATATCCAATAAGTAGAGTGACTAAGTCTGAGTTTCACTGTGCTATTAACAAACTAATATACCCTCTTCAAACCAGGGGTACAGTATCTACAAATTACACTAAAATGTGAACTGAAAAAGTTTAGTCTGAATCAAAATCTCAAGTGCAATGGGTTTTCTGGACATACGTTTATCGCGCCAGCCCATTCATGGCAAAGGCAAACTAGTTCACGCTTTGCTTATTATGCTCATAATCATGTTGACGTTCTTTGGGCTGTTCGCCAATCGGTTTACGTTGCGCGGTCGCCAGCGTTTCGTCTTCTCCAAGAAAATGTTGGCGTATGCCATAATGGTGACGGCGATATTTATGAGCATCTACGTACGACAGATCTATCAGGATTATATCAATTCAGAGCTTAATCTACGCGATGCTGTCAAACTATATAGCTATATGAATATCACGGTGGCAACTATCAACTTCTTCACGCAAATGATAATGAGCAAAACGGCTGGTGAAATGATGAGCACAGTTCCCTTGTTCAAGACATTGAATGAACTGCATATTGATAGCGGCGCTATACGGAAATCTGTGATGCTGGCAGTAGTTAAAGTCCTCGGTTTCCCGCTGGTTATGGAGTTTGCTTTGGTCATGCAGCAGAGGCGGAATGAACCGGATCTCTATTGGACCTGGTCGCTGTACAAATTGTTTCCAATGATTATATCTAACTTTTTGAATAACTGTTACTTTGGGGCCATGATGATAGCTAAGAACATCGCAGAAGCCGTAAATCAGAGGCTTACAATGGTAGTGGATCAGGTGAATAGTATGCAACTGCCGATAAATAGAGATCTTCACTCGAAATACTATCGCATACAGAGATATTGTACATTGGCGGACGAACTGGATGAGCTGGCAATTAAATATAAGACTATTTGCGTGAAGAGTACAGAGTACATGGCATTAATGTCACTCTCCATAATTCTGTCATTGATTTGCCATCTGCTGGGCATTACAGTTGGATTCTTCAATCAGTATTACGGCATAGCCGAGGCAGTCATCGGAGGCAAGCAATTCGATGGATTTGGCGCCCTCATCAATTTGGTTTTCCTGACGATATCAATTTTGGAAATAGGCCTGCTCACTTATGTGAGCAACGATATTTTAAATGTAATTCGATCCACGGGCAGCTCGTTGCAACAGATCGATCTACAAAACGCTGATTGGCGCTTTCGACAAAGTGTTCACGCATTCGCCCTGCAGGTCAATACAATCAAGTATAAAATCAAGCCAATGGGATTGTTCGAAATTGATATTTCTCTTATAACGAGTGTACTCTCTGCAGTAGCCAGTTTCTCGCTTATACTCGTACAATCCGATCTCTCGCAGCGCTTTAAGTAGTCAATTAATTACCTGACTGAATTGCATCAAATTGCTGGACTGCAAAGAAAATAAAAATTAATTAATTGAAATAAAAAGCATTTAATTTTTAATACTCACGTTTAGACCTTGCAGAAAGGCCATCGGCTCCATGGGCCTGCAAATATTAATACATTTAAATATTCGTTAAGTTAGTGTGGCTATAATTCGATTGCTAAGTAAAAATGTATTGACTACTTTGCATGTTTTGCAACACTGAATGCAAGTCCTTTCGCAAATTCAAGTTGATTTTTGAATAAAAATGTTTAACCTACATACTGCACTTAATCTATTGCTTACATATCGTCTATGTCATTTCCAATGATAATATTCTCCTGCGATGCGGAGACAACTGCATCAAAAGTTTCCGGCTCCTCCACAACCTGCGCAGCTGCCCTGCAAATAATATATACAAATACACACACACACACAATCAAACATTATACAAACTACATTGATGCAACAGCTTGTTTGTTTGCAATCACTGATAACAATTATATAATACCTTTTCCTCTGGCGAGACATAGTAAATTCAATGTATTCACACTTTTGCAGTAAATCTTTGCATTTATGTGTGCATTTATTTGTGTTTATTATTTTTAATCGCAGAAAGTTAACAAATATGTCTTCTTCTTTCCATTTCGTCAATCACTATGTGGCGCAACAAACAGCTGATCTGGTGGCTGCAGCTATCGCAAGCAGCTGCTATCGATATATTGTGGAGTATAAGAAAAACGGGCTGTAATCGATATTTTCTGTTAAATTTGAATTTATTCAACTGTAAGCATGTTCATAGAATAAATTACAAAGATGCCTTAAAATTTATTTAAATACACTTGCGCCACGATAAAGTGAACAAAAACAATAACTTAGCAAAAAAAGCAATCATATGTACAAGTTTAAAACAAACGTTAAACATTCAACAATCAACAATATTAAGATTACTTAAGCTTAGCCCTGTTTTATTGTTGTATCAATATAAGCATCATTTGGCACCCCCGTGTCTGTCGTCAGATCAGAAACTGTTGCCACACGTTTGTTCGAATGCCTGGAAAAAAGAAAATAAAATAGTTATATTTATATATGCGATATTTAATAGTGTGATATAATAAAATTTAGTAAATATTAATAGTGTTATAGACTATATTCAAAAGCTTGAAAGAGTTTTTGCTACTTTTTTCAGTTTTATAAGCGTATAACAATTTTCAATATAACACATTTTCTCTATTACATATAACAGTTTTTTTTAAAAAAGATAATTTATATTTACCTGTAAAATACGTAATGTTGAAGCATGAAAAATATGTCGAAGAGCACTGAGAACAGGCCGAGACCAAACTTGGTTGGATCACCAAATATTGAAGCCCAGTCGTCTATAAATAAAATATTTTAAAATTATCATTATATAACAGTTTGTTTCTGATTTTTCTATTGAAAACAATTTACCGTAGTTGTGAGCATTTAATAACATTTGCAGCATACTCAGTGTGCCGCCAGTGAAATCCAATAAAATATTACCAATACTCCTAAAGAAATAAATGTATGCACATGTATAACAGTTTGACTTTCTCAAACTAATTATCACTATTATACATACCATCCTTCAGTACTTTTTCTCTTATAGTTCATAAGCGCTTGAGGAATGTATTTAATAATCGTAATCGTCAGTTTAATATAGCTATATAGATAAATGGAGCACATTAGTGTTAGAATCAAAATATTTATGCATGTAGCTCTATCATACCTGCAATAGTACAGAAAATCTAGCCAGTGTATAACATCTCCGCCAGCCAGTCCTGCTGATACGATCACCACAAGCGCGAAGAGCGACAATAGACCACATGCGATTTTTGATACTCGTTGCTGTCCACGCTGTGATGTGAAAGGGAATCAAATTTTACTTTCTCTATTTACTCTTAAGCAAAGCAGAAAACTGTTATATGAAACAGCGCTTATGAGCTAATGTTATACATACGTATAACAGAATTCGAATAGAAATTTTAGATTTGCCTCTAAATAATTTATCTGGATCAGAATTCTATTATACTTATGTATAACAGTTTTTCCAAACTGTTATATACAGCAGCTGAAGAAACATTACAGTACAGTACAGTGTAGTACAGTGCAGTGCAGTGTTCTATATCATCTCATCAAATAATTACCTCAAACATGAAACACTGTCCGATCGTAATGCAAGTGGCAAACATGGCATGGAGTGAGAAGACGACATCGTTCAGCATAACCGGATTAACGCCGCGCGGATGCCGTTCGGCGTATTCGTTTTGCAAACCTTTGATAAAGTAGAGTCCGCAATTGAACATGCTGTAGAGAGTGAAGCCAACGATGTTCAATGTTAGGAAATCAAAGTTCAGGCCCTCAACCGATTTTCGTTTATAGTTGATCCAGATCTGTGGATAGAAGGATACGGACCAGGCCACAAAATATATCCAGCCAAAGACAATGGACGAATATATTATGGCCTCCGACTTGGCCACCAGCACACGAACAAACAAATCTGCAGTGCTGCAAGGATAGATGGAGAATACTTTCAGATTATATGTACATAGGTTTATATGTAGATCTACTCACATTGATACATCAATTGAACTGCTCTCTGCTGTAACCTCCACATGACCCGCCGCACGACCCGTTACGACTATAGTTTGTTCACCTGCAGTGCCCTTAAGGCATATGAAGGAGTCGGGGTGCAGATCCAAATGATTCTCATATTGCTTGATCAAATTCACATTAATATCTTCTTTTAGTTCCTCACTGTGGAATCATAAGAAACAGATTTGAGATTGAATTAGAATAAGCAGACAACAAAGTGTCCAAAATCGTTTCACTGCACTTCCTATATCTATTACATCCTTCTTCTATACTCTCCACTCACCTGACATGGACCACAAAGCTTTTATTGGCATTTACCAACACTGTCAAGTCGTGAGTGTCAACTGTTAGCACATGATTTGCAGCTGCTCCTGATAGTCCAATTGTAACTGAAATCGATAAGAAAACAGATTTATTTTTAGCATTTGACTTCTTTAAGTTCTTAAAAAGAAAGTAGAAAAAACAACAACAACAACTTACTGTACAACACAACAACAAGTACATGCCGCAAACGATAAAACATTTTCTTGCCGTCTTAAAACACCTGCTAATTAAATTGTTTCGTTACCATTTCAATTACCAAAAGCTACAAATAGAAAACGTAAAAGATAAAAGTTAAAAAATTAAAAAAAAAAAACAAACAAAAGTCTTAAAAAATAATTATGACAAGGAAAATTTTTTAATATTTGTTTATTAATATTTAAAAATACATATATTCATAAAATATATATGTATATAATAAATAAAAATTAAATTATTAAAAATTAATAATAATTAATAAAATAGTCATAATAATCGAATAAAAAATAAATTAAATATTTAATTTATATAATTTATAAAATATGACTGAATAAAAAAAAATAAGCACATAATAAAAAAAAATTTAATTTATTATTTAACTTTAAATTTTAATTTATGTATATTTATATATTATGTAAAATATGAACGAACGGAAAAAATAAATTAATTAAATAAATGAGTATATTAAAAAATAAAATTTTGTTAAATTAAATATATTATTAACTTTCATTTAAGATCAATAAAAAAATCTTTAAATTTGCCTTATGAATACATTCACATTATTAATATATTTCTAAAAAATAATAATGTTTAATAAATATTTATTAAATAAATTTAAGTATATAATAGACTTATGCAATAAAACAACACTTGTAGGAATACAAAAACTACAAGTTCTCTAAGCAAATTTAAATATAAATACTAAATACTAAATGTATATAAGAGTGTATGTGTTTGAGCATGTGTATGCATATCTAAGCAAATTTAAATACATATACTTAATACTATATATGTGTATGTACATATAAGTGTGTATGTGTTTGAGCATGTGTGTGCATAAATACAGTATTTAGCTGGAATTTTCTTAATTGCTTTGCATTTCGCAATCTATTTTTATTTACAATTGTAATTCACTTTGTTAAGAACTTCAGTTCAACAGCTCTTTGTATGAATGTGCGAAATTGGTTCTTATACAGATATATGTATGTACATATATAAAGATATATGCAAATAGCGAATATATCTTCATTGTGTTAATTGAGAGTCGTACAGTCAATAGGCATTCAGGCCACAACATTAACAGGCAATCAATTCTGAAAGGAAATTGAAGATCTGAACAAATAGCACATAAAGCAAATTGTGCGTAGTCCGGAAAACAATTTGATCAACAATCGAACTTAAAGGGCTATAAAGAATCTAGAAACGACTGAAAATCTGTGTAAAGCGTTTAAGCTTTTACTCAAATGTAGTTTGAGGTAGTGCTAATATTTTTACTCTACTTTCAATACTATACTACATATATGGGTCATCTACACATATTGCAAAGTCAGCCAAAGTCAACTCGATTCCGGCACAGTAAGAACTGTGCTCAACACTTACTCATTCAGTTAAAACAGTTGAGTTGATTGAAATATTGATATAGCCACAGATCTAGGAGTTGATAAGTTGAGAGAGTCTTACAGTTCTTGCTGTAAGCAAGCTCTAAAACTGTGATAGATATAGTCTCAATTAATTTGCCATGATCCCTAGAAATATATTCACTTTATCAGACTTTATTGTAAATTCCAGATTTGAAGTCTTAATAAGACGAATGCGCGTTGCAACAGATATATTATATAATTATACTCTCTTTGTAATTTGGTCAGATTTAACACTTTCTGAGAACTCTTTTTTGAGTGATCAGTTATATGTATATCCCGCAACAATTTCGAGAATGATTTATTATTTTTTTTTTATGTATCAAAAAGCCCGGCCTTTTCGCTCGCTCCACAGTATGACAATAAAAGCCGCTCAAAAAACGAAAGCAAAGCTTTTATACTTTTTTTTTTACATTCCCAAGCCCAACTAACAACAATCTACAGCGAGTCATATAGAGTCATAAACCTACCACACACACATACATATACATATACATATATATATACATACGCACACTCATGTGCCATATGTGAGCACTATCAAAAGACGCGCGTACACAATTGTATCAAGTGACAAATACAATCACAGAACTTCATATGGCGGAGGTTCTACAAATCAAGCCACCTTGACTATGACATGCTGCACTCTATAAAACAAGTAAAAAGCTTACAAACGGCTACCACCGACTGCACAATGCTCGTTCAAAAAAATTTTAGAATATGCTAAACATGAAAATTTTACAATTCAGAGTTCTAGCAGATGAGCAGGTGATGATTAGTGCTCCAGATGAAAAATTTGGGATCTTAACTCTATAAAACTAATGAAGATATGAACTTTTTATGCTATCTCAGCCCGAGTAATGCTTTTATGAAAGCCATAGTCAGCTCAGTGAGTAAGGATTTGTTAAGTTTATCATAGAAATAGTTTTCCTAATGAGCGTAAGTCCCTCAATGGGGAAACTCTAGTTTATGCAAAATATAGCACACTAGTAATCCCCCATTCGCCACGCCTCTAACCTAAGCCTATACTAAAAACTATAATTTTTGACACGCCTCTAGGGGTCGTATTCAAAAATGTTAAAACACTATCGTACAGCACTATATGCAGAGTTTCGCTTCAGAGGCGATAACAGGCATTGAGATGAATGCCAAGGCGAACTAATATCAACTTTTCACTATGCGAGCGGGTATTCAGATCTGAAAGGCTTATCAGCGGAGCACTCGTATTTCAAATTTCATCTCTTCTGCTCCGGGCATGTCAACGGACGTGGGTAAACACGGAATACGCCGTATATGAAATCCAACGGAGCACTAAATATATGTATATGTTTCACTTGATAGATCAGATGAAAGGTTAACACGAACCTATGCACATTCCATATTGGAAAAATGCAATTCACAAGAAGCCAATATACTCGATTGACTATCTGAAAGAGTCTAGTCTATTTCGGATTGGCTGTTCATTCAGATATTTGTTGATAGCGCGGCCAGATGACTGGCAAAACTTTGTATACAACATCCTGAAAATAAACTTATCAGACGAGCTGATAAGGCTAATCGGGCTAGTTACAATATGCTAGTTGCTGTTGTTGTTGTTGTATTAGTGATGCATGCTGCAATAAATTGGCTAATCAAATTGATTGCGGTAATCAATAATGATTCGAACTATAGCTGCAGACACACAAAGTTTGCCGACAGCACACAAGCTGAAGAAAGGGAAATGTATAAATACGATTCTTGGAGAATTTACACTTTATGGCGGCTATAACGTCTGTATATATAACTCTCAAATATTTGCTGACCTAAACATTTGTATAAATAGACAATGCAAATATATTAGCCAATTCTGCTTTTTCCGATATCGTTTTACAGCCGGATTAGAACTTTCACTTGAAAGTTGGCTAACGTTGGAAATCACAATAACAAAGTATCTAGGCGACATTTATTTTATGTGTATATCTATGTATATATATGCACAACATTTACGCACTCACAGATCGGCGATATGAAAAACAGTTTTACAACTCGAATCGAGAACTAGAAAACATTTTCGTGCTGGGCTGGAGCAACGTGCACAACTTACTTACCAATCGCTAGCTTAAAGTGTGTTCAACGATACGCGACTCTCAAGTTACTGAGGCACCATACAACAGTGCCGCGACACTTTATATGAAGCGGGCTAGTGTGCGTTGGTCGGATGTGCGCGACTACCAGATACCCACTACTAAGGGATGCACTGTGAACTAGCACAGCATGCAGTCTGAATCAGAAAAACACACATACTGCTTCTATAATATTCCTGCCACACAACTTCCCATCGATTATAGCCTCTCAAAATATCTTAAGACTTCTAGAAGATCGATAGCATTTCTAAATGATTTTATAAAAATTCTAATTCTGTAGAAGACTCTAGTCGCTGTATAGCGCTAGATATAATCCATCTGAGATTGGCTTCTGGCTGTTACATGCACTTCGAGAATATCAATATACCCGCATTACCCATGGGTTTAGGGTAGTATGAAGCTCACTTTGCTATGGGAGTGCTAGACACTCTTCAAGCGCTCGATCGTGCATCGATTGTTGGTGCTTCTGTTGTTGTCGTAGTTGACTCGCGACTCGAGTCGAGTTTCGCGTAATGAAATAGTACTTCGTTTTCTATAAATAATACCCACTTCAAAAACACACACGGCTTTTGTAAACCCATGTACCCATTGACATATATTTTCGTTACAGATTAATTTACCTGCACTAATTGGCTGAACGCCTCTTGGTCTTAGGCTTCAATTTAATTGAATATCGTATATTTAAAATCGTAAATCGTATATTTAAACCATAAATATTTATATTAGATCGAAACCGGAACACAAGCACTAAATGTGCAATTATAAAATAATTTAGTCTGTGCTAAAGCAAGCTTTAACTGCAATTGAAAATTGAATTTTTGTTTCATATTCCATTCGTTTTTAAGTCAAGTTATATCACAGTTTACAAACTGATTGAAATTCTTTCTCTTTAGAAATCAAAACGAACTGCCCATGAGTTGGTCATGGGCTGGTAAAACTTATAGGGTATTTCGTTCCTGCTCCGCAACTCATTGTAGCTTATTGTGACCCGCAAGTCGATTCTTTTCCAAGATTAAAGCACGGCTGCAATGCGAAAATAAAATTGGAATTTGCTGAGTCAAGATTTTGGCAATTTCGATGTAAACAAACACTTACCGATAGCGCTCGTAGTAGCCAACGATTGTGCCGAGCTCCTGCTTGAAGAGGCGCACCAGCATGCTATCGAAACCCTCGAGCTCGGGCAGGCTGAACATGTTGAACTGCAGCAAGTGATCCTTGGAGGAGTCCGCCTCTGAGTACACGGCCAGCCACTTGGGTATCTCCTCAAGCAAGTAGGGATTCGCTGGCACCAGAGCGTTATGCGTATGCGCAGGCGGTGAGTATAACGGCGCCTCGGGCCGGATTGCCTTGGGCGGCTCAGCGGATGTGGTATAAACGTAATAAGACGTCAGGCAAGGATGTTGCCTTTGGCACTGGCCGGTGTATTGATTTTCGTAGTAGGTGCCATGCAGCTTGGAGACAACACGACGCCAGCCGACTGGCAAGCCCTCGCGCTCCAACGGATGATTCCAATGCGTGGTATGTGCATTATGGTCAATATAGTACTTTCGGCCATGCAATGTGTACTGCGTGGCCCAACCCGGGGGCAGTGGCAGCTCTTCGCTCTCGGTCAGCGACTGCTGTGAGGAGACCTTTTGCAGAGCGCCATTGCTGTTGCTGTCGGCAGCAGTGCCGATAGTCGAGTTGCTGGCCGCAGGCGGCGCGTAGAGTGATTGCACGGAGCTGGAGGCGATTCGAGTGCTGCCCGAGCTTCGACCGCGTCCACTTACGCTCAGCGATGCGCTCAGTGGCACTGGTAAGTGATGATGAAATTGCTGATGATGCGCATGTTGGTGTGGATGATGTTGATGATGCTGATGCGGATGTGTAGCCGATGATGCTGTCGTGTTGCTGTAGATAGGAGATTCGGAACGCTGCGATTGCGTTACCCGCATCGAAGACACACGATATGGATTCTCGTATATGGGATACGAATCGCTCGAATAGCTGCCTATCATATGGCCAGCTAAGTGCTGCTGCTGCTGCCCAAGTGGAGCTCTGTGAATGTATTAGGCAAATTCCTTTTAACACAAATTAAAACCGAGTATATGTGGTTAAATACCTCATGAGTGAAGCGTGTTGTTGCATGGGAGTTATAGCGAATTGGGCTGGCCTTTGCAGCATATTGGCGAAGGAGGCTCCCAGCAAGCCCTGATCGATGTCGTAGCCCGGCGCACCAACGGGTTGCGTTTGCTTCTGCGTCGAGTAACTGCGCTGGAAGCCTCTAGTGGGCGTCTGGAGCAGTGGGGAGGACTGCTGACGTCGCATGCGCTCCATTTGCTCAATGTTGACATAGTTACTTTGCTGAAACTGAGTATTGGACGTTGTCGGTGGCTGCAGCGTCTGTTGATTATTATTATTATTGGTGTTCAAGGGCATCTGACTTTGGGCTCGCCGCGCATGATAATAATCGGGCTGAACATCGCTGCATGAGTACGTATTGCGACTAGAGCTGGAGCTGCGCGGTTTGAACTCACAGCTGGGTGACGTGCTGGCGCAGCGTTGCAATGACTTCTTCTTGGCACGTTGATTTTGTTGGTCTGGGTAGGAGGTCCAGACATTTATTACCGGTATTTCGGGTGGCGTGTCCTTCTTGACATATTTGCCCACAACGCCTTCTTTATGTGCCTGCGATTTGTCTTTGCTTCGGCGCGAAAGCATCGTCGGTTTACGATTACACAGCAAAATTGTTAAATAGTTCATGCAACGCAGACGTCGTGAATTAACTTAATTATATATGTATTTTTCGTTTTCTTTCTTCTTTTTCTTAATGTTCACTAAACGAACTACTAATTTATGCCTAACTAAAGTATTTTGGTTCTTTCGATCAGTCGATGCACGAACTTGAGCGAACAGCTTAGTTCCGTTCAACTAGTTCCGCTAAAAATCCTTGATCCAATATGTAAACTATGCAATTGAATGAACCGAACGTAATTAAGTAACTGAAGCAACTAATCAACAATATAATTATCATAAAACTAATTAAAATCAGCTACCGTGACTGTAAATTGGAAATCTTCTAATTGGTTCAAAATGCATTTTAACAGAACCTCAAATGTTAATGTTATTCTTCTATGTTCCAACATTTCATAACGATGAATCGATATTTATGTAACGTTACTCATTGCATGACGTTGTGTCAATCAGTAATTAACACCACAGCCTTAAATATTATTTACACCTTTGATACAAATATCTTTCTATGCAAGGTTAATTTATTGACTACTACAACAGAAGCATAAATGTCTACTATTTAGGTTTAAATTACAAAAATCAATTTCCGACTGTCTGTCTTTCAAAACCTATCGATAGATGAAAATTCATCGTCATTGCCAGCTCGTTTCGAATTCTTCAGTTTATTTTCGATTTTAAAGATTTGTTATAGCACGTCATAAATGTTTATAATTTCAATCAAAACACTTATAATATCATGCTACACAAGATGCACCTATGCGCTTAATGGTGTCCATGGGCTTCAGCCTCCAACTGCTCCTTGGATTTGTAGCCAACTTGTTCCTCAGGTGTGTGGGGCCAGAAAGTGGGCTTGTTGAGGGGATCCAGTGCGGTTTCGGGGAATGCATCACGATAATCTTCCATTGTCATCTGATCGTATGGCAGCAATGACTTCAAATGAGCGATATCCTTCTGGTAGTTCTGGATGCGCTGCTCGGATGCTTTCTTGTAGCTACTAATCTCGGCCTTCGACGCCTCGATTTCGCCATCAACCTGCTGCGAGACAGTGTCCTTAGGGTAGGGCACTTTCAACGCATCGTATTGCTTCTGGAAGTTATCGACCAGTCCAGAGACGGGAATCAGCTTCTTGTAGTGCGCCCAATCGATTTTTGGTGGATTCTCTGGGTTGGCCATCACGGCACGCACATAAATGTCCGACTTTGTCTTGAAAGCACCGAAGCTGCTTTTCTGGTTAGCGGGCACACGCTCGGCCAGAGCGGACCAGTTGATCGAGGACTGAGTGATGCGGCGTGCTGCCATTATTATTATGTTCAATTCTGAAAGCAAGCAAAATTCATGAGACACGCATTACATTAGAGTACCAAAAGTTCTGTTTTAAGCTTTTTTGCTTTTTTTCAGCCATGCACAGAAAATCTGTTCTGCAATAATTATGTAACTTAATTGCAGCACTAAAATTTTCATAATTGCAAACAAGAGTTTATCAAAGGACATTATTTTTTATTTCTTTCACGTGTATTACATTCACAAGGAGAGTTCCTTAGACCGAATTATACAATTTTATTAGGTTTTATTTTACACACGATTTTGCACACCACTTACTTCAACAAGATAATAAATATCGAATCAGATGGCAGAAGCAATCGAATATTTCTCGTCGAAATCCGATTGCATAGTGGAACTGTCACTTTTCTCTAGTCTCAACAACTGGTCACACTCAATAAACACATTTGGGTTATCAATTGGTTGAAAACATTGCATTTAATAATATTTATTAATATGCTTAAGCTTTTGCCTCAGGCATTACAACAGACGCGTGCCCTATCATCGGCGACTGCATCGGTGACGCGACTACATCGTTCTGTCTACTGTCGCGTTTATCCGACAGTTGTTGTGCACCCGGATGGATCCACAACTAACATTCGATATCACGAGCCCCGCAAAATCATCAAAGTAATTATATAAGATGAAATTCAATTCTGAGAAAGTTACTTACATATTGTTTATATTCCGTTTAGCTGCCATTGGATTTAAGTACGTTGTCCGAAGCGGAGCGTAAATCACGTTTGGAAGCTCGAAAGCCGCGTAAAAAGGTCAAGATCATGGATGAAGTGGATGACAACTTTAATGCGAGAAAGTATATGAAATATATTAAAAATAAAAAGTAGCCTATCTTATAAGTAAAGGCATTGTAAACTTGTTACATATATAGCATTACAATTAAATTTTATTTAAATAAAATATTTGCCAATTGAATAATAATGTGTGACTGTATGTCGGTAACTCTATATACCAAAAAAAAATACTAAAAACAATAACAATGAAAATCCCCCGTTTTTGGTGGTGTATTTACGAAGTCAAGCACGGTCATACACGCAAAACGAATTGTTCAGATTACAGATAGAAACGAAGCTTGACGTGGGTTCGCGTCGCGACTTGTTTGTATACGATTTGCCAGTGCAAATATAACAAGTACATCTAACAATGCAAGAAAATATAAAAACGGTAAAAGTGGTCGGCACTTCGAATTAAATAAAGTTATTCAAGCGTCATAAAATGCTTTGTATAAAACGTTACAGTGAAATGATGAATTGGTAGTTGTCCAATAAATCCTACATACATACCCGTATGTGTCTATTGTGCGAGTGTGTGCGTGTGTGAGTAGTGTACAATTGTATATAGTATGCAGTAAACAAGACGAGCGTATTATTTAGTGAAATTTTTGCTTCCAACTAAATTTGGGAGTTTTCAAAACGGCAAATCGCAAAAAAATAGTGTTGTTGCTTGTGTTTTAATACTGATGCAGTTGCAGTAAAATAGCGCAGACAGACGCATACACAGACGTATATGGATATGTATATGTGCATATGTATACACAGCGTACTTATTGGATTATAAAAACGAAAATAACTGGTAAATAATGTTTGCTCAAGATATTTTATCAGCCAGACAAGAACAACGATAAATTAAGGCATTCTTGTGGCGGGACGTGTTTCGTATAGTCATATAAATATAAACATTCTTGTTTAATATGCATTTGCCTGCGCCCAGCAATATTTGTGAAGGCGTGTGCACCCTGCAGCTGTGTGAGTGTGCATGTGCATCAGCGTCTGTCTGTGTGAGTGTGTGTGTGTGTGTGTGTGTGGGTTTACATGGTACATGTTTCGTTCTCTTTTCTGCTGCATTTTCGTCGGAAGCGGTTCTGCCATAGATGATATGACCTTTGCCTGGGACAGTACATCAATATTTCTCAATACAACTAACTATATATGTACATACGTATGTAATATACGTACAAAAACTAAATATACATCTATTTTTTATGTTTGAAATATGCATATATTTTGTTTGTTTACAAATATACATATTCATAAGATTTGCTCTGCTTTTACCCCGTTATGTTGCTCCACCACCTATGGCGTGTGTGTATGTGTGTGTACATTTATGCTTGTGTGTATGTGTGTATATGCTTGGAATGCTGTTTAATGTGGATGGCTGGCTGCATGCACTTATTTTTGTAAGCAGCGGAAATGTAAAAATAACACACACACATGCATAGGCACACTTCAACACACACACATACTGGTGCAGACGATGCGGATAGAGCTCGGTGTTAGTGTCTGCTATTTTCCCCAATACCAGCGCTTTTTTCGTTCGTTTAGTGGAAAGCCACTTTTCAACGGAAAATGCAAATGCTGCGACAGATGTTTCACTTATTATTATGTGAATCCATTCACAGTCTCACACACACACGCGACTATTGTGGTTGTTTTTTTTTTGTGAATGTGTCTGTGTGTCTGTATGCATACATATGTCATATATTCCCACTATTTGAAGTCAGTGATTCATATGATTCTTATTGGATTTCACAGCTGGTGGACGAAAGCCATTCAAAATTTCCAATTTGCATTTTGGGTTTGCTTTCGTCAGCTGCATTTAGTCGGCGTTTGCGCTTTCTTTAGTTTTCTTGCTCTGTCTTCTAGCCTAATTCATCTTCGAGTCTCCGTTCCACTGGCATTTTATGGCGAAATTAAACCAATAGATAACGGAATAGATATAGCAATAGATAACGTGCATGAAGCAATGGCAAAGGGTGCTAGGGTATTCTGGCATTGGAAAAGCAAAAGCAAAAGCAGCAACAAAAAGCAATTTTGTACTCTATAAATTTTAATTTTTTAATGCGTTTTCGTTCCTTTGTGCGCCTTGTTCCATTTTCAGTTTTTTCTGTTTTTATTTATTTGTTCTTTGTATACAAATTAATCAGATTTCGTTTATAACTTGCTTTTTGTTCTTTTATTTGCCCGCAGCAGTGGCTGGGGAACAGGGTACAGGGTATAGAGTGAGGCATCATTCGTACTTAGCTTAGATGAAAGCCAACAAAGAATCTATTTGTGGCCAAGAGAATTGTTAGTCTGTTGACAAAATAGGCTAAATTTGCATTTACTTGCGCCTAGAGCAGCGCTGGCATTGTACAGGGTATTATTGGCACTGGCAGCCGCATTCCTGGCGGTGCCTTTAAGGTAAACTCAGTATATTGACATGAATATGTTTGCTGCGCACATACCTAGACAGCCTTGAACTTTGGATTCATTTCAATGCTATGTGCCGAACTGCCACAGAATGTTAAGTGAATTGAATCAAAGAAAATTGCAAAATTGAATAATTTATCATATTTACTTTTCAATTTAGGAGGCACCTAAACGAGCTCAGATGCTGTTATTAACATAGCCTTTAGTCAGTGTTAAGTGTAATGGATCTTTCTGTAACAGTAGCAGAGGCTAACAGTGGCAGGAGCTAGCCCTGTTATATAACAGCGCAGTCGAATCTAATTAGAATGATGCTAACAGTGCACCGTGTACTTGAAGCCATTCTAATACGAGTTTTGCTATCCGTGAACATTGGTCGAAGCAGCCAGCACTGTTAGATAACATAGTAGTCGAATCTAATAAGTATTCGGCAATTGGAAGTATTTCGATTGCTGGCAAAATTTTGTATGCCCAATTTGGGAGATTTGCTTTGCCGTTTTTTTCTGCTGCTATCTTATCGCGAATTCGCTGATAAAAAGGTGCAAATCAAATTGCTAGCTTGTACGTTGTTGTTTTTTGTTGATTATTTGTTTTTGTTTTTTTTTCTATTTCTTTTCTGATTAGAACTGAAAGAGAGCGACAATGTTGTTATGTCATCATTAATCAGGCAGGCAGCCAGGCAGGCAGGCGGTTAGCTAACATTCTTTTCCAACTTCTGGAAAATTTTAGCATGTATTGCCATTGTAAATCTAAAAAAAACTCGTACTTCTCGATTCAAAGTCAATTGGTCAAAAAAGTTGTTCGTATACTGTTAACGATTTGTGTTTTTATCAGCATTGAAAACGTTAAAATGTACGTATGCTTGATCTTATCAAAAGCAAACAGCTCTAAATATACTCTGCACGAATCGTACACAGCAAATTACTAAATAAATAAGTTAATAACACGTGCGAGTTGTGTAGTCGGAAGTGCCCGACTAGCAGATACCCTGAACACTGTTTCTCTCTTCCAATTCATAACAAACAACACATGCAAACAGACATAAGCATGCGCTTATGGGCTTTGCTATGGTAAATTGATTGTTGAATAACTTTTGCTCCAATTGGACTTTCCTACTCCGAATTTCAGTGCGCCATAATGACATGCAGAAGATGTGCGTGTGTCTGCTATTTGAAATACCTTTTCTTTGACAAATTTTTGGGAAGGGCTGACGGGGCACAGAAACTCCACAATATGCGAAATCTGCCTTCTCATCACACAGTAAATAAAGAGCCTATCTTTTGTAGGTGTTTTGCTCTCAATATGCACAAGATATGTCCATATAATTCAAATTATATATTTACTTTGATCGAGTACATCAAGAAAGGTGATAAGTCTATACGAGGTATAAAACAATCTACTTAAAATACAAGTAGATATAGCTCTAGCAGAAGAATCAAGCATTTGATGTTACAGCTAGTATAAGCGATGATTTTCATCGATAAAACTTATCGAGTTCTTGCAAGGGCTAGAGGAGCAGTAGGGTAGCATTAGCTCTAACTATTTCATATGAATATGCACACAGACGAATCCAGGTTAAAGTCATGCTTCCCATTGCCTGTTACATACACCTTAAGCATAACATCATACCCGACTTAGTATATAAGCATTAAAAGCCAACCCAAACTAAATCGATATATTTCTGTTTGCTTTTCTTTCACAGAATTCCGAAGTGCTTCCAAGTTCAAAAACTTCCATTAGGACTGTGCCAAACGAAAAATTGAAATCAATAGTGTCGCACTTGCAGGATTTTCTCGTCATATAAATTATCCAAAATTTACGTTTTCCGTTCGTTTTTCTTATTTTTATTTACACATATAGGACTTTTTTTCTTTTTTTTTCGTCTCCAAAGTTTGTCAACTGACTTGGCCAAATAAGTATTAGATAGAGTGTTGTGCCTAGAGTAAACAAATAAACAAATTATATCAAATTTGAACGCCCAGCATTAAACAGTCGGAACATTTCGGGTTCGTGTCGAGGCGCAGTCGGTGAAACTTTCGAATTGTGGCCAATGTAATTTCGACCGAGCAACGCAGCTCCACAGAGCTGCCGCTTACCCAAGGCCTTTTTCATCATCATCAGCCATCAGCCGATCCTTTCCCACCTACCAAATCAACAAGAACATCAACTGCAACATCAACTGCAACAGCAACAACATCTAACAAAACTATACGTCATAGCTGATAACAATGAATCTAAATCAACACAGTGGACCTGGCCCCCCAGAGAGCAGCACCACAACCACCACCAGCAGCAGTACTGGCTGTAGTAGTAGTATTAATAACAACACTAATAATAATAAGTCTTGTGATCAAGTGGACGCATCGCCGAGTTTGTGGCGAGACAGCAGCACATCGGGCATGTGTTCAGCGTCGCACAGAGTTGGTGAGCCGACGGCTGCCGAGTTGTCGACTGGCGTGCTAAACAACAGTGTTATTACCAACACTAATTGGAGTACCAATAAAAACACCAACTGCGAGCATCCACCGGCGCCTGTCATGCGGACAATATCATCGGATCGCCTGGTCACTGGGTCCTCCTGCCGTGCACTACGTACCGCCGTATCCGCATTATACTCTGTCGATGACTTTGTCAAGGAAAAAATCGGATCTGGGTTCTTCTCGGAAGTTTACAGGGTGAGTTCGAAGCTATATAATGGCAGTTAGAAATTGATAACATTAGCTAAGGCTTTTGCAATTAGATAGAAATTCTATGGGGCTTATCAGAAAGGGATCATAGGCAGTAAGCCTACCAATTCTATTCATTATTACTTTTTAAGCCTTATTTCATTCATTCAAGAATAATACAAAATATTAGTAAATGGAGTTTAATGTAAAAATTTCAATTGATTACCGAACACTTTTGACAATAAGCGGAAGAGACTGGCTTGAAATATTTCGTTCAATGAAAGTTATTGGAAAGGCCTTAGAAGAAAAGTGAGAGTGATCTAGTTGGGAGAGACCGACTAAGCAGTACCCAGTCTTACAAGTATACATAAGCAATAATAGAAAGTTTACAAGACTTAAAATATTTAAAGAATATATCATATTTATTTAGTATATATTCATGATGAGCCTACATACCAAATTTGTAGTCTTTAGCTCTAAAGATCTCTAAGTAATGTCGAAATATCGACTTTCATTGATATTGAGGAAATAAAATGAGATATTTATATGCAACAAGGTGACTTAAGTACTACTTACTTTATGCATGAATAGATATTTCAAACGTAAATTCTGAAGCTTTTAAAATTCCCGAGATTGATTCATTTATAAAGTAGGACAGACGAACGAGCATGGTTCATTTAAGCTGATCGATAACTTATATATGCTACATTATTGTAAGCAGCATAGCTCAGTTAGTCTGTTACAGACCTTCCCATCTAAACGCTATACCCTGTTTGGCTAGCTGCAAAGGGTACAGGGTATACACATACAAAGACAAGTTTCGCGTATTATGTTTCCGATTGCCATTGATTGTTGGGTTTCATAAGTGAAAAGCGTTATTTTTGGTCTTTTTATATGATAATAACAAGTGAAGAAAACATAATAATTAATTTAATTTATGCTTTCTAATGCTTCAAATAGCCAAATGCCACAGACAATATTCGCGTGCGAATTTCTCAATGCATCTTATAAATAATTTTGCTGTACAGCCAACAGGCAGCGAGCAGTCCATTGCCTTTTATGGTATTTAGTTTTTGCCATTGTCTGCTTATTTCTCTTTCAGTTACGCATTGACTAATTAACGACATGCTGTGTGACGTTGCCTAAGTAGCTATATTGTTCAGAGTGCGTTCACTCCAAATTTCCCAAAATAGCATTTTAGTAACAGTAGAAAAACTAATCGTACTCATATCAAGGGCTAATTGTACTTAAACCATTATAAGCCTTGATTACTGATTCACGTAGCTCAGCATATGCAAATTAGACGACAAACAGAACTAGTTAGATTAATGCAAAGATTAACTAGGGACAATTTAAATGGGTACTAAAAGAAGATTATCAACAAATATTTTTAAATGTATTTCTGATTCTCTGAGCATAGCTGCAAGCTATATCATACTGCAATCTATAGCTTATGGATGTTTTCAGTTTAGGAATATATCTGAAGATAGGTAGAGAGAGATCGCTTTCAAGTGAACTATTTAGATCGTACATCTCTAGCCGAAGTTATATAGGGCATATAATATATTATGTTTATTTGGGGTATGGCACAGTCGAGCATTTCCGATTGATTATGTGCATGATCTATTTAAACTGAATGCCGTAAACAATTTACAGTTACTCTTGAGTGTGGAGTTGTCAAATCGAGTTCGAGCAAAATTGAAAGGAAAATACATTTGCATAACAAATAACAGAGTTTGGCAAAAATAGTAAAAACATTTAACGCACTAATCAGCCGGCAAAAACACTTTCAATAACAAAGGCAATGCCCCACAGCGCAGCATTGAAATATGAAAACTGAAAACAAAAGCAAAAGCAAAGGCATCAAAAATGCCACAGCGATCGAAAGTCAGTTAAAGGCTTATATAACGTCGTATAGCCAGCCACACACGTTATAGATCAGTACCGTAATCGTTTGTTATGGCTATTGCCACTGCTTTGTTTTAAGCCTGCCTCTAAATATAGCGTCACAAGTGACTAACTGTAATATATATATCAAAATATTTATATATATACATATTTATCAAAGAGAATTCATTAAGTAGCTGCACGGCCTTGCCCAGCATTAGCATACGCGATCGAATGTCTTATGTTTGTGGTAAGACATCATGTTGCCCAAGATCCCATAAATTACACAATGAATTCGGCTTTTCATCCGTTGTCAGCTGATTGCCAAACACCCACAAATATTATCTATTTCGGTTCTACGCGCGCCCCACGTCGCGTGCTACAAGCCACAATCTGTTCATTTGCCTACAAATTTTCAATAAACTTGTGAATGTGCCAAAAATATATATATTTTGCTCTGCAGCGCTTGTTTTTAATAAAATTTAAGAGACAACAAGGGGGCGAATGTCGGGCGTGCTCGACTAAGAGATACCTTCACTTATAGCTTTATCAGGATATACCATGCCGAATATATGTACAATCTATGTTTATGAGTGGAGGAAGTCAGCTGATTCAGCTACAAAGCTTACTAATACTAGCTCTAAAACTGCGGAATAAATAATATTTTATTATTGTTAAAATATTTATTATATACTTTATATTGTTTTCTGATTACGCATTGTTCAACCTTGACTAATATGAGCTAATGTTTCAAATTCCAATTCTCTAGCTTGCATATTTGCTTTGATGTTATAATGTGCCTATTTAACGCTCCCTCCAGCGGGGTAGAATACTTTATGGAACACTTTATAGTAAATTGATAGAGATAGGCTCCAGCTCAGAAGCTATTTCCAGTTCATACGGCATGAAACCAATATACCCTTTTCACTTCAACTTGGCTAGTATACGAAATCAATTAGTGATTCAAGCGCACTCAAAGTGTGCGAAAAATAATAAAGATCTCAACATGGAATTAATAAAACTCCCCTGCGAACAATCACTGCAGAAATGTTGTTCGTTCAAAACTGAAAAGTAATTTCGTTGAAGCTGTGAAGTGCCTTCTTCAACAATATATAATATTGTATAGATGATAAGCTTAAACATTTAATCAACAATATTTCAAATATTTCTTGTTGCTTTATTTTTCTAACATAACACAAAAAACAAAAACAAAAGCAATTGATACATACTTTCTTTTTTCCCGACACGCAACAATTAAAAAAATAAAAATTAATGAAACAAAAACAACAAATACGTGTATGGGAAGTGGGGGTACGACGGTTATTGTACTTTATAGAGGTCTCAATATATATATATATATATATATATATATATATATATGGATATATATATATATATATATATATATTATAATTTATTGCCACCAGGTTTTTCAAAAACAAAGTGAAGAGCGAGCGAAGCAACTCGAAACTCAAACTCTAACAATAAATATTATTTTCTCACATTTGAAATGTGAAATTGAATGAGCTCTGAAGCGCAGCTTAGCTGTCTGGCATGCCTCTTGCCCACGGCCCGAACTGTGCAGCCAACTGTATTTATATACATACATACATACAAACATATGTATCTTATCTTGAATGGGGTAAAAAGCAATTATTTATTTCTTATTTCTGCTGCTGCTGCTGCTGTTGCAGCATTTCACTTTTCTACATCGATGTTACAGTTAACAAGTGAGATATATATTGCCAAAAATAACAAAACAAGTTGTTTCTACCTTGAACTCGATTGAAAGCGGGAAATCAGAAGAGGGGGAGTGATGGAGGGGAGAGTGCATCAGTCTGTACTATATGTCTGTCTAAAACTGTAAGCAAAGACTTTAACTATATGTGCTAGCTACAAATGTATATAGGGTATCAGCAAGTCGATCATTCTCTACTATATTCTACAGATTTTTCTTTATTACAAATTGGGCATGACTCACTATAATCTTAATGGGATTATAGAAGTATTCAAACTATGCATGACAGATTTGCTGACTCAAATTGAAATACCCTGTACTGAGAGAGCCTTAGCAAAGTATTCCAAAAGTACTTCAAGCAAGAAAATAGATTATGGGTAATAGATTGTGTAAATGTCTTAATCTGAAGAGCATATTCCTGGAGTGATAGGAGATATATGTATGTGTATTTAGCTCGTGATTTTCACAATATAAAAGAAGGGGAATAAAAAAAAAAACGAAAAACCGTTTAGCCATCGTCATACTTACGTCGCATACACTTGTTTCTAAGTGATTGTCGGCTATGGCAGAGCTCACTTTGGCGTTGATGAGTTGCACAACTTAAAGCAGTGGAAGCATGTCCAAAACGACGAAAAGCAAGTTGAACGTTTAGATACAGATTCTAGAGGCAACGCGAAAAAAAGAAAGCAAACTGGGCCAAATTCCATTCTAGTCGGACGAATGGCTAACTGTTTAGTTTTGCTAATGGCGACGACCTCAATCAACTGCTCAGAACTGGGCAACGGTAGCGACACTCGACGATCTTCTTTTCAAATACTGGTCTGCATAAACATATATATCTAGATATATGTATGCCAGTATATATATAATTATAGCACCCTGCATAAACAGGTAGCCGTAATGAAACTTGTCATCAAGAAAAGTTACTAAATTAAAATAATAATTATTAATATGGAACATAGAATTAGAGTGAATGTTCCAGTGGGGCGCAGACGACTGCATAATACTCGTTTATGGCTCAAGAAAAGAACTTCATTTGGTAAAAACCTGATAAAGAGTTCTAGCTAGAGTAGCTAAAACTAGCTTTACGGCTATAAATATATACATATAATCTGAATAGCTACTTAGACTTGGAATTAGCCAAATCTTGATGTTCTTTACATAGAGTAGTATGCATAGCGGAGGATGTATATATTAGTGTATAGAGTAGTAGAGTAGCTTCAGCCAGTCGCTGCCAATGTGCTCTGCTTATCATAGGAAACGAGTATGGAGTTGGTCTGATAGGCGTGTGGTTTCGTAGGCTTAGGGGAAGCTTGAGCAATGGCTTTGATTACCACAGAACCCAAATGTGATTATTTGACATTACGCTTTGCCATTGCACGAGTGAAACAACTTCAATGGGATGCTATACAAAATTTGTTTTGTGCAGCGACTTTGAAAAAAAAAAAAAACTTGTTCAAACGAAAATCAAGTTGAAATCGTATTAAATATTTGTTAACAGCACGGCAAAATTGCATGTGGAAATAGTTAACAAAAAAAGCTGAAAGAAAAAAAAAAAGAGTTGGCGATGCAATCGATTTGAAGCGTGGTCAATGCCGCTATATGAAACTTGTTTGGCCATTTGGGAATATCCCCCCCGAATGAGACGAGCACTGCTGCCTGCCAGCGAGGTAGCCAGCCTGCAACTGAATTGTACAGCAGGCGGGTTTTATTTGACTTTTTTCAGCTGCTTTTCGTAACCTGCTGTCAGGTTGGCCTCAGATGGACGTCTCTGGCGTTCGACTGGTTTGGCCGTTGTTAACTTTACTGCTCAATCTTGGTTTTTGGCTGTTCAAAAAGGATGTTTTTTTCCGTCTGAGTTGCGGCATTTGGCGACGTCTTGTTGTTTTTTATTTCCGCAATGGCCATTTCTCAACGAGTTGAAAGTGAAACTATCAGCATGAGCGCACAAGTGTTTAAGTAACTGCCATCACCCTATCCGAAAATATGCATGGGACGAGTTATGCTGTAATAGGCTTAAGAATTGCCTATCTGCAGAGCTGTGAAGATGATTGGAATGTATTTTTTTTAAGCTGCAGATTTCAAGTTTACTATAAACGTTGCTTAGCCACTATAAAACTGTTGTGTGGGCGTGGCATAACGTTTATATTAATAACTTCCGCTCACTTAATTGCTGGAGTTATGTTATTTTCCTGGTGGTTCATAGATAGTCTTTGAATTGAAGAACTATAATAGTAAAGAGTATCGATAATATATACAACATATCTTTATAAGTTATACATCATTAATAATCTGCTTATTTTCCACTTTTTAGGTCACTCATCGCACAACTGGACAGGTGATGGTGCTGAAAATGAATCAATTGCGCGCCAATCGACCAAACATGTTGCGGGAAGTTCAGTTGCTTAATAAATTATCTCATGCTAACATATTGAGGTGAGTGTCTTAATGCCCTGGACTACTTTGGGGTATACTATGATTAATATTTATGAAAGAGGCAGAAGACGTTAGAGCTTGAATAGCGCTGAGTTGCTCTAGACTTGTCTTCTTACCTGTATGTATATATGTTCGCTTGCCTGTAGATCTGCCATTTTAAGTATCTTAAGACTTAAGTTTCATTCTGTTCAATGGTAATTGAGTATAAATTTAATACATATTCTTATATCTTAAGTGACAACAAATGTTTCTATACTAATTAGCACCATCTATTCCCTTTTAGTTTCATGGGCGTGTGTGTGCATGAGGGGCAACTGCATGCCCTGACGGAATATATCAACGGCGGCTCACTTGAACAGCTCCTGGCTAATCAAGAGTTGACTCTCAACGCCGCACAGAAAGTAAGACTGGCCCTTGGAATAGCGAGAGGAATGACTTATGTACACGATGCGGGCATTTTCCACAGAGACTTAACCAGCAAGGTAGGAATTTCTCATGCAACTAACTAGAGCTGTAATTAACAAGTTAATTGTCTTTCTCTAATAGAACGTACTTGTACGCCACCTGGCAGATGGTCAATATGAAGCTGTTGTCGGTGACTTTGGATTGGCAGCTAAGATTCCAGTGAAATCGTAAGTTCATAAGATTCTCTTTTGATCTTCTTCTTTGCTTAACTTACTATATTATTCACCGGCAGCGGGAAATCACGTCTGGAGACAGTCGGTTCGCCGTACTGGGTCAGTCCGGAGTGCTTGAAGGGCCAATGGTATGATCAGACAAGCGACGTATTTTCGTTTGGAATTATTCAATGTGAGATAATTGCGCGCATCGAAGCTGATCCAGACCTGATGCCGCGCACAGCCTCATTTGGCCTCGATTACCTGGCATTCGTAGAGCTCTGTCCAATGGACACTCCACCTGTATTCTTAAGGCTGGCTTTCTACTGTTGTCTAGTAAGTATTCTCTATGTAATATATATTGAGAGACAAGATCTGAAATCTAATATTGATTTTCTCATTGCAGTACGATCCGAAGAGCCGACCAACTTTCAGTGATGCTACTAAGAAGCTGACGCTACTTTTAGAGAAGTGTGAACAGGAGTCGAGGTGCGCGAGTCCTTTGAGCTCATTGGAGTTAATCAATTGTTCGCCGAACGGTAGTGATATTGAGAATGCAATCACATTGGTCAACACGACGTCAACTGTCGAAAATATATTTACAGCCCCGGCAGGTGTGTTGACACCGCGCTACCAGCGTGACGTGGATGAAGATGGTTTTCGATTTCCCAGTACCGGAATAAGTTGTAAATCAGCTTCGGCAGCTATGCCAGGCACGCCCAACTGGATGGCCGACAGTGCCGAATACGACGACGAACATATTTTGAAATCACGCGTTCGTCGTGCCACTCAGAAGCTCGAAGCGGAAATACTACTTCACCGTCGTTCACTCAGCGAGAATATAATACACTTTCCGCTGCATACATCGCCCAGTGACAAGGCGCGATGTCATCAAATGCAGCGGCAACGATCCTCCACGCACTCGCCGACGCCACCACGACAAGTGGGCGACCCTCAAACAGCTACGGTCCTTCTGCCAACAGCAGCAATAACAACAACGAAAATGTCCGAATCCCCGTCGATACTTCCACTGGTGCCGGCGGTCTTGACGTTGCGGAAAGTCGGTGAAACAATGTGCCTTAAAGATCCGCAATATAAACCATCGGCAACGAAGGATCATAACGGAGTAAAACCGAATCCCTTTACGGCGCTAGCTCAGCTTCGAGGTGTGAAGAAGATATTGGGCGCCAATCCAAAGACATACGCAGCTGGCGTGGGCGATTTGTTTAGTTCGTGCTTTGAAATGTCAGCGCCGTTTTTTAAGGAGCTCGTCGCAATGCAAGCTAAGGGTGGGGCAGCAGGCGCAGAACATGAACCCAATCCGAACGGTGCCACAGGAACAGCCAACTGTACCGAACCAAAGAGCCTACCAGCATCCCCGCAGCTAACGCGTAAATACAGCGCTATCGAACTGAAATTGCCGCAACGAAACAACAATATGGCAGCTAGTGAAACGCCAGCGGCTGCTGCGCTGGCAACACCTGTCCTTACCGATATCGACGACTGTGACTATTGCAATTCAGAGGGCGAAGATCTGGATGGCGGTGGCAATTGCGCTGATGCTGAATCGAGTAGTGACGACAGCGCTGTCCGTCCCTCCGTAATGCCAGTGGCACGCAAATACCGCGCAAACTCCCTCTACACACACCCGCTTTTTCGAGGCAGTAGCGGAACCATTATAAAGTACAGCAACAGCGAACTTGAAGTTGCGCCCGTGCTGAAGACTAGCAATTCCGCCAATACTCTAACATCACTGAACTTAACCACAACTGATATGATTTCGAGCAACAATCAGGTGGATTACTGCAAGGAGCTGTCCCAGAGTAGTTTATCGGAAAAGGATGCGACCTCGAAATCGCAACCTCCCGAAGAAATCCCAGCTATTGTTCCTGCACCCACAGACTTTGAAATTAATGGACTGAAAAATTCGTGCGATTTGCTGCCGACGAAAAGAAATTTGACTCGGCGCGATTCCATCGAAAGTGGCTTTTTCTCGTGCTTCAATGAGGAATCGGATGCAGCCACCACAAACACTAGTTACACACGGCAGTTGTGCGGCATCGGCTCGCTGGTTGTTGGCAGTGGCAGCAGCAGCAGTTGCTGCTACGACCAATTAAAATCATTAAATTTGGCTAATAATAAACTTAAGTAAGTCCACTTAAACTATTTGCTGTTGCTCCCATACTAATCAATTTGTCATTTAACTTTCAGTGATAAATTGGCAAGCCTGTGTCGATGCTGTTATTATGCAACGCCCTCGTCAACTAGCGCAATTGTGGCTGCAGCAGCTGTTACGCAACAACAACATCACAGTGATTCACCTACAACGTCGTCATCCGTGTTGTTTATAGATAGCGAAACTCCAGCCATCACAGGTGGTGGTAATACATCGTCGTCGACAGCACTTGATTCGACGGATGAACTGGATGCCGAAATTATAGCACCACCTACACATCATCGACGTTACACCTGTCACCATTCGTTGGTGAGCGCCAATGTTGGCGACTCGCAGATGACAGCGACAACAGCTGGCATAATCAATCGATTGGCTCTTGATTCCGAGATACATTCGCTGCTGCAACGCAGCCCGTTTGCCACAAATCAATTGCTCTATTGCAAGAATCGCACGTCCTCCATCTACACTGACAGCTCTGATGACATCAGCTCTGATTCGCTGCTCTGGGACGACCGATCATTTACGGCATTGCCAAGTACGCGTTCCGCTCAGATAGCCAAAATTGTCGAGTACTTTGAAAGGAAACGACAGGACTCATTGCCCGCTTCAGTGTACAGTCGTAACGGCAATGGCACTGTGGCAGCTGCAGTTGCTGCCTCAGCGCTAGGCTCCAACTACCTGTCCTACGAATCGCATAGATACTCGGACTTCAAACGGCACTTAAGTCCCGACTCGATTTGCTTTGAGTTGGACAAGAAGCCGCAACAACAACGCATTATGGTCTGTGAGGGAGCTGTTAAATCAAAACTATCCATTTTCGACAAGAAAAAGCAGCAACAGCAGCAGCAGCAGCAACATCAGCAGCAGCAGCAACAACAATCAATGGGCAATGGACAAGGTGGTTAGCCATATTCGATATCAACTTAAATTTTTATATTTATTAAGTCATTTTCAAAATGTTGGCAGTTTTTTAATTTTAATTTTCGGGATTGTATCTAGGAAAATTTATTTACCACTTGAGAGCCGTATCAGAATATATCAGAGTTTGCACACGAAATATTTAGTGGTATAGAATTTTGTACTCACTCCATTCATCTGTCTCTCTGTGTCTGGTTTCCAATTCAATTACGATAATTGTTTCACCGATTAAATGTTAGCACTACAATACAACTATTTAACATACACATATACATATACAAAAATATATTTTTATAATAGAACTAGAACATAGTTATAATTAGGCCCTATCAAATCATCGTATGTTCCCCAATTGCTCTGTATAAATTTATTATGATTTCGGAACATTTTTCTAATACTTTGTACTGGTTCCTAGTCCTATTTAATTTATAAATTTATGTTACAAATCTGCAAATGTAGTAAATAATTATATATATATCTATCTATTCAATTGAGAGAAAAGTATTTATTTACATTAATTTAGCCTCGTAAGACTTCCAAAAAACAAAGAAAGGCATTGCTGTTATAATTATATGTACATATGTATGTATATCTCTATATATTTATATTTCATATATCTGCGATCTATCCAAATGGGTCGCATTAAGAGTATATATATAATAAAATAAATGTATAAAAATACAACAAAAAGCATGCGAAACATATATATATATATATATATATATATATATATATATAACAAAATACGCGATAGTCTTCATTAGGCATATCTCATTGATTCCATTTCCTCAGACTAAACTTGGTAGGTATTATCAATCGATGCCAATTCAAAACTTAAGATCTGTCTTCCTTGACAAATCAATCGAGTTCAATTATATGTGTTTAAATTTAAGTAGATGGAACGGATAATATCAGATATTATTAGAAATTTAAAGTTTTGCATATGTATAAAGAATCGTATTCATTTTTGTACATATATACTTATGTATATATATATATATATGTATGATGTGTGTTTTAACATTTTGATATATACACTATACTATATACATTGGATCGGGGTACAGTGCAATTTAGAATATATACTTGAGTATATATTAGAATAAAACAGGAAATTCATACTCAATAAAACTACTTAATTTAAATATTGTAATTGGAAGATCTATTTCAATTGACTTGAAAGCCCCCTATCTAGAGTATACGATCTATTTACTTTAAATTGAAGACCCATTGAGTTGATCATGATATGGAAGCAACTATCATTATCAATTCAATAGCATACCTAAGACTGAGTCTAAATTTTTCATTTTCATGTACTAGATTCCTAAAATAAAGATATAGACAAAAGTGGAAAGCAAGTCATACTGTCTATATAACATAATTTGTTTAAGGTGTATATAACTATAAGTAAATATATGTAATTTAACACTACAAATCGTCCAAGTGAGCAAAGTAGATCATCACCATCCATGGCACATATTCAATTGACATGTAACTGAACGAAAATAAAAAATATCTAAAATATCATTTGTATATTGTTTAATCATTGGAATAACCATCAATAATCAGGCAATTTATTGACATTTAATTCTCAATTTCCCATTCATCTTATCGAAGCAAACTCTCAAATTACCCTCGTTCGTAGTTCAAACAGGTTGAAGCAAACTAACTCCCTTTGTCACTTTCGCGCCACTGTGTGAACAGCAATAAGAATATTCCAGCTATCGATTGCAATTTGCAAGCAGCCGCAAATAACAGCCCTGTCATTTGTCTGTTAATAACATATCAACAGTGTATCGATTAAATCAACAGTAGCGATTACAAATAGTTAAGCTGGCCGGCTACTGTCGTTAAAATTTATTTGTGCAATTTTAATTTGTTTTAATTAAAAAAAAACTGCAATAATTTTAACCGAAGAAACTTACAAAATGAACTACAATATTCGCAAACATGATTCATTTCCTGGCGATTGTTGTCGCTGTAATAAACATGCATATCGGCTTATGCGATATATATGTAGACAATCAATCAAAACTATCGATGTCTGTAGCTTATGCCGGCTAAATTTGTTCAGTGTACATGTGTTTCTTGTTTATAACTCGGAATTGTTTTATTTAACGGCAAAGAATGGAGCGAAGCGTGCAAAAGCAGCTATACGGCATATCCCGCGAGTCATCGCCAAGTGTGCGGCGTCAGAGTATGCCAGCGAGCGCTGATAACACACGCAAATCATTTTTTGGCGGCAACCATGGCTACTCGCCATTGCCAGGCAGCTTGAAGAAAACTGTCTTGAACAATAGGTAAATCATGTGATATATCCCATAAACATAAAATACTAATATGTGAACAATGTGTTTCAACAGTCGCTTGAGCCTCTCCGCCCGCTCTACCACCCAGTCCATACCGGGCATTCGCTCAGATTACAATGTCGTGGAGAGCTATGGCCATGCCCTGCCCGTGGCCGTCAATGAGGCCCTCACCTTTGCTGGATCGAATGCGTGCACAGTGTCTGCGAAAATCACACAAGGAGGCTGGGCTTGGGTAAGTTTCCGTTTGATATATAATATGCATATACATATAAATATGATCTTTAATTATCCTTTCCAGGTGGTGCAAGGACGTCGTCTACTGATATGGCAATATAAGGATACGCCTGGCATAGCCAAAGTGGGTTCGCCGCCACGGTTAGGCAAACAGCCGCGTCGCACCGGAACCTCCGCGCAGTGTCGCGAGCTTACGCTGCCCTACAGCGACATTGGACACAAAAGCGAGTTGGTGAGCGTGTTTCAGACCGAGGGTCAGCAGATGGCCTCGTGCATTGCAATCTCAGCGACGGGCGAAGTGCGCTATTGGGCCTCGATTGCGCACGATAACAATTCCGTGGACATCTCCATATTGACTGGCCAGGAATTCGTTCAGCTGCTCAATCTACCCACGCAGCAAGGCTATTTGGCCATCACCTCTACCTGCTCTTTGGTCTTTCTACGGGTTGGCCTCACCAACGGACGTTACACACTGCACCACAAGACGATAAAGCCAGCGACTAGCTTCCTGGGCGGCTTTGGCAAAAGGTTCGCCTCCATGCTCATCGGCATGAACAATGGGAACGACAGGGATCAGGTGAGGGATCACAACTGTTACCCTCCATATCTCATCAGTTAATGGTCATTTACCTTTCACAGCTATTGGTTGGCATGTGTTGTGAGAGCGATACCAAGAATGGCGAATCAGTTGTGGCTGTGCTCTCGGATCGGGCCATTCAACGGTGGCGTCTCTCGAACAAGGGAAACACGGAACAGCTGCTGTACGAGGATGTGGAACTGCTACGGAAAATGCGTGAAATGTTGCTGCTGAAGTTCTGGAATGTGCGAATGGCCAACGACAATGTTGAGATTGAAATGCACTTCATGGACTTCCAAGTGTACAAAGGACAGTACTACATGCTCGTGGGAGCCGTCAACCAAGCCCATACCCCTCAGATGTACTATGCGATAGGTGAACCGAAAGTGGCTTCACGTTAACCTTTATGTATTAACCAAGTCTAGCTTTTAGTTGTTGCCACGGCTCAGGCGGAAACCATGCAGCTGGAGAGCTTCACGCCGCTGAAGCTGAACAAGTTCTTCAATAGCAAAACGGCGCAGGAGTGTCTCAGTGTGCGCATCATTGTCGGTCCTTCGCACATGTATTTGTATACGCCCAAAGTTGTTTATCCGCTGGTCATGTCAAATGGATCGCCCTCAGCTGAGGTTGAGGCGGAGAAAGTGGAGTTCCATTTGCACGATGATCGCATCCTGAGCGCCGCCATCTGCAATCACCTGCCTCTCTTCTTGAGCCGCACACATGGGCTGATCTCCATTACGCCAGGCGACTTCGATAGCACCGACTTGCTGAACATGAGCAGCTGCAATACGCCCGACATGTTTGCTCCCATTTCGTTCAATGCGACGTTCAGTGGCCAAGATCAGAGTGTCTTGGGTGAGAGCTCCAGCAACTTGCCGCTGTTTCAGCTGGACCCGGATGAAGTCTACAGCGACCTCAACAACGAAGTGAGCCAACTGAAGGCGGCCTTCTTGTACAAGCTCAAGCGTAACAACAACATGGTCAACACAATCATTGCGGATCTAATGGGCAGCATCAACGAAAACGATCAGAAAGGAGCCCCTCTAGATGCCTATAAATTGGACAGGTATTACAATACTATATTTGGATATCTTTATATATAGATGTAAGTTAATTGAATGCTTTACAGAATTGTCATCACCATTGCTGAGGACTTGGCTGAGGATCTGCCCATTGCCGATCCGCGGTGGCAGTCGGCCATCGAGGAGCATGACGGCAATCGATATGCCCTGGGCAGCTCCCGCTCCATGCAAATCATTAATCAGTTGCGCGATAAGAGCATTGCCTTGCAGCATTTCATTGACTTCTTGCATCAATGCTCAGTTTGGGAGAAGGTAGGCACCTTCAGCTGCTTCTGCCGCTCGTACCTATCTAATATCTGATATATTTACAGCTGAATGCCATACCCTGTGGCAGCAATGTGTTGAAGCCCACGTCGTACATCCTTTCCGACATAAGTGAAAAAATAGTGGCTGCCATGACGCTGCGTGCGATACAGAGTAAAATGCCGAAGCTAGTGGAGGAGGCCATCGACATAACAGTGACGCGCTGGGAGGAGCGACCACATGGCAGTCTGACAACGCAGGATATCTTCTACGTTAAGCTCTGCAAATTCCAGAGCTTTTATGAGTCCTTGGCCGATATGGCGGACGACCGCATCGCAGCTCAGAACCGCACCACAGCCTCGGTAGCGCAATTTATCTCCGACATCAATGCCATTGTGCTGGGCACGCTGAGCCAGGTGTTGAGGTTTCGGCAACAGAATGCCAGCAGCTATAAGGTGCCCGGCAACGCACGTGAGAACCAGCCCTGGACCGCTGCTCCTGGCGCGGCAGGCGTACACGATGCACTCATCCGGCTAATTGAGATATCGGTACGCTACGCCGCACAGTGCGTCAACGAGACGGAACTGAAGCATACACTCTATCAGCAAGTACTGGAGCTGGTGGATATGGTGTTAGAGGCGCGAAAGAACTATTTGGACAGCGTGCGCGATACGGAAAAGTATCAGGTTCTGCAGCAGCAATTCGAGACGCAGCGACGTGATCTCATCGCTACGCTGAGTGAGTAGAATGCCGAGTCATATATATGGTTCAATCTAACTGATGTTGATTCATTGCAGTCAAGGAGCGACAGTATGAGTGCGCTGCCAAGCTGGCGGAAAAATATTTGGACTTTCCCAGCCTGGTGCTCATTTGCGATGAGACACAGGACAAGGATCGTCTGGATGAATACACGCGCAAATATGAGGAATACGATTTCTCGCAGTTCGCCATCAACTGGCATTTGCGGCAGCAGCGGCATGCTGAGGTCTTCGAACGCTTCAAGGGCAATCAGACAGCACTGGCGCAATTCATGCGCGATCATCCGTCACTCGGCTGGATTCAGCTCATATTCAACAGCGACTTCGAACGGGCTGCCAAGGTGCTGTACGAGCTAGCGCAATGCGAAACGGAGTATGTGGCCCGCAAGAAGTCTATGCTCTCGTTGTCGAAGTTGGCCGCCTTTGCTGCAGCCGATGTCGATCTGACGGCACAAGTTGAGAAAATTAATTTCGAACTGACGATTATTGAATATCAGTCGCATTTGGGTCACGACGTCTTGCAGAACTTTGGCTTCGATTCCACGGATCAGAAGGTACTCAAAGTGGAGGAGATTATCAATGTAACTATTCGAATATTAATCTATAATAGATCAGCTTGTTATTGGTTGTATTTGCTTGTAGCTGTTCATTGCCGAGGAGAATGAGAGCGCCACCGAAGTCGAGTTCCGCAAGGCCTTGGAGCTGCTCAACTATGTGGACCAGCCGTACGACTTGCGACACAAGATCTGGTGCGCGATCATACGTCGCGACAACTGGACGGACTACGATACGAACAATGCAGTCGACTATATACACAAGCTGCTCTTCTACAAGGTGATTGAGCTGTCGCAGCTAATGGGTCAGGAGAGCGACAGCGTCTTGCCGCCCATGGAGGACTTTCTGGACAGCTCCGAGCTGGGCGAGCTGCCGCAGCAAAAGCCCTTTCAGTATCTGCTGCGGCTGACCTACGAGTACGTGGGCGATATGTTTAAGCCAGCGGAAGATATGGAGCTGTAAACATTTCAATTTGGGCGTTTGCCATTCATATTAAAGACTTAGACTAAGAAACGACTTTTGATGCGCTGTTGGACAGTTGCTGGCTTTGTTCGGCCTGCATTATAAAACATTATAAACTAAGTTGCTTTGTCAGTGGTCGTCGCTGCAGCTGCTGCCGGCGAAAGTAACTCAAGTGTGGCGAACGGAGTGGAAGCCCGCCAAGTGCCGAGTGCCAAGTGACATGCTGATGGGGCACCAACTCTTAGCCAGCCTGCTGCCAGCCAGCTCAGTTCAGTTTCGCTTTGATCATGACGGACGAAACAACGCCGCTGACCGCCAGCGGCTCCGGTTATGTCGCACTCCCGCCCTATCAGGGACCCAGCTATGTGTTTCCCGGCGGCGTCTCCCCACGTGCGCGTCCTTCCAAACTGAAGCAGTTCCAGTGCTGCGTCTCGTTAACGTTTATGTGAGTGTACGAGACCTAATATACGATATACAGTGTATACCCTGAGTGGGCACCGGCCGCTGCCATTTAGGCAAAACTAATATCTTTTATATAATATACATCATATAGATCTATTACTATATATAAGTATCTGAGTGCTTATTGGAATCTCTGCCAGTACAGACTACCTAATACTGGCTTTTACTCATAGAGACTCATAGACTGTGAGTAGTTTACTTGAAGAAGGTATAGCTTGATATGGCTGAAGTGAACGCTGGGTTCCCTCACTCCTGCTCTGATGTCTATACAACTCTCAATCCCAACCAATGCAATTTTTGTTAGGTCGGAAATTCCTAGTTAGGCAAAAAGCATTTCTCCATTTTACTTCATATATACTTTCTTGGGTATTAAATATCTATCATTCCTTAGTCAATTTTGTAGTCCGGTAGGCAAAGTTTCTCAGTTGATAGGGCTGTTTAGAAAATATCTTCATATAGCTTCATATATATTTTCTTGAGTATTTCAAGTTGTCAACAAAAAGTCAATTGCCTTTGACTGATGTTGTTCCATTTACCTAAGATCTCCATTTCAGTTGTCTATTCTCTAGGGTATTTAGTCTTCATCATTCCACAGTCACTTGGCATTCACTGCAGCTGAAGCTTGTCATTTGATAGCCCTGTTTGACCCGGCTTGTTAACGTTTAGTTGGAAAAGGCTTTAACCGCAAATCAATTTCACTTTCCTCTCCGCAGAGTCATTGTAATTGCCGCCTTGGGCCTGGCCCTGTGGCTGAGTGGCAGTGGTTACGTTGCCAGCAGCAGCAACGGCGATGGCTTGGAGGAGCCCAGCTTCTTCTTTGCCACAAATGAGACTGTGGGCGAGATGCTGGCGGCTGTCAAGAAGCCCATTCCGGATGAGCCGGAGTCGAAGTGGGCACTGCGTCATGTGGCGCTGGATGAGCGAGCGAGCGCCCGTTCGGTGAGTGCGGGCATCAAGGCGCTGGGCGACCGTGAGATCTTGGAGGAGGGACTGCAGCCGAGCGCCATCAATACGCCGCAGTTCCGACACTATCGATCGCTGAGCACTAATCCCGAGGCGCGCAAGCTGGCGCGCCGTGGCTATGTGGAGAACCAGGCCACGCTGGACATTGCCCAGAGCTACAACTACACCAAGCAGCCGGGCCGGAGTAACATTGGGGTGGGTCCGGTAATAGTGCTGCCGGATCCGCTGCTACTCCGGCTCGACTGCGACTTCAACGAGCGCTACAGACGCAGCACGGGCGTCTGCAACAACAAGGAGCATCCGCGCACCTACGGCGCCTCCATGGTGCCCTATCGCCGCATGGTCGCGCCGGACTACGGCGACGGCATTGCAGCTCCCAGGGCGAGTCACGGCACGCAGCTGCCACCGGCGCGTCAGGTCTCACTGAGTATCCATCGCTCCAGCTATGAAACAGACTCGAATTTCACAGTTATGCTGGCGGTGTTTGGTCAGTTCCTGGATCACGACATTACGGCCACGTCGCTGACCACGGCGCAGGAGGGCGAGTCGATCGATTGCTGTGCGCGCGGCACTCTCGAGCAGCACCCGGAGTGCTATCCGGTGCACATACTCGCCGAGGATCCATACTACCGGCAGTACAATCTGACCTGCATGAACTTCGTGCGCTCGGCGCCAGCTCCGACGGGCAGGTTCGGGCCGCGACAGCAGTTCAACCAGGCCACTGCCTTCATCGACGGCTCTGTGGTCTACGGGAATCTGGAGCAGCGGCAGCGGAGCTTGCGCAGCTACATCAACGGCACGCTGCGCATGTTCCTCACCGACGACGGCCGCGAGCTGCTGCCCATCTCCTCCAATCCGGAGGACGGCTGCAATCGGATGCTAATGACGCTCCAGGGCAAATACTGCTTCGAGTCGGGCGACGATCGGGCCAATGAGAATCTGCTGCTCACCTCGATGCACCTGCTGTGGGCCAGGCACCACAACTACCTGGCCCGCGGACTGCATCAGGTGAATCCCGACTGGGACGACGAGCGGCTGTTCCAGGAGTCGCGCAAGATCCTGGGCGCCCAGTTCGCGCACATCGCCTACAACGAGTTTCTGCCCGTGCTGCTGGGCCGCAATCTGAGCCGGGCCAAGGGCCTGCTGCCTGCCCGCGAACAACTCGATGCGCCGGACACCTACGATCCCCAGGTGGATCCCAGCATAGCGAACTGCTTTGCGGCTGCTGCCTTCCGCTTTGCGCACACGCTGCTGCCGGGGCTGTTCAATGTGTCGCGGGACAACAGCACACCGGAGGCCATGGAGCTGCACAAGATGCTCTTCAATCCGTTCTCACTGTGGACGCCGCACGGCATCGACCACGCCCTCCAGGCCGCCGCCAATACGCCGGTGCTGCGCGTCGATCGCTTCTTCTCGCTGGAGATCACCCAGAAGCTGTTCGAGGGCACAGCCGAGGATCGCGTGCCCATCTGTGGCCTCGACTTGGTCTCGCTGAACATACAACGGGGCCGGGATCACGGCATTCCCGCCTACCCGGTCTTCCGAAGGCATTGCCGACTGCCGCCTGTGGACACGTGGGAGCAAATGGCGCAGGCGGTGGACAACTCAACTCTGGCCTCTATCCGACAGATATACGAGTAAGTGGACGTTATCCTAGCGTGTCCTGGGGCTAACTTTTACTTTACTTATACAGTTCGCCTCAGGATGTGGATCTCTATACGGGCGCGCTGAGCGAGCCGCCGCTAGATGGCGCCATCTTCGGGCCGCTGCTCAGCTGCCTGGTCTCGGATCAGTTCATGCGCCTTAAGCTCGGCGACTCCCATTGGTATGAGCGCAAAATGGGACCCCAGAGGTTGACCAAGCGTAAGAGAATTATTAGCTAAAAATATATATAGTCGATATATAACCGATTTCGCCTGCAGCACAACTGGCTGAGATATATAAGAGCAGCCTGGCTGGCATCATCTGTCGCAACTCCGATGGCATTCAGCGCGTGCGGCAACATCTCATGGAGCGTCACCGACCGGATGGTAATCGCTATGTGAACTGTGTGGACCTCGAGGGCTACGACTTTGACTTTCAGCCTTGGTCGGCGGCGACTGCTGCACCTCAGCTGCACAGAGCGAGCTTCAGCCAAGCCAGCTCCCTAGTGAGCGTGTTTGGCGTTAAAACTAATCCAAATGCAACGCAACTAACTGTAGCTAACTAGTAAATAAATGTTAATTATATATCATGTGTATATATATGATATATGGCTGGATATCCTTAAGAAGAATAGGGATACAGTCGGAACTATTTCTCAGCTTTGATTGAGTAGAACTTTTGTATTCATTATCCGATGGCGATGATGGCGTATGGACTCGGAGTGTCGATCGCTGTTCACAGTTTTTCCCTCTGGAACTTTAAGTGACTTTAGATCGCCTGTTATTTGGCCGATTTAAGAGAGATATATCATTTACGACTCGTATGAAGAACGACTATCCATCGGCATTCAACATCGGATCGAGTCGAAAATCTTGAAAATATTGACTATATCTCAACTTTGGTTGACTACAACTTTGGTATTTTTTATCCGATAATTAGATTTTATACCTCTATAGAAGCGTGTGGATTCGGAGTCTCGATCCTTGTTCACAGATTTTCCCTGCTTTATGATTTTTTCTTAATAATTCACTGATACCGAAAAAATACGTCTGAAAACTTGAAAATATTGACTATTTCTCAATTTCGACTGACCACAACTTTGTTATTTTTCATCCGATTTGTAGATATTATACTTTTTTAGAAGCGTGTGGATTTGGAGTTTTGATCGTTTTTCACACATTTTCAATGCTTCAAAAACTTTTCTTAATATTGCACTGAAACTGGAAAAATACCTCTGGAACTTTGCTTGATTGTATCTCGGGTATTAGTTGCCTGATTTCCGAGAGATATACCGTTTTCGACTCGTATGAAGCACGGCTATTGATTGGTATTCAAAACTAGAGTTTTTGAAATTTTGCCATTTTTGACCAAAATTGTGATGTAACCCCTTATCATTTTTGCCAAAATCGGGTCGAGTCGAAATCATTGAAAAAATGGACTATTTCTCAACTTTGGCTGATGACAACTTTTGTATTTTTTATCCGATTTCTGGACACTGTACCTCTTCAGAAGCGTGTGCATTCGGAGTTTCGAGCCCTAATCACAGATTTTTCCTGCTTTAAGAAGTTTTCTTAACATTGCACTGAAACCGAAAAAATACCTCTAGAACTTTGCATGACTCTATCTCGGATATTATTTGGCCGATTTCAGAAAGATATACCAATTTCGACTCGTACGAAGCACGACTATCTATTGGCAGTCAAAACTGGAGTTTTTGAAATTTTGCCATTTTTGACCAAAATTGTGATGTAACCCCTTATCATTTTTGCCAAAATCGGGTCGAGTCAAAAAACTTGAAAAGATTGACTATATCTCAACTTTGGTTGACTACAACTTTGGCATTTCTTATACGATATATGGATATTATACCTCTTTAGAAGCGTGTGGATTCGGAGTCTCGATCCTCGTTCACAGATTTTTCCTGCTTCAAAAACTTTTCTTAATATTGCACTGAAACCGAAAAAAATATTGACTATTTCTCAATTTCGACTGACCACAACTTTGGTATTTTTTATCCGATTTATAAATATTATACCTCTTTAGAAGCGTGTGGATTCGGAGTCTTGATCCTTGTTAACAGATTATCAATGCTTCAAGAACTTTTCTTAATATTGCACTGAAACCGAAAAAATACCTCTAGAACTTTGCATGACTCTATCTCGGATATTATTTGGCCGATTGTTATTTATAATCGGACTATATATAAATATAAGCATAGCTTGATCGTTTAACAACTCCAAACGGACTGGTTAAAAAAACTTTTACAAACTCAGACTACATTTTTAATGCAAATTACATTTCGAAATTGTTTGAGTGAAAGTCTGAAAATGATTTATGTAATTGTTTGAAATATCATTTATTTTATAAATATTAAATCTATTTTCGACATCAAAATCGAATTTGAAAATTCGAACAATATTGATATTTCCTATCCAATAAATATAAATAATTAGCAAATCGTTAATTGAAGAGCTAAAGTCAATTAATTGGGCTCGTCTTATCGCTCAGCTTGGCTCAGCTCAGCTCAGCTGCGTCAAGTGCAGAGGCTGATGTAATCCTAGACATGCCATTGCAGCAGCCAATAATCCATGGAGAGTCCAAGGGCTCCACTTACCGAGTGCCAACTGGCGCATTAGCCAGGCAGCAGCAGCGTGCCATTGGTGGCCAGGGCGAGGGTTGCGGGTGGCGGCGTCAGGGTTGTGGCCGACACTCGCACGGGCCTACAGCTGCTGCTGGCAGTGTCGTGGTAGTAGGCCAGCGCCAGCGCAGCGAACAGAGTCAGTCCAAACGTTAGCCAGAGGCAGACAGAGCACAGACGACGCGCCTTCTGCCACCAAGGATCCCAGCTAAACGGCAGCAGCTCCTCCAGCGACAAGCCGTACGAATAGCTGTCCAAATAAGATGTGTGTGAGTGTGTGCGCGAGTGTGTGTATGTGTGTGAGTATGAGTGTGTGTGTGTTTATTAATTATTTAATGCAATGCGACAGTTAAGCGTGTGTTTACTCAGCAGTTGTGAAAACGGGTTCATAATCCTTTGGCTCCTTGCTGGGCAGCAGAATGATGTGCGGCTCCTGCTGCTGCTGCTGTGCTGCCAGCAGCGCAGTTCTCTCGTTGCAGGACATGCTGCTGCTGCTGCTGCTGTCCTTTGCTTGTCCTTTGTCTGTGTCCGTTCTATCGTGGCTGTCACCTGGGGCGACAAGCGGCTCCGTTAGCGCACAAATGAAACTGGCATCTGGCTTGGCGCTGGCTTTGTTTGCAACTTAAATTAGCTTTGCCGCCGCTTGCCTTCGCCAAGGGGTATATTGACTTGGATAGTCAGTATGTAACAGCTGAAGAGTCTATATAAATTTAAAAAAAATATTTTTTTAAATATATATTTTTATATAGAAAATATTTATCAGAAATGTACAGCTCCCGCGAAGCGCTCGGCTAGGGTATGCCATCAGCGACGTTTCTAGACTTTTCCTGATTTTGTTATTTTTTATTGTTTTATTGTCTCTTTTTGAGTTTTTTTTCATATTCCTGTAAACAACTTTATCGCCAACTTATTGCTGTTGTTGCTGCTGTTGTCTTTGTCATTTTTCAAGTCATCTGTGCGCGTCTTCCGCCTCGAGCAGAGAGATTTGCACAGATTTCTCTTATCGTGGTTTCTTGGTTTCTTTTATTCTAGATCCCATGTAATCTCTTGCATAATAGCAATTGTCTGGCAATTGTCGCCCAGTTTCACAGCGACAGGCCCCGCAGATAAGCCCCTGCCCCCAGATAAAGTACACATTGTTCTACTTATAAACTTGAGTTAAAGACAAACTTTCGTTTTATTTTTGATTTGATTTTGTATTTCTTTTGGGTTGGGTTAACATGCTTGGAAATACATACTCGTACATATATCTAAGTCATATGCTCGACTCTAGACTCTTTGGATAATGCAATGGAATTCCCTAAGTACTAGACCTATTTAAGTACATATATCTGGGGTTAAACATCAAGTTCATATATCGTGCATAAATACGTTTACGGTTAGTTTTCTTCTGGGGGAAATTTCACATATTTGGCTAAAGTTTTCAAATATTTTGTGGGGAGATTATTTTCATAAAGTATATATATATTTTTATATGTATATAGTATAACATATAGATTGAATCGAAAATTGTTGACCCACGCAATATGCTAATACCTTGAGTAGTTAGTATTTTTCGTAATGTAGTAAAGTATATTTGTTGTTGGTATTCTTCTGATTTACTTAAGCTAAGATATCGAGAGAATATCTGAAGTAAAATTTGAAAAAATCTCTATTTGAGTTTCTTTTTATATAGTAGGTATATATGTATAGGGTCTAGAATAATATACTATATCAAAAATGTAATGAAAACATTGAATACAAAATACATTATCAAAAACACGAAATGATTAATATTTAGAATGAATATATGTGGGAAATATATTTAGATTTGAAATGAAAAGAAATAGTTTGTTCCAACTGAAAGAAAAAGAAAATATTAGTTAAATTATACATATATATAAAAGATCTGTTAATAATTTCTTTTATTTTCTTTTCTGCATCTTCTTTTTCTCTTTCTTACATACCTAAATTCTATATCGGAAGCACTTTACTCGTTTTATTTGCCTTTGCCTTGAAGTTAATCATTTAATCAGATTTATATATTTATATATACTACGTGTCTTCTGATAAGACTTTGCTTTTTAGCTAACTTTATTATATTTCTGTTTTCTTTTTATTTTCGTTTCTGATTTTTTTTTGGACTGTTCTATGCTGTAGGCCTACATTCTATTAGAATCTAACCTGATTCTGCGGCTTTAACGCAACGCCTGTTAACTTCCAGTTTAAGTTTCTTACACTCGTTCACGACGTGAGAAGAGTAGATTAGTTTTTTAGCTTTGAGGAATGTACGAAGCTAGAGACTTGAAACTTGAATATATACTTTTTATCTATACTCCTTTTAATAAAACTTTAGATTCAGATATTTTCATACGCCCAAATTTAGAAACAAAATTCTTAGATTTTTACAGCTATGGCCTAAAAATTGTACAACTGAGGTAACGTTGATCTCTCCTAGGGCTTAGCATATCGGAAAACATCAATTTCAGAATCAATTTAGCTGCTTGTGAAACGTGAACGAGTTGGTCATTCCCTTTCTCTTTCAATATCGTCCTAAAAAAAAAGAATAATCAAAACAAAAATTGAAATAATTGAAAAATTCAATTTTAATTTTCGAGTAGCTTAAGAGCAAAAGACATTGATGTGATAAATGTAATTGCATTAAATACATTTCTCGACTATATGCATAACTTAATTGTATTCGATATTAATCGTATGTTTCTCATCTTTTTTTTAACATGTTTGGGTATATATCTATAACTAGATTTGGCGCATTTTTCCCATCAAGTTAGTTGGGTTTTCCATTTATATATATATATATATTAGATATATTTATTTATTTAATATATATATTGGTAACCATTCAAAATGTTTTATTAAAAAAATAGAATAACATTATACAAAAAATACAATTTGATTTAACAAACATTTTGGTGTTATGCCTTAATATCGCTAATCGGTAATCGTTTATCGTTTATCGCTTCATAGATGACAAAGTGAAATGAGAGTCTTTCAAGTAAGTAGATTTATGTAGTGCAGTGTAGTCAAACACTGATGGTCGTACTAAAAAGTGCCGCAATTTCAATTGCTCGGAGTTTTTTGTTGTTTTTTGTTGTTGTTTTTTTTTTTTTGGTTTTTGAGTTGAGTTTAAATTTTAGTTAGGACTACAGAAGCTGTTAGTTGTTGCTTAAAAGTGCGGTTGACTAGAAATAGTTGTCGATTAAATATATATATATATTTTATTTTCTTTTGTTTCTAATATTTTAAAGAATACATTTTCTAGGGCTTACACATGTATTAAAATAACAATGGCTGATTGTGACAATTAATGGAGAGACATTTTGAATCATTTATATATATATATTAAGTACAGCTATAACAAACAACAACAATGATCATAATTATAATTATAATTATAATAGTTGTAATAATAATGACTCGAATCGCATTAAGAACATTTCAAACAGAGAGACAAGCTAATACATATATGTGTATCGTATATTATTTATCGTTTATCGATATCTTTTCAATGCTGCTTTTATGGATAAACATATTTATATATATATTTATGTAACTGAATGATCACGTTGCTTGTTTGCTGAGCCCGGGGCAGCCTTTCTTGTATTTACAGTACTTAAAATGAAACAATATATATATATAAGATATTCATATACATACATATATCTTTAAAATAAGCCACACCTAGAGACTAATTTTACATTACAATTTGTATTTTAACATAAATTTTACATAATTCTCAATATTTATATAGCAGTGAAAACGTACAATATTCTGTTTATACAAATTATAGTTGAATCATAAAATTAAAATTGTTTTCTGTGTATTACAATAGAATATATTTATACATATACATATATCCATATATATATACATACATATATATTCCATTCCTATATATATTTATATATATATGTATACATATATATTTATACATATATTCTCGCTTTAGCTACAGTTTCGTTACAGCTATTGGGTTGTGTTTACGCATTTAATAGCAGGATCTGCTTAAACTACGATGATATCATACGCCTCCAGTGTGCTGACGATCAGATATACAATCCAGAGAAAGAATAGTATCGATGCATGCACCCATTTGCTAGTCGAGGGCCCGCCCAGTTCGGCATGTATCGATTTCGTGGACCGTCGAATCATCATGACTGCAATTGCAATGACAGCCTCGGCACAGAAGAGCGTTACAGCAAAGCCAATGCTGAAATGTTATCTAGTATTAGGACGTCTGTTATAGGTAGCGATCATTTGCTCTTGCTACTTACGTTCCGGGCTCTACATTAAATGTTGACCCATTGACCGCATGATAGATCGAGGCGATGGACCACGCCAGGCCAATGCCCAGGAACACGTTCACCGCATTGCTGCCCGTTACATTGCCAACGCAATTGTCTGCGGTCTGATCCTGTTTGGCCGCGATGATGCTGGCAAATGTATCTGCAGGGAAAATTAAGAAACATTCAATTAATGGCTCTTTCTACTTGAGGATAAAGGAGTGCATTTCCTCAAATGTCAAACTCATTTTACCTGGTATACTGGTGCCTAGGGCTACAAAGCAAATGGCTGTCACCGAGTCCTTGATGTTGAGCACACACCCAAAATAGGTAGCCGCATCTCCGATGACAGCGGTGAGCACGCCAATGACGAATATCGAAATGACAAAGGTGACATAGCCGCCGCATATATCTGTTAAACGTAAATGATTTACACACCGATCGATTGCAATTAAGCGTCGCTCTTACCTGTGGGCGGCACAAATGCAAACAACACCTTCCAAAATAGGCAAATGAAATGACTGACATAGTCCACGCATTTCGGTACTGCCTCGGCCACATCGTCTTCGCCGTCGAAATCATTCTCGTCAGCTGGGAGACAAATAGAGATATAGAGATATAGTTTAAATACAGAGATGCAATGTAGATGTAGCTCACCTGGTACTACAGTTAGTGCATCCTTGAACTGTTCCCTCCACGACGATGTGCCCAGCACAGATGAAACGTTTGCCCGAGCGACCAGTTTGTCCACAGTACTCTATGGATATATATATGCACACACACATACACACAGTAATTTAGCATTATTTTACAATATTACGTATACGCATTCGCATATCAAGTATACGCCACATACGACGCACACGCAAAGTGACACCTCGCACACAGGCAAACCGGAAACAAAGCATTTCATTTGAAGATTAGAGACAATTAGGTGCTTAGTTGCACGACAGGTGCTAGCCAGGTGTGTTTAGCTTAACTGCCAAGTGTTACAAGAGCCACTTTATGCGCTCGTCACTGTTGTTGCTGCTGTCATTGTTATACCCATTGAAAATGGTTACAAAGTGGACACAGGAAAGTGCATATGCATGACAAGTTGTAAGCTTATCACTGCTATATATAGTGTAGTAAATATATATACTTGGTCGCATAGGAGTCAAAGAACCTTTAGCTGCTTATATTCAACTCAATACAGATCGATAACAAATCGATAACATTTTCTTAGGCAAATCCCAAAGATATTTATCGCTGAGCAGAATATGTAATTTAGTTTATATAGGTCATCTTCTAGTCGACTACTTATAGAGTTCTAGCACAACTTGCTGTGTGGATTACACCAACAGCTCTGGACATAAGGCTGTCTGTTGTGGTGTGTGCACAAGGATCATTATAATGTCTAACAGTGAGTGTTGCCTGCTTGCTTGCTTGTGTGTGTGTGTGTGTGTTAAGTATCTATTTACAACAGATTTCTCAGCTGTCAAGTGCCATTTATAGGCTGTTGTCATGTTGGGATAGACTTACCTTGAATTCCTCGCTCTCGCGTATGCGTATATATGTCGTGGTCTGGACGCCGCTTCGTGGCTTGCTCATTAGCAATATGCGTTCGAGATCTGTTAGGTCTTCATCTCGTTTCCTTTCTACACCCTTGATCTCCTCTAGTAGTTCGTCGTCTGCGTGGGCCAAGGTAAATCAAGGTGTAAATCCGAATTAGTAAACAATATTGCGCACAGAACTCTGGCAGTTAACCAGAATTCTTCAGATAAACACACATAGATGTATATATATATATATATATACATATATGTTTGCACAAATAGACACATACATAAACATAGAGAGTAAACGTTTGCTAATTTTAGAGAACTGTTTGGAATTGAGTGCATTGGCTTGCAGAAATATTTTGTGGATTCCGAATTGCTACAGCTGCAAATTTTCCATTTAAATGAAAAAAAAACAAAACAAATCAAGAAATTCTTCGAAATCTACCCAGAGACAGATAGAGATACAGATACAAACACAGTTACATTTACCATTACAGTTACAGTTACGATTACAATTACAATTACAATTACAGCTACTGATTGCATGCAAATGAAGCTAAATGAAATGAAAAATTCGCTCAGAATTTGAATGAAATGTTTTAATGAGTTCTTTCCAATTTGACTCGACTTGAAGTAGATCAACATGAAAATATGTATATATATTTTTATAATTTTATAAATTAACCGCCCTGAGTTTCACTTATTTTGAACCCATACAAATTTTGTATGCATCTTCAATCTGAGTTCCATCCTAAACATTAAAGCCTTACTTATGTAGGAAATTTTATGATCATCATACTTTGTTCTAAATTTTCCTCTTATAAGAGTGGTTTTGCAAACAGCCTGAACTTGGTGATAATTGCCCAAAATTTAAAAGATATTCTAAATCAAATTTTAAATTTCATCAGCTAATAGAATCCAACAACTTTCTGATTCCATGATATATAAATAAATACCAAAATAATATTTTCACTTATATTCCACACTGCAAAGTGAAACTTCATATAAAGAAATTATGTAAATTATGTTTATATACATTTGAAATGAATCTAAATTTTGCAAAATCAGCCAAGAACATAAGCAGTTTTATAAAGTATGTTAGGTTTATTGATTGACCATGCAGAGAGAGAGAGAGAGAGAGAGAGAGACACTTAAGATATATTATGCTGATATAAGGATGACTCACGAGTATGATCTCCAGTGTGATTTTCTATAGACAGCGATTGAATACGTGGAAGGTGACAACAAATTGTTTTTTTTTTTTTTTTTTTTTTGAGAGCAGGAATATTTAAAACAAGATATTTTTGGTTTATTGATTTCAAATGCAAATACAAATAGAATATTAATGGTTTTTCTGTTTTTCTTTTCTTTGTTTTTTTTTTTTTTTTTATTTGCTATGTTCAGTTAAGAAATTGCTTTTTTTTATAATTTTATTTAATGCATTCAACCAATACAAATTTAAATATTTTTATTGATTTTTGTTTTGTTTTAGCTTTAGCTTGGCTAGTATACCCTGTTATTATGCAATCGGTGGGGTTGCTCTAACATACACATAAACCAACAAGAGACTAATACATCGAGAACAACATCTGCTGCGATTATGTCAAAAGCCGTTCACAAAATCAAATTTGGCCAAAAAAAAAACAAAAAAATACAACCACACAGAGACAAAAATCATAGGGGTGTTCCACAAAAAACTAAAAGGAATTATTCAAGAATATCTTGTGTGCATTTACTTACAAATCGTATATGTATATGTATATATAGTCGATGATATCGTATCGAGTTCGAGTTTCGAGTTTCGTGTTTCGGGGCACAAACAGAAGCGGGCACAAGCGCGTGTTACGTCGAGCATAGAGAAGTTACCAACAAAATGTCTTTAACCAAAATTTGCCCAACAAATTTATTTCAATTGAAGACGAAACGTGAGCAAAATTTCCATTTACTTTATTTATTTTCTTTTTCTTCTTCTTTATAAATCATAGTCTCAACTGATCCTCTTAGACAAATTCTGCGTCGAAAAAGCGCAATTTTTTCTCTTCTTTTACTTCTTCATTTTTTTTACATGCGTTACACATACACAGACTTACACACACATATACAAATAACTCTATATACAAAACATGAAGACAAGTATATTTTCTATAATGAACGAATGAGTCTTGGTATGGGTGTATAAATCAAGGCTGCCCAATGGAACCACGAAAGCATTTTATTTCACAAATGCAAAGACAAAAGTTAGGAAATTCGATTCTTTATATATCTGCTATATTATATTCGACAATAGCCGCCTCGGGAAAAGTAAGAGTATTATGAAGACTGTAAGTTGCGATACGAATAAAACTTATTTTATTTCAAAAAATTTTTTTTTTTTTTTTGGTATTTTGTATTTTCGTTCGATACTTTTGATTGCAGCCCAGATTTAAATAATGTCGAAATGTGTGTGAAACAAAAAACAAATTGCAATGAATTTCGATTACAGTGGTACGCAGCACATGAAAAGCCTATCGATTTGTGTCATTTTTCAAGCTTTTTGTTTATTTTTCTTTGGTATTTTTTTTTTTTGTTAACTGAACATAAACACTTTCCGAGAATTACAGATGAGTTTAAAGTGTTAAAATTACGCTTTTACCTACCAAAAAATCGATGGAAAAATGATTCCTTATTTGTGTCATCTGCGTGAGGATAATTGCAATGGTTGTTGTTGTTGTTGTTGTAGTTGTTGTAGTGTGTTATCAAATATTACATACATACATAGATTTATATATATATATAAGTATATATATATATACGGGAATTGGATTAGTTTTGTTCAAAAGTTACATTAATGCACATGATGTGAGATATTTCAATATTATTCATACTTATATTAAATACATAATTCATAAACAGAAAGTATACCAAAATATAAGCGAAGAGTGCTACGGATTGCAGGAGGGGGCAAAAGGGCAGCTACGAGTCGAGTTGATACCAAACAAAGGAAAAAGGACTAGTTCCAATACAGGATAAAGATAAGACAGCTAACCCAATTATACACAGTTGAAAAAATATTAAATATCAAATCATGGGAAACATTAGCTTAGGTTTAAGTTAATTTCTTTTGATTAATTCAGATTGCTTTTAAGAAAAAACTTAAAATGCTCGAAAAAATTAAAAAAAAGGTTTCAAATTAAATACAAATTCAGTTTTAAATTGAACATCTTTTACATAGAAAATTTTATATATTTTATATAAATGAATTTATAATTTATAAAATTGTTCTCAAATAAAAGAAAAATTCGAAAAAATTTGTTAATTTTATAAAATAATAAATATTTTTTTTAGTTTAAATTGAATAATTTATTTAGAGTTATTTTTCATTTATTAAAAACAAATAAAATATTTATTTTTCTTTACTTTTCATATATAATTTTTTCATTGAAAATAAGATTTTAATTCTTAATTTGATTATTTTCAATCTATTTTGATTTTAAACCTTTTTTCCCTCTACTTTTCAACCGCTCTCAGTATTTACCTAGCGACCAAAGTAAAAGAATTCTAAGAAATAAAAAGGGTTCAACATACAACATCAAATGAAACACAGAACTAAACTTTAGACTGCGAGAGATATACATACATATATATCAATTTATATATATGTATATATGTATATATGATACACATCGCGTGTGCTTAAGAAAATATAGAAATTTGCGCTTTTTGTTCGCAATTATCACAAATGAAATTTAACGCTAGGCGCAGTGCGGAGTTCGAGTTAAGAACTTAAGGGATCGTAACCCAAGAATTGTTTATTTGTCCCTAAATTTGGTTTCCTTTTTTATGGTTTCGTTCGTTTTCAATTCAAATAAAATTAATTAATTGCACAATTCAAGTCTTACGGTAGTGAGCGGAATCTAGAAGCACAAAGAACACAAACGAAAAGAGACCAAAACAAATTATGCAAGGAAATCAAACGAAGTTTAGATTTTCTAGGAGTAGAGTGTGCCAGAGATGATTGCCTTCAAATCATTCAAATGGCCTATGTGTGTGTGTGTGTGTGTGTGCGTAGTCTAACTGCGGTTATTGCCTTGGCAACGGCTCAAAGTGTGCCATTAACTTTATTAAAGAATATTCAGATCCATTTTGAGCACTTTTTGGGCTGCTGCCTCGAGTTCTTCGTATAATTTGGTTAACAGAAAATTGAGTTTGTTTTGGTAAGAAAAACCGCTCACACACACACACACACACACATAGAGAGATCAGGAAGTGAAACTGTTTTTCATTGTGTGTTCGTGTTGGGTAAGCTGGTTTGGGTCTTTTTTGCTTTTCAGTGCTTTTGAAATTGAGTTTGAAAATGTTGGCCAAAAACTCACCTGGCGCCAGCTGCGGTTGGCCAATGTTCACACTGAACTTGACATCTTTCTCGTAGGTGCTTTCCTCGATAATGGGTATCGTTATGAATTGCCTGCAATTGAAGAATGAAAGCACATGGATTACAATTTAAACCAAATCTATACAATCGCACAGCTTAAGCGAGGCCTTAGCTAAGAGCCGCAGTGATTAATGGCCGCCATGCCTATGGCTAAATGGCCGTAATCTTGACACTGTGCAACAGCATTTGGAAATTTATTAGGCGGCATTAACTAGACTGTGACAAGAACAAACAGACGCAGACGCCCCACCCGCCGCCTGGCAGCAAAATCAATTGCCAAAAGCGAAGCAGCTGAAAATAACAAAAAATATATTACGTATACGCAGTGTAGTGCTCATAAATATGTGCATTATTCAGGCTGTGCAATGAAATGTTTGCTAGCATAAAGAATTATTGCTAAAGCAAGTGGGTGGCCGACAGTGGGAGAGAGAGAGAGGGAGAGTGCCTTCATTTGATTTGGCAATGTGCCAAGTCCAGCGCAAATCCAATTAAAATACTCTACAGCAGAGCATGAAATTGTTGTTGCAAACTATGTCAGACACAACTACGAAAAAATGAAGTGACATATGTTTATATATATATTAAATATATATATATATAAATATATATATAAATATATACATATATATCATAGAAAAAAGGCAATAAAACCTTATAATCAATATATCATTATTTTATTTATATTTTAATTTTCTATAACTTTTCCCCCTTTCAAATTTCAGTTTCAATATTTTTAGGGCATTCAATATTCATCTGGCCTCGGCTAGCGTTTCTCTCTTGTCTCCAAATGCCACAAGTTGTTTGGCTTGCGCCAGCGGACACATAATTTGTTGGTCCGATAAGACGAGTCAAAGTGGCCAACAAGCAAAAGTTTGTGAGCACCTAAAAAAACGAACTTCAAACTGATTAAACTTTATAGAATTAGCAACTTTTTCGCCAAAATGCAACTGCTATCTGCTGTATAGTATATATACTCTATATATTTGTATGCAAACTGAATTCGCGTGGCATTTTGCGCACTTTTCTTTCGCCATTCGGCAACTTTCACATTTATATCGACCTTTCACCTTTTCAGCTTATTTTAATTTGTTCCTTTTTTCTTTTGCCCAAATGAGTTTCTGCGGTTTGCTATTTCTGTTTCTAATTCTGCATTTTGTACAGAGAAAAGCCCCCGCTTTTCCATTAAACTTGTTGCTGTGTGGGTGTGGGACGTGCCTGGTCAAGTTTTCATTACGGAAAACAGCTTTTATGAGTCACATAAACGAAATACGCTTATTCACGAATACAAAACAGCAGAGTTGAGCTACTTCATAAGCAACATTTCATTTACATTCACTTCGCTTATAAAGAAACATATATATATGTGTATATCTGCACAGATCTCTATCAAAATATATTTATATACATTATACTTGAGTGGCATTTAAGCTGCTGCGATTAGATAAGTTCTGCTTTAATTACAAGCAATGCTAACTGCTTGTTCGATCATAATTCGTGGTATTTTTTATTTATTTATAACTCTTGATTTTCCAATTAATTTTAATACCCTTTGTCCATGCACAAAAACCTTAAGATGGCAAATTGATATTGGACGATTTATAGGGAAAAACGTCAAAGCATTTGCCACAGATGTCGATTAGAAGACATTCGGAATAGAGTGTACAGAGGGTATATAATGCTCATAAGTGCTTGATTGTTATATTTTATATTAGCTTGATAACATAATCGATAAATATCGATATGTTTATATCTTCAGTTACTGAGTTACAGACTATATCGAGGTCATTTGCTTTTAAATATATAGAAGAAACTCTTGCTATATCTGTTTTATCAGTTAATTTAACAACCAAAGCTAAAACATCGATTAATATCGATATGCGTACAAGCTTTGTTTGCATTTAGGGCATCTTCCAGTTGCCAACTCTTGCGTCTTATATACATATATTTTAGTTTGTAAAAAGTATCTTGCAGTCAAATATATATTATTTATTTCACTTTTGTGGTATCGATATATATCGATTGGCATATCTTCATATATTAGCTACAGAGTATCTGATAGTCACGCACTTTTCATTCTTATGTCGATCTATTGTTGACATTATTCTTCTGCTCTCTTATAGAGCACTTCCACAAAGCCAACCCAAATACTAAATTCAAAAGTATATTTCCTCCTCGCACAGATTCTCTGATATGAAATGGGAATTTTTTTAACGACTTTTGGCCCTGTGTCCCCGCTTTACACTCGACTCTTGCCCCTTTCCCGTTGTTGCGCCTGTGCTTATCATAAAAATAACTTATTTTACACACATGCAACATTTCACGTGCTTTTTTACGATGCGAGCTCGCAATGAAACATCATAAATCCATAAATTCGCGTAGATGGTCGTAAATACGTGCACGAGTCGAGGCCTGGGGCTGGGGGCGGGGCAGGGGATTATCGACGCGTTAGATTTGCGCTTGTTTTGACCATGTCCAGTGCTATCTTATCCGCAGCGTAATCGGAAGTCGAGCAAGTGGGTACTTGGCCAGCAAGAGGCCGATCCGTTGGCCAGTCTTCAACGAGATGTTGCTCCTGTACCACGTCGTGATTGTGATCGGTTTGCTCAGCGGCTGCGGCTGGGCGGCGCCCGAGTGCAAGCGCAATTCCGAATACTGCCAAGACCGGGTTATGCATCCGGATATGCAGGAGCCCAAGTCACAGCAGGAGCCCCGCTTGGCGGGCGAGGAGACCAATGCCTACTGGCGCGACCAGGGCGTGGAGTTCATCAAGCAGAAGCTGAACGCGCAGCCGAACGAGGGCAAAGCCAAGAACGTGATCATGTTCCTCGGCGACGGCATGGGCGTGACAACGACCTCGGCAGCGCGCAATTTGCTAGGCGGCGAGGAGAAGACGCTCTCCTTCGATCACTTTCCCTACACGGGATTGTCCAAGACCTATGCCGTGGATCTGACCGTGCCCGACTCGGCGTGCACGGCGACGGCCTATCTGTGCGGCGTCAAGGGCCAGGAGGGCACCATTGGCGTCAATGGCGCCGTGCCCCGCACCGACTGCAAGGTCATGCTGGACAAGAGCACCCACGTCGACTCCATCGCCAAGTGGGCCATGGACGCGGGCAAGTGGTCGGGCGTCGTGACCACCACGCGCATAACCCACGCCTCGCCTGCGGGCGTTTACGCCCACATTGCGGAGCGCGACTGGGAGTGCGATACAGATGTGGTTTCTGATTGTGGCAAGGATTCCGGCGTGAATGATATTGCCTACCAGCTGATCAATGGCGAAGTGGGCAGCAAACTGAAGCTCGTACTGGGCGGCGGCCGCAAGAACTTCGTGGACAAATCTCTGGCCGATTGGGGCAAGCGCTCCGACGGCTTGAACCTGATTGAGCAGTTCCAGAAGGCGAGTGCCGGCAATGCCTACGTGACCACGGCGGAGGAGCTGATGGCACTGGATGTCACGAAGCCGGAGCGTGTGATGGGCCTCTTCCAGAACGACCATCTGCTGTACCACCTGCAGGCCGTCGAGCAGGGCAGCGCACAGCCCACGCTGGAGCAGATGACGCGCAAGGCCATTGAGTACATGAGCCAGAACGAGCAGGGCTACTTCCTGTTCATCGAGGGCGGACGCATTGACCATGCGCACCACGACAACCAGGCGCGCATGGCCCTCGACGAGACCATCGAGTTCTCCAAGGCTATCGCCGCAGCGCGCGAGCTGACCAGCGAGCAGGACACCCTGCTGGTCATCACGGCGGATCACTCGCATGCCTTCACCTATTCCGGCTATGCGGTAAGCACACGCTCAATCAATCAATTGAATCAATTTACAATTTCACCTGCTCTTGCAGTCTCGCGGCGCTGATGTCTTTGGCAGAGCTCCAGTCATTGGCAACGATGGCATTCCACACATGATTCTCAGCTATGCGAACGGGCCCAGCGCGGAGCATTTCTATAATGCCGAGACGAAGGAGCGCGTTGATCCCACCACGCTGATTAAGGGCCATTACGAGGAGGAGTTTCCAGCGGGCGTGCCCTTGGACTCGGAGACCCACGGCGGCGACGATGTGCTGGTCTATGCGTCGGGCCCGTGGTCCCATTTGTTCACCGGCGTCTACGAGCAGAGCACCATACCCCACATGATGGCCTACAGCGCCTGTCTGGGCGACGGCCTCACCATGTGCCCCAAGACCCAAAGGACTTGAGCGCCTGCTGCGTGACTGCAGCTCATCACAATTAGGTTTGCGGCTCATTAAAAGCAGCGATTGCATTGGACCTGCCGCTGCTCCGCCTCTCGACTTGTCCTTGATGCATATTGTAAATTGAATTAAATGCGAATTTCCCACAGTCCTGCCCAGTCTTTCGCATGTCAGCGGAAAAACAAGTTCACATCAACTTTCTGATTACATTCTCTCGACGCTCAAGCTTTCGTGCGTCTAATTATGAGCTGCTCACGTTGAATATAATTGAAAAGCGAGCTTGTGCCATGGTAAGGGTAAGCAGCAGGCAGGCTCTCGACCGAGCCAATCAGGCTTTGTCCTTTGCTGCCGAGTTCTATTTGTGTTGGCAGCCCTTAAGCATTGAGGTGGGCTGTGTGCAAATATAGCTCCATAAGTGCTTCTTAATCAAAAGCAGCTCGACTCGCTGCTTGCTTGAAGTCTTCTGGAGTGTTAGATGCTTAGGATCGGCCATATGACAGACATATACACATATTCATATAGATAAGACATAGCATACAAAGTATTCCAGTATATAAATCTTTTGCTCAACGCTTATCTTTTGCCTGCGCTGATAAACTTAAACCCAAGCATGGGAAACTCGTAAGAAAATGTTCTCTGACAGTTGGCAACAATATTATGTTAACTCAATTAGCAGCTGGGTGCAGGGCATACATATAGTCAGCCCAGCTGGACTGACTAGTGCGAAGCTTATCAACGTAATGGGCAAATTTAGCACCTAACAGGTGTGTCTGTGTGTGTGTGTGTGAGCCTGTGTGGGGGCACAAGCATTTGGCATTCCCTTGCGTGTGTGGTTAAAGTTTTGGCCAGCATTTGGGTTAAGGTAAACATAGACCAAGCAAGCGGCGAGCAGGCAAACACCAAACACACACAGAGGCACACACACACACACTCTTCACTCATCACACACAGCAAAGAATTTGCATTTTATGCAAAATTTGCCTGCGAATAATAAAAAAAAAAATAAAAAATGCGCGCATTTAGTTAGCTGCGCATTTGCATTTTGAGTTTTGCATTTTGCATTTTAAAATTTAACATTTTGCATATGAAATCTAAACGTAATTGCCGCAATTAAAACTTATGCGTCATTCGTTCCCTTCGACCGGCGGGCCTGTGGCCTTCGGGGCGTATGAGTAATATCAAATGCGAAGCGAAATGGCGAAATGTATTTGTCAATTTTCTAGTTTCTATTTCCGCTTTGATTGCCAGCTAAATTATATCCGTTAGAGTGTGAGTGTGTCTCTCTCTCTCTCTGTGTGTGTGTGTGGGCCATTTCCCTTCTTGTGACAGCCATTAAGCGTAGCAACCCATTCAGTCCCTTGGCATTGGCAAAGCTAATTTTGCACCGACTACGCCCTTAGCGGCGGCTTCCCCTGCTCCCCAGCTGTTTAGCCCGCTGTGCCACTTCCGTCGTTTGATTTCAATGCCGGCAACTAGAACCGATTCGCAAGTTCTTGTTGTTAAGCACACATGTTATTAAACGGCACACACACACACACACACACTCATTGGCCACTGTTAAGCGTCTATTGATTTTAAGTCGAATTGCGACAATGTCGTCTGGCCATCAATTGCGACGGTCAATGCTGGAAAAAAGCGTTGCAAGTGCAGCTTGTGGCAGGGCCACATAGTATTATGCTCAGCGACGATGGTCAATTTGGCCAGACGGTAGACGGCCAGTCGTCCGGCTGCCGTCTTTGGGCAGCCACAAAAGTGCCTCAATTTGCGAATGGAATTTTTTTTTTTTTTGAATGTTTATGCAAATGTCGCTGCCTCACTCAAGCGAGCATCCGAAGGAGACTAGCTCTCTATCTCAGTCTCCCTCTCTCTCTATCTCAGTCTCTCTCCTCTCTATGTCTCTTTGCTGGTTGAGTTTTATTCAAATGGCGCCGCTCGAGTCAAAGGAACATCTTTTGACATTTAATCAACTGAGTCGGAATGAATGAGAAAATGTTTAATGAATGAATGAAACATTCGTATTGCTCTTGCTCTTGCTCACCTTTGTTATCTATCTCTCTCTGTCTCTCTTTTTCTTTAATTTTGAAAACTTAAGAGTTGCTCGGAATATAATACCAAAGTGTTTATAGCCATAAGCTACATATATGTATCTCTCGCTCTCTATCTTTTCTTGTATGTCTGTATGTCTCTATCTCTGTATCCTTGTATCTTTGTATCTTTGTATCTCTGTTTCTCTGTATCTCCATATCTCTATATCTCTATATCTCTATATCTCTATATCTCTATATCTCTATATCTCGATATCTCGATATCTCGATATCCCTGTATCTTTGTATCTCTGTATATCTGTTTCTCTGTATCTCTATATCTCTATATCTCGATATCTCTGTATCTCTATCTCCCATCTATATCTGTCTCCTCATCTATATCTGTCTCCCCATCTATATCTGTCTCCCCATCTATATCTATATTTATAGGTATATCTCTCTCATTCTCCCTTTCTCTCCTCTTCCCTCCACATTCCTCCCTCACAACTACCCCAATTATCTTAGCCATTTATGCTCCCCTGTCGATGTACACTAAAGCATACACAATCGTTCACTATTCCCCAAATAAACTGCACGAAAATTCAATTTCCACCCACACACAAACGCAACAACAACAACAGTAATGCTCAGAGCTCAATACTCAATGCGGATTGCTGAATACTTTAAAATAAAATTAGAGTAAAATACAGCAATTTGCATGACAATGGGAGCTTAAGGCACAAGTGGCAGTCGCTGGTTCAAACTGACCAGCGCCAGACCCTCTCGTGCAATGTCTAACTTTTGCCTTCACACACACACACACCCTGACGCCCACCCTCACTCACACGCACACACATTTTATTTTTCATTTTCAGTGGTTTATCATATAATCGAATCAAGTTTGCTTTTTGTGGCAGAAACGTTTGCGAGCTGAACTGAAACTGAAACGACCAAGTGAAAGCTAGTTTTTATCACAAATTGATTTCACGTTTGATATGGGGCGAAGCCAATTGCATTTAGCATATGGATAGATTAGAGAGGAAGAGAGAGAAATCGGATTATTGCTGTTATCTACTCAGGCTTAAGCTTTGCACAGCTTTAGCTCAAACAACTTGTTTATTTGACATTCCAAATATAGATATATCTCACACCCACACACACACTTCCCTCCCTCCCTCCCTCTCTCTCTCTATATATAATAACTGTATATAGAGAAATGCTTATTCAACAAAATTTAAATGAATTTTCCGCCTCGATTGTCGCCAAGTGACAAAAAAAAAAAAAAAATGCCAAAGAATCTCGATAGACTCGCTGATTGCGTGTGGAAATTGCATAGCCTGGCTGCTGACAGGACATGCCAGGGACCGGATATACACGTAGGCAGCACCTGTCGATTGCCCATGCTGCGCATTCAATTTAACGCAGCTTCAGGTGTGTGCGAGAGGAAACGATTTTTATCAAGCGCGAATTCGGAACTGATATACATATATTGACTGAGGCTGACATGTCTAACAACACGCAAAAGTAGATACAAATCTTCGTTCGAGAGTTCCATGTTGTGTATGTCCAGCATGTTGCTGCTGCCAGCCAACAGGTGGCGCAAGCAGCGCCTGAGAAGTAGGCTACACTTAAGACAGATCAATAAATGCATAGCAGACACACACACATAAACACACACACACACACACACACATAAAATATGCAAATTGTCTTGTTGCTGTCAAGCAGGCAGCACAGAGAGGCAGGCACTTGCCTCAGCACTCGCCCTCGCATTGCAGCTAACAAATGTGATTTGCACTCAACAACAACTTAGGGCTGGGGACACTGGGGGCGTGGCTCTAGGCAAGTGAATGCGTTTGCCATTAGCAAGTGTTTTGCAGCCCGTACAAGACTATTGCTGTCATTATTATTATTGCTGTTGTTGTTCCTCCTGCTGCTGCTGCTGCTGGCACAGTTTAAGTGCACAGTTGAAGAGCGTCAATTTTATAAATTGAAAATTTAATTGTGTTGATTTTTTCAAGTCAATCAGAGAAACATCGCAAACACTGCGAACAGGCGGACGGGCGGTCGTTCAATCATATATTGACACAACCCGCCCCCCCCACGACACACATTGAAAATTCATGGAAAATTTCACGTAATTGAGCAGCTGCCCAATGCCCGTTGGCCAACTCGAATTGTTTCTGCCAAGCACTGGCTAGATAGCAAAATTGTTGTAATTGAAGCGCATGGAATTATTTAAGCGTTTCAGTTTATTTTTAGTGTAGATAAAACCAATTGCAATGTTTGTCATGCCACGGGGAAGAGCCATAGTTCTTTATTGTCATAGAAATTGCTTTTCTGGGTAAAGAAGAAAAGGTTTTTAATATAGACTTTGTTGGGTCAGACTAGGAACGGTAAAGATATTGATTTTATTGAGATTTTAAATATCAGAGAAATTGGGAGCTGCATTTGTGACGTGATTTATAGTTGAATATGTTTAAATTTACTTATATTAATTTTAATTTATATTAAATTGGTTTAATTGTACTTAATATTTGTTTAACATTTACTAAAAATATATTCTATATTTATTTATACGTATTTATTATATACTTTGTATATATATTTAATAAAATTGAAATATTAAAGCTTCAAATTGCCACTTCATTTTCCCTAATGACCAATTGAACATCAGATAATACCCCAATTAGTCACTAGTCATTGCGCATCGGCACATTAGCACCTGCAGTCTGTATGATGATGACAAAAAAACGAACCAAAACTTATCTAGATTAAAGTTTGAAGCGAGCATCAAAAACTAGTTAAATATTTATGCGATGAAAACTACGAGAGAGATAAGCAATGTGAATTTGCTTGTTTAACAAATTGAGCGTGATTGAAAGCCAACAGAGTGAAAGAGAGAGGTTGATAGGGAGAGAGAGAGAGAGAGAGAGGGATAGCAACAGTAAGAGCTGGATATAAATTGTATTTGCTGGCGCGCAAATGAACACTAATTATCGAGAGAGATAACGAACACACACGATATGGAGAAATCGAGCAAACAAAAATGTTAAATGTTAAACTAAAGGCGGGTGGCAATGCATACCTATAGACATATATATATATATATATATTTATATATATAGTTGTCATGTGAAACAAAATGTAATTAAAATATTGTTTATAACGGACATTTACTAAAGCCGTCAGCAGCTGATGAACTGTCTCACAGCGACTAATGAAAACAACTAAATTAACAACTGTCAATGGAGGCGGCACCATTAAGTATCTGTGACTGTGGCTTAGTCTAAGACCTAGTCAAGGACGCCATATGTCATGCTGGCTTATTGAATTAAATATTTAGTTACTTGACTTATTCTTATTTAATTATTCTAATTTAATAATTAAATTAATTTTGGTTCTAAATTGACTTTCTTGATCAACTCTCTAGCTCTGCAACTTCATGACTGTAGCAAGAGCCATATACGTATAATATATATATCGGAACGCCGTTGGTTTTGCCTCGATCCGTATTTAATAAATATTTCGATTCCCGTGCTACGTTGTCTCTCTTTCGCACTCTGACCATAGCTCCGTATTTTAGTCTTCTTCTGTCAGACACTCTATTTCTAGTCGTTTATCGTCTATCGATTGCACGTTCATCAACATTTATGGTTCTCTCTCTCTCTCTCTCTCTCTCTCTCTCTCTCTCTCTCTCTCAATTAGCAACACAGACTCTTCTCCAACATGACAACTAACTATGACTATCTCAATAACTTTATACCGATCCGACACATATATAATGCATGGCTACTATAACAGATAGTTCAACTTTTGATATACTCAAAGTCTACATATATCATTTATCTGAACCCAATCTTATAATGTGGAAGTTCCTCATTGCTTTTGCCGATTAGAGAGAGAGAGAGAGAGAGAGAGAGAGAGAGAGAGAACTCTATTCTTCTTACTTGCTTTGCCACGCCTCGATTAATCCTATCCAACAACCCTGTCGGGCGCACAAATATTTTGTATTATTTTAAATTTCTAGCTTAAATAGCAAGCAAAAATTCATGTAGATTCATTCATAGGCAACGGATGGAACACCACCTGAAACAAAAATGTTATTCTCCCTACATAAGCAAATACAAAAAAAAGCAAAAAAGAATGCTTATTTTGCTAGGTGTACAAATATTTTTGCAAGCCACTGTGTTGGCATTTGATGTTGATGAAACAAGCGCTACACTGCGTATGAATAATGAATTTCTAATTAAATAATTATTCTTTTGCCTGGCGGCCTTTGGCGCTGGCATTAAACGTGAGCGCGTGGCTGAATTAAATGAACGGAAATTATGGAAATCGCTCAGGCTACGGCCAATTGGCAATTGCCGCTGGCTGCAACGTCAACGCGGCCATAATTAGCTACTTATTGAGTTGTAATTGCAAAAGTTTAACCAACTGCAGCCAGCAGAGCTTTATGAATGGCGCAACCCCCTTTGGCAGTCAGCCTTAGCTGCTCGATTGCATAAAGCAAGCAGCGAGCAGTGAGTGGAGCGCGGCATTCATTAGCGTCTCTCGCCTTTGTGCCATTAAAGTTTCAAAGTTTCTGCATTCAACTCGGGCTGTTTTTTTTTTTTTTGTTTTTTTACAGCTCGCCAAGGAATAAAACAAAAGCCAAGCCGAGGGGAATACAGCAGAAGAGGACAAAATACAATAAATTAAAAGCCAAGCAGTCGCCCACTTAAGAACAGTCGCAGTCGCCCCTCCCCGAGGATTGGCCATTGTGTGCTTGGCCTCAAAATAAATGGAAAATAAAACAAACGATAAAAAATAGAAGAAGACGAAGAAGAGAAAGAAAATTCTCCAGAAATGGACTGGAAATATTTATTATTGAAGTTCGCGTGTGCTTCGAATAGCCCCGACACACCAATTCTGCCGAATAGCCCAATGAACGATTTGTTAACAGATTTGCTTCCAGTTTTTTTTATTGCCCAAAACACTTTTGGCCAATTTAAATTAAAGTTAGAATCTTTCCTCATTTATGACTGTTTGACTGTTTATGCCTTTCAAACTTTGTTTTTGCTATAAAATAAATTTGAGTGCCATAAATGCTCGACTAAAATCTTTGGCATTCGCTTGGCGAGTGATTTATTTCGGATTCTAAGCAGAAGCTCGGCTTACATTATATTTTACATTATGTTTCGAGTAAAGAAAAATACATAAATGATAAAAATCAAATTTTATATAAATCATTTATCACGTACATCGTTAAATATTAAGTATACGCGTCAACAGCAGACAAATGATTTGTAGAAATATGGGGTTTTCTTACATTTTACTAAATATTACGTATACGCAACGATAGCTCTTTGAAATATATATAATTTAAATAAACTATATATGCTTATCAAAATTTAAATACAAATACAATATTGCGTATACGCACCGTTTCCATAAGAGAATATTTTTAGAATTATTATTAAAACACTCTCTCATCTAGCTCCAATTTGAGAATGCGCTTCAAAAGAATTTTTAATTTTGGAAAACTCTTGTGCTTTAAAGCTTGAAATGCGAAGCCGCTGGCGTCTCTGCGTTGCCACTATTTATCATAATGATGTCGTAAATTAAGTCCACGGACAGGTTAGCTAATGAAGGACTTCGACTGTGATTTCTAGTAAGACACACACAGTTTCTCTTTCAGTTTCTGTTTAATTGTGCGCACATGGCAAGAAATAATTAGGTTTGAGCCAACAGGGCGCCACATAGAAGGCATAGCGACGTGAGCTGCTTACCTGAACAAGGACGTAATGTCCTTAGCAAGATCAAAGCAGACATTTCTGTCAGTTAGCTAACATTACACAGAATGAGAGAATCCGAATCCGAGTCCAAATCAAGAGCTAAATCAGAATCAGCTGTCACAGGCACCTACCCACAAGCAGAGTCGCCATGTATGTGACCTTTGACATTGAAGCTGCCTTTTCATCACTCGCGTCCTTTGTCGCTGTGAGTGACATGTTTTGCCGGGGCGACCACAAAACAGCTAGCTGTTTATTAAGTTGTATGTGACAGCATAAATCAGCGGCACAGCACAGCATGCGCCACAAAGCGTTTCCCAGCAGAGCCTGGAGAGAGTTGCTTGATTTATTGCAACTGGCAGCAGCTTCGGCATTCATACGCCACGCCACACATGCCGCATGCCACACGCCATACGCCAGATGGCAGTTGCCAGATACCAGATACCAGACACCACTTGCAACATCGCAAATCAACTGCTTTTTATTTACTATTGTAGCCCAAAGGATAACAACGACTACAAAGTATCCTATCTTATGCTTGTATTTTTCTATAGATATATGGAAAAATGTAGAACTTTATAGTGAATATCAGGGATATATATGAGTGCAGCACAAAGTGATAGATTGTAACTCCGCCTATACTATATTTGCACCTATAAACTAAATTTGATCAATCCATCTCTTATAATCTTCGAGTTGGGCCTATTACAATCGATATTTATCGATACAAAAGATGTAAAGGATATATTACTATCATTTGATTTGAGTATAGGTGTTGACTTGATTATCTCATCTGAAACATATATACGAACATTGTGAAGCATATCGTTTATCGCCTTTGATTAATTCTTGAAATCGATTTTTATCGATAACAAAATATATTTTTATCCAACTCTATTTTATAACTCCTATCTACTCAGCTACTCTTTCAAATTTGTCATATATCTTATATGTCATATTATTAGTCTTAAGATCGATATTTATCGATAAAATCTAAACAAAACTCCAACAAATTCAATCCTTTCACTTCAGCTCATTATCCTTATCGGGCCATATGGGCTTAAATATATTACCATATGGTTGACTTCTGCTGCGCCTCTCGCCCACTTCTCATTTTAAGCGTAGGCAAATTAATTTACCGTTTTTGTAGTTAAGCAACGTCCAAGTGTTGGCCACTTGTTAAATTGTTTGAGCAACGCAACAAGTTCGCTCTTAAATTATGTTCAGCAATGAACTCATTAAGGTGCAACAAAGTTGTGCTCCGATAGCCTTTCGCCCGCACGGCGAGAACCCTTTTTTGTACTTTGGCTAACGGCGCAACAGTTGCCGCATTGTGGCTCAGTCTCCGATTTCCATGTTGATGATGACTCTCGACAGAGTGAGCCCCACTCACACTCCCGGGTGGTGCTTCATGTCATAATAACAAGAGGCAACAGCAAGATAAATATAAACAAGACTAACTAAAAGGTAGCTCAAGAACAGCCTTGGCCAGGCAGCCAGGCAGCCAGTCTGCCTGATGAGCTCTGCGGTTCGGCCCGCAGCTAAGCAGCGCACACTTCAATATCTTTTTGCAACAATCAACCTAACGACATCATGATAAACACAAGCAACAGCCACAAACCCAACAACAACAACCAATTGACATTGAAAAGGTTGCGCCACAAGAGAACAGACAAATTTGCTCAGCTCCCAGTTGTTGAAACAGCCTCCGCTAATTTATACAGAGACCGAAGAACAACACAAAATTGATACACAAATGAGAAAAGAATCAACTGACCTGAGCCTTAGCCATGCCCCCAAAGAGAACTCTCAATATTTTGCATAATTTAATAAAAGTTGAGAAAATATTTTTAGCTACAACTTTTATGCCCAGCTGAAAGTCGATAGATTGACTGATTGATTAAACATTACTGATCGGCTGTTCACTCTACTCTTAATTCCCTCTCAATCCGAATAGAAATTAGTTAATTAAGTTGGTCCATTTCGGAATTTGTTTGTCCGCTGACCACAATTCAATTATGGAGAAAGTCAAAAGGGAATCGAACTACAAATAAGTATTGTAAGCTATGCAAATTCGGTTTTGTAAAAGTTCACGTTGCTCTAATAATATCCAACTGATGCCCATTTGTAATTCTCTTCTCGTATTTCCCATATGGCGCAGGTGGCGGAGGTGGAATCCAATTGCCATGAGAACTGGGCAACATTGGCCTAGTTAGGCAGAGGCTTTCCACTGTTGCCTTAGTACGTTATTGTCTTTGTTGTTGTTTACATAGATGGGGCACACACACACACACTAACACACACACACACATGCGACTCACTTGCCTAGTTGTCAGTCAGTTAAACAGTTGGCACATTCCCCAGCGAATCGCCGTCGGCTGCAGGAAATGCTACTTGTTAGGCAAAAGCCGCACATGCCACAAAACACACAACATACATGGCTGCACACACACACACACACACATACACACACACATACACACACACACATACAGCGCTGCTTACATGCTGATTTGATGTGGATAACTTGTAAGTTGTCTTGGATTTGTAAAAAGCGTCATGTTGCGGCTGCTCTTTGAACAAAAATATATACATATATATTTACTACACACACACACACACACACACACACACACACCCACACACACCCTTACACACACATATTATACATAGATAGCATAAATTTCAATTTTAGATTATGTGTGCTTAATAAAATATTTGTGCTCATGTGCTGGAAACATGGCAGTCCCGCATAGCTTACAACTTTCTTTTCCTATTCTTTTTCACATATTTTAGATGTTCGAATTTCGTGGCTTTTTTCCCATTTGATGTGCAGATTTATGCATATATATACCCTTATACACACACATACTCACGCATATATATAGATATGTATCTCTTCTCGAACATTTTCCCAGGGGAGAGCACAGCGTGGAGAAAGTTGTTGCGGGCAGCTCACCTTGCGGCTGGCCTCGAAGCCACATAGGCTGCCCTCAAATTGGTCTAATTAACAAATGCCAAAGCCAGAAAATTCTCTTAAAGTTTGTCTGCCATTTCTTGTGGCTGTTCTTCTTCTTCACGTAAGTCCCTATTAATTGTATTTATACTTGGGCAGCCGTTGACTAAAGTCAACGGAGCACAGATTTCATATTAAATTTATGTTGCCTACTTTCAGGCGCGCCCAGAAATAAATTACAAACAAATTTTGTAAATTTTGTAAGCTAAGTGAACTTTCTGAGAGCTTCCATTACATTACCATAAATTTGTATAAATTATCGCAAGCATCACAGACATATTTAAGGAGTTAAACAATGAACTATATGCAAGAGATCTGAGATCTGGAGTAGAGAGAATTTTGTAGCTTTAATTTAATTATAATTACCTAATAATTATAGAGCAGATTTATCGCTTTATAAGTACGATAGAAAAATACAATCAACACAATTATTGAAGCATATTTAAAAAACAATTATCAATGAGCGTGTCGGACTGTTACTTGGAGTATATAAAAATGGCCAACTTGCATGGGTTTCCATAATAAGTGCTCAACAGCTGAAATGGGCAAGGCTCTGATGAATCTTGTGATACTGATAGTGTGGCTAGTTCTAATATTTAATTCCAATGTAAGTGATCATATATTATAATTAGGGATTTGATAATCCCCAAATCCATATTTCAAGAATGCCGCGGAACTTAAATTTACAAACTTTCGCTGCGTCATTCACAATGAATCTTTGCTTGTGATGAATGTCTGTCGATTGAAGGCAATTAATCGAAATAAGACAGTTCTTAATGTGAATGCCACAATTTTGTATCCGGCGTATCAGATTTCGATAAACGCTCAATTCCTAAAGAAGGCAAATGGCTATAAGCCCTGGCTGTACAAATGGCTACAAGCCCTGGCTGTACAAAGCCACTGTGGATATTTGTCGGTTTCTCAAAAAGGCTTATAATCCACTTGCCATAGAGATCATACGGAATATAGTGAAATTTACCAACTTTAATCATACCTGTCCTTATATGGTGAGTCTACCAATCACAACCATATTTTATTCTCATTCTCATATTATAATCTATTTATTTCATTTCAGGGACTGCAAGTTGTTGACGGACTTCATTTTCATTATAACAAGTATGGATTAGCCTTTCCCAGTGGAGATTATCTTTTAAAAATTGATTGGGTTTTTAATCACGAATTAGCATTATCAACAGATGTTTACTTCAAGGCTGACGAAGGCATTATGCACTCAAGATAAGATTTATCCATCGAATATAATTTAATACAAATATTTATAAACACATTAAATGGTATAAGGGTAAAAACTCAGCCCTGGCTTTATAATACATCTAGGGACCTCAGGCGGTAGATCAAAAAGCCATATAATCCCATTGCGATAATACTCATACGAAGACTACGGGACTTCTTTAACCCTAATCATACCTGAGGCTCAAGTCCCATCACTCATTTCACAGACCCGTAATCATTGAAGGATTTTATAACGTGTACAATACTCATGGAATATCTTTTCAGGCTGGGGATTATCTATTCAAAATGAACTGGATTTTGCATAACAGAAAACAAGCATCAACAGATTAGAATCTCTTAGCTGACAAAGCTTAGTTCACAAATTATGATTTTGATTAAGTATTTCTAGTGTAAACATTATATGATACAAAGAAACCAATGAAACTGTTATATTGGGTAATAGAAAATAAATATTCCAATCGAATGCAATTGAAAAGTGCAATTAAAACAGTAACTGAACCATATATAATAGATCACTTTTAGCATAATCAATGAGCGGATCGAAACTCCACATAAAGTGCATAAAACTGACATTAGCAGTGCACAATATTCAGAGAGTTGAACAAGAAAGTCGAAATGCGGAAGGCTCTGATCATTCTTGTTATATTCAAAGTGTGGCTAGTTCTAATATTGAACTCTAATGTGAGTAAATCCTTCCTTCTGGGCTGAGATAATCCCGAAATCTATGTTTATAGAATGCCGCGGAAATAAGACTTACAAATGTGCGCTGCGTCGTTCACAACGAAAGCTGGGTTAGGGTAGATTATTGTCGGTTAAAGGCAATTAATCGCTACAAGGTAGTCCTCAATACCAATGCCTCAATTTTGCATCCGACGTATCAGATTTCGGTGAACTTCCAATTCCTAAAGAGGGCAAATGGCTACAAGCCGTGGCTTTATAATTTCACTTTGGATGTTTGTCGGTTTCTCAAGAGACCTTACAACCCAATTGCTATAGCGATCATACGGAGAGTGCGAGAATATGGCAACGTTAATCACACCTGTCCCTATGTGGTGAGTCTCAGGATACCTATTATTATTTCACTTCGCATATTACTGCTAATCGGATATTTCAGGGAACCGTATTTATTTCCGGATTTAATGTCAAGTACAATAAGTATGGAATTGCTTTTCCAACTGGCGAGTATCTACTAAAAATGGACTGGTATTTCCATGGCAAAAAACAGATGGTGTCAGACTTGTACTTCAGGGCGGACGAAGGAATTATGGAATCGAAATAAAGGAGCAGCGGAGCTTCATCTACAAGATAAACTTTATATAAATACACTTATGTGCACACTAGATGGTTTGAGGGTAATTAAATGAGAGAAACAAAAGGATTCAGTTGCTAAAGGTTGTATCTATATGAACTGTTTTAGGAGTTCGTCGATTCCAAGCTATTAGGAGAGTTAACGAACATTTTGGAAACTTTTGAATACAGATGCGATACTGATGATTTAACTTTTATGCAGTTGTACCAACTTTAATGATACGTTATTATATATATGAGCATTTAATAAGAGATATGTATATATAATATATATAATAAGTGAGATGGTGAAAGGAGAGTGAAACAAATGAAAATATTCTATTGGCCAATATAAACCAATTTTGCTAACGAGCTGGCCTTTTCTGAATTGAAAATATCTCAATCGAATGCAATTGAAAAAGTGCAATTAGAACAGTTACTGAACCATTTATAATAATCACTCTTAGCATTACTAATGAGCGAATTTAAGCTCTACATTAAGTGCATAAAACTGACATTAGCAGTGCACAATATTCAGAGAGTTGAACAAGAAAGTCGAAATGCGGAAGGCTCTGATCATTCTTGTCATATTCAAAGTGTGGCTACTTCTAATATTGGATTCTAATGTGAGCTCATCATACATTCCAGTTCAGGATTTCAGGATGATAATCCCTTAACCTATATTTATAGAATGCCGCAGAAATAAAAATGACAAATGCGCGCTGCGTCACTCACAACGAAACCAGGGTTACGGTCTACCTTTGCCGATTGAAGGCGATTAGTCGTCATAAGACGGTACTCAATATAAATGTTACAATTATCGAGCCAGCGCATCAGATATCAGTGAACGCTCAATTCCTAAAGAAGGCAAATGGCTACAAGCCCTGGCTTTATAATATCACTGTGGATATTTGTCGGTTTCTCAAAAAGGCTTATAATCCACTTGCTATATTGATCATACGAAGTGTACGGAAATTTACCAACTTCAATCATACCTGTCCCTATATGGTGAGTTTGCAGTTCAGAATCATATTTAATTTTTAGTCACATTTTATTCTTTGTTTCATTTCAGGGCTCGCAATTCGTTGACGGACTTCATTTCAATTATAATAAGTATACATTAGCCTTTCCCAGTGGGGATTATCTTTTTAAAATTGATTGGGTTTTTAATCACAAGTTAGCATTATCAACAGATGTTTACTTCAAGGTTGACGAAGGTATTATGCAATCAAGATAAAGTCTTGCAAAGCTTTGTTCACCACATATAATTTTATACGAATATTTTGAAACACATCAAACGGTATAAGGGAAATAAATCAGACAATATCTAAATCACGAATTTAAAAACTTTGAATACCAACACAAATCAGCAGTGGAAACATTCCCATCAAGTACAATTGGAAAGTCGAACAAGAATAGTTATTGAACCATATATAATAACTTATAATTGCTTTTGACATCATCCATAGTATCGTATCAACTGGAATTACCAAATCACAATTATTAGACAGTTGAACGAGAAAGTCGAAATGCGGAAGGTTCTGATCATTCTCGTGACATTCAAAAGGTTGCTGGTTCTAAAACTGAATTCCAATGTAGGTAATTCAGATATCCGAATTCTCGATTCCATAATCCTTTAATCTACATTTCAAGAATGCTGCGGAAATTAAGTTTACAAATGCGCGCTGCACCTCTCATAACGAATCCTGGGTTAAAGTCAACTTTTGCCGATTGAAGGCCATAAGTCGGAGCAAAACAACATTTAATATGAACGTGACCATGCTTTATCCGGCGTATCAGATATCGGCAACTGCTCAGCTCTTTAAGAAGGCAAACGGCTACAATCCCTGGCTTTACAACACATCTGTTGACTTTTGTCGGTTCATCAAGAAGCCCTATAATCCAGTTGCTATTGCAATCATACGGAGAATACGCGATTATGGCAACTTCAATCACACATGCCCCTATATGGTGAGTGAAAGGTCCAAATATATTTTAGGAATCTCTTTATAATGTCAACTGTCTATTGCAGGGCGACTAAATACCAAATACCCTACCCAACTGGGGACTATCTAATCAAAATAGGTGTCTTGTTCCATCACAAAATACAGCTATCCGTGGACATTTACATCAAGGCTGACGAAGGTATTATGAACTCCAAATAAAGCCGCGAAGGTTAATGCAGAAAACAAGCGAAGCAATAAAGCTTCAGCTGATGGATATTTATTTCTAATTATTTAAGCACCAATAAATTGATTAGGTCAATAAATTATGGAGATCGTATAATAAAAGCAATTACAAAATATTATGTGTTGTTAAAATGTTATTCATAAACTGTGGATGACTTCACATATTTATGTAATATGTATATAATTATATATATTTATGTGAGCTTTCTTTCGATAGAACGGGCAGAACGAAGCGTGGATGACTTTCTATATTATATTGCTCATCAAGAGCCGAGTAAATAGAGTTTCTCAATTTATAGTTGATCGCCAAAAGAGACAAGAGAAAGTAAGAACGAGTAACGAGAGAGAGAGAGAGAGAGAGAGAGAGAGAGAGAGAGAAAGAGAGAGAAAAGGGAATGCCAGTCATTTTAGACATTTTAGTATGCATCCCAGGTTAAGTTTACAAACGCTCGCTGCAAGTCGAACAACGAGTCTTGGCTGATCGGCACAGGACTGTGTTTGACTTCAATGCCACATTCATTCATCCGGCCCATGCAATCATAATGGCAACGGTAAAATTTTTAAGAAGGTAAGTGGATACAAGCTGTGGCTTTTCAACACTTCAGTGGACATCTGTTCTTATTTAAAGAAACTATATAATATTTGCAATAATGCTTGTTAAAATGATTCAGAAATATACCAACTTCAATCATACGTAGTACAATATATATTTATAATATATTGTATAATATACTATTATATATTAATATTCATTGAAAGAGTAAGTAACAGTCATCCGTCTGTACTTGCTTGTCAGGGTATTTTCTAGTCGGCTATCGCATCTATTGTTATTCACGACTTTTTCTCTTCACAGGACACTCAAATCGTTACTGGACTCTACTTCCAATATGATAAAATGACTATACCTTATTCAACTGGCGAATAACTTCTTCATATCTCAAAGAAAACCATTATCGAAGATATCATGAAATCGAAGAAACTTATTTTATAAATATGTAAAAGAGTTCTCTATTCTATTCTCTATTGTCTATTTGATTCTATTCTCTTTAAATATATTGGTGGAATTTTTAAAATATTTTTTATATTTTTCGATATTACTTTTATTTGAATGAAATTGGGCACGCAATATAAAACTTATAAATGAAACATTTGTGTTCAATGGACAGTGGAAAAATGTCGATGCAATTCAAATTCATTTGATAGAGCAATAGTGAAAGAGATAGAAGGAAAGACCGGGTAAGAGAGGGAGAGAGAGAGAGAGAGGAACCCAAAAAGGTAAATATAACTTTTTAGTTATATTCAAGTATTTTTAGTTTCATTCATTCTCTCTCTAGAGCAGGAGCTGTTTTGGATTCTAGTTTGGATATTTTACGTCACACATTCGTAAGTGAATTTGTAAAACTTAAAAAAGCAATTTTGAAATGTTTTTATATTAATAGTGAATCCGTTGAACGAGCGAGTCAAAATGCAGAGGGCTTTGCTGACTGCCGTTATACTAATAGTTTGGCTACTTCTAATATTTAACTCCAATGTAACTACATATATCTGTTAGGAATCGATAATTCCAAATCTCTATTCACAGAATGCTGCGAAATTTAAGTACACGAATGTGCGCTGCACCAATTACAACGAAACTTGGGTTAAGATCTACCTTTGCCGATTGAAGGCAATCAGTCGCAATAAGACAGTAATAAATTTTAATGCCACCGTTTTCTATCCGATTTACAACATAATGATGAACATTCAGCTACTAAAGAAGGCAAATGGCTACAAGCCCTGGCTCATTAATACCTCCGTGGATATTTGTCAGTTTATCAAGAAGCCTTACAACCCAGTGGCTATAGCGATCGTCCGAAGAGTCCGGCATTTCACCAGCTTCAATCACACTTGTCCCTACGTAGTAAGTCTAAGCTGTTAATATATATGCATTTTCATATTTTATTGTTAATCACTCATTCCAGGGCCCCCAAATCGTAGATGGATTGTATGTAGAGTACAAGAAGTTGATGATACCGTATCCGACAGGGGAGTATCTCTTTAAAATTGATTGGCTTTTTCATCACAAAAAGCAAGTAACAACTGACTTTTATTTTACGATTAATGAAGGCATCATAAGCTCGAGAGAATCTGAAAAAGGCTAATCCTGAAGTTTATAGTAATTTGAAAAATGTAATCATGTACACATTAAATGGTTTGAGAGTAATCAATCGCACAATACAAAATCGAACAAATAAATTGAATGTATTTTTCCTAATTAATTATATTATAAGATTCAAATTGTTATCATAAAAAGTTTTTAGCTTAGCTTTTCTTTTTGCTTTGCTTCAGGTTAAAGACAAAATATAATGCCAGTCATAAGCATAAATACATCGTTTACTGAACTCTTAGTATATAGACTAAACACCAGTCGGTATTCTCTATATCGGATACTATAAAAATGGTTGGTGGACCATATTCGAAAACTTGTAACTTCATTCCACAAAGTCATCAAGTATACCGAACTCAGATATTATTTTGGGGGTTCGCATTGTCAGGGTATTTTCTAGTCGGCTATCGCATCTATTGTTATTCACGACTTTTTCTCTTCACAGGACACTCAAATCGTTACTGGACTCTACTTCCAATATGATAAAATGACTGTAACTTATTCAACTGGAGAATATCTTCTTCATATCTCAAAGAAAACCATTCTCGAAGATATCATGAAATCGAATTTTCTATTCTATTCTCTATTCTCTATTTGATTCTATTCTCTTTAAATATATTTGTGGAATTTTTTAAATAGTTTGGGCACGCAATATAAAACTTAAAATGAAACATTTGTGTTCAACGGACAGTGGAAAAATGTCGATACAATTCAAACTCATTTGATAGAGCAATAGTGAAAGAGATAGAAAGAAAGACCGGGTAAGAGAGGGAGAGAGAGAGAGAGAGGAACCCAAAAAGTTAAATATACTTTTTAGTTATATTCAAGTATTTTTAGTTCAATTCTTTCTCTCTCTAGAGCAGGAGCTATTTTGGATTATAGTTCGGATATTTTACGTCACACATTCGTTAGTAATTATGCAGTTAAAAAGCATTGAGAATATAATTAAGTGAATGTGTAAAACTTAAAATAGTAATTTTGAAATGTTTTTATATTAATAGTGAATCCGTTGAACGAGCGAGTCAAAATGCGGAAGGCCCTGCTGATTCTCATTATGCTAAAAGTTTGCCTACTTTTGATATTGAACTCCAATGTAAGTACATATATCTGTTAGGAATCGATAATCCCAAATCTCTATTCACAGAATGCTGCGAAATTTAAGTACACGAATGTGCGCTGCACCAGTTACAACGAAACCTGGCTGAAAGTACACGTTTGTCGATTGAAGGCAATTAGTCGCAATAAGACAGTGTTCAATTTCAATGGCACCATTTTCAACCCGGTTTATCATGCACAGATGAACATTCAGCTACTAAAGAAGGCAAATGGCTACAAGCCCTGGCTCATTAATACCTCCGTGGATTTTTGTCAGTTTCTCAAGAAGCCTGTCAACCCAGTAGCTATAGCGATCATGCGAAAAGTCCGGCATTTCACCAACTTAAATCACACCTGTCCCTACATAGTGAGTCTTAGCTGTAAATACATATGCATTTTCATATTTTACTTTAATCCCTCATTCCAGGGCCCCCTAACCGTAGATGGGCTGTATGTAGAGTACAAGAAGCTGATAATGCCCTATCCAACAGGGGACTATCTCTTTCAAATTGATTGGCTTTTTCATCACAAAAAACAAATATCAACTGATTTTTACTTTACGATTGATGAAGGCATCATAAGCTCAAGAGAATCTGACAGGGGTTAATCCTGTAGTAACTTTAAAAAAGTAATTGTGTACACATTAAATGGTTTGAGGGTAATCAATCGCACAATACAAAATCGAGCAAATAAATTGAATATATATTTCTCCAAATTAATTATATTAATAAGATTCAAATTGCTCTTCTAATAAGCTTTTAATTTAGCTTTTCTTTTTGTTTGCTACAGGTTAAAGTCCTAACATAAATTTTTTCAAATTATTTAAGGAGTAATAAAAGCAATTACAAAATATTATGTGTTGTTAAAATGTTATTCATAAATTGTGGATGACTTCACACACTCTATTCACATAGAGAGAAAGCCAGTCATAAGCATAAATACATCGTTTACTGAACTCTTAGTATATAGACTAAACACCACTCGGTATTCTCTATTTCGGATACTATAAAAATGGTTGGTGGACTATATACAAACACTTGTAACTTCATTCCACAAAGTCATCAAGTATACCGAACTCAGATATTATTTTGGGGGTTCACATATCGCGCACAGGTATCAACAGAGATGATCTTGTTGCTCCAGTCCTTAGATGCATTTGGCTTTGCCCTCCTGTCGAGCAGTGTGAATGCATAAAATTTATTAACCCACATGTCCTATCTATCGATGCTTTCCTCATCCGTTTGTACTTGCTTGGGCATTTTCTAGTCGGCTATTCACATTTATTGTTATTCACGAGAGAGAGGAACCAAAAAAGTAAGGTTTTTTAGTTCCCCTCTTTCTCTCTCTAGAGAAGGAGCTATTTTGGATTATGGTTCGGATATTTTACGTCACACATTCGTTAGTAATTATGTGCGTAATCAAAAGTTTTACCCGATTTTGATGACCGTATTGTGGACTAATTGTGATTTTCATACTTTTTCACGAAGGCAAATAGTATATTGGCTTTGTGCAAAATCCGTCTGCCCGTCAGACCGTATGAACGCAAACCATATCCATTGGATTTAGAGACTTGATATTTGGAATATATACTCGCGTATACTCTCGTGTGATAAAGTGTCAAGAATCGGAAAATGAATTTTCCTGTATCTCAGAAACTAGAGAGTTGAGATTTGGAATAAATACTCACGTCGACATCTCAAGATCAAAAATCTATGGCGGATATATCTACGCAGGGCAATCGGGTCAAACTGTATCGCCTGTGGCAACTAATATCAGCTTATATCTCCCACAGTTTAAGTGCTAGAATAGGATGCTATGTTACTGGGGGACTCCTCTATCGATTCCCCAAAAACTATTGTTACGCCCCATTGCCACCTCCGATGAACATTTTTAATCTGCAACTAATTTGAGCGGCGACAGTGAGGATTTAAGATTAATTTTCAAATATGTGATAGATGCCCCTGTTGGGTGCTGAGACGTGAAAAAGTATTTCGCAGTCGGTTGCGTCCGACTCCAACGTTCTTACTTGTCGTATATCGATCGACTATCTAATGCAATTAAAAAGCATTGAAAATATAATTAAGTGCATTGAATTTGTAAAACTTAAAATAGTAATTTTGAAATGTTTTTATATTAATAGTGAAGCCGTTGAACGAGCGAGTCAAAATGCGTAAGGCCCTGCTGATTCTCATTGTGCTAAAAGTTTGCCTACTTTTAATGTTGAACTCCAATGTAAGTACGTCTATATGTTAGGAATCGATAATTGTATGTAGATTGTATGTAGAGTACAAGAAGTTGATAATGCCCTATCCAACAGGGGAGTATCTGTTTAAAATTGATTGGCTTTTTCATCACAAAAAACAAATATCAACTGATTTTTATTTTACGGCTGACGAAGGCATCGTAAGCTCAAGAGAATCTGACAGGGGTTAATCCTGAAGTTTATAGTAATTTTAAAAAATCAATCGCACAATACAAAATCGAACAAATAAATTGAATATGAAGTCAGAACATTCTAAATATAGTGTGAATTCATTCACAGTTCAACACTTAAAACTATTTTTCGAGTATTGATAATAGTTCTTCATTGCTACCGCAAATATAATGCTTATAATAATATCCCAGTCTGTCCGATGCGCTCAATTAAACAGATCAGATTTTCTAATTGCTTTTACCATCTGTCCATAATATATTGATCACTGTATAGCAGAGCTATTCAGAACATTTAAAAACATTATGAAGTTATTTTAGATTCTGATTTGGTTTTTTGTATAGTCTTACTATAGAAAGTAATGTAATGCTATCAGCGTTAACAATAATTTGTTTGATCTATACGAGAGTCCATATTGGAATCCTTAAAAAAGTATACAAGCAACTTAATACTGCCATGCTCAGGGTATTGTGTAGTCAGGCACTCCCCATCAATTGAGTTGACACAATTGCATTCAATTCAAGTTCACTTTACAGCTGAAAAGTAGACAATAAACATTTCATATTTATGGGACTTTCAGGTGATTTTATAGAAAGCTCATGTGAGGCATATATAGACGACTCTCAGTGTACATAATGTTAAATATATATTCGAATCAATTCTTTTCTATTAAGCTTTATAATTCTTTACAATTGCAAAAGTGGATTGCAGCCAATTAAGAATCATCTAAAGACAAGAGATCTCAATATCCGTAAAAGGTTAACTTTATGAAATAGACAAATCAAAAAATGATTTGAGTCCTTGGAATGTAGTAAATATGTTTTCCAAGCTGATTATGACAGTAAGTATTGCGGAAGAGCACCTTTCAGTAAATCCAATTCAATCAAATCAGAAATGTAAACAATACAATTCCACCAAGATAACAACTTAATAATACATTTAACATAATCAATGAGCGTATCGAACGGTTGAATAGACTACATAAATATGGCATTATTAGATACATATTTTAAACATTTTCATATTAAATGCTAAACAGTCGATCCATAAAGTCGAAATGAGCAGAGCTCAGATAAGTCTGGTGGCATTTACCATGTGGCTACTTTTAATGTTGAATTCCAATGTAAGTATATCCTTGCAATCCTCATTTGGGGTGCGATAATCCTTAAGTTTGTATTTAAAGAATGCTTCGGATATTAAATTTACAAATGTGCTCTGTCCCGTTTACAACGAGTCCTGGATTAAAGTGAACGTTTGTCGCCTGAAGGCAATAAGTCGCAACAGAACGATATTTAATTTGAATGCCACCATTTTGCATCCAGCGCATCAGATTTCGATAGACGCTCAACTGCTAAAGAAGGCAAACGGCTATAAGCCCTGGCTCTATAATACCTCTGTGGACTTCTGCCGGTTTCTCAAAAGGCCCTATAACCCAATGGTCATACCGTTCGTGCGAGCAATACGGGGCTTCACTAACTTCAATCATACCTGCCCCTATGTGGTGAGTCCTGAAGTTCAAAATCATTTTCAAACTCATATTTAAATGGGAATTATTCATTCCAGGGCTCCCAAATTGTTGACCGACTTCAAGTGCAGTATAATCAGCTGGGAATACCTTTTCCGACTGGAGAATATCTAGTCAAAATAGACTGGTTTTTCCACTACAGAAGACAATTGTCAACAGATTTTTACTTCTCGGCTGACGAAGGTATCATGAACTCAAGATGAAGTTGCATCAAAGCTTAATCCACAAAGAATGATTTCATATAAACATTATATGGTTATAAGGGCAATAAATCAAAAAACACAAAGTAGATTGCAATTTCAAATTTCCAACTGCGAAACAGGAGTGGAAAGTATCCCCATCAAACACAATTGGAGAGCACAATAAGAATAGTTATTGAACCGTATATAAGCATCAGTTAGCTGCACAATATCAATAGACGCATTAGCATTATATGGTTAATAAATCGCACAAGACAAAGAAACAAATAAAACTGTTCTATTGGCGAATAGAAAATAGATATCTCAATCGAATGCAATTGAAAAGTTCACTTAAATCAGTCAGTGAACCGTTTATAATGCAACTCACTTTTACAATTATCAATGAGCGGATCGAGACTCCACATAAAGTGCATAAAACTGACATTAGCAGTGCACAATATTCAGACAGTTCAACGAGAAAGTCGAAATGCGGAAGGCTCTGATCATTCTTGTGATATTCAAAGTGTGGCTACTTCTAATATTGAACTCTAATGTGAGTAAATCCTTCCTTCTGGGCTGAGATAATCCCGAAATCTATGTTTATAGAATGCCGCGGAAATAAGACTTACAAATGTGCGCTGCGTCGTTCACAACGAAACCTGGATTAAGCTAGAATACTGTCGATTAAAGGCAATTAATCGCTACAAGGTAATCCTTAATACCAATGCCTCAATTTTGCATCCGACGTATCAGATTTCGTTAAGCCTTCAATTCCTAAAGAAGGCAAATGGCTACAAGCCGTGGCTTTATAATGTCACTGTGGATATTTGTCGATTTCTCTACAAGCCTTACAACCCAGTTGCTATAGCACTCATACGAAGAGTGCGGGAATATAGCAACGTTAATCACACCTGTCCCTATGTGGTGAGTCTAAGGATAAGAATATTATTATTTCATCTCGCACTTTACTAATAATCGAATATTCCAGGGACCCGTATTTATTTCCGGATTTCATGCCAAGTACAATAAGTATGGAATTGCTTTTCCAACTGGCGAGTATCTACTGAAAATGGACTGGTATTTCCATGGCAAAAAACAAATGTCAACAGATTTGTACTTCAGGGCGGACGAAGGAATTATGGAAACGAGATAAAGGAGCAGCGAAGCTTTATCGAGAAGATATAACTTTATATAAATACACTTATGTGCACACTAGATGGTTTGAGGGTAATTATTCATACAACACTAAATCAGAGAAATAAAAGGATTCAATTGCTAAATATGAACTCTTTAAGGAGTTAGTCGATTCCAATCTATTAAGAGAATTGTCAAACATTTATGGAAACTTTCGAGTGAAGTTGCGATATTGATGATTTAACTTTTAGGCAGTTTTACCAACTATAATGATACGTGATTATATATATAATGAGCAGCAGTTTACGGAGAGATGATGAAAGGTATATGTTTAATTCTGTATATCGTCCAGACTAGAATATTAGCTTTATACGGGTAATAAATCGGACAATACAGTGAAACAAATGAAACTATTCTATTGGCCAATATAAACCAATTTTGTTAACGAGCTGGCCTTTTCCGAATTGAAAATATCTCAATCGAGTGCAATTGAAAAATGCAATTAAAACAGTCAGTAAACCATATAAAATTGATCACTATAATAATCACTTTTAGCATTGTGAATGAGCGTATCGAAGCTCTACATAAAGTTCATAAAACTAACATTAGTAGTGTGCAATTATTAGACAGTTGAACGAGAAAATCGAAATGCGGAAGGCTCTGATCATTCTAGTTATATTCACAGGGCTGCTGGTTCTAAAATTGACTTACAATGTGAGTAAATCCTTTCTTCTGGGCGGAGATAATCCCTAACTCTATGTTTATAGAATGCCGCGGATGTTAGGTTTACAAATGTGCGCTGCGTCGTTCACAACGAAAGCTGGGTTAGGGTAGATTATTGTCGGTTAAAGGCCATTAATCGCCACAAGGTAGTCTTCAATACCAATGGCTCAATTTTGCATCCGGCGTATCAGATTTCGATGAACCTTCAAATCCTAAAGAGAGCAAATGGCTACAAGCCCTGGCTTTATAATTTCACTTTGGATATTTGTCGGTTTCTCAAGAGGGCTTACAACCCAGTTGCTATATTGATCATACGGAGAGTGCGGGAATTTGCCAACTTCAATCACACCTGTCCCTATGTGGTGAGTCTCAGGATAAGAATATTATTATTTCATCTCTTAAATTACTGTTATTCGGCTATTAAGGGACCCATGATTATTTCCGGATATTATCCCCAGTACAATAAGTTTGGAATGCCTTTTCCATCTGGCGATTATCTAATTAAAATAGACTGGCTTTTCCATGGCAAAAAGCAATTTTCAACAGACTTTTACTTCCGGGCGGACGAAGGAATTATGGAATCGAAATAAAGGAGCAGCGAAGCTTCATCGACAAGATAAACTTTATATAAATACACTTATGTGCACACTATATGGTTTGAGGCTAATTGAGGTTGAGGCTAAATCAGAGAAATTAAGTTATTCAATTGTTAATTATTATTTCAAATAAATTGAGCAGGTTTTCCATGTGAACTACAACATCCGCAGACTTCTTTCGAGTGCTTCCAATGTACGTAATTAAATGTATTTCGTGTGGTATATGTTCACTTGGAAGGTGGCTTTGGCCTCAGTTTTGTGTTGCAGGCGCTGAAACTTTAAGCGTTCATATAACTCAATATAAAGGCGCTCGCTCGGCTGGCGCTCATCGTCAGCATTTGACGCAGATTATACAAATTTATGCAACACTGTTGGCACTTTCATTCCATCATCCACCCACTCGCCCGCTCCTCTGCTTGGGGCTTTGCCACCATTTTTGTATGGAATTACAGTGCTGACTGCTGTTTTTTTACGAGAGCTGACGCAATGGCGGTTTCTGCTCCTGCCGCTACTCCACCTCCTCCAGCTCCAACTACTGCTGCTGTTGCGCATTTCCGGCCCCTCAAGCTTTGCGCTGAGTGTTGGTTGGCGTTGGGGAGTTAGTTAACAGTTGCCAGTGGCAGCAAGAAGTCGACCAACCGACATGAAGAGCACTGCCCGACTGCCCACAGAACAGCATTTGATTTTCATTAAAAAAGACTGGAGGAGACGGCTTGCCCGACTAAAAGATACCTCGCATGCGCTACTGCTCTGAACTTAAGGAGCTGAGTTGTGATTACTCCATAGAAAGTTATTGGTTAAAACTGATTAACAAGAATATATCTCTATATACTATCCTCCAACCTATGCTACCCTATCAGTAACTTGTTTGCAAAGTTATTAGGGACAGGCGAATTCCCTCTAGCGAGTCTGGCTCTGGCCACACACAGTTACAATAACAACAACAACAGGGAAAACTTCAAAGCAGATTTTCTCACTAAATTTCAATTTGTTTCTACTTTTTTTTTCTGTTGCTCAACAAAATTTGCATTTATATTCGAGAGTCGAGATTCGAGACTGCGATTAATTAAGTGTAAAATGCATTTATTTTATGTCTGACAACGAGTTATTTACTCTAATTGCATTCATTTGGCCGCCGAGACCAAAGTTTTTCTTACCTGGGCACACACGACGTATACGTAACACGACAAACGCACCCCAGAGAGGAGGTGAGCTTGAAAGGCGGACACGAAGCACCTGTGCTCCTGCTGGAGCTTTTAATGCCAAAATGGGCTTGTGTATTATAAATAGGCATAAACCAAAATGTGATCGACTAGCAGATACTCTGTATAATATTTCGAAGGGAATATATAATTTATAGAATTAAAGTTTACTGCAGATAAATTTTAGATAAAGAATCATTTGGGTCAGTCAATTGTGATCGAGTAGCAGATACTCTGTAAAATTATCATTACAAAAGCAACCAAAATATATATGCTTTATATATAGAAACAATTTACTGCCGATAATATTGAATACGAAATCAATGAGCACTCAATTAAATTGTGACCGACCTATCAGATACCCTGTATACATATATCTCGCTCTGAGACAATATTTAATCAAAATCCCTTAGTTAAGCTACTGCGTGATTATGACTGACTGCCAGATACTCTGTGGGAAATACTATCAAGTGACATACATTCAATATCCTTCTTTTTTGTACTTTTTACTGGGTATATGAGTAACCGAATTCGTAGTAAGCCATTACAACTTGAGTGGCTGTAACTGCTCGGTGATAGCGTCCAGGGAATACCCCGGACAAAAAAGAGAAAGAGAGACAGAGAGAGAGAGCGAAAGAGAGAGAGAGAGCGGGAGAGCGAGAGTAAATGGGAATGTGAATTAAATGCGGCAAACGAGGCAAGGAAAATTGAAACGTTTAAAACTGGGCAAATAATTGCCTTAAGGCCACATTGAGAGATGGACGAAATGAATGAAGCAACTGCAGCAATGTGGATGCCACTTGACACTGTCAAACATGGAAAACTATTTGCACAATGGAAATGGCAGCGAGTTCGGCTGCGGCACAGCAAACGGCAGCTTAACGACCATTATGAGAGGCACACAAAATGGCGCCCGACAGCGTTGCCACTTAATTTCTTTTTTCTTCATTTTTTCTGTTCTCTGTTAAAGCTGTCCCCTGGCGCTCGCCACATCTAATTGTCTGCTCCGGTTTGTGGCTTATTATGAAATAATGTAGAACCACAAAAATTTATGTTATGTGCCAGAGAGAGAGAAAGGGAGAGAGGGGAGGGCAATGGGAGCTTGACATAGCTGTTGATGTGCAGCAGACAGTTTTTAATAGACACCGCCCCATGGCGCCACAGCAACAACAAAAAACAATTTATGCAAAGCTGCAATTCAGCGAAAAGATGAAAAGAAAGACAAACGAGAGGATAAACAAGCGCATAAAGATATCATACTAAATATATATTATATAGAGACAGAGAGAGATAGAGAGAGAGAGAGAGAGAGAGAGAGAGAGAGAGAGAGAGAGAGAGTTAAGCTCTCATTTTGTGGGGTTTACTTTGATATGATGTTGATGCAAATTTGAGAGTAATTTGCGCTGAGTGCTAAAGCCAGACTTTATGAGCTCACATATAACAAAACTTGCCAAAAACTTAATTTATATTTCGATTTATGCTTACCCAAAGAAAGTTTAATGAAGTTTATAATATATTCACGGGGAACCACCTGGTTAGGGATAGAAATGGACATAAATCTATATAGCATGCATGAGTGCACTTGCCGGGAGTGCTTGACTAAGCAATGCCCTGCATCCAGTGCTACTTCAAGCAATTCTAAGCTTCTCTCATACATGATAAGCAAATTTCCTGCTAGCTCTTCAAGACAAGGACTCACATATGCTAGCTGTAATAGTCAGAACTAACTAATAGGCACACACTAGCATAAACAAGTTGTCTAACTTCATATTTATGTGATTTAAGCCGAATATTTTCCAAATGAGCTAATTTTACAGAATTAATTAGATTTTGCACTTTGGCTTTAACAAACATAAAGCACACAGCGGGCTGACTGCCTATGAGAGTGTATGTGTGTGTGTGGGTGTATATGAGGGTATATATGTGTGTGTGTGTGTGTGTGGGTACAATTATATGGCCATGTGGCACGCAGCATGACAGTGTTTGCCACAGCTGGGGGCACACACACACCCACACACATTTGGTAGGCAAACTCATGTAGGTAAATCGACTCGACTCAATGTCCTCAATGCGTGTGTGTGTGTGTGTGTGTAAATGTGCGCGTATGTCATGTGTTGTTCACACTAGCAAAAGCCATTTGCCAGCAATAGGAGCAGGTGCCAGGCGCTGGCAACAACAGCAAGATGAATGCCAGCTCCAGTTCCGGCCGCCCCAACTTCAGTATCAGCTACAATTTCAATGCCACGCCCCCTAGCTACGCCTTGCCATCTCTTTTTTGCGCGTGAAAACTTGGTCTGCCATTGGGCAACTGACGCAGCAATTAAAAGCGCAAATTATTTCGACCTTAATCGATTTGCGGCGCTGTCTCTCACGCAGTCAACACGATTCCCCAAAACTGGGTGAGCAACAATTCCGTACTGTCAACTCACACACACACACACATACGGGCGCACGCACGCATAGAGAAAAACTCCGGCGGGAATTGGCACTGCGTGACATGTATCCAAAACTCCATTCGACAGTCGCCGCGATGAGCTTTAGCAACGGGCGCGTTGTCTGCCAATCAACTGTTATTGGGTTAGGATATTGCCATCAATCTCAAGTGTGGTGCATGACAGTGGTGCAGCTGAAGGTTCCCTCCATATATCAACTATACAAACACGAATAGACCTTGACTTATATTATAGTCCACAACTTGTGTGGAACAGTTAGTAAGCCAAAGAGCTTCCTTAAAGTTGGTGAACCACTTTGGTTCTCATATATATTGGAATATATAGATATAGTTGGGCATAATCGTATACAGAAAGAGCGCATATGCTGGCTGTAGTAGTAAGCAATTGGAAAAAGTATTGTATACTTTCCGGAGTGATAACGTATCTGATAACGATACGTATACAGCCGTATAAATATATATGCATATAACCCTGTATAGATAGCGAAAAAACATTGTCTCAGATACTCACTCAGTCACGTTGTTCTGGAAGATCAGTTCGCCGCGTACCCCATGATAGTGGCGTCCACTGACCGCAGTCTCATCCTCGGTCCAATATGGTACAACAACGGTACCTCGAGCCCCCGAATATCGCATTACGGACAGAATGTGGACTCCAACAGATTCGGTGATTTCGGTTATGGGCTCGGCGAAGGCAAAGATGCCCGCATGATCATCATCCAGTATCATAATGGTGGCTGTATGCGGCACATGAAGCAGAAGGTTCTCAGAAGGATTGAAGAGCCGTATGTAGAAGCATTCGTCCTCCTCGAAAATGTCATCGTCGATTATCTCGATCTTGAAGCGTTGCTCATCGACGCCCGGCGGGAAATTGAGTACACCACTTTTGCCCACGTAATCAGAGCCAGCTGAGGCGGTGCCATCCTGGGTCTCGAAGTAAACCTGACTGTAGCCGGAGATATCGCCACGGCGCACCACTCGCACCTCGAATTCGCCACAGTTCTCCATGACGGTATAGTGCCCGGGCTCAAAGTAGACCCGAGTGGGCACATCATCATCATCGTCGTTATATGCCTGGATCTGGGCTTTCACGGTGTTCAGATCATCGTGGGCACGTTCCTGAATCTTACGCATCAGATTGCCGCTGCCGACGAGCTTGCGCGTGGCCTGGATGCGATAGAAGGCGCGCGATTTGTTGCCACGCGATATCATTTGCTCCTGTGCCATCATTTCCAGATGCTCCAGATCGGCATCCGGATACTTCTGTCGCAGCTCCGACAGCAGCTCAATGTACTCCATTCTGGCCTCATCGTAAGCATGCGCACTCCTATTCAGATATGTGTGCTTCCCTTCATCTCCGCCCATCTCAACGGCATCGTGTTCGCCGGCCACGACAGTGCCGCGCTTATTCATCCGGTAGTTCTTGTCCATGTACTTGTAGACGAGCAATCGTTTCTCGGCTATGTACGCCCAGAGCACGGTGGCGGGGAACATAAGCAGGGTGACCACGCCCTCCCACACCTCAATGATCCCGGGCGAGATGAACGACAGAATCGCCCATAGCCAGATGTATGCCCATATGGATAGTACGGCGGTCACAATGAACACCCGGAGATGTTTAATACGCCGCTTCTCGCCCTTCGGTATCAATACCATGCAGAGAGCAATAATAACAAACAGATTGTATGCAGCGGAGCCCACGATAGTGCCCGGTCCCAGATCTCCGCTCTCAAAGTTCTTCGCGTAGATCTCAATCACGGAGAGCAGAATTTCCGGCGCACTCGATCCGAGTGCCATGAGCGTTAAATTTGCCACAGTCTCGTTCCAGATGCGCACACGCATCTTTTGCTTCTCTCCTTTGGGTCCGCGGACGACCACTTCGCGTTCAATGGAGGTGATTGCCTCAATAGAGGCCATAAACCGATCCGATATAATCGAGACGCCCACAAACAGATAGACCATAAGCATGAAATAGACGAAGCCACGTATGGCGCGGTCACCCACTGAAATTTTACGCTGCGGCTGCCACAGTGGCAGCAGCAGACCCTCTGAACAGGTGGCCAGATCTTCCACCTCAACACCTGGTTTGGCGGATGTAGCAGCATCCCTATTGGCATTCGGATCATCGGCCTGGCGGGCGAAACGACTGTGGCTGGCGTCGCTGCTGGTCACATTCAGCGTCGAAAAGGACGCTGAGATGTCCTCAGCGTGGCCAGCGGTTAGGGCAAACGTTTGGGCCTTCACATAGAGCACGAGCAATAGGACAGCGAAGGTGCCAACGGACTTAAGGGCTCTTCGTACTAGCTGCATGTTTTGTTCAAGTGTTGTTTATCCTTTTTGGAAGTGTTTCGAGTGTATTGTCTTTCACTGTTACTGGAAGCGATAATTTCTTCGTTTTTTTTTTGTGCACTGAGTGAAGAGTGTGTGACGGTTTATAATGTTCGAATGGTCCTGCGAAGCGGCATCATCGCAAACGTACTTTTAGCACGATGTGGCAACTCTGGCACCCAACTTGCGTTGCTCCTCTTGATTCCTGGAAAACAACACAAAAACAAAGCAAATTATTTGATAAATAAATGTGCTGTGTGCATCATCTATTGCTAAATAATATGTTCGCTCTGAACAACCCGATTCAGCACTATTTAACTTTTCCAGATGGGCGAAAAGTCTTTAGCAGAGTTTTACGCTTTGTATTTTTCTTTCCCCTTCATTCTAGTCGCTTTTGTATATTTACTCGAAGCTGAAACTAAACTGAGAGCAACTGAAACTAAACATGGAACATAAACAAACTGCAGCAGTACTAAGGGTAAACACACAGAATGGACAAGTGAGTGAGGACCGACTGCATGGTACCCTACATACAGCATATTTCATCTCATATATATTAGACTATGAAACATGTATTCTAAATTTGTATTTCTATTCTAACTGCAATTTTTACTAATGATATAAATTATCATTATGTTCATTTATCATTAGTCATTAGTCATTAAGCATTAGTTAATAGTAGTCAGTCATGGGTCGTTAGCATTAAGTCATTGTCCATTAGTTATACAGTTATTGATCAATAGTCATTGAGCTTTCCTCATTGGTCATTACTCATTAGTTATTAGACATGAGTCATTGATAATTAGTTTATAATAGTCAGTCATTGGTCATTAGCATTTAGTCATTAGTCATTTGCCATTAGTCATTTATCATTTGTCATAAGTCATTGGTCATTAGTCATTAGTCATTAGTATCAGGTCATTAGCATAAGCACTTAGTCATTGTTCATAACTCATTGGTCATTAGTAATCAGTCATTGGTCATTAGCATTAAGCCTTTAGTCATTGTTCATTATCATCATCAATCATTGATCATTAGTCATTTATCAAACACGAAGTCACAGATGCTCGACATCTAAACTTTTCCTATCGAGTATGTACTTTAAAAAACACATTTATTAAATCTAACACGTTTATTAAATCGTCTCCCTGGGTAATACTAATAATATTTCTGTAATAACAACTATGTTTGCTATGGGTACGGGCGACTGGTTAAACGCTGGACAAACTGAGCCAACGGACCGGTAAATACGAATACGATATGAAATCGATAAAATGCATAATGTAGACAATGTCAATAACTAGAGTTCAGTCTGTGTGTAAGAGAGAGAGAGAGTGTGTGTGTGTGTGTGTTGAAGAAGATGGAACTCAGCAAAGCATAACGGTAAATGCATAGCCAGCAACAAGAACAAACTTGACTGACAACTGAAACGGACAAAAGTCAGCATAGCGAATGGCAAAGTAGAACGGTTAAAATGCAAAGAGAGTGAGAGAGAGATGGAGAGAGGCACAATAACAGCAGAGAGTCAAGGCAGAGCGGGTGAGATAGTAGGCTATATTAAGATATGCATATGCAATTGTTCTAGACGGATGACTTGCTGCACACTCCCATACATCATATAATTTATAAATTTAGAAATAAATAAAATTAAATAAATATACTCAAATAAATAAAAACATGTTGTCCACATGGTAGACAGGCGAGTTTCCTATTTTTATAGATTATTCAAAAATTCAAAATAAATCAACTATGCCTTAAAAAAAATCATTTTATATAAAAATGCATTTAAAAATAATCATGCAAAATATTCGCTTGCTTGACCCGCATCCAGAACTAATATGCTGCACATTTGCCGCCGCAGGGGAAGGGTTCGCTTGCATTAATTTAGCAATTACAACGGTAAAATGTGCCAAGAGCTAGTCGTTAGGGAATGGGGAGAGCTGAATTTGAAAAACAGTCAGACGACAGTTAGACAGACGCGCCAGGGCGCAAAGAGATGAATGTCAATACACGTACACACACACAAACACTGACACTGCACACACACACACACACACACACACACACACATAGCCAGCCCGCAGGCAAGTGCTCAGTTTTTCCACCCGTTTTTCATTTCAGCAGCAAATTGCATTTAACCGTTATTGAAAATTTTGTGCACGTCGATGCTTAAAAGAGATTGCGAAATTAATTGAAAAGTCTCTCGAGCAGACACTCAGACACATTATTATTCAGATAGTGCGTGCTCTATGCAAGCACAGCACAGATTTGTCACTTTACATAATATTTATGACCACTGTGCACAGTGTGTGAGATTTGTATTTAATTATAGCACAACGCTGCAAGGCTCAACGGGTTCCGTTTTGGGCTGCGATCGCCAGACGACGGTACGTTACGTTAGCACTTACGTTTGGGCTTACGTTGTTCGATCGGCACGTTTACTCTTGCTGTTGACCCAACTCGAGCAGGGCAAACATTTCGGCAATTAAAAACGTTTAATATCGAATAATTTCCAAATTGGATTTCACTGTGATTGGAAATGGCTATACTCGAGACACTTAATGCATCTGCTCTTCCACTCGCATTCACAATCGCATTCGCCCTCGCACTTACATTCGCGTTCGCGTTCACGTTCGGCAGCCAATGCACAACTAATTCGCCAAAAACCCACCGCCTGTCGTCTGCGCTCAACAAGCGTTGTCCCAAGCTCTCATAATTATTTTGCGTGCCCTCCACTGATTTGCGCAGGTCACTTGGTTCATCAACATAAGTTGTGTGAATTGGTTGTATTTATCTCTGTATATATTTATTCATCTTGAATAAATCTAAATCTCAATAATATATTCCAGTTCCATAAGCCACAAGTATTTATTGTAACTGAATAATATACTGAATTTACAAGTTTCGTAAGTGTAGGGCATTTGCCGATTGCACCGTTGTTAGCTTTTCCTTATGCACCGCAATTATTAACCTATGTCTTTGTCTGTCCAAATATTCGCCGTTATTTTAGCTGTGCATCGTTTCGCGTAGTTTGCTTTGCTAACGCTCTCACACTCTGCCTCTCTGCACTCTCTCTCTCTCTCTCTCTCTCTCGCGCTCAGACTCTCTTAATATTTCACGTTTGTTATTGCCTTGTTTTTGTTTAGCATTAAATTTTGTTTATTATGGTCGCCAGCAGCTCTCGTTTCCTCTCTTCCTCTCGCTGTCTATCACATGCATAAGCAAATATTTTAAATCTTTTCTGTGGCACCTTTGAGTCAACTACATACATACATATGTTCATACGTAGTTCTGGCGAATTGCTATTTCAGTGTATTCGGCAGGCGTTTTGTATCTTAATCTCAAGCACTAAACATAGCACTCGACTAAAAGTGCAGCTCTTCAGCAACCCATCTAATGGTTGGCTTAGCTATATATACCTTGTGCACTTTGAAAGCGAGTATGATAGGTTTGTGATATTTAAATGAAGATTCTTCGAATTAATATAAATTAATAATAAAATATATACAGATGTCGATGTAGTTGATTCAGAAATCCAAATACAACTTAATAAGTATATCAAATGGAATATTGAAGAAGTAAACTTTATGATATACGTTTATCTCTGCAGATTAAAAATATATTTATACATATCGACTTGGGCAGTTTAATGTTAATTTGTACATACAGCAACAGATGTGATAAACAGGGTAGCGTCTAGTCGGCCACTCTGTCACACTCTCTTTCTCATTACGCTTGTCACCCAGCTGTGCAGCATGCCTGCGTACGCAGCTACTTTTTTGCTTTTTCTTTTCTGCCTACCCTTCTGATATATTTTTAGACAAGTGTACAGCCACACTCACACACACACACACAACATACACCGCGAGACACGTAAACGATCTCTGCAGAAATATGTTTGTATGAGTGTGTGTGTGTGTATATTTACATATATGTTTTCTACTCACTTGACCTTTAGTCGGTTCTTTCTTGGCTTTTAGGTTGGGCTTGAACAGTTATATTTACAAGTCTCTCAATATGAAACCTCTTGGCTGCCAATAACCGATTTTGGACTGAATGATTTATTGGCCTAGAAAGCGTTTCGCGTTTTAACAGTTAAACGTTGCTGAATCGATTCACTTACAGCCCCCGAAACCTGTGTCCTCTGTGCCTGCTTCGGACCTGAGCTAGCAACCACTCACTGCCTCTCTGTCTCGCTCACTCTCTCTCCCCCGTCTGTGTACTCTCTTGCTAGGTAAGTCCTCTCATAAAGTATGCGCCATGGGTCCCGCCAGCGAAGTTTGCGAAAAAGAAGAAGAATCTGGACACCCTTACGTTTTATCTGATTACAACAAGAATTTACTGACACTTTACACTTATACTCAATTTATCTGAAGTAAATCTCAAAGGCGATCCACAACAGTTCAATCTCTTACATCGCGTTCTATTGGGCGATCCGACCAAAACTGGAAACCGAATTCGCCCTCTATATAATATATAGTAATATTCCTCTAATACATAAGGCATTCTATATTAAGTCTGACGATAGCCCCAAACGTTCTTAAATTTCATATCAATGCCCTGTTATCTTAAGAGCATTATATAATCAGACACTTTGGGCTTATTTCAACAAAAATGGAGGTGAACCCGTGTCGTGACACGATAGTCGTGCTTAGAGTAAAACTCTCTCTAAATAGGAAAACAAGTGTTATTATATATTACGAATAATATATATATATATTTTACTGATCGATCATTATCTATATTCTCTATTCGATTCTCAGCTATATCTTATCATCTCTAGCAACTCATACCTATATAATGCTATCTAACAATAACGTCATCAAGTCGTCTATATAAGACATATTTGTAGTAAATTAGTTCCCTACATATATGTTTACAAGACAATGCAGGTATATTTTAGATTAGATAGATCTGGTCAGGGTTTTTGCTTTATACGTCAACTGAACGATAAGAAAATGTGCTACGATTGATAGCAATATTATTTATAAGTGGTTTGCTATGAATGGAAGCCAACTTTAAATATATATGCCACAAAAAACCCATATATATATAATATATAGCATTAATATCTTGTTCGATTTGGTATTTAAATAGTATGTTAAGTAAAAGACTTAGAAACCAAAGAATGCGGAGCAGATCCAATGAGAGAAATATATTCCGTCTGCATAAACCTGGCAATCTCGAAAACTACAAAAGCTGGAGACTTCAAATTTAAAATCTATATTCCTATGTACCATAAGCAGTATGATTTTAGTATTTTTCTTTTGGGAATGGCATCTTTACTATATGCAGAGCTCCATTTCTAAGAAGATATTATAACTTTATCGTAGTTTTTTCTATGATTTAAATTATGGCACGGGAATAGAGACCGATATCAATTTAGATAATTTGTAATACTTCGAAGTCGATTTCTAGCATTAGGTTGCATTCTATTATATAGTCAGTTAGGTCAGGGCTGACCACCTTGCGGCACCTTAATTATTAACTGGTCAAGAACTTGCTTTCCGTTCATATTTTGTTAATTGAATCATTTGCGCTCATGTGTCGTTATTTTGGGGACTTGGGCAAATTTTGCATGGCCAATTAGACTAAATAATGGATGAGGCGTCGCTTTGGCAACGGGCAAGGGGCAAAAGAAGGAGAAAGTGCCTAAAATGCTGCCTAAATCATTTAAAGTCGTTCGAGGAATGGAAGTGCGCTTGAAATATTTATCATACGCCACGTTGACCGCAGTCAAAGTGAGCGAACACACACAAGCACTTTGGCCTAATTGTGATGGAAGTCTGTGGACACACACAACAGAAGAAGAAGCGAAGCGAGTGTGGGCATACATCGGGCAGGCACTGTCAACTCGGCTTCACCTTAAATTCCTGCCACAGCTGTCCACAAACCCTCTCAGCACCAACGTCATGTCCTCGCCGAGCAATCCTTGTACTTATATCAATTCCATTTTCACACTGCTTTTCATATTGCCTACTATCCGTGCTTAATACCCTGTAATTAGATGCTCGAAGAGGGGGCTGCCCATTGGCAATAAGCCACACTTAAGCCACTTGTAGCCGAGATCCAAATCTGGCTAGCTGATTGGATTTTGCATAAATATAATTCCAGTTAAGAGGTTTGACTGACTGATAGACCAACCGACTGATTGAATGAGTCTTGGAGTGCGTGGCGATTGGTCGATTTATGAGAAACAAGAGTCAAGCTATGCTACATGAGCCTGGTTTCGATATTACCTTGAATATACTTATATATAAGTTAAAGTTATTGATTGATTGATTGATTGATAGGGGCTCTACTTAACTGACTGATTGATGAGTTGATTGATGCTCTACTTAAGTGACTGATTGATGAGTTGACTGATTGATGGGCTGATTGATGCTCTATTTAAGTGACTGATTGATGAGCTGATTGATGTTCTACTTAAGTGACTGATTGATGGGCTGATTGATGCTCTACTTAAGTGACTGATTGATGGACTGACTGATTGATGCTCTACTTAACTGACTGATTGATGAGCTGATTGATTGCTCTCTACTCAACTAACTGATTGATTATCTGACTGATTGATGCTCTACTTAACTGAGTGATTGATGAGCTGATTGATGCTCTACTTAACTGAGTGATTGATGAGCTGACTGATTGATTAGCTGATTGATGCTCTACTTAACTGACTGATTGTTGGGTGGTGATGGGTGATGGTTGACTGATTGAGCTGATTTTTTTGCTTTTGACTGATTGATTGAATGATAATTGAAGTATTTTGAAGCTCTATATACATATATTCGTATATCTCTATATATATATTCCTTTCAATCACGATTGATCGCTTGATTGAAGAACTCATCCATGTTTAAAGTCTTGTAGTTAGAGCTAACTACACAATTTGTATTACCTTATAACTATATACAGTAATCTATCATAGCTGATTGATTGATTGATAGGTATAAATGGTTTGATTAATGATTGAAGGACGAAAGATTTGGCAGTAGTATATTTCTATCATATCAGTGCATATATATGTGTAAAATTGTATTTTTACAGGGTAACTGTGCAGTTGATCAACTAAAGCTGACGTATTTCTGATTATTTTGTTGTTGTGGGCGCATTCAGGCTTTATATCCTTGGTAACAGGAGGCTGCACGGCAACTCGGCTCCGAAGCTTTTCGGAACAGCAGATGAAATGGTTAATGCGAGAGAAGATGGGAAAGGAAAGAGGAGAAAAAGAAAGACAGGAAGAGAGGCAGGAGAGACAGAGGCAATGGCAGTGGCAGCGGCAGTAGCTTTAGCTCTGGTAACAGTTGCTGCTGTCAGCGCATTTTCCTGCCGTTGCCGTTGTCGCTGCTGTTGGCTTTTTTTTTATTTATTGGCGACAGTTTTGGGCTTTATTGTTGTTGTTGTTGTAGCGACAACAACTTTGATGACGGTCGTTATGAAAGTCGTCGATTCGGAATGCCGCTTTGTCGCCGCACCGATTCGTCCTTTTCCGTTTGAGCTAACCGACGCCATCTTAGATGGATAACATTACCGTTGACAGCTGAATGCGTGCACAGCGCCCCCCACAGCCACCAGCCACACACATCCTCATATCCTTGCCAATCATCGCAGGCGCACACACACACACATAATCATATACATATACTTTTTTTTATATATATTTTCACACCTGTTTATTCTGCTGTTCGGAGAGCTAAACTGTTTATTATTTAACAATATCGTTACTTGTGTAAACGCGTGTAGGTGAGCGCTTATTTATTTATAACTGTACTTTGTTACATTTTAAACACACACACACACACACGAACACACACACAGACAGAGACACGTGCTAAGCGCTTGCAAATGGCAGCTACAAATTTTAATAGTTTGCTTCGCAGACAAAGCCTGACAAAAGGTTGTCTCAAGACAACACACACACACACATGTGTCTGTGTGTGTATGTGTTTGAGTGTTGTGTGTGTGCTCCTGGCATGTATTGTGTGCATAGCTGTTGTGAATATATGCGACCCGTGGGGCGCCAACGCGGAAACAGGTCTTAAAGCCTGCGCGCTGAAAAGTATGCTACACTTTATGAATGCGCGCTATTGTGTACGTGTGTACGTGTGGGCGTCTGTTTGTGTGTGTGGGTGTGTTTGTCTGGTGTGAATTGTGTGTTTGTCATTAACAATGGTTATCAGCAGCAACAACTGTTTTCCCCACTCACTCTACGCAGCCAAAGTACAAATTTGTTTAGCTAAAACTTGACTAATTAAATAATATTTTTTCTGGCTTCATTAGGCTAAATTAAGAACACACTCACACACACTTACTGTGAGTACAGTTGACATTGATTTGATTTTCATTGAGCTGTAACACAGCAAATTCTACAAATTCCTTATCTCTCACTCTGCCTCTCCCTCTGTGTTCCTCTCTCTCCGTCTGTTATATTTCGCTATGATTTATTGACACAAGCAGCTGGCACGCGGCATCGCTGCGGCGCTCATAACTCACGGATACCATTCGATCTGGACACAAATGTATGGAATTCTTTAGCGTAGAGGCCAACTACCAAATACCCTCTAAATATGTAGTGGACTGATAATAACAGTTTGATGTCGATCCTTCATAGGCTTTCATCACTAAAAGTTATAAGAGATCTCATATTGCTCTTAGCACCACTAAGACATATTTTTGCAGGTGTCAAATCAAGTCCAGCTTAAGTATTCCTTCCTTCAACCAGTCTACCCTCTCCACTCTCATCTCCCTCGATACAGGGTATGCGCAATCGTTCTCTATTGATTAGTTTCTCCGTTATCCCGGTCTTGGCAAAAAGTTGGCCAAGCAACTGACGTGCCAAACATAGTTAAGATAGTTAGTGGTTGGCTGCGGGCTGGCCGTTAGCTGTCAGGGCATATTCTAAACTATTTCTGGACTAGAAGGCGAACTATTTGCTATAGCTTGTTCCATCGAAAACTTTTGCACGCTCAGCTTAAACTCAGCACGGCTCACACCTGGCCCAAACCGATTCATGAATGTGTGCGGATGGGTGGTTGAGTGTCTTGAGCAGCCGCTTACAGTACGATGATAAATGATGTTCTTTCTGCCAAAAACAAGCAACTATTGTCCAGCACTCAATCAGTCAATCAATCAATCAATCACTGCTGACGCTGCAATCAACTGAGCAAATATTTTGCTAAACGACTATGGTCAACAGTCAGCTGTTAGTCTGCAGATTGAATAATGGACTTTGTGTAGGGGGTTTCTGCTGCTTCTATGCTCTATACTCTCCCTCACATGTTGTGTGTATACTCTATATAGGAATAGAAATCCAACCATGAATCTAGTTCCATGATAAGGCTTTGCTTAAAGATCGTTCACATCGTTTAGTCTATTCAACATAACTCGAGAACTATATAAAAGCTATAGTATCTACATTTGGTACAGAGATAGTGCCACACGAAACACAGAGCTAGAATATTGGATTTCCCATATAAGTTTACCAATTTTATTATACTCGCTCAGCAACAGCTTGAAGCCTATAAGAAGTAGATACATTCCAGTTATACAAGTGCTCATATAGAGACCTGAATGTTACGCGCATCGCAGACCAGCTAATATGTCTTGGTTAGGGTGTTTTCTAGTCGGAAAGTCCTCTTTAAGCCTTGGCGCGCTTCCATTGTACTCGCTTCTTGTGCTGCCATTTGGCCGTCTTTGCAATATGTTTACGTAAGCGAACCAAAAATCACACAGGAACATCAACATTATAATGTTATCATCCACGTCAACGTCATTATCGTACTCATTATGATGTGAGCACACATGCTTTGGCATACCTTTAGCATTACTCGCTGGGGGCGGGGGTGGTAGCCACCCTTGAGGTAGACAAAAGCAGGCTAAGAATGTTCTGGCATAGTATACACATAAACATATCTAGCGTATCTACGGTGTCTATCTAAACATAAGCTTAGCATAAAATCACTTTAATATATTTCACTTAAGCACATTTTACTGTGAATTTCTGATGGGGCCACAATACACAAATTGGGTGCAAAGTGTCTGGCATCTATCTATTCAGGCGGAAATTCATTTCATTTGCATTCGCAGCTTTGGAAATTCAAATAAAATATCCTCTTAAGGAATACTTGACTAGAATGTTCTCAGAACTCTCGCAAGTTGACTCCCAGCATTTACTCGAATGAATTGCATTGATATATTGTCGACTCGAGCGAGGGCTATAAAAGCATAATTTATGCGAAATATCTCGAAATAAATTCAATTATAAACATCCTTTGCTCAATAGCTCATATTGAATGCAATCCATTAGATGGCTCATTAAAATGGACGACTCGTTGCCGAAAAGGGAGTATGAGAGGGGGGATAGATGGTGTACGAACGACTGGTAGCTGCTCAGAACTCATTGATGAATTGTGGCTTTTGAGAAGTGAAATATTCTGTAGCTGTGCAGAGTTAATGAGAAGCTGCATACGAAATTTAATGGGCGCAGCTTTTATAGTTCTCGAGCTATGCTTGGAAAAGAAGAGTATGAAGAACACTTATAGAGATGTCAGATCTGGGATATACACATAAATTGTATTATGCATGATGCTGTGGATTTATACACATATTGTATTGTCCTTGCCAAGAATTAGTAATTAGAGCGCCTTAAGCTCCCTCTGAACTCACAGCTAAGCTTGTGTTTTAAAGATGTCAAATGCTTCGGAGCAGCGTAAAGCTCGTGAGAAGCCATGTACCAAATTTGAGGTTCATAACTTTTATACTTCTCGAGATATGCTAATCAAAGTCTCAAACTGCTCCGTTTACCATATGAAGTTAGAGGTTTCTCTATATAGACTTCTGCTGCTTGTGATATATTATATAATTGGATCTAGCTTTTCCATTTACCTGACTTAACTGTCCATCCTGGCAGGGTATACTCCCAGAGGGTATACACAGGCTATGTCAGTGTCTTGCTTATGCCTTATCATGTGAAGTTCTTTTAAGGAATTCAATTAAATTTCTTCCCAATTAAAGTGAGCAACCGAATTTAAGACGAACATTTCTGTCAAGTTTGCGCAAATTTTGGGCTGCTCATGTGTGAGTGTGTGGGCCTGTTAAGCGGAAAATTATCATTTCCCTTTGCCTTTGTGTGCGCATTGAGTGAATTTTCCGGTTGACAGAGACAGAGAGAGAGAGAGAGAGAGAAAGAGAGAGAGAGAGGGAGAGAGAGAGGCAGAGGCGTTTCCTAATAATTGCTTTGTCTTAATAACTTGACTCTGTTGGACTTGGGATTATGGCTCGAGCACACCTCGCTGAGCGACAAGAAAATTAAAGGCTTTCGCATTGGTATTTCGCCTCTCCCCCCAACACAGCCCCGCCCACTCTGGCTGGCAGGTGACAAAATGCGGGCCCAGCGCCTGGTGCGTGTCAATGTTGATTCCAGATATTATATCTTTCAACTGGTATTCGAATCGGGACGGCTCGTATCTTCATGGCTTGTTCACTTCACGGCAAACGAAATTTATCCTTTGTTTGGCTTAGGTCCTCGCCGCCTTTATGGGTCTTTCAGGCTTTTAATTTTTCCTTCTTTTTTTACTTTTCCTTTTATTTACAGCTGCTTTCATCATCGTCCCGAAATTTAATTGCCTGCCTTGCGGAAGTTTACGAGGAATCATAAGCGTGCGATTGTCCCTTTTTTATACACTTCTCCAGGGCGCTAATCCAATGCTGTCACGATATGTGCCCCACAAACCCCCCCATAAAGTGGGGCCTCTATAGAGTCGCCTCATATATCATATCATAAACGTATTCTAGATGATGTCAATACAGAACTAGGCTAACAAGCTTAGCAGTCCTTAACGAGCTCAAGAGTCCTTTAATATCCTCAAATTTAACTTCTTTCCTTTCATTTACTTTTGAGTTCTATTCTACTTTGTTTCTCTCTCGCAATTTTTGATTGTGCTTGCAGCTTAAATCTATTCACAATTTCCTAATTAAAATTATGCCTTCAATCAAAGTGAGTGATTTTTTTTTTCTTTTATTAAAAAACCCCAGCTTGAGTTATCATCAATCAATCAATCCATCAATCAACCATTCATTTAATGCTAAAATTCTTGGTACTGTAAAAATTTTAATGTCCAATCTCTGTTTAAAAGTTTTCTCATAGATCGTCAATCAGTCAATCAATCAGTCAAAATGATTGAGAAAGTTGTTACTAAATTGTAAGTTTAGTGTATATATTATAGTTGACCTAAAGATTGTCTAATCAATCAATCAAATAGGCTATCAATCAATCAATCAAAATGATTGATCGAATTTTGTATTAAATAGCTATTTCTTTGTAATAAGTTCCCAAATCTATTTTCTGCTTTATAGGTCACCTGATCAATCAATGAATCAATCAATCAGTCAGTCAATCCAACTATCAATCATAAGCTACTTTCAGCTTTCTTAATTTTAGGGTGCTTCATTTGTTGATTAGATAATCATGATTGACTGCTTGAATATATTAGACAATTCTTCAATCAATCAATCAGTCAATCAATCACATAGAAATACTATATATGTATATATGGAACGAAATCTGCTCATCTTTATGTCCCTCTATGTTAGTGTATTTAGTCTTCCGCAAAATTTCTGTTTTTAGCTTGGCCTCTTTGAGCCACCTTGACGTTTGGCTTAAAGCAAATCCTCATATTTTTCTCATCATATTCTGTGTATTTTATGGCTTCTGCGCTTTAATCAAATAGCCAGCAGATTTTTCATACCAATTTTTACGAGCCAAATGCGCAATTTCGGCCCACACACATTTAGCATAGAAATGACTCCGTGTGTGTCTGTGTGTGAGTGTGTGCGATGTGTGTGTGTGTGTGTGTGTGTGATATTTCACTGTCAGAATTTTGATTAACTTTGCAGCTCTTGAAATAGAACCAAATGCAGTTATCTTCTTCCTTCTTTTTTTTGGGTGTTCGCCTTCCGTTCAGCTATTGGCGATTGCTCATACGCCACGTTATCCAGACCCAGCCAAGCCACGCCACGCCGCGCCGCGCCACGCGAGCAGCACTTGCATCAAACATGAGCTGAATCTCGTTTATTGCTGACATCTCTCTGCGGCATCAGCGTGTTGCAGCTCGCCTCCCCTACTGGGCGTGGCCATGCTGCATATGCATATCGAGCTCGGCCCTGGCCATGCCATAACGACGATGGCCACGTGTCGCTCTCGCCGCAGCAAGTTTGAAGTGCAAAGCTTTTAGCTGCGAAGTGTTCCGCTTTAAGCCCTTAAGACGCTAAGCTACAGACGACAAATATTCTAACAACGCCTGCTGTGTCCATAAATACATATTATATGCGACGAAAGTATATATTGTATACTCTCTATTTATAGATGCGAGAAGAATGGAACCCATTTTCCAGATGCTGCCTTGAGTTCCGGGCAAAGGCACGCCCCGCTTTGGGTCTTGGGCTGAAAGTTGCTGAAAGCCCTAAGCCGAAGCAGCCACAAAATTTGATTGTGGCTTTTTGAGTCTTGGTCTTGACAAAGAGTTAAATCAGTTAACAAGCAAGTGGCGATGTTCTAGACGGGAGTGAGCGACTCAGAGATACCCTGACTACGTTTTAAATGGACTTGGATGGGTTTTTGTTCTAAATGAGTGCAGCAGTGCTCAACTGAGAGATACCCTGATTTGGATGAGTTTTTGTTCTAAATGAGTTCGGGAGTAGGAGTAGGAGTGCTCTGGGCGGAAGTGCCCGACTAGAAGATACACTGACTTCCTTTATATGGGATTGGCTGGCTTTTTGCTCTCTATGAGAGATACCTAGAATCCGAGTACATGGGCTTGCATGAGCTTCTCTTCTAAATGAGTTAACAACCAAATCAGTAGGAGTGCTCAGGTCAGGTCAGTCGGGAGTGCCCGACTAGAATATACACTGACTTCCTTTACATGGGCTTGGATGGGCTTTGTTCTAAATGAGTTCGGGAGTGCCTGACTGAGAGATACCCAGACTCCGAGTACATAGGATTGGATGGGCTTTATTCTAAATAAGTACGGGAGTGCCTGACTGAGAGATACCCTGACTCCTTACATGGATTTAAATGGGTTTTTCGTCTAAACTCAAATTGCAAATCATTTCCTGGCACAATTCTCTTTCCTTTCATATTTTGAGTCCTTAACTTGAGCTCAATTAAATAATAAACAGTTATCGATTCCCCCTTTGAATGCTGAATGCTGAATGCTTTTGGCTGACATTTAAAACAAGTTAAAGCTGACACACACAGTTATTTGTTTGTCTGCGAAGTTAACTTGACTTTATGGCACTTGGCCACGATGGCCAGTTAATGGTCGCCATCGACCGGGATCGATCCGGGCCGCAGGCAATTGCAAATGTCGGCCGGGCTTTCAGGCATTGTCCTGGCCAATTGTGCGACAATTTCCATGAAGCGATGGCGACCAATCTAACTGGCAGTCAACAGCCATTGAAAACGTGGCCCGGAGTGTGACTTTAGATAACTTCGCTGCTGTCCTGTGTTGTCCTGTCGACACGTCCTGCCCACCTGCTCGCACAACAATAGCCGAAGCGAGCGACGCACAGTCCAGCATGAAGCGAGCATTTGAATAGTTAAATACCAAACAAATTGAAACAAAGCGCTCGCAATGAATGAAATTTGAGATACGAGTACGCTCACGCTTGAGCTGATACACTAAGAGAAACTGGGTATAATGAGAAATTTGCTATCGAAAGTAAAAGTACTTGGATTTCTTATATGAACATAAATTTATGTTTATTCTTTGATTGGAATTTTTCTTTTTCAAATTAGAATTTTCTTGTTTTTCTTCTACCTATCTCAGATTCTGATATATGATATATATATCTTTATTCTTTTTCTTATAACTCTATTATCGTCTAATAGTCAGAGATGCGAAAGTCTCTGCTGATTATTCAAAGTAGTACTAAAGTGAGTCGCTCTTTTCTCTCAGTGTACAGGTCGTGTACTCAATACAAAAGTTGAGCAAGGCAAATGGGCTGAGTGACAAACGAAGCGACAGTCGATTTGACTGATATGCGTATTTGTATTGACGAAAGGAGCCACAGGCACAACGAGGCCAGCGAGAGAGAGAGAGAGAGAGAGAAAGAGGGAAATTAAACAATAATGAAAAGTGTAGGGCATGCCGGAAACGGAAAAAAGCCAAGCCAAACGGAACTCAAGTGGCGAACAGCTGCGCTGCGCTCCGCCTGCCCCAGTCCCAGTCCCAGTTCGAGTCCGAGGCCTGAACTGCATGCAACTTCTTTGTCTGTTGCATTGTCTCGCAGCTGTGTGTGGCAACGATTAGGTGCCACAAAGGCCAGCTGAAGACAATGTGGTGCGTGCTGCATTCACAAAGGCAAACAAAAACAAATGACAAAGCGCCAGACAAAGTCAAAAAAGCCAGAAGAAGAAGAAGAAGAAGAAAACGGCCCAGAGCAGCGACTAAAGCTTAATCGATAGCAAAACGCAAAACGCAAGGCAACAAAAATAACAATAATAACAAAAAACACTAAAATAAGCATGCTTGAGCTGAGTGGGAACGACTGAGAGATACCCTGGAGATACCCTTCGAGTGAGCCACGTTCCCTTTTCACGAGATTATATCTTGGTTAGTTACCCAGAAGATAATACGGTTTGTATAAGCAATATGGCTAACAGCTGTTAACTCTTCTGGGCTAGCTGAGTGAGTGTCATCGCAGTAAATCGATATTTATAGTTGACATAGGTACGAAGACTGATTGGTATAGGTAAACTATTAGTCTAAGGCAAACCATTTTACCGCTTATAACTATCGATAGTTATCGATTTCAAAGTATTTTGAATAGAATATGATTAACAAAAAGTTTGATATGTCTTTATAAACGAAAGGTCGTCCATTTTTAATTACTCATATATTTCATCTCTTTGTTATATGAGAACATATTTCAAAACTGATAATAGCTTATATAAATATCGATATTTCTGGGTAGGCCCTTTAGAGTGTTACACAATGTTATACGATATGGTATGTGCTTTGAAATCCTATAACAGATATACCATAAAATGGGGAACAGCATAGAATAGTTTTTATAATGAGCGATATTTATCGAAACACGTTTGATTATATTGAATGGGAGCATTATTCATTAGCTAAGATATTCAGTCAGATTATAATCAGAATTTAAGCTTTAACAATTCAGCATTATAAATTCGATAGCAAATTTAAGAAGTATAGTTGATCTACGTAAGCTAATATGCCCCAGTTTGCTAATCTAACTCACAGTATTTACAATATTTATCGATTTTGTATTGGGATTGGTGTGGTAATGAGCAAATGGTAATCTTTAAGTGCTACCTTCCATAAGTTATTGATCAATAAGAAATTTGGAAAAGGAGACTTTTATATTTATCATACTTTCCCTTATTAAAATCGATATTTATCGATTTCTTGAACATATTAGTTAGCTCTCCATCTGAGACGAACGGACATATGGACAGAGTTTAATATGACAACATCAGATATATATATAGATATGTATGTATATATACACCCCATTTTAGAGCACTTATCACAGATTACAGGGTATCTAAGAGCAGCAAACTGGCAACTGTCACGCGCCCCCAACAGCTCAATGGAAGCCGCAGCCGTTGGCAAGGTAAGCCCGGGCGTATGCGTAATGTGCTTTTTAACAGCGTTTTTTTTTTATTTTTCTATTTTCATTTTTTTGTTTTTTCGTCAATGCTGGCGCCGCGAACAGTTGCAAGTAGCTGCTGCAAGTAGCTGTCTGCATAGAGAGTTGCATAAATTACCGGCTAGTGAGCATTGAGGCGCCACACGACCTGCTGCAGCTGCTGCTGCTGCTGCTGACACAAATTCTGATGCTGCTGCTGCTGCTGCAGGATACACACGCACGAGTAGCCGGGACGACGTCCGACCAGCTGCAGCCTCAGCCGCAGAGTTGGCCAAAAAATAAATTCGACTTTTTTGTGTCCCGGGGGCTGTTGAACTGCACCGTCGAAGCGAGCTGAACTCTTTTTTTTTTACACTTTTCTTTCTTTTTGTGGGCTTCACTTGAGTCTGGTTGTTGTTATTGTTGCTGTTGCTGCTGCGGCTGCTGCTGCTGGCGTGTTATTGCACATTTTTCATCTCACGTTTGCCAAAAAAGAAGTGAGTATATATATACATATATATAGTATATATATGTATGTATATGAATTGTAGACAGGACAACAACAACAACAACAGAGAGAACACAAATTGCCTGCCTGCCGGTCAGCAGGTTCAAATGTCGGCGACCTGCGAGCTCTCCTCCTACCTCTCTCTCTCTCTCTCTCTCTCTCTCTTTCTCTGTCCTGGGCCTATGCTTGCGCCCAAAAGTATGCAAAAGCTATTTAGCCTACTTTTGGTTGCACACACACCGTTGCAGTTGTCGTTGTTGGTGTTGTTGTCGCACGCAAGCACGCACAAACACTTGACCAAACGTATGCCCAAAATTTAACCAATCAAAATTTGTTCTAAGCTCTGTTGTTGTTATTTTTAACTGTTTGCCTGTGTGCGTGTGCGTGTAACGGTTCTCACTTGTAGTAAAAATAGTAAAGCACTCGCAGCGTTCGGCACTACTAAAAATAGTAGAAGCGCAGCTAACGGCTTTTATCATTCACTATTGTTGTTGCTGTTGTTGTTGTTGTTATTATTGCTGTTTGTTGTTATTGTTGTTATTGCTTTGAGCTGCGTACTTCGTTGCGTAGCATGCGAAAACGTGACACGCTCGTGCACCGGATAAAGAAAGACTGTCGCTATCGCAGTCGCCGTCGCTGCTGCCGACCCGAATAACCCACTGGCCGACTGCTGCAGCCGAAGCGGCAGCCGAACACGAGTGCGGCTTCGTGTCGCGCACGACTGTTGCAGATGGCTGAACATGAAACGCGGCCGTAGATAACAAATTGCCGAACAAAATACAGGCGCACAGGATAAGAAACGTTTTGGCAATGGAACACGCGCAGCGATAACAGCACTCTGCTCGTTCTCTCTGTTTGCATTCTCTCTATCTCTCTCTCTCTCTTTCGCTCAATGCAACTGTCTCCGCGGCGCATTGTGTGCAAAGGGGCCACAACACTAACGAGTGGAATGGGATGCGGGCCTGGGCTGTGTGTGCCCCCACCTCTGCTTAGACAAGCAAGCTCGCAAGTTTTTGACGCCCGTGTTAAGTCTATTGGAAAAGAGGTCTTGTTCCTTTTCGTATTTCGCGTGTGCGCTACGCGACAGCAGCATATGTGGTTTCCTATGTCGTATGGTAATTTGTTAGAATTAAAAAAAAAATGTGTTTATATATTTCTAGAAATATATAAAAGCAAATTTTTACTAAATTTAGAGTCTCGTAAGAGTTATTTTCCACCTTAAAAAATAACAATTATTTTTATAACCATAATTTCGAGCTCATCAACTGTATACAAATTACCCAGTACTTACAGTCACGCCCCATGTCAATATATAATCACTTTATCTATAACAGCTATCTCTAAATCCATTGTGAAATTTTACAATGTTTTAAAGCAATTGCAGTTGCCCTCTGCTTACCTGTAATTATCGGGGCAATAGACACTGTTAAATGCGAACACACCTTTTTTAAAGGTTTTCGGGTTGACGCAATTTCTCAACAGAACCCGAAAAAATCCGCGAAACATCATCAAAATAAATAAGCAAAACGGAAATTAATAAGACCCAAGCGACCCTTTGCAAACGAAATAAGCAAAAGGACAACAGCAACAAAGAGCAAAAGGAAACAAAAATTAAAAAACAAAAACTTTGCCAGCTTAGTGAATATTGAATGCCCTTTCCAAATCAATTTGCTGAATATATCTTAAAATAGCTACATCTGTATAGTTTATTATAAATTATTAACTATAAGATATATAGTATTTTAATCTATACTTCTGTTAAACTCGTAGCTTAATAAATGTGAGTATATGGAAAGAGAAGGCAAAATAATAGCGGTCAGTTAGCCTAAATATATATGTAAGCATTTATGTTTGTGTGCGTGTAAGCAAACGAGCACGATGTTTGACTTCCTTATCTCCCTATCTGTCTCTCTCTCTCTCCCTCATTTCCTCGTAAGCTGTGAATGCCTTTGCAATATTAGACTATTCTGTTAAAGTAGCAAAGCACAGCGCTACGCAGCTTATATACATACATTCATATTTAGAATGCAGCATAGCAACGCACCACTGCATCTGATCTACTGGGCAGATGCGCACAGACTAATTTGCTTACTTGCGCTCATGGTCTATGCTAAGCTGGCAAATGCACTCACACATTAACTGCTGAGAGCACATACAATGATGCGCTCACTCCATTCCAACTTAACGGGATCATAAGTAAAGGCGACCAATGGACGTGCACTGCACTCGCACTGCTTCGCTTACTCTCTTTCTTTCGCTCAAGTGCCTTACACAGTGCTCAAATAATGCCAAGCACCATTTACCGTTAAATCTAATGGCAAATGCTGTGCACTTCTTTGCTCTCTCTCTCTCTCTCTCTCTCTCTCGAGTAGCGCGAGCAGCATTTACTGTTAACTCTATTAGCAAATCAAATACAACAATTAGTTTTTTTTTTTTTTAAGTTTTATTTATGTAGTTTTTTTTATTTTAATCATTGTTTAAATCTACAAATACATTTACAGCGGAGGGCGAAAGAACAAAAAATTAAAAATGTTTACTCTCATGTTTATCAATTTTTTGTTTTGTTTTGTTGTTGTTTCATATTATATCGTATGCAAATGTTATGCCATAACTGCTTGTTGCTATTCGATCCAAGGTATATTTTGTTTGTTTTTTTTTTTTTTTTTTTCATAGAATTTTTATAAATATTTTTTGTTGGAGTTATGAATTTTTATATATTTTTTGTTTTTTATTTTCGTTTCACATCAACAACAATATGCATTGTTATTATCATTATTATTATTATTATTAGTCAATATAATTTGTTAACAACTAATAATAATTTTGTTTCGTTTGTCATAACTAACATGCCATGAATTTCCCATTGGAAATCATTAAACAAAAAACTTTTCGTTTTTCTATCTTTTCTTTTCTTTTTTTTTATTAAACAAATCAAAAAACTAGTTGAAAAAGCAGCGGCGTATTGTTTTTTGCTTTGTTTTATGTGATTGACTGACGGACTGACTGACTGATTGATTTGTTGACAATGCGTAGCACATTTCCACACATTTTCCAATTAGTCGAAGTTTTGTGGGCTTTCCATTTGAACAGTCAAAACTGATTTGCTGAATTGCCGGCGAGCTATTCAGCGGATTTTCATGATCAGTTTACAGTTTCGCAATTAGTCAAAGTCACGCCCCATTTTTTGCAGTGTTAAGCGAGAGAGAATTGAAAACGAATTGAAAAATGAAACACAATACTGTTATACTGTTATACTGCTACTGCCTTGGGCGTGCCGCCATTTTGTTTTGTTTGGCTTTTGTTCTTTAGTTGTTAGGCTGTGCCGTGTTAACACGTTACAAACATTCAAATTTGTGGGCGTGGCTGTGTGGGCTTGTGTGAGATTTGGGGGCGGGGTGGGGCGCTTAAAATGCACACAAAGCATAAATATTGAATTTATTTATTTATTTGGTTTTCTTATTATAAACTTTGACTTCACATATAACAAATTGTATTTCGCTCCTTCGCTGACCGCCGACCGCCCCAATACCCTGTGGCCAAAGCACTGGCGCGGCGCCTGGCATGCGCCCTGCCGCCCTTCCGCTGGCCAGCGTCCAGAGTGTTGACTTTTTCTTTTATTTTATATAGCTCCATTTATATAATCAAATTTTCATATAATATATATATGTGTGTGTGTGTGTGTCTGTGTGGTTGGTTTGTATATATATAAACAATTATATTAATTGTGTTTGTTTTTGTTTTTCTTTATTTATTTATGCATTCGCTTTGACTGCTTGCCCCACAAGTTGTTGTTGTTGTTGTTGTATCTTTGCTTATTTTGTAACTACGCTAATTTATTCATTTTTTGTTTCGTTCTTTTTTGTCAAAATTTTCGTTTTTTCTGGTTTTGTTTTTTATTAATTTCTCTAAACTTCTTATATAATTTGTCTCTTCATGCGTGGTGTGTGTGTGTTGGGGTGTGTGTGTGTGTTTTTGTAGAGTATGTTTATATATTATATTAGTTGCGCTTTAGCTTTGCTTTGCTTTGCTTTGCTTCGGTTTCTAGGCGCAATTTTTATTTCTCTTAAATATTTCTGTTATTTGTTTTTTATACTGTTTTTTTTAGCATTTATTTATTTTTTTGTTGTTTTTTTGTTTGTTAAATAATTTTACTAAAAACTTGTTAGGTTATTGTTGTTGTTGCTGGTTGCTGTTGTTGCTGTTGTCGAAAGTTGTTTGTTGTTCGTTTTGTTGTAGTTTTTACTTTATTTGTTTTTTTTTATTTAAATCTTATTTTTAGCTTTAATTTATAATTTAAATGTACTTAAATGTTTAAAATAATTATCGCTTGCATTTTGTTTTTGTTTTTTGTATTTGTTTTTGTTTTTGTTTTTTACTTTAAATAATTAAATTAAAATTTCAAACATATTGCAATATGTTCTTTTTTATAGCTTTTGTTGCACAGATTCCTGTGTGTTTCGCTGTTGGTTGCAAGTTGCGGTTGTTGCTTTCTTGTGTTAAATAAACAATTACTATTTGTTGCCTTTGCTGCGGGTGTACGTGTGTGTATGTGTATGTGTGTGTGTGTGTGTGTTTAATAGTATGTCTCCTGCTCCAACCAGCCGCCGGGATTGCGACGCAAATAGAAACGACGTGTCTCATCATACACAAAGATGGCCAACATGAATGGAATGGCTGGGAACCACCAGACGAGTCTGCATTAGATATAGAAATTACATTTAGTATATATTCCAATTATTATTATATTTGATTAGCTTCCACTCACTTCAGCGGATACATGCGCAGACCCTTGTCCATGCCGGGGCAGTAGGAGAGGAAGGCAGCCAGCACCGTTTCGAAGACGAGGCCAAAGTTGAGGGCCCAGTTGCGCATGCCCTGGTGGAATATGGAGTTGCGACGCGTCTTGCAGATGATCAAATCGGCCCACTGTACCACCACGATCGAGATGAAGAACGCGGTGTGGCAGGTGTATTCCAAGGTCTTGCGATCGCGATAAGTCTACGAAGTAGGCAGGAAAAGATGTATAACGCGATTCAATGACTGTCTGAAGTCTGACTCCATTGATCTACTCACCCATTCCTGACCATACGAATCAGTTAGATCGTTGACGGCCTTGGAGTCCCACATCTTACGGATGCCAAACAGTTTCATGGGCAGGAAACCGTTCTCAGCCATAATCACAAAGTAGACAAAGAAACCGGCCGCTGCCTGGATCATGCCAATTTGTCCATAGGCCATGGAAATCAATCTGTTTTATGTTTTTTTTTTTTGATGTTGTCAAAGGTCGCGCAATTAACAAACGAAACGAAAGGCAAAAAATTAAACAAGTTAAAAAATGCAGCGAAATAAATTTTTTTCTTTTTTCATATTTTGTGTGGATTTGTTGATGGTTTTTTTTTTTAATTTTTTTATTTTAGTTTTAGGTTGTAAGACAAAAGTCTTAGGGAGCATTAAAGATCGGGCATTGCAGCTGGGAATTGCTCAGGGTTTTTGCTTGTCTAAATAAATATTAGTGAAACTGAAGCATAGTTTAAAAATATATTGAAAGTATAGAAAATGGATGAAATTGAGTTAAATTTGAATTATAATTTTTTTTTTATTTTGATTTAATTGTTTGAAAATATAGGTAAATTTGATTAAAAAATTGAAAAAAAATATTTTTTTTTAATTAAATTCAAAAAAAAATTTTTTTAATATATTTATAGAATATTTTTTAATAATTTTTTTTTTAATTTTTTAAGTCAAAGAAAAATATTCTAAAAAAAAGTTATATATAAATTTTTATAAAATATTAAAAAAAATAAATAAATAAATGTATATATTTTTTTTTAATTAAAATAAAAAAAAATTTTAAATATATTTATAGAATATTTTTTAATAAATTTTTTTTTATTTTTTTAAATTAAAGAAAAAATCAATAAAAAAATTTTATATATAAATTTTTATAAAATATTAAAAAAAATAAAAACAAAATCTTAATATTTTTTTTACATTTTAAATGCAATTAAAAATTTAAAAATTAAAAAAAAAAAACGAAAATAGTAAAAAAAAATCTTTTTATATATTTTTTTATTTTTAAATGCAATAAAAAGTTGAATAAAAAACATTTTTGCCTAATTAATTTTCAAAAATAATAAAAATTGTTGACAAAAACCCTGAGCAAGTCGTTAGCTTGCAGCTTATCATATTGGCCATATGATATATAATTTTGGAGTTCAATTGATATTGAGAGTTAGTAACTGTAGAGAGAGAATGCCATTTTACCTTTAAGCTCTTGAAAATAAATGACTTTCGTTACTTAGTAGCAAATGAGTGAAATTGTTTGTGTTCGACTTTACAGAATATAGCGTGGATTGTATTATGTATTAGATATATTAGATTTGCATTTTGATTTTTGATTGTTTTTGTTTTTTAGTTTTTAGTAAGCTCGTTTTAGGTAAGCGTGAGAGCGCAAAGATTCGTTTTCTTTGTTTTGTTTTTGATTCAGGTGAAAAGCAAAGTTCTTATGGTTAGTTGGTGCTAAACACATGCAGCTAGACATACATAGACTATAAACATATATTACAGGGTATTTAGGTGCTAGAGAACATGCAAGCAGCGAGCTGTATCCAAACTATAAAAGCAAAATGCAGCTAGAGAAATGTTTTCATCTTTTTTTTTTGCTTTTACTTACGCTTAAACAATTCTCTGAAGAATAACAAAAAAAGAACTTATAGATAAACAAATAAGTTATACATAGACTTACAAATAAACATAGTCAAAATAAAGAGAACAGAAGTTAAGTCCATTTGTTGTTGGTTAGAGAACGAGCCCACATAGAGACTTACTGCGAGGACATTGCGGCAACAGACTTGGCTATATATAGTGAACATATATAGTGTGTGTGTGTGTGTGTTTGTGTGAGAGAGTAACTAAGTAGAACGCAACAGAAGCTTGATCGACTCAGCTACTATATATATATTTTATATATAGAACGCACTAACTGGGCTAAGAGTAACGGCAGAAAAGCTTCGCTTTGTTGTCTGTTTTCTGTTTTATTTTGTTGTTGCCTTCAGTTTTCAGTATTTTTCAGTATTTTGTGTATGTGTGTGTGTGTGGGCTATATCTATGCGGCAGCCATGTCCCAGAATAAGTTCTAGAAGCGTATTATCAAACTGATAACACTTATATATATATTTGATATATAGATAAGTCTTTGCTGTGCGACTAACACACTGAACATTGATGCACTTTGTTTATAGAGAGATTCAAAAAAGAAAAGATATAACGGATTTTCCAAAACACATTTAACACATGAAAATGGGAAAATTGGAAAATTTGAAAATTTTGTGAAACTCAACATATAACAGTAAACAAATTTTGCATATACTATACATATAGTAAAGATTTTCCATTTTTTTTTCTTAGAATTTTGAAAACACAAACGAAATTTTGAGTGAACAAATAAAATTTGATTTCATTCCACATTGAGAGCTCAAAGAACGAAATTTAAATCATAAAATTATATATATATATATATATATATATATATATATATATATATATATATATATATATATATATATATATATATATATATATATATATTGTAAACATTTAATATCTTTTAACGGTGTTCGAAAACTTCAAAAAGAATTGAGAAAAGATAAGAAAGTAAAACATCGAAATGTATGAAACAATAAATGCATCAGCAAAACGAACAAACACATTTTCTTTCTTTTTTTGGGGGGAATTTCCTTGCAGAGGATCTGTTCTGTGTGACCTATGGGAAGCGAACTGATGGAGGTCTTCTATCTGATAATAGTGATCTGTCTGAAGTCACTTGACTTCCTTTTGTCTATATATTTCTGATCCCAAAAAGTTTATAGTCCGTTCTGAATACTTCAATCTATCCATATCTACTTTATTATATTTACATATTTATTCCTGATTTAATAATCTTAAATAATTATATAAAATCTGTTTCTAGTTATCTTCTTCGACTTCATTACACCTATATATACCTCTGATTCCACAAGGTCTATTGTCTATTGACTTCGTATGTCCTCATAGAGCTTATTCTACAGTATGACTATCTATTTTTCAGATACCTCAGTCTCAGTCTCAGCTATGTAGTGTAAACCTTATCACAGCCACTTTTCAAAGATATATTTTGTTTAGTTTTAATACGGATAGTTATCAAAAGAAACCCCTTGATCAAAATTTAGTTGATCTTTACTAATTCTATATACTATACCCCAAAGCATTAACTTCCATACACATCTGCAAGGGTATTCGAACTTCGGTTAGCCGAAATCAAATTCCTTTTTTTTCGATTAACACTAAAATTTCGTGTGTGTTTTGTTTTTTTCACAATTATTTTAAATATTTTGTTGGCCAAATTGTGGGGTTGGGGTTTGGATATTTGTTGCCACACACACACACACGCAACTCAAACAAAGGTCAAACGAAGGTCAAATTCGAAATATGTTAAATAAGAAGAAATGGGGGTTGCATGTTTTGTTCATTTATCTAAAATTTTTAACTAAACAACTAAAAGTAAACAATTCTTAAAGAATTTTTTTGTTTTTTTTTGTGGTATTTTTTGTTTTTTGTTTTTTGGTATTTTAATTCCTTATCGTTAAAGATTTGTCCTGACCTGCGGTTTACCAAGTTGTCGCGGTACGGATCTCTCGGCTGACGCTTCATAATATCGCTCTCGGCTTGCTCGTAAGCGAGTGAAATGGCCGGTATCTTGCGGTATTATATTGGTATTTCATTTTCAGTATTTTTCGGTATTTTTTGTTTTGTTTTTGGTGGTACATTATTTATATTTTGTGCAAGTTTTGCAAGTATAATCATAAAGAAAGACATAATAAAAGTTGTTTGTAAAGAAACAAAATGGTGTAAAAAGGGGGAAAAATACGAAAAAGGAAAAATCTTGGTTAAAGTTTGACGAATCATCTTTAGCTTGGCATTATGTATGTATATAATAAATACTTGTTATATACTACAAAAAAATTATTCATATGCGCTAAGATAGTTTTCTCATATATATATATAGATATATATTTTAGTTATATAGTAAGTACTTAGATAGAGATAGAGGTTCGGTTGCATTTGGTAGATTGTGTCAGTTGGTATTTTTTCGGTATTTTCGGTGTTGAGTGTTATTGTATTTAGCTTCTGCGTACTTACGAAGCTAATAAGTACTACACACTGGGCAGCAAAATCGAGCAACCGAGTAACAAAACATCGATTCGTTATAGAGTTACAAGATTCGATTATATATATATATATATGTGTGTTTATATATATATATATAGAGTTTGCTTAGAGCTTAACTTGCACTAGATTTGTTGTATCTTTATTTATATATGTATGTATAGTTAAGACTAGGGAAAACTTGAGCCAGTTGAAGGGTTTCTCCCACAACAACAAAATATGAGAGAAAAAAGTTTTGATGGAGCTCGAAGTCTGATGAGTTTGATTGATTGACTGATTGACTGACTAGGGTCAGAGGTAGAGTGATCTCCACAGATGATTGACTGATCGTGATTGGAATGGCTTTGATGATATTTAACTACTGCTAAGAAATGCATAAAATATACGATATACAGTAGTTAGCATTAGAAGTAGAAAATAACTGTAGACTAGTTTTATAGTTAGGCCTGACTCTAGTATTAAATAAGTTAAGTTTTCTCATTATATATATATTTATGTACATGTAGAGAGATCGAAACTAAGTAGTATACAACGCGCGTTCTGCTCCACCAGCTTTCAGTTGGGAATGGGGCAACGTTGAGGGGGACTTACCTTCCTCGCAGGAAAACAGAAACTCGATTCAGGGTCAAGATTGATGACGATTGATGATATACGATAGAAAAAAATAAATTAAGATTGAGTGGTACAAGCAAAGAAGATTCTGGAGCACCGAGAAGAAGTGGAAATTGATTGATAGAAAAATATATATATATATTGAGATATATATAGAGTTAAGCAAAGATTATATGAAGAGAGTTGGTAAAAAAGGAAGCAGCAAGAAATGCACGCCAGATCGTTGATTGAGTGTGATTGAGCGAAAGTTTTTAGGCGCAATATTTCGACATGTATATTCCAAGTGCATAGAGAGGAGATCGTTTAGATACAAATTGATATATAAATACGAATTCAGTTTTCAAGTAGTTTTTCTTTGTGTTTTTTTTTTTTGTTGTTGTTCATTTTTGTTGACTTTGAGTTTGAGTTTTTTCAAGATTTGCAAAAAGAAAATTTGAAATAAATTATTTAAGTTGTAGCTATTGTATATAGATATAGATATATATGTATTTATATTGGAATACGAGTAAGCGCACAAAAGTTAGTTATCATTGCATAATAATAAGAATATATAAGAAAAAAGGGCAAATTACTTTCAAAGAAAAGAAATTCTCGAACAAAAATAAATATAAATTGAAAGTATTTGAGGTGTATTCAGGCCTAAGGCCCAGTGAAGAGTACTCGAAGTAGTTGAACTAGATCAGCTCGAAGTGCTAGTCGGAGTTGAAAATAATATATATAAATGTATATATATTTTGGAGAGTGTTTGAACTATGGTCAAGTAGTAAACTAGAGAAAGAATATATATGAACATATATAGAGAAAGGTAAACAATAATAAAGAACTATAGAGAACTGTTCAAATATTACGTTAACACTTAACTAGCTGATACTCAAAAGAGAAATACGCAAGTAGTAGAAGAATGAGAGAAAAGAACACTGAAGAAAACATAAAACATTTAACAAAAATATAAATAATAATATTAAACATTTAACATAAAATGTTATTAGAAGAGGGGGAAAAACCAAAACATCAAAAAATGAAACATTCAAATAAAAAATTCTCAAAATAAACGAAAAGTAAAAGTTACTTTAGGCTAAAAATGGTTTAGATATATTTGAAGCTAATTGAAAATAGAGTTTAAATAGACGAAAATTAGTTCGTAGTAAGAACTTTGTTTAGGACTGAGCGTACTTTGCTTTCAAAACTAGACCGAAAAAAATGCTCTTTGAATTTACGTGAGTTGAGAAAAAATTGTAAATATTTAATATTTTTATTTTGTTTTTAGAAGAACAAATTCTTCATTTGCAGCTCACTCTTTGCTTTAACTTTGACTTTTAGCTTTTATGTTTATTTCGTGTATATATAGATATATAGATTTTTTAAAATTCATGTTTCATTTTGTTGTAGTATTTGTTGATTGTTTTGTTTTTTGTTTTTGTTGTTTGTTTGCTGAGCACAAAGAAAAACTTTACCTTTCGTTGACGAGTTTATCTTGAAAGGGATTCCTGGGCTGGCGTTTCATAATATCAGATTCAGCCGTCTCATAGGCTAAGGAAATGGCTGGCACCTAAACGTGCGAGCGTTTTGGTTTTGTTTTTGTTTTGTATTCAAAACACAAACAACCGGATATTTGGAATAAAAATGAAAATAAATATGATAAATTATGCAGAATTATGTTTCACTATCTCCCTCTCCCCCTCTCTCTCTCTTCCTTTCTCCCTGTCCTTGGGGCAACGAAAATGCGACAAGTGTAAATTCCATTGAGGCGCAGTTCACTTAGACTCTATATATATATATATGTATGGACATATCATACTTAAGATCTGACTTAAAGCTAACTTAGTAGAGCATTTCGATGAGTTTACAGTGGAATTGTGTGGCAAACAGAATGTTAAAAAAAAAATAAATAGATCAACTTGAATAAAACTTAAAACTAAACTTAAAAATTTGAGAAAATTTATAAAAATTTTGAAACATTTTTTCGTTTTGGAATAGGGTTAATGTATATATATATATGCAAGTATATACATATATGCTAGTATTTGCTACAGATCTTTGTGTGCAGTTAATTTAGAATAATCTTTTGTGTTTTTTGCATAGGAAACTAAATATTTAATGCCAATCGATTAATAGTTTAGAATGCCCAAATATGTACGTGAGAACAATTGTTAATTTTTTTGGTTAATCGAAAGTAAATTAAAAATAAAAACTTAAACAAAACTTGTGAAACAATTTGGCAGTGAGTGAAACATAAAAACAGTTACAACCAACGCACACCGATTAACATTTAGAGCAGAGTTTTGAATAGAGGCGAATTTTATAAATGATATTTGTTGTTTTTGGTTTTTGTTTGGAACTGTACTCAATTTACACATAGGCCAATTTTACAATACAAACGAAATAAGAAGGAAACAAATGTCATGTATGTTGGTGTGGGAATGTACATGAGAGCCAGAACGGTTCGGTTTGGTTAAGCGCTAATATGTACGATCGATCGATGAGGGAATTGAATGATACAGACTGTTGTCGATATATGTATGTATATCGATAAGTTTTAAATAATAATCACCATGAGTCAGGAATCAGGAATGTATGAGTTTGTTTTGTTGATCGCGTTATGATACAGCAAAAACATGTTATCGATAACAGTACATCGATAATTGTTGGGTAATTTGATTAAACAAGTATGAATGCGAGATTATGTTTGAAATGTGGGCGATTGAATCCGTTTAGGTATTATGTTACATAACCTTATCGATCAGGGTCTATCGATAAACGTGAAGTAATAATCTCAAACAAGAACGAGCATGAAAATGCTTGAAGTCAACACGACGTTGAAGGCCATATGCGTATGTTACAAAAATTATATCGATACATTTTGTTATCGATAAATTCGAATGTAAAAAACAGATGAATGAGTAGGCGGAAACGATTTGAAACGCGAGCGGTATTTATATATGTATATATATGCTACAAAAATGCTATCGATAAGTGTTTATCGATAAATGATAATCTTAAAAGTTAGTTGCTGTTTAATAAACTTGTTAGTTTGGTTTTTGCTGTACTGTTTCGAGAGTTTTTCTCTCTTACTTTTGGTTTTAGTTTTAACGTTTATGCTAATTACAATCCAGCCACATACACAGACATCGATTAGTTATAGTTTATGATGTTTGCGCGACATTTAAGTTAAGTATTACTTTTAATTTTCTGTTTTGTTTTAGGTTTTTAGTCTTTTTGAAATGTGCATATGTATATGTGTGTGTGTGTGTGTATATATGTGTGAGTATGTGTTAGTGTGGGGTAGAGAAATTGACTTGATTGGCACCTTGAGTTCACTAATTTATCGTTGAATGGGTCACGTGGCGGACGCTTCATAATATCGGCTTCGGCATGTTCGTAGGCCAATGATATGGCTGGCACCTGGATTTGTGGATTATTGCAGTTGGTAATATTAGCAAAACGTTTTCACAATTCAGTATACAAAGTAGCTCACATAAACAGATCATACAGATTCTGTGTGTACGTGTCTGTGGATTCGACTAGAATTGAGAATTATACTAAACGAAATACTTAAACTACCGAAGGGTTCTTTAGATTAGTTTTTGTTTGTTTTGCAGATAGCATAGTGCTTGGCAGCTAGCTGGCAAACCTAATTGTTAATTTACAGCGTAGGTGGAAACTGTTGGATGCCGCTGTTTACCTCTCGTTGACTAGATTGTCCACTTCGGGATTACGTGGACGTCGCTTCATAATGTCCGCCTCGGGTCCCTCGTAGGCCAGCGATATGGCTGGTATCTGCCCAGCAGGCAGCACAATTTCATTCAATTTACAATACACGTTATGTATACATATATGATATATAGAGAGAACGATAACTTAAGTGGCTAACTGACTTGACTGGGAATATATAGCTATGCGTAATATTATGATTTAACTTGCTCGTATCACTTAGTGGGTTAACATAGTTAACATTAGTTGTATCACTTGGACTCGTCCAAGAGTTAAGCTGGAGGCAAACTTACCATGTCAGTGCCCAAATCGATGCACAGAATTGTGACGGTACCGAGTGGCAGTGGTATGTCGCACAGAATGAAGGCCAAGAAGGGCGAGATTTCGGGGATGTTGGAGGTGAGCGTGTAGGCAATGGACTTCTTCAAATTATCAAAGATCAAGCGACCCTCCTCAACGCCAGTGACAATGGAGGCAAAGTTATCATCCAACAAGATCATGTCAGCGGCCTGTAAACAGTTTAAATCCATTTAAGTTAATATGTTCTACTACGATCATGGGATCGACTTGACCCACCTGCTTGGACACGTCGGAGCCAGCAATGCCCATAGCAACACCAATATCGGCCTTCTTTAGGGCAGGCGAATCGTTGACACCGTCACCGGTGACAGCCACAATGGCGCCCATGCGCTGGCAACCCTCAACAATGATGAGCTTCTGCTGGGGCGAGGTACGGGCAAAGACAATTTCGGTGTGGTAGCGAAGGATTTCATCTAGCTGATCGGACGACACATCACGCAGCTCGGCGCCATGGACAACAGCAGCCTTAGCCTCACGTGGATTGACCTCAGAGATGGGTATGTTAAGACGCTGGGCAATATCCTCAATGGTCTCGTTGCCCTCGGAGATGATGCCGACAGACTTGGCAATGGCTTTGGCAGTAATCGGGTGATCGCCAGTGACCATGATGACCTTGATACCAGCCGAACGGCACTTGGCCACGGCATCGGGCACAGCGGCACGTGGGGGATCAATCATGGACATGAGGCCAACGAAGCGGAGATTGTCAATGGGGAAGTTGATGTCGTCGGTGTTGTATTTGAAGCCAGTTGGGTATTTGTCGGAGGGCAGCATGAAATCACAGAAGCCGAGCACACGCTCACCAAGTCCACCGAGCTCCATGTAGGCATTGTTGAACGCCTCCTTCATCTCCTCGTCCAACACCTTCTCCTTGCCGTTGATAAAGATGGTCGAGCAGCGTTCGAGTATGCGTTCGGGTGCGCCCTTCATGACCAGCAGAACACGTGGATCGTTGGTGTCCTCGGTCTCGTGGATGGACACCTGGTATTTGTTGGTCGAATTGAATGGCACCTCGGCGATTTTGCGGTTGCGCTTGCGAATGTTCATCACGTCGCCGAGAGCAAGTTCCATGCATTTGAGCAGAGCAGCCTCGGAGGCATCGCCGCTGACTTCCTTCTTGAGAATTGGGACACCGTCCTGACCACCTTTGAACTCGGCACGATTACAGAGAGTGGCAATGCGAGAGAGCGCCTTGAATCCAGGGCTGGTTCTATCGTATTGAACACCCGACTGATCCTCAGTGGTATCGGCCTCAATGATCTGGTTATCGAACCACATGTGGGCAACTGTCATGCGGTTTTGGGTGAGTGTGCCGGTCTTATCAGAGCAAATGGTGGAGGTGGAGCCCAATGTTTCGACAGCTTCCAAGTTCTTGACCAAACAATTCTTCGATGCCATACGCTTGGCAGTCAGGGTCAGGCACACGGTGACAGTGGCCAGCAGACCCTCCGGTACGTTGGCGACAATGATGCCAATCAAAAAGATGACGGCATCCAACCAATGGTAGCCCAAAATGAAGGCAATCACAAAGAAGGTGACGCCCAGGAACACAGCAACGCCGGTGATCAAATGGATGAAATGATGGATTTCCTTAGCAATGGGAGTCTCGCCGGTATCCAGACCGGAAGCCAGGCCAGCAATGCGACCCATGACAGTGTGATCGCCACAGCTGATGACAACACCCTTGGCAGTGCCCTCGACGGCATTGGTCGAGAAGAAGGCTAAGTTTTTGGTCTCCAAGGGATTCTCGTGCGTGAACTCTGAGCCACGCGACTGCGGCTCCGATTCACCAGTTAGCGAAGAGTTATCCACCTTAAAGTTGCGCGCCTCAATGATGCGAATGTCGGCGGGAATACGATCACCGAACTTGACCTCAACAACATCGCCCAAAACGAGATCCTCGGCGCGCAGCGTCAATTTCTCGCCCTCACGAATAACCGTAGCGAATTGGGGCACCATGTTCTTGAACGATTCCATAATTTTCGAACTTTTCGATTCCTGCAAGTCAAATCAAGAAAAGAATAGATAAGTAAACATTGATCAAGTGAATCGGATTCTTAGTTTACCTGGTAGTATGAGAAAATGCCTGTCACAATGACCACAGCGGAAAGTACAATACCCAGATACAAGTTATCGTCGGATGGCTCCTCGCTGGTTGTCGCCTGGATAGAGTAGGCGACAAAGCAAAGTATAGCACCGATCCACAGCAGCATGGCAAAGCCGCCAAACAGATTCTTGCAGAACTTCACCCATTCGGGTGTTTGCTTGGGCGGTGTTAGCGCATTGGGACCATCACGTTCCAGATTCTCCTTAGCCTTGGCATGACTCAGACCCTAAAATATGAACAGAAACGAAACCTCATTTAGTAAAAGCCAAATATTATGAAGCAATATAGCCTTAAAGTTGTTCTTACATTTTCGGGATGTGTCTGGAAACGCTGGTACATTTCCTCAGGAGAGATTTTATGATGGTCAATATCCAACTCCTGTTTGAGATCATCCAAGTTCTCCTTCTTAGCTGCTTTGGCCGGCATCTTGCGTCTTGACTGTTAACCAAATGGTTCAAGAATAAGAAACACAAAATTAGTTTCAGATATAGAATAGATCAAAAATCAGTGCAATAAACCCAAAAAGCCAAGACAAAAATCGATTTACTTCAAGCCAGAACCGATTCGTAAAGAGCGAGCGAGTGCTGTATAGACCACAAACCACAGTTTTGTAAGAGAAGTTGTTGTCTTTGTTGTTGTTGTTGTTGTTATAACACGCTTCCAAACTTACCCCATTTGGTTAGTATATATAGTATAGATAAATAGATATATATATGGGTTATCCAGAATATGCCTAAATACTTGTAATTGCTAAATGTTGAGCGCGCGCGTGAGAATATTTTGTTTTGCTAATCTACAGCTAAAGTACACATGCAATAAATTGTTCGATTTGACGCGTTTATAAACGCGCCAAAGAAAAACGCGCACAAATTATGAATGTCACGTAAAATGAAAATGAAAAAATGTGACCAAATAACTAAAAGCACTTTTGAATACTCTACGCAAATTAATTATAAATAATTCTATACTAGATGTGTAGACTATATAGACCACTTCTATATAGATACATAGATCAACGCCAGCTGTTGTCTGCGCTGGTCTGGCGGCAATCGGCTTTTTCCTTCGCTTTTCTTATCGCCGCTAAATTTAGTTCGTGTGACGTCACAAGTGCGAATATTTGAAATAATTGAGAAAAGCCCGCGAGCTGGTTGAAACCAGTTTCAATTGTGAGCTCAACAGGTTGTTTATGGCAAAGCATTCGATTATAGATTATATAGAAAATCTCGCTAATTGCAATGCCAGACATTTCAGTGATTAATGGATTTAGCGAAAATTACATATGACTATTAACTAGCTAACTGTGTTTTATGGGACTTTAGTTAGTTATTTATCTGGCAGATGTAGAGAGATATATGTTTGTGTACGGATTTTGAGTGTTCTATATTTAATCTGGGGCGATCTTTCGCCGATTTCATTTTAAATGTCAAGCGCGGCAAATAATATTGGAAACATGCCCAGAAAAACGTTAAGGTATAAATAAATAAATACATGAATTATAAATGTAATTGAAACAACGGAAATCGAAAGATGGAAATGTTCTAAGTGCACACATAGCGATGAGGCAAGTTAGCATGCGCTAGTCGAACCCGAACGACTAGAAGATACTCTGAGCACTAATTTCGGGGCCAGTTTAAAGATATTTCAAATTTGTAAGAACAAGTTGGAGTTATTTCAAAAAAGATCCAAACTGCTTTTGAGTTTAGTAGACGAGAGTTTTCATACAAAATTTTAGTCTCTGACTAACTATAGTTTTCGAGATATGTTGAAAAAACGAAGTTTTATTTCAGATATGAGAATAATGCTTATGATATATTAGAATATAAGTCAAATCGACGGACAAACGGATATATATGATATATACTTTCTAAGATCAGACATATAAAGCTTATGCTTTAATGCTTTCTACAGCGCCTATAACCCCCAATTAGTTCAGAGTGTGAAGACCCAAATAAAATTTAAATTAGACCAAAAAAAGCATAAACAAATCGAATGAATGCATGAATGTGAATGCTTTGTAGACAAACACACACACACATACGAGATATGAGTATAAATGAGTATGTTTATACATATATATGTAGATGGGTGTGAGGATGGGTGGGGGGTGTGGGTTGGCGCAAAGAAAAATAAAATTGAAAAATTTACCTTGAAGTGGCCATCGGCTGTGCGATTGTCGTCATCGGTTGCAATAACCGTGGCGACTCGATAGGAGTCCGCTCTCTCTAGATGCGACTGATATTGGTATTTGGATTGATGGATGTTGATTGATGGTGATGGACGTCAAAGAAATACAAATCAAAAACAAAACATAACAAACAATGCAGTAAAATAAAATATAGATATATATGTATGATAACAACAAGCATTAACGGATGAGTAATGCGGGAATACATAGAACTATAATTATGATTATGATAGGAACTTAGGAATTATGAGCTAAATATATCTAGAAATTTACTTAAATATAGGTATATATATGTAGTTTACAGTTTGTGTTCTAGCAATATAGAACTGTGAATCATGTAAAGAGAAAGAAAGGAGAATAGCTAGCGACTGGAAAGTGGAAATGTAGCAACAGAGCGCGCATGTGCCGCTTCTGGGAAGGTCAATTGGTTTGCGGTTTTTGCCCAGCACGAGTAATACCCTGCACTTAAGACACTGCGACTGCGACTCTGACGTAAATTATAGACCACATAATAATGAGTTTGGCTTATCAGCAAATGCGGCACAAATGAATCACAGCGCGAATTATGAAAATTGGAGCAAAAAGAAAAATAAATCAAAAGTTATCTATAATTGAGCGAACTATAAATACCCTAAGGCAGACGAACTGCGAGCGAATTGAAAGCGCATAAATTTGGATATAAGATATGTAGAATTGACTAAGATAAGTTAAAATATTCTATAGAAATCATGTAACATCATAGAAGATGAATGAAGTATACCGAAGCTACATAGAATATTTATTTATATAGTATCCATTTATAATACTTTGTGCTTTATGGGCATTCGGCAGACTTATGCAATCATGACCCTTTAAAAGGCCAGCAAAATAAATAAATATTTGAAATAAAAACAAAAACAGAAATTTATATAGTCTCTTTTTGATAACTCATGCAAATTTTTGTAAGAGCATGCCAAGTAATTAAACAAACAGAGAGTAACGAAACGAGAACGAGAACGAGACTATGCGACCGAGAGCTACAGACAATTTTTTGTGCTACACATACATATAGCTATATATATATTTATATGTACACATATGTATATATAAATAAATGTTTGCAGAGAGTTGGCGTGGGATCAATGTGCCGATCAGTGCAAAACCTGTCGTGCGAGCCGGCAAAATCTGATCAAAAATTTATGTTTTTTTCCTTTTTTTTTGGTTCAGGTTCAGATTGAAATAAATGTTATGATTTTTGCTAGCTTTTCGGGGCAAAGTATTATTTATAGACCATTTCTGCTTACGCACTTTTTTCTATCTTTTTCTGTTCTGTTAACTTTGTCTCGCGCAAATTCGCTTTTCGCTCCTGCACAAATTGTCAATTGGTTTGTTCTAGTTGCTGTGTTCTAAGTGCTAAACAATCTGCATAGAAGAGATTAGGAAGTAATATGGAATTATGTTAGTTTTGTTTATAAAATAACTTAATTGTTAACTTAAGCTTTGTCTATAGACTTAGTTGTGCAAACAATTATTAACAAGAGTTGCCTGCTCAAGGTTCAGGTATCTGCAAGTCAGGCTCTCCCGACTTGAACGCTTGAACCTTTTTTAGCTCCCACAGTCTTCGAGCCTAGCGCTAATTTCTATTTTCCTGAACGAATTAAATTAATTTTATTTTATTTTATTTGTAATACATTGTTTAGCTTTGGTCAATTGTTAGTTTTCACGGTTCGATACGTTTGAAAAGCGACCATAGAAAATCGCGAAAACTGTGTTTGCTTGCAAAAAAAAAAGACCCAAATTGGGCTGATGAAAAGCTGAACTAAACAATTAGAGCAACGAGCTATCCAGCTCGGGGCCAGCACCCAGGATGTTTGGGATATAAATCAAAATGCGACAATAGCACAACTGACACACACACACACACACACACACCAATACACACTCACACGCCGTTTGCTGTTTGCATAACGCAGCCAATTAAGCTGCTCAGATACAAACGTATCTCACAGATACAATTGTATCTGCTTGCCCCAAAGCATTTGGCGCGCACTTTTTGTCGCGCAAAGCATTTGCCATTTTGAACTTGAATATCAATTTACAACAAATGGGCATAAAACAGAGCAAACAGAACAAACAGTTATCGGATGCAAAAGTCGAGAGTGAGAATTGACAGCCAGCGCTCGGGCAGAGAAATAAAACACGGCACGCTAATTGTTCAATCAATGCTAAAATACGAATACAGTGAGTGCACACTATGAAGATACTGCTGATTGCAGTTTGTAATTGATTTGTATTTGTAGCTTGAGTTAGCAAACATAATATTTACTTAGCGAATGCCCACTGTATGCGCCAGCTATAATCCGCTATAAGTAAAGCAAATTAAGCCGCACAATGAAAACGGCAATTGTAAACAATTTCAATTGAGATTTTTAGCTAAGCGAAAGTGCATATCACAGCAGATTTATAAATCTACCTCCCACTCGCACTCGCACTATCTATCTATCTATCTCGCTCTCTCCCTTTGTTTTAGAGCGCGTTTTGGGGCAGTCTTTGTTTACGTTAGCAAGATTATGGGGCAAGATTATGGGGGAGATATATAGAATTTTAGATTATAATATACTTTATAAAGTCAGAAAACCAATATACCCTGCATATGCATATGTAGGGTATAACGTTCACTGGTCACAGCTGTTCGAACTTATCAATGCAGAAGCGTGGCGCATCGCTTGAACTTTTTAATGGGCTGGGGGTAAGGGGTCAGATGGGTTCCCATTTCGAAACTGTTCCAAACCAGTTACAAATCGTATCTAATCTCACGGGTGTCGCTTCTGGCCTGACAACATCAGGCCAGCAGCTTGTTAACTCGAGTGGAAACACGTTTTTGTTAAGTGCTTCTCTACCTAGGCCCACCAGAGATCGCACGTTCCTCCACTGGGCCAAGTTTTAACAATTGAATGCTAACTGCTTAGCATGCTTTGTCAGCTTCTTCTTTCATCTAATCACTTACAACAATTTACAAAGCTTAAGCTAAATATCTTAATTTAACATGCGAACAAATATTGTAAAGCAACTGCGATAGAGTCTGCCGAGTTGACAGCTAAATTATCTCAAATTACTTTGGAATTGTCAAGAAATTTTTAGATCATTGGAAGCGTTCCAATCGAGGGTGGACTTACTGATAAATTACTAAAATAAAAGTTAAAATTTAAACAAAAATTAAAATAAACTTAAAACAAATGCAAATTATGAAATGAAGTTAGATATTAACACATGAATTTATCTTCTTTTTTACCCACCTTATAACTCATACCGCCTGTAATATGATGAACGGTAAAACAACGGTAAAACAATTTTTGAAAGAGAAAAAAAAAAAGAACTAAAAACAAAATGCAGACAAAACTGAAGAAACAAACATAGGAACGAGAAAAAAAGAAAAAAAACGTTAAGGAAAATTGATGATTTTCAGCTTATGCAACAATCTGCAGGCAAACCACAAAGAAAAGAAGAGGAAGAGGAAAAAGCGACGACCCTGGAAGGCAGCAGGAGCCAGCGCAAGGCGGCAAAGCAGCAAGTGGACCGACCGACCGACCGACCGACCGCATTGGCTGCAAAAGCCACTGGAAGCGCAGAGAGCGCGCATGGAAATTGGAAATGGCAGCAGAGCTGGAAGACAAACTGCAGCCAGCAGCAGCAGAAGGATGTGTGAGCTTAGAATAGACAAGAGCAAGAGAGCGAGAGATAGATAAAGAGAGAGAGAGAGAGAGAGAGGCGTGTGCGTGTGTGAGTGCAGAGAGGCGCGTGATTTTCGAAACTGAGTGCAACTGCGAGCAGTTCGAAAAAGAGCGCAGAGCGCACTGTGTAAGGGCTATGTGAAGCGTAATGTAAAATGAAACATAGTTAGATGTTTTTTTTCTATGTTTTTTTATTGCTTTTTAGTTCAAGATGCTTTGGACTGCCACTGCCCAGTGCCGCACAGAAGCGCACAGCATTATGAAATAACCAACAGCGGGTGGTCACTATGTATATATATATATATATATATATGTGCATATATATAGGGGCAAACAGGCAACCCATTATGGGCTTTTGTTTCTTTTTTTTTTGCTTTTTGGGGTGGCCAGGAAATTGCTACTATTCCAAAATGAAATCGCCGCAATTGAATACAAACGATTTCATTGCCAGACACACACACACACACAGATACAGTGGGACAGGTACATATAGAATGTGCATGAAGAGAGATGTGTGACTTTTGTATATATGGCAAAATCATGAGTGTGTGTGTGCCAAATGAAATTGCAATTGTGAATACATCAGTTGGAAAAAGCCACACACAGTCACACACACACACGTATACACACACAAACAAATGATTGTTTATTGCAATTATAATGCTCATGTAATTCTGCAAAGCACTTCAACTAGCTTATACATACACACATACATACATACATGTATATACATATATATAAGTGTGTGTATATCGCATACGTATCCATTACGGCTGGCTTGAAGTTTTGGAAAATCGATTTTGTACAAGGACGTTGTCGTTGGCTTTTCTCTTTGCCTATGCCTTTCCTTTTTAGTATTTTCTAGGCTCTTCCGCTGCAGTCATAAGAGCGACAACAACAACAACAACAACAACAGCGACAACAACAATCATAATTAAAGAGGTAAAGAGTTTTAGTTAAGTGTTGGATGTCTACCTTTTACACGGCGAGGGCTATTACACAATATCTTTCCGTTGCGGGGGTATTTCACTGAAAACTACCCCGTTTCAAACAAATTTTGCACTTCGAATGCTGCTTCTCAGGCGAAACAACAATAACAAATCACACACGGGTTTTTTTTTGACACTCGTTAAGCTGTGACCAGCTTAAGAGTTTGGGTTTTTTTTTCTTTTGTATTGCTATTCGTATCCTGTGTGCTTCTTCTTTGGGTTTATCGATGCACAGTTATTGTGTAAGCAGCAGCACCAGCGCTACGAGGGCGGCGGGCAGAGCGGAGAGCTGTAGAGCTGTGTACTAGTACTGGCGCACACTGGCTGTACCACCCGACACACACAGAGAGACGAGAGCTCAGTGTAGCTACTACAGTTAGACCGACCTTCCTAGTTCGGTAACAACGCTCGACTGAAAATTCTCATGCATGCCGCGAGTGAATAAGCTTTCGTTTAGCGAAATTTCTGTTCGCTTCAGAACGCGCCGTCGAATTCGAACACATTTCGCTCGGAGCTTTCGGCCGACAGATGTTTCGCTCCTCTACCGTGTGTGTGTGCGTGTGCGTGTGAAGCTTTCGGAACTCTCCCGCAACGCAGCGCGAATGTATGGCAGTGTGACAAGTGAGGCAGGCAATGTGCACAGTGGTGCGAGCACTTCGAAACTGGAGCAGCACTTAGATAACCGAAAGCAGACAGACAAAGAGCCAGAGAGAGAGAGAGAAAGAGAGAGAGAGAGGTAACTGGTGCGCAGGAATGTGTGTCAGTCAGGCGATTTTCGAAACTGTTCGAATTTGCATGAATTGTATAAGCAGGCTAACAGATATACAGACATACATATGTAGGCACACAAAAAAGGCTCAAAGGACACAACTATATTTTGAGTTCTCGGCATTTACTGCTCGTATCTATCATGTCCTCAACGGTTTAATCGTTTATCGAGCGTTGCCAGCGATGACGTCACCGATGTTAATTATACAGTAGTATGTCAAGCATAGCCTCCGCTCTTAAAAAGGACACAAGGCGAATCCTAGCGTAATATAAATGTCAGCAGCTACTGCTGCTGCTGTTTCTTCTACTCGATTGGTCGCGGCGTTGCTGCGAGCGAGGACATCTTGAGCTTGGCAACTTTTGCTATTTCGGGTGCTTCAGCTCGATTACGACTGCGAGTAACTCTAATTACACTAAATGTCAGCAGCAGCAGCACACACACACACACACGCATTCGTTTAAGTAATACAAAACCCTAACAGAAAATCAATAGAGTTATCGCAGCGAACAAAAAATGCTGGCTAACGGGCTTTCAAGCTACAGTAAAAGCTGCTTAGCTCGAATTAAACCAAGCAAAGGCTCTTGATGATGAATTACAGACCTGCGGTCTGCGGAAAGTGGATATCGTCTAGATGAGTACGAAAATGGTCTAGAGATGTTATAGAAAGCTTTACTATACAGTGAATACTCGCTAAATGAAATCGTACTTCCTGTAATTCCTATACTATACTATATACCATTACTTAAAAGATTTTTGTAATTATTTTATGCTACTTATACCACTGTTATGATATTTGTCTTCCTATTCATGCTTTACTGTACCTAATATTATTATGTTTTTATTTTTCTGTATTATCTACTACAATCCTCACGTACTTTTGGCTTGATTTACAGCCGTAGTTACACAGCATCAAATTTTTTCTTTATCCAACATATCGATGTTTTACTGTAACCCACTTAAAACTTTCTTGTGACTTAAGTTCCCCAAGTCTTAAGCACTTTTAGCTCTATATATGCTGTAACTTTTCTTAATATCTAGTATTTGCGTTGTCCTACTTAGCCATGCTTCACTGTAAGTTACTTAAAAGGCCAGGCAAATAAACAAACAATAGACGCATGGACTTTAAGTGGCCGTCGCTGCCGGCGCTTCAGGCCAAATGGACTATGCAAGGAAGATGGCGAGAGAGAGAGAGGGGAGAGAGGAGAGAGAATACATGAGGAGCCTTTCTTTGCTTTCTTGCTTTGTCCTCTATGGTAAAATACAACTTATGTAAGGACACGACACACGCAAAGTGCTTTCCGTGTGTGGGTAAGAACTTTGGCACGATATATGCAGCTGTGACCCCAAAACGAGCGCCCCCATTCGAGCCCCGCCCCCACAGAGTAACTCGTGAAAATAGTCGCTTATGTAAATAGTCGATAGTTGGCACTGATGGCCGGTCCGGGCTTCAGCTGACAAATGGTCAAATGACAAGGCGAGCCGAGTACTACATCAAGGTATTACTACGCTCAGCGCTTTTACGTCGACAATTCTATAGATATAATAGATTAAAATTGTCTAGAGATATGCGTATACCTAGCTATTATTATATCGCATATCTCGAATCATTCATCATATTCGCTGCGTTATTGAATTACACTGAAAGTTGTTGTCAGGCGCGCCTGCCTAGACATATATATCTATATATTATACCGATGTGTATATCTGAACTGACTCAAATTAAGGGTTGGCACTTGCAGACACGCCTGCTGCACGTGTTTGCGGCACACGAGACGGCACTTCAAACATGTTGAAAATGATCTAGTTCGGAGTGAACTACTTCAGCATGCCCTGAGGCCTATTGCGATTTGAGACACCTCTAAAGAAGACACCTATAGATACCCTGTAATACAGAGGTAGAGCCTAGAAACTGGTTAAAATTATTAAGATAATCATCAAATAAATATTTTCTATGGAAATATTATCGTATTTAATATATAATAATATTAAATTTGATTCTATTTTGAATATTCCTTCAGAATAGCCATCCATTTCTTTGCTTGCTACAGGGCATCAGCTTAGACAGCTTTTGCTATATAAATATTTGGAAAATCAATAAGCCAAAGAAAGCAAAATGTTGTTAAGCATCAAATGCTCAGATATATATTGTATTATATATATATATACATATTCTCAGTCTGGTATTTTGTATTAAATATTCAATTATGACTTTTAAGCTAAGCAAATAGCTAGGCACACAATGGCAACATTGTTGCAAACGCCTGCGATGACATAACCAATTCGTATGCTTTGAATTCCATTTAGTGTAGTTCGATTTTTACTTTCTGTTGTTCTGCTGCCCATGCTGTGATGGCTGCATTCGCACCTTAAGTATACGCCGCGTTCGTCGTGTGAAAAACGTGCAATTCACATTGACGGAACGTAGCTAAAACTGAACGAGCTACGTTAATTACTACAACAATTGGAACAATTCCATTGAGGGGGCAGCTCACACTGCAGATGCCCAGTGCAAATTGTCAGAGATGTGCTGAAGATGGGTAAAATAATAAAGTTACATATATGGAGATAAAGAAAGCAGGAGAAAAAGAGAAGAATCCTAGTCATATGAACGACGAAACGTTTGCGAATGCAGCACAAAAAGGAATTAGAGAACTTAGAAACAGCTGATACTGAGAGAGAGAGAGAGAGAGAGAGAGAGAGAGTGAGAGAGAGAGAGAGAAGGAATGATGCAAGAGAGGAAAAGCTATAGCAACTTATGAATCGAGCACCATTTACGAACATAAGCAAAAAGAAATAACAAAATGCTAGGAGTAAAAGGAACGAACCGAAAAAGCCTTGTCAGACAAAGGCCAAAATGAGAAGAGCAAAAGGTCATATCTAATAGTTGAGTATTATGGATAATAATACATATTTCAATATAGCATAGCATATATATATATAAATATATATCATACACTTGGATTCTTGTGGCAATTGCATAAGCGCCTGGCGGTATATTTGTTTTAATTGTGTTCATGACCATGGCAAATGACAGCGACACAAATCACAGACAGCACACAGTGCAGCATAATCAACATAGAAATGTTTGGATATATAACTACACATACACATACACATGCGCACACATGACTGTGCATGTGTGTGTGTGTGTCCATGTATACGATGCGAATGAACTATGGCGCTGGGACTGGGTATTCTGTACTTGAGCACTGATTAAAATGTGTTTTTTTTTTGCCATCGCACAGCTGGATGGATGGATGGTCTATGATGCCACTGGATGTGGCATCCACACACATACATACACACACATATAGTGTTGATCGTCTAGTCGCTGCTCGTAGGCGTTATGACAATAGATTTACGAGTGTAGCTCGCTCGCTTAATTTGCGCTATTCAGAGTGGAGACCTCCAGTTAAAGAAAAGAAAACCTTAAGACAGTCGCTTGAATGAAATGCCCCCGGAAAAAACCAATTGGCCAGAGTCGTCGGCTTAATACATATGTATATATATATCTCTATACATATATATAAAGATCCAGTCAGAGGCTATGGAAAACGTGTGCCATAGACTGACTGACTGACTGACTGGCAGACAGACAGGCTGTTCGCCTGGATAGCTTCTCGCTGCTGATGCTGTTGCTGTTGTTGTCTTCTTGGTGGGCGGCAGGTTTTCGTCTATCGCTGCCTTTTGAGTGGCGCAATAAATTTTAATCAAAACTAAAATATGTGTGCATATATCTGTAACACACACACACACACACACACACACACACAACTGAACAAAGTGCCAAGTGGTTCTACACACACACACATGCATATACCCTATGTAGATAGATATATGCACTCAGCGCGTGTGTGCTCTCTTCTTCTACACGTCCATTGTGATTGAATGGGAAAATTTTCAGACCTGACTTGGAAACAGATTTCTCGGTCTTTCTACTCGTTATGAATGAATAAAAGAGTTTTTCCATCAGAATAATACCAAATTGCGATAAGGAAAGGAGCTTAAATGGGATATTATCAAAATAAAATATGATTTAATCTACTCATCATCATAATCATATCATCTTTCAGATATTATAGAAGGGACACTGTGAAAAAGCCTTTCATATAACGACATTTTCTCACCCTCTCTCTCTCTCTCTCTCTCTCTCTCTCTGTCTGTCTGTCTTTCACTATGTCTTTCGCCTGTCCTGCCTCATCTCATCTCTTTTTCTCTACATCCCACCCCATCTGCCTCTATAGTCTTCTATCTCTGCTCTTCTTCTCTTTCATTTCTTTCTTCCTTTCGAACATTTCTCTCATCTATTTTTACTGCATGTCATATCTCTCTTTCCCTCTACTTCGCTCTCTGTCTGTCTCTCTCTCTCTATGTCTCTCTACACCTTCTCATTATATACTCTTGTTAAACTTAAGTTATGAAAGGATTATCTTCCCCTAAGAATAGTTCTCACTTGTTGCTAGTTGGTCGAAAATCAGCTTTAGAAAGTACTTAAAATATGTGCTGATAAGACGTAGTTACTCATCATAGAGCACAGTTAATTAAGTTTATAGGTAGCTCGGCTAAACATGATAGCCAGTTATATTCAGACTATTTGTGTGACCTGCGCGCAGAGATAACAACAGAGATAGACGATTCGGACAAACAAAACAAAGTGGTATACAAATTATAGCTCGACTGTAATGTCATCAAGCGACTAGCATGAACTGGAAATTTCCATTTGATTAAAATAGTGAACAGAAATATATATATAAATACAAATATATATAAATATTCTTTTTTGATAGTCTATCTTTAAGGTATAGTACGTCTACTGCTAAATTAGAGCAATTAGTTGCTTCGACTGATGGTCATGTGTGGGTTAACCTATTTAAGCAGACTAAACAAATGACAGTCAAAGCCAAAGTCGACGAATGCTGACACATTCTAATTGAGACACACACAAACACACACACACAGACATCTCTAGGATTATAAATGGTGGGAAAATGGAATTAAAAACGCATTAAGAGACCGCACAAATTGAAAGACAACCTTGTCCATATCCCGTTGACGTTTCTCGCCTGGAGACCGAGTCACGTTCCCATAGCTACAAAAAAAAGTGCCAGATTTATATAGCCCGGAGCTTATCTATTTATGACGCAACTAGTTTGAACCAAGTGCGCAAACCAGTTACTCTCGAGTGACTCTGCTGCTACACTTTGACTATTATAGACGCCGTCTTATCACCGATTCCGATTCGATTGTTTAATAACAAAAATAATTTAACAGCAATCAAAACAGCTACTTGCGTTAGAAGTTATCGCGGAGAGATTGTCAAATATGATAAATATTATTTATAAGTCACTGCGTGTATATGGGTCTCTAGAGCTAGCAGAGAAAACATCAATTTGGGTGAATATTTAGGAAAAAGAAATCTAATGGAATCAGTTTCTCTAGTTTCTTAGTGTCATTCTCTCTCTATTGTTCATGTCTCAGAAATTTCCTTAGTATTATATCTCAATCCTTCTTTTCTTACTCTGTCAGTACTGTCCTCACTCTATCCCTGACTTCTTTAGCTTCTCTCCCGTCTTTGTCTCTCTCTCTCCTTCCTTTCTCTCCAGGTCTTCTCTCTCTAGCTTTCTTCTCAGTCCACTTCTAGTTTCTTGTCTCCTCACTCTTATCTTCTCTCTCCTCTACACGTCCCATCTCTTTTCTTCCCAATGCAATATTAATCCTTTCCTTTCACAATATTTAGTCGAATTTCATAAATCAAGTGCTAATCATTATTTTCTTCAGAATTATTCCGTGATATTCTTGTTCTTCACTCATTTTGGAAGGAAATGTGATGAGTGGAAGAGAATCGACGTCAGCAGCTACTCGCATTGAATTGTATTTAAATTATAACAAATTGCGGCCAGGCATATGTATCTTTTGTATTTGTAGCTGGGTACAGAAATGTATCTGTATCTCAATCTACATATGCACATGTATCTGCAACTGTTAGCACTTCTATCTGTGTGTTTAGCAAGTGTCACAATTTGCTTTCTGTCTGTGTGTGTGTGTGTGTGCGGCATTAAATTAAATAAAAGTTTAATATGACAATTTATGTAGCAGTTGCAAAGATGCCAAGTGCGACAAACTGTGGCACAGAAGGCGACTTATGCACAATTGAGATACATTCATGCCCAACCACTTTTCGACTTGTCTTGCATCAACTGCTCTCTCAATTGTCCGCCTTATCAACGTGAGCTACATGCATATAAGATGTATAGGTACACCTATACATATAACACTAAAGTGGGCATCATCAAGATTTTACATTCAACACTTCTTAGGCAAGGCCAAGAGGCAAGCATGTGTGTCTTTGTCTGTGTGTGTGTGTGTGCTACATCTGTGTGTTCATTATTCCATCAATATTTATTTGAAAATTTATTTGCTTATTGCTTTTTATACCCTACACTCATTCAAGTTGGAAGTATATTAGTATTCTTCGGCATTTGCATGTACTGTGTTTAGATATAAAACCATTGGCTAGCTAAGTATCTGACAGTCGGGCAGATCAGTCATCAGGTAAGCTCATTCAACATGCAGTAAAAATCTAAGCAGCTGAATATTTGCAAGGGGTATCTTCAAGTCGTGCAACTCAGTCTAGTCCTCGCCGTCTTATGAACCTTTACTATTTGAACTCATTCCCAATAGAAAGCTATGAAACTAAACAGGGTATCTGTTAGTCGCGTAAACTCTTGTACCAAAATTTTCCGAATCTAGTTAAAATACCAAACTTGCGTGGGGGGTTTAGGCAGTCAATAGTATTTTAGTATTGTATGTGCCTGATTGATATAAGCTTGAATATTTTCTGGCCGGGTATCTCAGAGTCGAGCAAGCTCACCTGTGTTTTTTTATCCCCTCTTTTTTTCGTATATATAAGCTTTCCGCACGCATGGAAATCAAATTAATTTCAACTCTTAGCAACAGACACAAAATTTCGCCCCCATTTGACTTGGCCAAAACATCTGCAGCTTATCATAAATATTTAAATAGTTTAGCTTAGGGCCGAAAAGTTTCTTTGCTTTCGGGGTTCTTTATTTTCTCGCTCTCTCTCCCTTTCTCTTTGTCTTGTCATTTGCCATTTCCTATGCTGTAAATCTCAGCTCGAGTGATTGACTCCCCCACAAGCAACGCGCTGCGATTGAAGCAAAATGCTCACAAACTGCGGTAATTGTTCTCGTCTGATGCCATCAACAATGCGTGTCTATCAAATGAGACTATGCGTGTATGAGTGTGTGTTGGTGTGTGTGTAAGTTCGAGTTTAATTGTGAACCACAGCAAACAGCAGCTAGCTTGTTTGAACCGGTCAGGAACCAAGAACTTAACAAAAGCTCTGCAAAGTATGCAAGAAGACATCCTGTTTACCAGTTGAGCATTTAAGATATAGATTGAAGTATATCTGAGCATATACCAGTGTATAGAATGAGCTATATCAAGCAATCAATGACAGTTGTCAGATATAATCAGCTAAGCTGATTACTACGATATAGATAATATATAGATATATGTAAGATATAGATATATATCTTACTCATATAGAAATTGTCTGATATTAAAAATATAAGCATATATAATATACATATGTATATATCTTGAGCATTATAGCTCTAATGAACAGACCCTTCACAAGATTTATCTCTTCAAAAACTAAATTCTTATAGAATATATATATTCTTGATCAGCAAGCACAATTTAGTCATTAGCATATAAATATGTGTTTTGCTAAGCAATCAAGTCTGTCGAGTTTCTTGAAGCTAGAATTGAAATTTTGATTATATCTAATATATAACAAGACCATAAAATATCTCGAATATATATATATAATATATTGAATATATATGGCATAGTTATTTCCTGATCACCTACTCAACAGATTGATATACGATACAAGTCCTTGTTTCTTTTCAAGATATTTTTGAAGCTGAGTCTCATATGACCTTCAGCTAGAGTATCTCTAGTTCAGATTTGAGTATCTCTAAGAAACTACAGCTCACTATTTCCATATCTATATCTATCAGTATATCCATCACATAATTGCTCAGATACTTGACCCAGTCACACATCAAGTTACACACGCCGACAATTTTTGAGCTCTTTTCATTATTCTTAATCTTCTTCTTGTCGATAGCCATTGGGCAAACATGACAAAGCGTTTCAAGAATTTGCCAAAGACCCTCTGTCCGTACGTCCGTCCGTCTGGTGGCAGGGTCGTCGCGCCGACCTTTGCTTGGGCTGTCGCCGTCTCGAGGTGCGCGTCATCGATTCGCACTGGACGAGGCGCAGTGCAGCCCAAAAGGTAAATCAGAGAAAATGAGCTTATCTACAGGTGTCGAAATCGTTTTGATAACACGAGAACGTGATGCCCGCTGAGATAATTCTATAAACATACATATGTACTTTACTTTAGCAAGTGAGTTATGCAATACAATGCAGTGGAAATCATGTGCCACATCTATCACAGGTAGCACACGAATTAGCAGTGGCAGGTGCGAGTCCTTGTGCACAGGTACTCGAGCACCTGAGGTGCAATCAATTTGCGAGGCAACAAGCAGTCAACAGCTAATGAATAATTTACAACTGGATGTAAAACGAATCATGCGAGAGTTTGTCAGACTACAAAATACCCTGTAATATCAATTTTGAGATAGAGCTGTATAAATGAGACAAAGTTGATCTTGGCTCTTAAGGAAGTTATCGATATTTTGAAGCCCTTCTATCCCACACACACATATCTATATGGATCGATATAAGAGAGATTGTAGCTATCGATACTTATCGATAGCAGCTGACATTTTAAATAGTAGTTGTAGTAGTAGTAATATTAATAATAATAATAAGAATAGTAATAATATATATACATACTAATAATCATAACTTATATACATACTTATAGTTTTAAAGAACTTTTATTCCTCTATAATACTTAAATATACCTGAAAGTCATCTGAAAAAACTTTTCATCATTTGAGACCCTCTCTATAGGGCATTTCGAGAGCCTCTAATCAGCAACTGAGGAGCTCATCTGTGAGCGACTTCAGCCATAAATCGTTCTGGCATATTTGTTATATTTTTTTATGTTTTTATATAGACAATTGATTAGATTTTTATTGGCATTTATAATTGAATTAAAGTGCCGTTATTAATTTGTTGGCGCACTTTGATTGCGGCACCGGCTAAAACAAGACACGGGCACTGGCAAAGCCGATGCGAAAAATTCTTTTCCAGTATTTTCCAGTTGCATTTATTTTTCTATTATCGCCGTACCCAAAGCGAACAAGCCAGCCAAGAGGGGACAACAACAACAACAACCACAGCTAGAGCAGCAACAGCAGCTAATCAGTATTTTGATAGAGACTAGACCAGCCCCTCACACACAATTAGTACTTAGTTCATATGTATGCGAAAAGACTGCTAAGACTCGTTCAATAATGCGATAGGTCAATAGAAATAGAATTCCCTTCAAATGAACTAAGCAGGGGAATTAGACTTGAAATTTGAATTGAAATTTGTCTATAGGTCTATATCTAGGCTATATCTATTCTTGAAGAATATCATAATGATATATTATCATAATGAAATTTGGTAAGCAGCTAAACATCTCTCCCTTTCTCTCTCTCTTCTTTCGACAGAATCTGTTTAAAATCGGACAACGAGACGCCTTCGATTACTGCTGCATTCTTAAATGATTTCGACGGCGCTTTAATTTCATTTTGTGACTCATGGAGCAGCGCTCATTAAGTAATTGATCTATGTATATAGAGTATATATCACACATATCACTAATTATAATACCACACACAATTTGTTGCTCTAGACACTCTAATATTTGTGAGTCTAGAGTCTAAAGAGTATATTGATTTCTGCCGCAGTTCCTATGGAGGCCAAGTTCTTAGAATTTGATGGGAGGAGGGGATATACCTATAGCACCTATAGCCCAGCTCAAGTATATCTCGCATGTAGATTCAGGGTATATCCTAGTCGGACCCTGCCTACTGCAGCACTCACTTGTCAATTACTGAGCAAGTAAGTCTACTTCTTATGTCTCTCGTATTATTTTTATGCTCAAAGTTGTGGGGAACAACGATGTATATAAAACAGCAGCCAAATTATCAGATTGTAGTTTTAGTCTTGATTTTTTGTGACATTACTCGCTCTTTCTGTCTTTTTCTCTCTCTCTCTCTCTCTCTGTCTCTCTTCTAAATTGATTCAAATTGAAAGCGCATGACTCAGCATGCGAAATAGTAGTCAGGGGGGCTGTTAGGCAGGGGGCGTGGCTGAATTATGCCATGCCATGCGGCAGCTAAATAATGTTTCTACTTGCGAATGCGACTGCTGTGCGTGGAAAAAACATAAATTACAGTAGACACTCGCAAATTGGAACAAATTGCAGGAAAGCAACGAACTGGATTGGCTTTAGGGGTATTTTAGATGAAAGTAGTAAAGATTTGACTGATTGAAGGACTGAAGATAAGTCCAAAGTAACCCAGTTTGTAGGTTATGTAAGAGATCTTGGGAAGTGAAGTCAAAGAAGTCTTTATGAGAATAGACTAGAGTGGGAAAAGTGACAGAAACAGCATACTTTGACTAGAAAAAGTAGCAAAAACCTATAGAAAATATGATAAAATCATAAATGAATTCCTGGAACAACATATTGCCTTATAAACAACATGCAAAGGACATCATGCTTAAGGCCATTAAATCAAGGCCGTAATTAAGTCATAGGACAGCTAAAAGGAAACTTTTTGATACAATTATCAAAAGAGAAGAGAGAAGAGAAGGGAGAGCAAATGAAGACAAGTACGAACAAAATACATTTGCTTATAATTAGCAGGGCATGACGCGCCCCAATGACACCGATTCCGGAAAAAATGATAAAAAGCTGAAAAAGCGAACAGCAAGAGATGAAGAAGAAGGCGAGAGCCAGAGGGTTGTTTCGATTGGGTGTCTCTTTGGGTCGCACTGGGTCCGAGATTCCAATGGTACGAAACATGTTTCCACTGAAGCCGAGGCGTATTGGGCACGGGAGGCGTGGCAGTGTGTCGACTGCATGCCAACGGTGGACAGAGAGAACAGCCCTCAGCTCGCTGGAATTGTACCGGTTATGTAAGCCATAAAGCAAGTAGGGAAAAAAAGAAAGAAAAAGCAAACGCTTCCAATCTAGAAAGCTTTCAATTCTAGGCAGCACTGCCAGAGAGGCAGAGCAGGCGCACTAGAGTGGGCCGACTGGAAAGAGCAGCTGAGCTTTGCGCATGAACCGAGCAAAGAACCAACAGCAACAACAAGAAAGGTGCGCGTAAGCGAAAGTGGCGGCCAGGTGAGTGCGAAGAGTGCGCTACACGCATTAAGCGATTCAAACTAAGCCGATCAAACACGAGCTCTAAATCCGAGTGCCAGCGAGCACCACACCTGAGCCGAGCAAAGAGAGAGCAAGCGAGAGAGAGTAGCGCTCGCCTTAGAGCGAAACAAACGAAAAGAACAGAGCCACACTGGGCCAACTTCATAGTATTGATCATGCACGCAGCTACCAATGCCAACGCCAACAACAATAGTTAGCTAAGCCATCCAATAGGACTAGAGACAAAACGTTGCAGCGTCTCCACCCAGTTCAGTTTACAGTTAAGAGCATCAACCATAAACAAATTAATAAGCTTGGCGTCGCCTAAGGGCGTCGGCTTGCAGCGTGCACCAACAACAAAACCAATAACAGTCTGACACACACTCACTCACACACACACACACACACACACATACATACAAGAGTTTCGATTTTTCCATAAAAAAAAACGCCCGCTCAGCACTGTTGTTGTTCTTGTTGTTGTTGTACCGTCAAACACACACCTCGAAAATTTCGAGCACAGTTTTAGCCACATTTCAACTGGAGTTTAGCACATGTTTTTGCACACACTAATCGTAATACATGTTAACAATTGTTTGCACTATTTTTTAGCCTTAATTAACTTAGTTTTAATATAAATTTTAAGTTTATTTATTGCGCTCAGCTCACCTCGTAATCCGACCTTAACGCCATGTTTTATCGATATAAACTTTCGTATCGATTGCTGAATGTTAGCTGCCACTGAGATGCAGTGTTGTTAAACAGCAAAAGTGCGCGCTGTACAGGTGGCAATTTTGCGTTAACAGAAAATGGTAATAGGGTATTTAATTTACTATATTTAAAGTAAAGAAAGCGAATATTAATAAGTATAATATAGCTTGTTTGTTATGTGCTCGATAAATTGAGATTTAAAATTATAAAGCATTATTTTAGGCTGTCCTGTTAATGGCTTCGTTAACAGTGCATAGTGCTGCCAGAATGTTCGAGCAAAATACTGCGTCATTGGACTGCGCCGTTGGAGCTCTTCACGCTGCAAACGCTAACAGTGAAATCCTTAACAGCTAACCGTTAAATAATTTAAACAAGTCTGAAATGAAACCGAGCTCTATTTATTTGCTTTCTAATAATTATGACACAACTCCAGCGAATACTCATAGCCCAAGAAGGTGGCCGCATTGAAGGGTATCGCACGCGCCAGCAGCATCCAACTGCCACGAAAAATACTCCGCCAGCCATACGCTCTGTAGTTAACTAGGACACAATGCATAATGCCACGGAACTTATGATTCTCATCCGCTTGCATTATGGTTTTGACCACATCGAAGGGTATCACGCACACCCACGACAGGACGCCCGCCCAGGCGCCAGCAAAGGTGGTAATTAGCAAATTGATGTTAATCTCATTCGCTGGCGTTCGATGTTTGCGCACAAACTCCGAACTTTCCATATAATGCGAGGCCTGGCGATAGACGAGCATATAGATGCCGTATGGGAGTACATCACTGAGAAATTGATATATAAATAAATATATATTACAGAGTAAATTAGGCTCTACTCACCGACACATCATGGGCAAAAGTCCGCGATATAAACCCGATATTCCATCGTTCTTTAGGATGCGCTTGAAGGTGCCAAAGGCTGTTCTGCGCTGCCCATAGATATAGTCGTTATAGTCTGTTAAGGCAGCATAGGAAATTACAGTCAGTAAGGCAAACAGTTTAAGTTAACATAACTATTTTAACTTAATGTTAACATACTTTCATTTTACCAGCTGTTAACTGGAACACTTTAACATAAGCCTGCAAGCAGTGCATTCTGTGTACTTACAGCAGTGCGTCTGCAGCCGCACCTTGATCAGCTCCATGGGACACGCGATGAAGGACTGCACGAACCCCGCCACCGAGCCGGCCATGAACATGTTGTGGTACTCGAGCTGCTCGCGCTGGTAGTCACTGTGGCAGACACGCCGCAGCTGCCGCAGGTGGTTGCCGTAGATCCCGAACAGGATCGAGTTGATGGCGCCCGTCGACATCAGCGGGAAGAGCATGCCCCTGTAGTAACCGTTGATCTTTAAAGCGTTGCCAACTGCTTCCCACTCGTCGGCCCCTCGCTTACCCCATTGTTCCGCGCGTAGATCTGCCGGATGGCCGTCATCACGGACGTATTCGACGCTTGTTGCCATGTCTTGATCGTGTCCAACGGATGGGCCACCAGCACGCCGCAAGCACCTGTTGTTGTTATTGTTGTTTTTGTTGTTGCCATAATTCAAAAATAATTTTAATTAAAGAAAATTCAAAATAATTTTAATTTAAAGGCGAATTGCCAAGAATTTCAATTCTTCTTCTCTCTCGCTCTATCCTACTGTTGCTATCTCCCTCTGGCTCACTCTCACTATCAGTTTCATATATCTCTTCACTCTTCTCCCACTCTCTCTCTCTCTGTCTCCCTTCCTCTCTCTCTCTCTCTCTCTCTACCTCTTTCTCTACCCCTCTCTATTCCTTTCTCTCTCTCTTTCTATCTTCCTATATTTCTCTCTCTCTCTCTCTCTCTCTCTATCTGCTTCTTTCCCTTTCTCTCTCTCCCTCTCCCCTCTCTATTCCTTTCTCTTTCCCCCCATCTCCCTCTCTTTCCACCCTTCCCCCTCCCTCCCTCAACGTCCGTTAAAAATACGTTACGGATCAGGGGCGCCACACACGTGAACTTGACCGTGACGTCGTCGCTGCCAACAGCTACAGTGAAAGCTCTCTAAGACGAACCGCTCATGCTGCACGTAGAACTTCCCAAAGTCCTCAAGGAAAATCCAATCAGAAAACGCAGCACCAATTAGCTTCAGCTCTACCAATTAACAGCAATTTCCACCAATTCGTTTACTTAGTTTCCACTGTAGCTGGCAAATCCGTCAACAAGTGTCTTCGCCGCATTGCGTCATTCGCGCCACATTTGTGACCCAAAAGGGAGAATCTGCTCAACTCACCGCCCACGCAGCCTGCTACGAAGTCACAATAGTTCTCCCACTTCATGGCCTGTTTCCGATGCACGTTTCCTAAATGCAGTTGCTCCTTTGGATAATCAATTTATTTTTTATTGATTTTTAACTTTTGTTGCAATTTTTAGCGACTGCATTTGGCAGCGGGAGCTTTGCGACTGCAGGCCAATTGGAGCGCGCTACTGCAGCATGGCTGAAAGCTCGCCGCTGTTGCGAGCTTTGCTGCGCTGTCACTAGCTCGATGCTATGGAGTTGATAGCAGGCTGTATGCGGCATGTTAAGTGATCTCTTTCTGTCTGTTGCTAATGTAGGCTAGCAGAGCTGCTTGTTTCAGCATGTTAACTGCTGCTAATGTCTGCTAACAGAGCTGACTACTTCTATGTATACAGAATCACTCAACAGCATTATTGAGTGTCATTTAACAGTGCTTAACAGCATTGAGCGCTCAACTTAACAGCGTTCAACTTAAACGAACTCAAAGGCTAACAAAAGCTGATAGCTATAGTGCAACTTGCATGTTAAAGGGAAACAGATCTATGCTTCTGCTTCAGCTAAACAGGCGCTGTTACAGCTTTGCTGCAGTATGCTGTTGCGGCTTACTGCTTAAATCTGTGTACCATGTTTGCTCACCTTATATATAACAATAAGTATATAAATATATTGTTTTAACTGCTGTAATAGCACATTCAAATTGCCACTTTCCGTGCTGCAATACTTTGCACTGCTTGCCCTGCAGCGCTGCTCTCAAACTCTGGCTGCTACAAATGAAACATCCACAGGCCATGTATATATATACATATTAAATGTCATTGTTTTTATTGTTGTTGTTGATTGATCTATTTGCCTCTCTGTTGCTCATGCAGTCGAGTGCAACTGCTTGCCACACTGCTTGACCTACTTGCTGAAAGCAACCAACTAAACATATTTCATACATATGCAAATGCATACATACATATATATATATACTTTTTTTTTATATATATATTCATTTTCATTTATTTTTTCATAATTTCTTTGTATTTTTCGCTTTTTTTGTTTTTTTTTTCTTGTTTAAATGTATTTATTTTGTTTTTTTTTATACTCAGCATAAGATTTTAGTTGTTTTTTTTGTTTTGTTTTATGTCGTGTGGCGAAAAATCATAAACAGAAAAATTCGAAAAACCTAGAGCAGTACGAACCAAGTGAATTCCATAGATTATATGATTTTGGTTTGGTTTTGTTGTTGTTGTTTTTACAAGTCTAGAACATAAGAAAATATTTCACACTTTATAATTTACGCAATATGTTTTAATATTTTTTAAAGCGACTTATATATTTCTTTTGTTTTCTTTATGATGCGACTTTATTTTTATTTATTTTTTTTAATTTTTATTTTATTTTTTTTAGTACAGTATTTTCTTTATTTTTGTTTTTCTTTGTCTCTAAAAGTACTTAACGAGTTTTGCTTAGACTTTTAGCTGGCTAATTCTTTTTTTTTTAACATGCTTATTATTTTTTTGTTTTTATAACTCTGCTTCTCTCTTTTATTTATTTTTTATACATATAAATACATAAAAACTATATTTAATGTTGTTTCCAGTTGAAGAAAGCAGGCTAAAAACATTAACGCAAAGTGCAACAGAAAAAAAAAAAATCACAAATTAAAAAAAAAATAATAGAACAACTTCTTATACATATATACATACATATATATGTGTGTATGTATATATATATATGTGTATATTCTCGTTTATCAGGCATTTTTAACATATTCTTTTTTTGTTTTTACAATTTCTATATATATATATATATATATTTTTTTTTATTTTTATTTTTTTGCATTTTCACTTGGCATTTTCTATGTGAAATTTCAACATTAACTATGAGAGTTTACTGCGGCTGCTGCTGCTAGACAGGGTTAGTAGTGGGGGGCGTGGCATGCGGCATGCTGCATGTGGCTAGAGCACTGTGTTTTCAGCTAAACTTTTTGATTTGTATTGTTAGTTTTCTCTGCTTTAAATATTTTAATATATTTATTTTATTTTAGTTTTTATTGCTTCGTGGAAATTTCTCTGCCATTTGGAGCTAGTCCAGCCCAGCTGCCTCCACTTGTGGCATGCCCCAGCAAATGAGTTTTCTGCTTCTGCTGCTTCTTCTATTTTGAGTCTATTGCTTTTGAAATGTTTTAGTTTTTAGTTAATTTACGCTCTAATATAAAGATGCAAAACTCTTTCCATACACACACAGTTTTTGCTTTCATTCATATACATATGTATATATATTCATATATATTCGTTATAAACATACTCATGCACGCAAGTGAAACGAGTATATCGGTTTTTACTTGAACTCTCTTCATATGTTTTGCATATAATAATTTACGTTTCACAGACACAATTTTATTTATCATATACACATATATGATGCATATATCTCCATATGAATTGAGTTATGTTTTATATATTTTAATTTTTTTATATTTTGTAACTTTTTTTAGATACTTTAATGGGCGTGAAATGAACATATATATATATATTTATCATATATTTTATATATATTTATATATATATATATTATGCCTTTGATTATGTTAGTTTGTTAAATGTGTGTGCCGTAGATGAGTGAGTTTATTTAGTTGTTCAATTTATTTTAGAACAGCGACTTATTGAAGTTTTTATATTTATTTTGAATTTTTTATTCATTTTCCTTTTTAGTATTTACATAGAAATTGTTGTTTCAAGAAGTTGTGCGCATTTCGTAGAAGAGTTTGAAAAGGACAGAAGAAGAAAGAGAATTCTATATTTTATTCATATATTATTATATATATTAGTTGTGCCGCTGTTCTAGCCATATTTCATAACTGTGAAATGCGTGTGTGTGTGTGTGTGTGTTGGTGTGTCGCCTAGCTTAAGTTGTTGCATGAGTTTTGAACTATAAACTAACTTTGACTTTAACTTTTGCATGTTTATTCCCGTTATATGTATGTTTATTTTTATATTTTATGTGTATTTCGTTAGCCTACAACTGTGTTTTTATACAATGCATAATTTTTGTTTATTTTTTAAATCATTTTTAGTTTTTTTTTTGCTTTAACTTTAATCTTACAAGAGACGCTACACAAACATATACACATACATTCCATATATATATTATATATTATACTTGTATATAGATCAGCATTTGATGTATTATATTATATATATGTAAAAGTTGTTCAGTTGGTTTTGAAATTGTGATGAATGCCGCTCTCCATATATGGATATATATTATATATATATATATGATATATGCATATAGTTATCGAATTAGTTTCTCTTTTGGAACAGTTGTTTACTCAAAATTTCTTTTTTGAAAGTTGATGACGGCATGTGCAACACTTAAAGATAAGTAACAAAGTTTTTTAATTTTGCGTAGTCTACATATATATATATATATATATATATATATATATATATATATATATATATATATATATATATATATATATATATATATATATATATATATATATATATATATATATAAACGCACACACACACACATACATGCGTAGCCATGCATATGCATTTTATACAAATGAAGTTTTCAGTGGGTTTTTGCCTATATATTTAAGCTGAAAGTTGGACACATACCAGAGACTGCTCGAATTTCGAACTCTTCCGAAATTTATATAAGATATATGTATATTTATATATAGTATAGTATTTTGTTTATACACATTTAGAATGCTTGTGTGCACGGGGAGCGCGAGCGTTCAATAGAAAACGTTAACTACAGTGTTTAGTATGTATGTATGTGTGTGTGTGTGTAGCTGTGTGTGTGTGTGTGCTATTGGGGCAGCTGTTCTAGGCTAGCAACACATTTAGTTTATTTTGTTTTTCATCTATATTTATTATTTTCATTAATAATATTTTCAATGCGTGTTCTTAACAATCATCGAACATTGAGGCTCGCTTTTCTCTACACACGATTTTTCGCTTTATTCAATCCGTTTTTACTTTCTTCTTTCTTTTAGCTTAAACCTAATTAATAATAATTACTTTTTCTTTACTTTCTTTTCTTTTCTTCTTTTTTTTTTGCTTGCTCTTGTAATATATATATATATTTATATGTATTTATAATATGTATGTGTGTGTGTGTGTGTATGTGTGGGTGTTTATTAAAATATTATGTAGAATTTTTGTTGCGCTCCTCTCATGCATTTAGTTGTAGCCACGCCGCTTGCAAAACTCACAACGTGTCCTGCCGACTTGCTTTTGGTGTCCTTGTTAAACGAGTATACAAATTAGTTTAGTTTTCATATTTATTATTATTATTATTATTATTTTGTTTTTAAGTTTTTAGCATAAGCTGCATTTTGTTTGTTTATAACTATTTAGCGCCAGCTCAACAAATTTTCATACTTAATTCATTTTCTTTGATTTTTGTTTTTAAATTTTATATTTATATTTATAGAGATGTGTGGGGTGGTGTGTGCTTGAGCCGGCTGACATTTTATGTGTTGTGGTTATTGTTGTTCGTGTTGTTCTTGCATTTAACTGTATCGCGACTGTTGCTGTTGCTCCTGTTGCTGTTGTTATTATTATTATTGTTGTTGTTGTTTATCAATTAGTTTCCAGCGCGCTTTGCGTTGCATCTGTTTAGTTGTCTGACTTATCGGTTTTAATTTTTGCATTTGCTGTCGCAGGATTATTGTCAGCAGCAACGCTGTTGCTGCTATTCGACTGTTGCTGATGAGAGTTGGCTATATTTGGGGTCTGCATTGCTGACGAACCCGACGCCGACGCAGCAGCAGCTGCCGCCGCTGCAGCGGACGTTGCGCTGTTCGCCGTTGCAGCGCTGCCGCCTGCGGCGCGCCCGCTGGAACGATTTGATTCGAGTTCGTGCAGCTTCTTCCATAGCTCCTCGCGATCCCGTTCACGTTTCTTTTCCCTACAAATTCCAAGACAATTCATTATTATTATACAACTATATATATTTATGAATAGCAACAATTACTTTTGCCTTTCCGCCTTGTAGCTGGATGTTAGCTCATCGAATAGCTTTGAATTCATTTCCATAAACGTTTTCAATACATTGTAAACGAGCGCAACAATCGTTTGATTCCAGTGCTCCTTGCTGATGCGATAGAGCGCCGGGAACATAATGGGCATTATGACAGGATTGTTCTCCTCAATAAGCGACATGGCATATTCGTTATTCCACAGATATAGAGCACGTTCAGCAACCTATGAAGATATATAAATATATGTTTAACTTCTTATTTAGTTGATTATATAACAAGTCTAATTACTTGAAAGTGTGGACTCGATACGCATTTGGCTATCTGACGGAATAGCGGCTCCTGAATCTTGACAAACTGTGGCGGATCGATCACATCCAGGATCTCCTCAATTTCGCCCAGGAACATCACCTCCTTTTGGGAGCATGTTTTGGGCCAAAATTTGAGCAGACCACGCACCACCGGCTCGGTGAGGAATGGATCCTTCTCTAGGAATTGTACAATGCAATACGCCAGCTGTGCATGATAGAGCGACAAACATTTGACTTTGTGCAAGGGCAACAGGACCTTAACCAAAAATTGTTTATGTTCCGCCTTCAACGGCAGGGCAAAGCCGTTAATGATGCTGCGAAAATACAAGAGTTCATTACAGCCAAGAGTAAATTGATTGAGAATTCACGTCTTTCACTTACCTGCCAAGAATCTCGAGCAGTTCGCCAACACCATTGAAATGCTCCGTCTCATAGATGAATTTCAAGAATATGTTATTGATCTGTTTTCGTATAAAAGCACGTAAACCCAAGAATTTCCCATAGATGCGATGCAAGACCGTCTTCAGAAAGTCACGCTCGCGCGGATCCTCCGAATCGAACAGTTCCAATAACTAAAAGTTACAATTGATTTTTAATATATATTTCTAAAATTTGAGCTGAAGTGAAGTTTACCTGCAGCACAAACTTTTGATCGATCACACGTTTGCCAATGGTCGCCTGAAAATCTTGGGATTCCAAAAAGCGCAAGAACACTTCGTACACCAGCTGCAAATGGGGCCAAGATGCCTCCAGTGTTGGATCATCCTCCTCTGGATCAAAATCCGGATTTTCACTAGGCGGCAATGTTCGAAATAAATTGCAAGAAATCTAAAAGAAATAAATGAGAAAATGTTCATTAGAATAGAAAACTCAAATATCTATCAAGTTTTTTCCCTATGCAAGTATAATTCCTTTCCTTTTACTTACCATGCGAATTATTTCGGGATAGACCGGTTCCGTAAGCACGCCGCGACCATGTGTTATATAGGTGGATAGATCATTGAGAGCAGCACGTTTGATTTCCTTGCCCTTCAAGTCCGTAACAGGATCCATAAAGTCAAATGATACGCAACACTGACGTAATTTCCGTATAAACAACTCCTCCTGTTCGAGGCTCGAGCAATCAGCTGATAATGAAAAGAAGTTATTGTTAAACTCGATGTTCGATGATAAGTGGGCGTTCTACTTTTCGTTACCTTTTAGTGGCGGCAATTGCTGCAGCTCAACATCTTGAGAGTTTCTGTAGCGCGAGGAACCTTGACTTTTTTTACTCTTCTTTTTGAGCGAACGTTTGGCGAACGGGTCGATTCGATCCACAAACGTGCCCGATGACATCTTTTCAGATTTGGGTTCGTTTGTATCGATGGCGGCGGTCTCCGTGGCTGACTGTGTGGTATTCAGCTTGCCGGCTTTGATTCCAACGTTTGACAATTGAGATATATTTTCGGCTGCAGTACCAGTTGCACGCCTCACCACGCCCACACCCACGCCCACGCCCTCACCCACGCCCGCGTCGCCCTCGTCTTCGTCTTCGTCCTCGAAATCAGTGGTGGTGCCGCTGCTGGTGCCGCCGCTGCCGAGAATTGCGACTGGTTTCTTGTTGCGCGTCTTGCGTAGCCAGCCAAATATTTTATGTGTTATGTTGGCGACTTTTGCCGTTGAGTTTGGCGTCTTGCAATCCTTTGTGCCACGTAATGCACGACCACGACTCCGACTCCTTAACGGTATGCTGGACACTTCCTTAAGCTGTTGCTGCTGCAGCTGCTGCTGTTGTTGTTGCAGTTGCTGAGTTATGGTGATGGCGGTGTTTAAGCGATATCGACTTATCTTGGCATTTAATTTGTGTTAAGCCAGCTCAAGTAGAAGGTTCGATAGATGTTGCTGTTGTTGTTGTTCCTGCTGTCTGCAACTTGTTTCCTTGTTGCTATTGTGCTTCTTTTAAATTCGTTACACTGCAACAGAAAATGAGATTTGTTTATTAAAATGTGTTTTCTTTTCTGTTAACAGATTAACTGAATAACTTGCCAATTGCCTTAAGAATGGCTTCACTAAAAGTTTGATTGACCAACGCTTGATTGAGTGCTTGATGGACATGTCAATATGCAAATTGATAAGGTGATACAGCTCTAGCGATTGACTGATTGGGTAAGGTTTTTTTTTAAAACAGATCGGCAGCTTTCTTCACTGACGACTGATTGCTTGATTGACTTGAAGATCAGTTGATAGACTTGATTGACTTTTGCGAAATATAGCTTACTGGAATGACTGATTGATTGAGTGACTTTCAGATCTGTTGATTGATTGATTGAATTTCATATATTCCCAAAGATATCTCCTTACTTGACTAACTTGCTTGATTGTTTGTTCGATGGCTGATTGATTGAACATGCTTTTGATGGACAGCCTGATTGATCGACCCCTTGATTGAGCCACCGATTCACTTGCACATTGAAATATCAGTTGATCAACTTATTCGACTAAGTGGCACACTAATATGTGGACAATTTACATGCTTGACAGAGTGACTGCTCGCCAGATTGACAATGAACGCACAGCTCATTTGCTTGAAACTCATAGAACAACATTCAACTATTCTGACGTACATATCTTTAAGAAATTATGCAGGCAGGAACTATGAATGGCTATTTGCTAATACCTGCACAACTCACCTGTGTTTTATATGTATGTTGCTTCGTTTTCTTAGCTTTCTTTGATTTTTGTTCAGTGGAGGGATTGTTGCATTTTCTGTATGCGCCTTATTGTGGTTGTTGTTGCTGTTGTTGTTGTAATACTCGCTTAGCTTCTATGTTGCTTGCTGCTCTGAATGGCACATCAATTCGTTTCTGTGTGGTTGTGTGAGAGAGAGATAGAGAGAGACTGTTGGAGAATTTGCTATCAATAAAAAAAAAAAAAACAAACACTGATCACATATTCTCGCGCTCGCTCTCACGCTCTGAGTGTGTGTGCGCGTGCGCTTGCTTCAGCAAGATTTTTCTTTTATTGGAAAAGTTTGTATTATTTTTGGCATCACATGCACTGCAATTGAAAGAAGAAGAAGAAGAAGAACGGCATTAATTCATATGAAAAGTTCACATATAATAAAAAAAAAAAAAACTTAAAATCGATCGAGCACAAAAATGTCATAAGATAACAAAGCAATTGAGTGCGACTGACTGCCGCAATACTCGTTCATGGTGTGAAATGGATATGCTTCGCTTTGATGAAAGCTTTTTTAAATGGGGATCTATTTGGGGAGCATATATAGTGTGTATAGTGCATAACTTGATCATGGAATGATGGATGGGGATACATGCAATTCTCCCGGAAGTTGGTGTAGTTCTTTTTTGAACGAAAGCCTTCATATAAATATTACTCTCAAACTAATATACTCCTTTTCATTTCGTAAACGATCATAATAATCATCGTTTTTTTTCTTTATTATTATTATTTTGTTATCTAATCAAAATGCTTGACGCTTCTCCATTTAATGCTCTTGCCATATAGATAAGAGCCACAGCTCTGATTGCAGCTGTCATTTTCACTTTGCTTTACTAATTGGACAGCAAAAAAGAATCTTTTTGCACTGACTGAAAATGTTAAAATTTGTCTTGATTATTTATATATTCCTAAAGTTTTTGATTTATCACAAAAAAAGAACTAGTTCGGTTCATGAAACAAGTATTCTTATCTGAATAACAAATCGCTCAAAATCAAGTTTAATCTGCCGCTTTTTGTACTTCTCACATAGCTACGAGCTTCCACTGTGCCTAATCCCACATGCACATGCAAAACAAATAAGTAAAGAACCGCAGCTGAGTCCACTTTTAGTTTCAAATGCAATTTGCAGTTCACAAATTGAATTTGAACATCGCGTTGATTTCATTTCACGCTGCAAGTGGACGCATCAGAGCTAAGTCTAACAGAAAAGCTATATAAAAAGCTAGATTACCCTTGCTCTAAAGCAAGTTCAATAGACTTAGGTCATATCAAAACTATATATGTATTGAACTATACAAATTGTCACGTTTTTCTGTCTGACTTTATAAATACATTTCAATTGGAATATTTTTCGTGTCATCTTGTTAATTGTGCTATTAAAACTAGAGAACTAATAATATATATTCCGAAAATTGGCAAACAGCGCAAACTTTAGATAAAGCCTTAAGTAAGACAACAGACAAAGTCTAGTTAGAGCCGGAAGTTTCAAGTAAAGTATACTCCGCTAAAACAACATGTAGAAAAACTCAAATGAGTTTTAGCTATTAACAGAGTTTAGACAATGTCATTTCGTTTCGCCCTTGTCTACTTTTTGCCTGGGGTATATAATATATTTATATATATTTGCATCTTTGTGTTTGCTTAAGAACAACACGCGGAGAGCTACAGTGCAAGTGGGAGAAAACCCAGTGGAAACATGTTAAACACGTCCAACACACACACACACATAGGCATATAAAGAGAGTGAGAGACAGAGCAAGAGGCAGCTAGTTGCAATTGTTATACAGGGCGTATGAGTGTCGTCGATCGACTTGACTTTGACTTCGACTAACGACAGCTGTTGGCTGTTTGGAAAATGAAAATATTGTGGTGAGACGAGGCGACGATGTGGGCGACTTGATTCTCATTGACAAACGACCAAGTTTCAGTGCTGCCCGGAACTGTACGTCCCCCCTCATTCATCCATAGACAGCCCCCGTTTTTCCAGTCGCTTTACAAAAGCTATCAGCAACTAGAATTGTTCGAAATGTTACAGCTAAGTTTGCATAGCTGTTGTCTGTATTGGCCATTGTAAGGATTCTCATTTGTAGCTGATGTGTATGGAAATATATATATACGTAGGAGTATAGGCCAAGTGTATATAGGTGAAAATATGAAAGTGCAACTGTGTGAAGAAGAGAAAGAGAGAGAGAGAGAGGGAGAAAGAGCAGGTGCAAGTTTGCAAAATATTAAATGCACTTTACACAGAGTTGATTCAATTAATTTTCATATAATGTGGGTGTGGTCTGCCCACACACACTCAGAGAGAGAGAGAGAGAGAGAGCGGGACGCGGGCACCACACTCAACCGGAGATTTAATATAAGTGAAATGAAAATGAAAAGGAAACCAAGCAAGTTAACGGTACCAGCGACAGCTGGGGACACAATTACGAATACTATTAAGGGGGGCAGCAGCACCACGGCGCGAGGGGAGCCAGCAATTATTATGTTATTTCAGACACACACACACACATACACACATTCAAATGGAAAACAGCACCAAAAAAGAAAACAGCTCAAATGTTGCCTTGGGGCAAGCCCAAAATGTAGAGCAGCAACAACAAAAAACTACAAGTTGCAAAAGCATTTAACTACGTAGATACTCTGTGGTTAACTAACTAACTGACATTAGATAACCAATTTGTTACAAAGGTTTGTTTGTGCTATAAAATATTTGTAAAATTATTTATATATAAATTTACAATAAATATATAATTTATATTATATTAAAATTTATTTATATTGTTTTATGTTTATTATTTAAAATGTATTATTATTGTTAATCATATATTTTAATTTTTTAATCAGTTTTATTTACTTCAAATAAATTGTTTTTTATTTTCCTGCTTTCCTCGAACCGTATTGTTTATCTCATAATTTATCTTCAAGCAAATTCCATATTAAATCATTATCATATATAATATAGTTCGTATTTTATTCATTAAATTCAACTATGAATCATCGCTCATGCGCTCTATAAATAATGATTTCCTAATTCAAGCAATTATAGATTAAATGGAGTATATTAAGTGCTCAAGAGTTCTGAAGAGCTGTTCGATGCCTTTGCATAGAGTTCAAGTGCTTGGCCACCTTGATAGTCATCCTCATTTCAACGCTCGCCTGACTATATAGAGCTATATGCTGACTAATCTGACTGACTATCTGTCTGGCTAGCTGACTGACTGACTAAGTGTCTGTCTGGTTGGTTGGTTGGTTGCCCTGCCCATTGGGTGAGAACGCGGTCAACAATATGTCGTCTAATTCGTGCATGTTGTACAGTTGTTTTTCTTTATTGTTGTTTTTTGTTACTCTCTGAGCGTCTGACCTTATGACTTTATTAGGCACACACACAAAATATATACATATACACATACAGGGCATAGAAGAAGTAGAAGGAAAACCAAAATAATGAGACAGCTTTGCTATTGCTACTGTTGTTGAGTCTGTGTGTGTGTGTGTGTGTTTGTGTGTGTGTCAGGGCATTTTTCAAGATTTTCTTTTAGCCGTCATCGTTGGCGTCGCTAATGACTAAGCCAAGCAAACCCACCCAAGCAACCAACCGATGATGGCCTATCTCTATCTGCCTCCCTCTATCTTGCTCTCTCTCTCTCTCCCTCTGTCTCTGTCTCTCGTGTGTTTGCTTGGCGCGTGTCTATTGATTTTCCGTGCATAATCGATATATAAATATTGCAACTGCCTACAATTTTGCCAACTGTCAACTTTGGCTATCATCAATATGCAAAGGCCCTCGACAGTGTCACCTGCTGTCGTCCCACCTGCTTGCTGTCCACACCTATTTTCAAGTGTCTGCTGTGTGTTAGAGTTCGCCTCTTCGTCAGTTTCGCTTTTCTTATTATTATTTCCACACACACACACATACACACACTCACACAGTGAGCAAATATTTAATGAATATTTATTTTTCATTGCTTGATTCTGATTTGATTGCGTTTTCTGTTGCGCATTCGTTCTTATTTTCTTTTGTGTTTCGCTTTGTTGTTTGTTATTGTTGCTATTTTTGTTAGTGTTTCGAGTTGTTGTTTCTGTCGTTGTCGTTGACACTGAAAACGTCAATGGAAATCAACGTGTTTTGTGCTTTTATTATTATTCAATTGCTTTTGAAAAGTCCGTTTGCTGCCCTCTTTTTGCGTGTTTCTTTTGAAAGCCCTTTTCGATGAGTAGATCGGGGCAATTTACTATATATAATACATAAATATATATACTACATTTCAGTAACCCACAAAATGAGGTATTGCATAGGCACAAGGTTTTTTGGTATTGATAATGTTCTGAATGAAATAAGAACTCTAAATTCTAAAGAATTTAAAGATTAAGATTAATTGATATTCTTAATATATTCATTGGATCTATATGATTGCTAGCATTATATATAGATGCTTAGTAATGTTAGCTTCTAGATATATGCATTCGGTCTGTCTGACTGCTAGCATTATATACAGTTAGCTTAGTTTCATCAAGATAACAAGAGAGTAGTTTCGCCGGGAGTGACTGACTATCAGCTACCCTGACCCATGCTTAGAACTGCTTTCTAAGCATTCTAAGCTTATTTTACATAAACATAATAAAAAGACTGACACAGAGACATATCCTAGATGCTAGCTGTCCTTATCAATATTATATATATCGTATTCTATGGGCTCTATCACGTCGCCTTCCGTCTAAGTTCCCCACATTCTATAATTTCAGGCCACAATTCAGACTAAACAATATTCCTTGTGATATTGTTATTGTTATTGTCATTCTTAACACTCCTTTGCTCGTAGTATTCCCCCCATATGGTAGGACGCCTTTCATACTCTTTGGTTATGCTTAATTCGAGTGGGGTTTTATCTCTTCTGTTTTCTGTTTTTTGTGCCACGCTCGCGACAAACTGCGCACTGTTTATTTGCTTGGCTAGCTGCGTACTTGGAAATCATGTCTCAAGAAATTGGCATTGGCTCTTGGCTGCTGGAAGGGGCAGCCGGCAGCCAGCAGCTAGCTAGGTGCGGGGATTCAGTCTGGGGCTGAGGGTTGCTTTTGTAAAAGCAGCCATAAACTACGCAGTAATATTTTGTGCACGTTTCAGTAGCGCATGTGGCACACACACACATACACACACACTCACACATATGGCACACACGCTTGCACTTGGCACATGGCAAATCCTGACAAGAGTTCAGGGGCGTTTCACCAGTAACTTGGCAACGGGGCGTGGCAGACGCCTTGCGTGTTGCATCCGTCCACCAGCCAGTAAATTGCACAAAGGAAAATGCGCGTGTAAAATGTGAAAATGCGTCAAGAGCTGCAATTCCATTGAAATTGACAGCAGGAAGGGGAAGACGGGAAGAAGGTGGAAAGGGGGACGGCTACGAGTTCGAGTGGGTGTGGCAAGCACTTCACATGTTGTTTGTTATCCGATTTGTCCGGCTAAATAGCCCCGAGCTGCGAGAGTTTTATATATTTATAAACGTTTTACTCTTGCTCCAGCTCGGCTAGCGTGCTGACCTTGACCTTTTGGCAACATTTGATCGGTGAGCGTGCATCCTCCCCATGCGCAGCATCGTCGATAATATGGTGAGAGCTAAAGGCTGTCATTAAATCGAATCAATCAAATCAGTCGCATGTCGCACATCCCACATCAACTTGCTGCGGAGCAGGAGCACGAAGAGGGCGACCAAAAGATGATTTTGTATGCAATATGCAAATGGAAGTACAGTGATAACTCGATATGGTGCTGCATGACATCTTTCTTTAAAGTTGTTTAAAACAAAGTCTCGCAAGTGTAAATGCTGCTATGTATATATAAGAATCTTTGTAAAGACTTAAGCTGTTATAATCTAGCAGTTAGAGGCATTCTAATTAGCTACAGAACACTGTAGCTCTCTCTGTGTGTGTGTGCTGTAGTATAATGCGCTGTTAAATTTGCATAAAGTGAAAGGAAATGGAACAATAAGTTTTATAAGATTTCTGCAGCAGCACCAGCACCAGCTGCACACCCTTACCTACCCCATCCATTCCCTCAGCCTTCTCCTCTGCCCTAGCTTAAGCTGTGCAAAATGAATGCTGAAACTGCAGCCGATGAATCGAAAGTTTTTCCACTCTGTATATGTATGTGTGTGTGTGTGTGTGTGTGTGGGTGCCTCAAGGCGAACAGCACACTGCAAATGACTGAGAGGGAGGCACATAGCGAGAGCGAAGGAGACAGAGAATGAGCGAAGGAGCAACTAAGGAAAATGTCCAGAGTGAGCTGCAGTGACAGTTTTGGCCTGACTGTGTGAGTGTGGGTGGCCGTATGGGTGGTCTGCATGCGCCGCCTGCTTTGCCTACACTTTTTTTCACATTCAGAGGTTTTTGGGGCTCGCAGCCGCCACTCGACATTTGCGGGGGCTGCATTTTTTATTTGTTTTGGTTTCCTTTTTTTTAGACAGCTCTGAGCATACAAACACACACACACACACACACAGCACATTCACATGCACAAGTCTCATACAGCATTTCTCCCCTTTTTTCATGGGAATTAGGTCAGTTGTTGCATTTTAGTTGGCGTAAAACCCAGCATTTAGTTTGAGCTTGAGAACTTTAATTAAATAGTTCAAGTTATTAGCTAAATAATAGAAAGTAGATTTTAGCTAGAGATTAAAATACATTTATATGCAGCTCACAGTTTTCATTCGAAATTCCAGCAAAAGTACAAAGAGCAAGCTTAAAGCTCTTCTAATACTTTGTATAATCTTTGATACAAGAGCTATATAAAGTGATCTATGTAACTTTTCTGCAAAAAAGACATCCATTTATAAGTCTTGTAGTGGAACGATAAGGTATGTTATATATTCAACGATATAAAGGTGTATCATTGAAGACATATATATATTTTTGAACAAATTCAACTTCGACTTCAGTCTACAACTGTCTATGTGTTTGTATAAGAGCCTGAAGTTAGTTCTTTTACATCATCGACTACATTTTCTATTTGCATCTTAATGATGAACGGATCAGGGATTCGAATATTTCATTCCCATTCTCACTTTCAGTATGAGTATCCCAAAGTATCTCGGTCCCAGTCTCTTGGAGTATCTCAGTATCAGTTACACAGAGTACCTCAGACTTTTAGAGTATCTCATTCTCTGCCTCTATAGTATCTGAGAATCAGTTACCCAAACTATCAGTTTCCACGAGAATCTCAATCACAGTCTTTCAGAGTATCTCATTCTCTTATTGCACTCTCAGTCTCAGTCTCTCCGAGTATCTCAATCTGCGAAACAGATTACTTCCCCTTTCATTCTGCAAACACACCGTCTATAAGCCCCATTGCCCCATGAAGGCTACAAAAGTCTACATTCAATAGTCAATAGTTCAGCGTATTCATCAGCATTTCTATTAGCTTTAGGGCTTTATCAGCAAGGACATTCTCAACAGTTGCCAATATGCAATTTCTCTTCCTCTCTCTCACTTTCCCTCTCCCTTTCTGTATTCTTTTCTAGTGACAAACAATTTCAATTTAGTTCACAGCATATGCCACAAATTGACGCACTAGGCACGACTGTGGTGGGCACTCGGGTGCTTCTGCGTCTGACTAATGCCAATTAAAAGCGTCGCAACAAAATGGCCAGCGACATGGATAACAGACACGCAACGTGGCAGGCACAGTTAGAGGGAAAATCATCATAAAAATAGCAACGCTAAACGTAGAAGTTTCTATTTAAAGGTGAGAAGCCCTCACCACCCGCAATTCTAATTATAAGCAAACACAATCAGAAGCTTTCATCAGAATAAAGTAATTGCAATAATAACTTTAGACTTAAAGTCTTCAACAATTATCACCTGCTTACATAAATAAAAGTGAAAGCAAACAATAAGAGCGACAACAATTGCATCAGCCACAAATGTCTTATGCGGCATGCCATATTAAACAAAACATAATTGGTTAGGCCAACAGCTAAGCAAATGACGAAATCCTTCAACTGTAAGCAAAGCGAAGAGACGATAGATGATAATACCAAATGCCAGACAAGCAAATACCCTGCTGCTCGACTTTCTGTTTGACATATAAACTTACAATGTATAAATCTTGTTTCTTTTATTTAAACCATGATGCCAAAAACAGGTTATTAAATAACTTTTATAAGTTTATTTTTTAGAAGATGGAGATATGAAGAGGGAAAGATAAAAACCGACTGAAAGGCGATAGACAAAAGGAATCCACATTTAAACACAAGCAAAATGTATGGTAAACATTAGTATAACTTCACTTCTGTTAATGAAATTATCATGAAACTATGTTGTTGTGATAAACAATCCCAAAAGAGAGACTATAAAGATCATAAGACTCACATGCTAGGGAATATATAGGTCAGAAAAGTAAGTATTGAATTTTTTTTCATTGATTAATCATGAACTCCTCGTTTATTATACCTTGCTTTTGTTAACTGCTGGGCATTAAGAAGGCGCAGAAGTCAAAAGACAAAAGCAAATATCAGTAAATTTTTTTCAATTTAATTAAACAATGAAAAAGAACAAAAACATGAACCCCTCAAACAGGCGCAGCCATAAAGGCAGACAGACAGAGAGCAGCAATGTTTGACTAATTAAAAATGACAAACAAAAACAACAACAACAGTGACAATAACAATAAATTGGGAGAGCATATAAAATGCAAAATTCGCTTCAGAACACGCGCCAAGCTAAGCATTTTTTTTTCTATAATATAGAAACTATATCACAAAAGCCGGCCTTATCGCTACGAAATTGCCATAGGTGAGGGGCTAGCCAACTTGTCTTGTCTGTCTATATACATTAGAATATATATGTTATATATTTCATATATATGTATGTATAAATATTCCAATCTTTTATCTATATTTATTCGCGCTGTAATCAATATTTGATGGTACCTTTTATATATAAGTGCTGCGGTGCTGTAAATCACGAATAGCAGTTAATAACCGATTTGGTTGGAGTTTATGTATTAATCTATGTGTCTGTGGTATATAGTGTTACAACAGCAACATCAATGTTTATCTAACTTGCAAATGGTTTTATGGCAAAAAAGTTTCGTCATATTTATTATTTATATATGTTTATATACTATATACATATAGCTCTTATCTTTATCATAGTGCCATAGCCAACCTAGTGCAAATTATTATCATGAATTCTGAATGGTCTCCAATAAATAATAGTGATCTGGTTGGAACTGCTTGACTAGGAGAAGGCACTGATGTCAGCCCACAGCTGAAAGCTCTTTGCATTCATCACAAGAACATACAAACTGAATTTGACATAATTTGTAGGAATCTAGCTATACATAAAAAGCTAAGCCAGATGGATCGATAATTATCGTTAAGAAATTGGGAGAAATTATCGATAAAAAAAAGAAATGATGCCTATACAGTTAATATATGTTTATAAAAAGCTTACAAGATCACTTCATTCACATGGATGGCCATCATTCTGATCGATATAATATATATACCTATAAAATATATACTCTGTCACGCCTCTTTCTGCCCTTCACATACATCTAAAAGAGCTTTATATTCTACACTTGCCTTGCTCTAGAATCGCCAACTTATGCAGGTGGATCAACGTTACTTTGACTTGGCACACGGATTTTTTTTTTCTCTTAAAGATTCTTTTTTTTCTGTTTCGAATCAAGATAAGCACGCAAATGAGGGGCGTTGCGTGGGCGTGGCCGCCATACAGCGAGCTAATGAACACAATTCATAAAGCCTATGCGACAGATAAAATTTGAGTTAGATAAGATATGAAGCCCAATGCCAAGCCCCATAGGCGTGGCACTGCCTAAATAAACACAATAAATCACAAAGGAAACAAAAAACTTTATATTCAAAAGAAATTAATTAAGAGCCGTGTATAGAAGTTGAAATACGCTTGAACACAAATGAATTTAATTTAATTTAAATTCTTTGATTTAACTAACTGAGCTTTCTTTTCTCAATTGCACTTGACTTTTGTGCACCCTCTCTCTCCCTCGCACATACGTGTCTCTCTCTCTCTTTCTCTTTCACTCTTTTCACTTAAATTCAAGGCCATTTATGATTTCATGCAGTTGGCATCTGAGCGCAAATTTAAATTATTAATTCTATAAATAAGCGCAAATTAATTTAAGAAATTTATTCTCAAAATAAAATTTGCACTTGAAGACGGCAGAAGAAGAAAACTCTTGCTAAATGGCCAAAATATTAGGCCAAAAGAAGCCAAATTTCGAACATTTTTCAACATTTTCCGTGTTCGAATTGCTGCCACATCTAAAATTAATTCACGAGCTGAACGCAAAGGAAAAACGTCATTAGTTGCGTTGTGTGTGTGTGTGGCTGTGTTTCGCCTAATAGCTTTTCATAGCACTTATGCATGTCCGCCTGACAGCTGATTTTTAGCATGTTTCATATAGCACAAGATATGCAAGGCCAAAATGGAAGCATGCTCGACTTGCAGTTACCCTGTGTAGTCTACATATAATATGTACTTTCATACTTGGCCTTACTTAATTTTACGAGAATCGCATAGAAAGACATATTTTTTGTAAAGAAAAACAAAAGGAAACACATTATTATAACAAAAGCTTGAATCATGTAAGTTAAACTTACTTGATTTGTTATGACATGTTATGAGAAGCGCATAGAAAGGCAACTCTAGTAAGCAATCAGCAGTACATTATTCTAATTGGAACGAACTGTAATTTTGCCATATGTAGACCAGAGTAGACCAAAGAGCTGGACTAAGAATGCAATTCACTGAACAAAAAATATACATATTTATATATAATGAAATTGAAGTATTTGTAATAATAAATTTCAATAAAATACTTTTCGTATTACGTGTAGTTTATAACAACTTTTTCAATTAATGAAAAGCAAACAACATTGTGATTGGAATTCCACTGCGTTGCGTATTAATTCAATGGAAATTGGCTATATATATATATGTATAGCTGCAATTTATAGAACATATTTCGTTGTTTATATTTGTGAAGAGCAATTCAATTGCACATTTCTCGCATTGGAGTTGAAAGAAATATGTGCAAGTGGAATTGCATGTGGTGCACACACACACACACACACACACACACACACACGTCTATATATACATATATAACATCAGAGGCTGAGCGTAAACATGAGCACACAGAACGAGTGTGAAATGAAAAATTGGGTCGTCTACGAAATTAGGGAATTACGCTTTTTATGAGCGGGCGCGCTACATGCAGGTACAACTACAACCGCAACAACAACAACAACAATAGTAAGCAAACAAACAAAAACAAAATAAAACAAGTGCATAATGTGCTGAAATAAAAAGAGCAATAACAAAAGGAAAACTGAAGCAAAACAACGATTACGAACCTAGCAAAAACAAGCAAGTCTGGCAAGGCCGACTGAATAATACTCGTTCAAGTTTCAACAGCATTTAAATTAACTTCAAATTCGATGTCGAATGGTTCAATCTGAATAGTTATATCATTTATAGTTGTGGAACTCCGGATTTGATACTTCAAAGTAACTGAACAGTATATTAGATGAGCATAGAGTATATCAGGATAGGAATATATATTTAAAAATTCAAGACTGTAGAAAGACTGATAGACATTGTATAAACAAATATACTGTTATATATAGAATATATATAGAATGGATATATAATTATATATAATAAATATCTCAAATATTCAACATAGATAAATAGTATTAGTAATAGGCATCCGAGCCACAACATTTTCTATCATGTAAGGAAACTATATAAACTGCACTTAAAGGCAAATATATTTGTGGTCCACTTGGATTTTTAGCACGATCTCGCGCTACAGAACTCAGAGCCAAAGATACGAGACAAAAAAGAAAGCAAATAGTTTGAGGGTCATTAAAACTCTACACTTTGGCATTCAAGGATTTTCAATTGATGCTCAGTAGACTTGAGTAATTAGTTAATTTGCGATAATTTGAGAGAAACTTAGCAGTCAATCTATAATCGGGGTAAACTTATTTATTTGATCTTAGCCGATTGTTCAATAGCTTTTACAACCAAATCGATATACCCATCTCGATAATCGTTTGTGTGTCATCTCTGATTGCGCAGCCAGGCAATAAAAATCAAAAAAATCATTTGCAATTGCTAATGTCAACACCTGCGAGCTAAAGTCACGTTCAATGTGACGACATCTACAAATTTTTATATTTTCGAATGCAATTATTATAAATAAAAACTCAAAAGAAACGCAGTAGACATAGATAAATTGATAATCAAATGTGATAGTGCCTCTCTCCCTCTCTCTCTCTCACACACACACATACACATAGAGTTAAATATATTTCACACAAATGTGTGAAATTTTGTACGGATCTGGCAGCGCTGCACGATTTCAGCAACAGCTCAATCGAAACTTGTTAATTGGGCGAGCGCAGGTTCGTCATTCAGTCAATTAGAACCCGTTCTTTTTGTGTATTCCAATTGGAATTCAACGGAAATAGAACAAATGGCTTCTCGAAAAATGGAGCGCCCTCTGTGGGCAGGTAGCTACTTCCGTTCCACATATATATTTTATACGTAAATAAATAATTTGGCATACCTCAGTTCATTGCAATCAATTATTTGGAATATACATACATATGCACATACATATATCATATCATAGTTAAATAAAATCAACACAAATTTCAGTTTTACGCCCGAGCGACAAAGTTGCACTTTTTTTTTGCTTTTGCATCTGTGTGAGTGCGTATGGGGACACGGCAGCTAAACAACACACATGTAAATTATAAGCAACTGCGCGGCTGCGACGGCAACTGCGACTGCGACTGCGACGAGCGACGTGGGCAACAGCGACGGAGACGGGTGGGCGTAGGGCAGTCGTCGCAGAGATCTTGTTAAAGCGAATGCGATGCTAAAAGCAAATGGCGAAAAGCAAAACACAGCAGCGAATTATGAACGTGCGTGTGTGTGTGTGTGTGTGCTGAGTGTCTGTCGCTTGCATGTCTGTGTTGGCGAGTGTATGGTAATAATGTAGGTGAAATATAAGAATCAAATACGAACACAAAAAATGCCAATAAGAATGACGACGTGACAGCTAAGACTGGGAGAGAGAAAGAGAGAGAGAGCAAGCGAGCGCGAGGGGAAGAGAGACGCAGTTGCCCTGATCGCCGAATGAATTGAAGAAAGAGACAATTTAAATATTATTCACTGTATATGTATATTTGTATGTACATATATATTTTTTATTTTGCACGGCAGTTAGGTAACGTTTTGTCTATATGAGTTATGCTCATAATCTTAACACATTCTTTATTGCCTGTGACACAGACACACGCACACGCACACATATATTTACTCATACACAGCAACCATACACACATACAGACGCACACATGCTCATGGCTGCTGCTGCTGGCTGCTCTGCTCTGGGCTGCGGGTAGCCAACAAAATCGATATTCTAAAAATAATATACTTTGAAAAGTAAAAAAAATATTTATATATATGTATATGTACATACATATACGACATGTGTATGTATGTATATACATATATTTTGAAAAAGCACAAACGAAATTCAATTGTTGCCGCCGGCCCATTACGTGCATTAGCATAAGTGTGTATGTGTGAGTGCGTGTCTGTATGTATTGCATTAGTAATTATGTGTATAGGTATTTGAGAGCACACACACACATACTTATACATTTAATTGCATTTAGTTGTAGATATTGATATTTGCAAAATATGTTTAGCTTTTTAGTTTTTTTTCTTCTTTTTTATGCTTCTTCGCACTCGGTTTTCTTGCGCCCAACCGACGACGACAGCGACGTACGGCAACTAAAACGACAGCGACATCGCTGCCGCTGGCGCCGCTGCTGCTGCGGCACAAAGAAAGTCGTTTTTTTTTTTTTTGGTTTGCGCTCTCTGCTGCTTCTGTATGCATGTATTTGGGAGCGTGTGCGTGTGTATGTATGGCTATGTGTGTCTCCCCTAAAGCTCGAGAGCTCTACATCACGGAACGAAGACCAAAGCAAAGACACAAGAAATAGAAAGAGCACTTGGGCAAACGAAGAACAGACACACAGCGCAAAAAGAAGAGCGAAAGAAAAGAACCGTAATAAACGGCAGCTACATGAGTTTTTTATTCGCACAATACGGCAACACCGATGCCGACGACAGGTGAAAAAGTGCAAGAAACGGCAACAGCAACACCAGCAGCAGCTGCTTCTTGTTGTTGCTCTTATAGTAAAAGTAGCAAAAATTTGTAGTAGAGATAATATGTTGGGGTTGTTGCTTTTGTGAATCACTAACACTACTACAAACACACACATACACGCACACGTATACTTATGCATAGTGAGCGAGCTCCAAATGGCTCACCAGTATGGGTGTGGTGAGTTTGCAATGAAATAACATCTGTACATGCATATGAAACACTTTTCGTTCACTTAAAAAATAAGGAAAAATTGCAAAGAATAGGAAAGGAAAACACTTAAGCATTTATTACGCTATAAATAGCACACCAAAATGGCCAAATACTTAGCAAATTAGTTACAGTTCAAGCTGAGCCGGTTCGCAAATTAAAATGTTTAAATATCATCCTGGCAACAACAACAACAACATTCACCACTCACCACAAATGATGATGATTGTTGTCCGCTCTCCCGTGCTTATGCTTGAGCGTAAGTGTGTGTGTGTGAGTGTGATACTGCGCGTACTCTCTTTGCTCTTTCGCTCTCACTCGCTCACTCAGAATTTGAACACAGGGCACAGTTATTTTGCCTTATTTGCTTACTTCAATTTTCTTCTTATTTTATATAATTTTAGCACATTCCTGACAACGATGTCTGGATAAGCAATATGTTTGCTGCAACAATTTGATGTCTGTTAGGACACCACGATTTATATTTGAATTAAATTCACACCTTTAATTTTTGGTAGCAGCGCAGCTGCCGTGCAAAACGCGGCGCACGTACACTCAAAGCGGCGACGACAGCGACAGCAGCAACGACGACGACGACGACGACATTCGCATTTTTTCACAGTGCGTTTTGCGTTTGGTTCAACTTTGTTGTTTTTCGTTTGTGATTTACACTGACAATGGCTCACACACCTGCCACTATTTCAATTGAAAATCATTCCTGACACTTTCATGTACCCTTTGCGACTATTTAGTACAGCCGGTGATAATATTCTATGCCAAAAAATTTCAATTTTGTCAAGCGGCAACTTGGTTTGTTCGCACAGACACAGTAGAAAGTGACGCCATCTTTAAAGGGGTCGCTATACGTTCAGTCTTGCGTGCAGTGTTGGTAAATGCTACTCGAAGAACTCTATCGATATGTTTCAAACTGCAGATTTTCAAAACAATCACTAAATAATTAGCACATTCATTTGTCAAACTTTATATAACAGGAGTGTGAACAATAATAAATGTAGCGCATCAGCAATTAAATTTCGCAGTTATTTTTCGTTGATGTGGCAACATGGCTATGCGTCAGTTAGATGGCAACGCCTCGTTCGATGACAATTAATCGACTGGCAAAGTGAATCAGAATGAAATTAACGAAACCCAATTGATTTGCAAAACGGTAAAAAAAAAGTGTTTAAATTGAGCTAATTAAGAGCAAAGTGGCAAGAGAAACTCTGCGCGTATCGCTGTCGACGCTAGCGTACGCTTAAACAGTTTTTACGCATAGTAAAAGGGAAAATTTTGGAATTGAAGCCATGTCCTCGCTCTCCGCCTCAGCGGAAAATGTTTCCACAATGGGCATTGGCGGCGGTGCCGACTCCAATTCGCACCACGGCTCCGATGGCGGTGGCTCCAGCATGTGCCTGGAGCTGGCCCTGGAAGGCGAACGCCTCTGCAAGGCAGGCGATTGCCGAGCGGGCGTTGCCTTCTTCCAAGCAGCCATCCAAGCGGGCACCGACGACCTGCGCACCCTGTCCGCCATCTACTCGCAGCTGGGCAACGCGTACTTCTACCTGGGCGACTATGCCAAGGCCATGCAGTATCACAAGCACGACTTGACCCTAGCCAAGTCCATGAACGACAAACTGGGCGAGGCCAAGTCCTCGGGCAACCTGGGCAACACGCTGAAAGTAATGGGTCGCTTCGACGAGGCGGCCATTTGCTGCGATCGTCATCTGACGCTCGCTCGCCAGCTCGGCGATCGCTTATCAGAGGGCCGAGCGCTCTACAATCTGGGCAACGTCTATCACGCCAAGGGCAAGCATCTGGGTCAGCGTAATCCGGGCAAGTTCGGCGACGACGTCAAAGAGGCGCTGGCCAAGGCCGTCGAGTACTATCAGGAGAATCTGCAGCTCATGCGAGATCTGGGCGACAGAGGCGCCCAAGGCCGAGCCTGTGGCAACCTGGGCAACACCTACTATCTGCTGGGCGACTTTCAGGTAAGCTCAATGACCTGCTCTCCTCCTTCAATCTCTCTAAAATTAATCTCGATCTTCAGGCTGCCATTGAGCATCACCAGGAGCGCTTGCGCATTGCTCGCGAATTCGGGGATCGCGCAGCGGAGCGCCGCGCCAATAGCAATCTGGGGAACTCGCACATCTTCCTGGGTCAGTTCGAGGACGCAGCGGAGCATTACAAGCGCACGCTGGCGTTGGCCATGGAGCTGGGCGAGCGAGAGGTGGAGGCGCAGTCCTGCTACAGCCTGGGCAACACCTACACGCTGCTGCATGAGTTCACCACAGCCATCGAGTATCACCATCGACACTTGGCCATTGCACAGGAGTTGGGCGATCGCATCGGAGAGGCGCGTGCCTGCTGGTCCTTAGGAAATGCCCACTCGGCCATGGGCAACAATGAGAAGTCCTTGGAATTCGCTGAGGCCCACTTGCAGCTGGCCAAGGAGCTGCGCGATCCAGTGGGCGAGAGCACAGCGCGCGTGAATATATCCGACTTGCGCAAGCTGCTAGGCTTGCCGGAGGCGGAACATACGCCCACACACGACGACGAACGCTCCAGCGCCTCGGAGCATTCGGCAAGTGGACATCAATCGGATGGCTCCGAGAACTCACAAGGACGCATGGTAAAACCAATTGAGCTCAAGCTTAAAGGCAACAGCTTGATCTCAGTTCAATCTTTCACAGGTTCGTGTGCGTCGCCAGAGCATGGAGCAGTTGGATCTGATCAAGATCACGCCAGACGGTAAGCGTTTGCAGGAGGAGAAGCACAAGGCGTCCAGTGCCGCCGCCCACACAAAAGCCAAAGAGGACGATTTCTTCGAGCTGCTCTCGCGCACCCAGTCCAAGCGCATGGATGACCAGCGTTGCTCCATCAAGCTCAACAGTGCCGGCAGCGTTGCAGGCGCCGCTGCTGCCTCCACGGGCGCCACACGCAAGCCCTTGGTGCAGCAGAACTCGCTGTTCGTGGATCCCACCAATTTGCCGGGCCTGAAGTCGCCCTCGTCGGGCGTGCCGCCGGCTCTGGGTCACGCGCCATTGGCACGCAGTGCCACAATCAATCAACAGCCAGACGATGCATTTTTGGACATGCTGATGCGTTGTCAGGGCTCCAGGCTGGAGGAGCAGCGCTCCGAGCTGCCGCGCCCGAACGTCACCATGGATGTGGAGGCGCCACAGCTGCAAGCGGCAGCCGCTGCCGCCGCCGGAGCTGGCGCGGCAGCCGGTGGACAGTCCGGCAGGGGCACCACAGTGCCGGACGAGGACTTCTTTTCGCTGATCATGAAGGTGCAGAGCGGCCGTATGGAGGATCAGCGCGCGTCCATACCGTTCGGTGGCTTCAGCAATGCTCAGCGAAATGCCCGCAACAACCAAAACAACAACAACAATAACAACACAAACAGCAACAACAACAACGCTGGCGGAGCAGCTGGCGCCAAGTAGACGCGTCCATTTCGCACTCCATTTCGACTCTCCAACAATCTTTATATGTATTTTTTTATTCATCATTTCGTTCTAAGATTTATAACCAAAAAATATTTTATTTCAATCGAGCACACACACACAGCATGTACAGTGAAAACTCTGTGAACGAACAGCTAGAGTTGAAAGAGCTAAAATTAGTTTATTTGCATTTCTATTTTATTGCCTGAAAACAAAATCATGAACAAGAAATTTAAGAACTTTTACACTAAAAATTAACTTCTAAAAAAATGATTAAAATTAAATTGCTGCATTTAAAAAGCAACAAAATTAAAATGAAAACTTAAAAGCAAATCAAATCTAATAACTAAATTAACTTTAAGCAAAAAAGGAAAACTGAAAACTAACTAAAACCAAAATGATATCTTATGCATAAAACTATTTCTGAAATCAAAAATTCCAAGAATATCTTTAACAGTGAAAACAATTTATATCAAATGAAATACAAATAATACTAAGCAAAATGAGATCTTGAAGCAAAAAAAAAAAATTTTTATCATCAATCACAAAAAAATTTTTCTTTTATACTATTTTAAGCTCCAAAAAATGTAATTAGCTTTTTTATCAGAATTTATTATGAATTTGATTATACTTTTTTTATACATACTTTGAACTAAACAAAAAATTAATCATTTGAAAAAGCAATTTATAATTTTTAAAGAAATTTTAATGCAAATTTATTTTTCAACTTAAACTATTCCAATTAATTTAAACAAAAAACTAAATATTTTACAAACTTGAAAAACTGAAGTAAAAACAAAAGTAAATTTATAAAATGTTTTTTAAGGCTTCACATAAAATTGTCAAACAAATTTAAAATAATTTAAAATTTAAGTTAAAATCAAACATTTTTATATTTATATATATTTTTTAAATTTTATAAAATGTAATTTACTTTTTGATATGAATTTAATTAACTTTTTGATATGTATACTTTTTATAAATATTCTTTCGCTACGCCATATACTTGTTAGCCTGAGGTTCACTTGGCAGAGTTTTCACTGTAGCAAAGCTCTTCATATATTACTAACTCTAGCACACTTACACAATATGATATTCAGAAATGCATGCTTCTTAAAACTGAACGAAACAAAACAAAAGATACGAAGTTTTTCAAAGATATTAATATTTCAATTGCATGTTACTAGTTCTTAAGTAGAAATAGTCCTCGAAGCAACAATAGAGATATACCTATATTTATATATAACGGATATTTTCTTTATACTTTGCTACGCTCTTTTTTTGAGCCTAATCCTAACTCTACGAACTTTGAGCATATAAGCAATGGCATTTCTCTACAAGCCCCAACTCCATTTGTAACGATGAGTATTACTTTCTACATTTATCAAATTACAGATATATATACATATACACTTATATTCATATACTAAATCATTTGATTTCATTTCAATTGTGACTAATTTTTCTCGAGATATTAACGGTTCGCTGCGCTCGAAGACCCAGCGTCGTTTTAGCATGTAGCCTACACTTATACAAATACAACTACAAATACATACATATATATATATATATATATATATATATATATTTATATATATATAGAATACGATTACGAATATCTATTTAATGTTTACACACACAAACACAATGATTGATTTATTGATAAAGAAGAAGCCAAAATTTATGAATGTTATTGCATGCGCATGCATATCGTATTGATTGATGATATATGTGGCAGATCGCATCAGATCGAAGCTGATCATTATCATATATCGTATGTGTGCCAAACGTATTATTAAATATTAAAATCAAAATTGTTTGCTGACTAATTTGTGTTTATTCTATATATGGAGAAGGGAGTATGGGGAGTATAGAGTATAGACTATAGAGTATAGAGTATAGACAATGGAGTATAGAGTATAGGCTATAGAGTATAGAGTGTAGAGTATAGAGTATAGAGTGTAGACTATAGACTATGGACTGTAGAGTATGGGGTGTAGTGGATAGAGATTATATATTATTATATATCCATATATAGGGTGTCCCAAAAGCCACGCAAGATTTTAATTTTGCGCCATTTGTGCAGAAATATTGCGTAAGTAATGAAAATTTGGCAACAACTACAAACTTATCGCTTTGGGATTCAAAGAAACGCACAACTGATTGTTGAGAAACAAATGCATTCACAACGTGTCACCCTTTGCTGCGGACCATTCAGCCTCGAAATTGGAGCTGGTCAGACAACAAAATTCAACTAAAGAATGCGTTAGTGCTAGCATAGTCATGGATGCCATTTACCCGATCTGCTATTTCATACATAACCCTATACTGTATACTATATAAATTCATAAAAAAAATTTACAATTTTCAAATGTAAACCTGTATTTTATGTCAAAATTACTTCTTGCGTGATTTTTGGGACACCCTGAGAGGTAGGTAGGACTCTGGTTGATGCTGCATGCGATGCTGATAGACTAGAAGTTACTCTCTGATGGAGTATAGAGATTATATAGCTATATATATGCATATATATTTCACATTGATACTGCATCAAACTCTGATAGACTAGTAGTTACTCCCTAATTCGTAGATCTCTCTTCCTTTTCACTTTCACTCGTGTAAAATGGGTGAAAATAGAACTTTTAACATGAAATAAAAGACGATAGTTCGTTCATAAAGCTTTATTCATAAATTAGTCGTCTTAGGTATCTAGGAAATACATATATATAGATTTAATATGATAAGTTGGCCTGGCTGCCCAATCCTCCAATCGCCTCCAACTCCAAGCGGCCCGAAAGATTTATTTACAAATTCTTTGCACTAACTTAATCAAAATAGATGACGGAACCAACGGCCCTTGCTCTGTCTACGCCTTCGCTGGCTTCATGCTCTCCGGCAGCGTGTCGTCCAGCACGAAGATGGGCAGCGAGTACTCTAGTGGCTTCTCACATCCTCCAGCCATGCCCCCCGCCGAGTAGTCGTAGGCGTTCTTGTGGACGGCGCCCGTCTTGTGCCAGCCGCGCTTGAGCATCACGTAGACCACGAAGACGCTGACGAGGAAGGCCGAGCAGCTGGCCATGACGAACATGGCCAGCTGCACGGACTCGTCGGTGGCTGCGGTGGCCGCCTGCGCCACGGCGGGCGCAGCGGTGCGATGGACGAAGTGGGAGCGCGTCAGGTCGGGCCGGAGCCGGTTGCCCAGCAGCTGGAAGCCGCCCGACTGTATGGCCATCTCGATGGCGTAGGCCATGTCCACCTTGGAGTCGTTGTGCAGCTCGAAACGCACGATAACGGACCCGTCGAAGTTCTCCTGCACCCGCAGGTTCTCCACGGCCGAGCCGAGCAGCTGCTGCAGCTCCCGCCGGATGGCATCGTAGACATTCCGCACGCTGCCCCCGCCGCCGCCGTGCTCCGAGCTGTTGCTCATGTGCAGCTCGATCGCGACGGACTCGATGGGCACGTGGGTGCAGTGCCTCTCGCCCAGCTGGAAGGTGTGCGTCGCGGGCAGCTGGTTGCCGGCGGCATCGACGCACCAGCAGCTGCGCTCGCTGCATTGCAGCGGCTCGAAGGCGCCCGCCGCATCGCAGCTCACAGGAAAGGTGGCCGTGGCGGCCAGGGCGCGGCAGCGCGTCGTGTTCAGCTGCATGGGCGCCGTCTCCACTGAGAGCTGCGAGTCCAGCAGCGAGTGGGTTAGCTCCATGGTGCGCTCGGTGGGCTGCAGCCGCGCCTCCACCTCCTCCAGATCCAGATCCGAGCTGTTCACATCATTAAGCTGGGTGAGCTGCGCTATGAGCTGTTCCATCAGCGGATCGCCGAGCTCCAGCTGCTGTCGGGCGCGCGCCTGGCGACTGTTGCACACGGGCTCCGTGTCCCGGGTCAGGGTTCCTTTTAGCGGCGCACCCTTGCGGTCGGCGCACCAGCAGACGCCATAGGGACTGGCCAGCTGAGCTGGAGAGGAGTCGGTGGTGCTGGTGGTGCTGGCGGTGCTGGCAAAGGCGCGACTAACAATTTGAGAGCTGCTCTTGGTGGTGGCAGCAGCAGCCAGTGCGGGCTGCTTGCCCAGGCACTGCACGGGACTCCAGTGACCAGTGATGGGATCACACCTGGGCTGGAACCAGACCGAGGAGTGCCCACTGCGCTGGGCGGCCAAACTGTTCTTCAGCTTGAGACGTTCGCACGGGGTGAGTACTGCAAGAGAGAGAGAGAGAGAGAAAGGGTAAGGGAGAGTGAGCAACTGCATCCACTGCTCCAGAGCTAAGCTGACTCACCTGGACAGACGGCGTGGCAGGCGAGCTCGTTGTGGAAGAGATTCTTGGTCTGGCAGCTGGCCGCCTCGGCGTCTATCTGCACGGGCAGACACTTGTTGGCCTTCGGGCTGAAGCGGTAGCGGGTGAGATTGCGCCCACTATGGCCGGCGCTGGCCAGGCACTGGGCATCCATGGATTCGAAGCAGACGTCGCGCGTCTTGGAGCAGCAGACGCCGCGATTGCTCACCGGATTGAGCTGGCAGGTGTGGGTGGTGGGGCAGCTCTCCTGCTCGCTGTGTGGGCCGCAGCTGACGTCCTGCTCGGCCTGCTGCAGCGGCCGGCCCTCGGCGCAGACCGAGTCGCGCTTCGGCACGCAGATGGGCATCCGGGGGCAGGGCGTGTCCACGCACTCCACGCTTATCAGCTGGCACTCCTCGCCGCTGGCGCAGCTCAGCTCCTCGCAGTAGTCGCGGCACTCGCAGCTCGGGCAGCCATGCTCATCCGTTCGGAAGCCACTGTCGCAGTGCACGCCGGGATCGCACTGCGGCGGGCTGCACGCGTAGCTGGAGTTGGCCTGGCAAGTGGGCGTGGCAGGTGCCTTCACCCGTGTCCCAGGCAGCGCTTCACCCTGCTCCGTAACGCACCAGCAGCTGCCGTCGGGCGTGCATTGGATCTGTTCCCACCTGCCCGTCTGCGGATCGCACTGGGCGATGCTCATCTGCCGGGCCGGAATGCCCAGCTCGGAGCTCTGGTGCAGCTGGATCGCCTGTAGGTGCTGGCAGGCGGTCTTCAGCTGGGGCTCCACGCACTGCGTGCCGCAGCCGTTCGAGCAGCAGCGCCGCGTGCCCTCGCAGTGGGCGTCCGTCCGGCACTCGTAGCCGCAGACATTCGCATCCAGATTATCTGTCGGCCCGGGAGGCACCAGATACGGGCACTGTCCGGGCTTGCGGGGCAGGCAGGCGGGCACGGGTGGGCAGTACTCGCCATCGCAGCTGACGTCGACGATGCGGCACTCCTTGCTGGCGCCGCAGTCGACGTTCTCGCAGGGATCGCGGCACTGGCAGGCCGGGCAGCGGGTGTGCGGGTCGAGGGCGAAGCCGTACTCGCAGCCCATGCGGCAGGTGAGGTCGAGGCAGTCGAGCTGCTCGCGCAGCTGCTGGCAGCTCTCGTCGCTCACATTGTAGCCCCTCGACTGGGGTATCTCCGTGCCGAAGCTGTCCACGCACCAGCACTGCTCCACCTCCATCTCGACCAGGTCCTCCTCGGCCGGAGTCGTGCGCTTCGCTGCCGTCGCCACCTTCTTGAAGTCCGTGGCGAACAGCTGCTGCTGCTCGGCGCCCACGTCGATCACCTTGGCGCTGCGGCCCATCGCCTGAACAGGCGCCACCTGCCTCGCCCCACCCGTGGCCAGACGCACCTTCAGCGCGCTGTCGTCCACGCGGTAGAGCTTCAGCCGTTCCGTGTCGCGGCGACTGCGCTTCGCGCCAGCCAGCAGCATGCGCATGCGCCGGATTGTGTTCTCCTCCAGTATCTGGCGCTGCTCCGCACGCGTCACGCGCACCTTGCGCAGCTCACACTGCCGTCCCGCATAGTCGCCCTCGTCCGTGCAGCGCGGAGCGGGCATAGCGAGCTGCATGCCCGCCTCGGTGCCCTCCATGCGCTCCGAGAAGTCGCGCAGATATTCGCACACTGCAAAGGGGAACGAATCATAAAGTTGATTGATTGATTGATTGACACATTGATTGACAGATGTTTTGATTGAATAAATTAGTTATTGATTGACGGAACTGGAGTGATTGATTGACAAGTTAAGTGAGTGATCAAGAGGTTGATTGATTGACTGATGACCTGTTGAATAATTGGATGATTGAACGACTGATTGATAGAAACTTATTTCCTGATTGATTGACTCACAGATCTCTAGATTGATCAAGTGAATGATTGACAGATAGATATAAATATTTTGATTGATTAAATGACTGATTGATTGAACATGTTGAGTGACTGATCAAAAGAGACTGATTGATTGACTGATTGATGGAAACTGATTTACTGACTGATTGACTGATGGTTTACCTCATAGACGGATACAAAGAATTTTAGAATTGATTGATTGATTGTAGGACTGATTGACACATAGATTAATCAAGTAACTGATTGACTGATAGATGTTGTGATTAAATAAATAAGTTATTGATTGACCAAGTGACTGATTGATTGAAGAGGTTGATTGACTGTTGATCTATTGACTAATGGGATCGTCTGATTGATAGAAACTGATGCACTAATTGATTGACTGCTTACTGACTGATCTCATGGACTGATATAAAGAATTTTTAATTGAATGATTGATTGATTGATGGATTGAAGGACTGATTGATTAATTGATTGATTGACTGATTGACAGAAACTGATTGATCGACATATGAAGCATTTCATGAACTTATTAAATAAATGATTGATTGCCTGATATTATGATTGACTGATTGATTTCTTTCTAGTATATCTACTTCATCAACTGTTATCTTCTCCAACTTACTCGTTTGTTGTCTCGTCGTTGCCTGATCCTCTGATGCTTCTGCAGCCGTTGTCTGCTCCGGCAGCGGACAGCAGACGCTCTCCGCCTCGCGATGCAGCTTGGTGCATTTGTATTGCTCGGGACACATGATGTGATTGCTCATGGAGCGACCCTGCTTGGACTCCGGTTCGGGCTCGAAGAATGCCGTTGGCTGGAAGCTGCGCGCCTGTCGCTCCTCGAAGCAGTACATTACCTCGCCGCTGACCGTGTCCGAGAGCGGGGTGCCGATGTCACAGGGATTGGAGTAGGCCAGATCTGGCTTGCACACGGGCCAGGAGGCGCACAGCGAAGAGCCGGACTCACACAGCGGATCCGTGGCGACCTCGCAATGCGAGCCCAGGGCGCACTTGAAGCCCTCGCAGGGCTCCGAGCACTCGCAGGTGGGACAGCCATTGTGATCGTTCTACAAGCAGAAGGGATTAGTGAAGAGCTGTCCGTAAATTGAGTTTCCCGCTTAACTCACCTTGAATCCGTATTCGCAGACGGCGGCGCAGATGTTCGTGTCGCATTGCTCCATTTGGAAGCTGCGCGCATAGGAGCGGCTGATCATGTTCTCCCAGCCGTCGCAGTTGACGCTGTTGGCGGCGCCCATGGACTCCTTGATCTTGTGCCCGGTGCGGGGATCCACGCACCAGCAGACGAGTCCGTTGCGGGAGCATTGACGTGGCGTATACTGTCCGCCGGGCCCATTGCAGTCGGGCACATAGCCACGCCCCTCGCGCTCATTGAGCGCCAGGACATCAGCCAGGGCCTTGGCCTGATGGCATCCGGTCATGTTCTGAGGCTGCTGGCAATTGAACTGGCAGCCCTTGGTGAAGCAGCATTTGTCCAGGTTACGGCACTCCAGGTCGTGGCTGCAGGGTGCGCCGCACATGTAGCCCGTGCGCTCCGTATACGTCGATTGCTCGGGAGCCGGACAGACTCCGGGCTTCTGAAAGGTCAGAGCACTGGGACAGCAGACACCGTAGTCATTGCCAGACTCCACCAGGCACTGATAGAGCGGCGGGCACTGTGGCTTGCCGGCATCCAGGCCGCACAAGAAAGGCCGGACGCTGTCCTCAATGGCTAAGGGCAATCCGGCCGGACAGTAGTTGGCCAGCGAGCGCGCCTTCTTGCAGGTGGGCAGCGGCGGGCAGGGCTCCGATTTGCATTGTACCTCCTGCAGCTGACAGGTCTGGCCACGTGGACACTCCAGGCCATCACACGGATCACGGCAACGACACACGGAGCAGCCCGTTTGCGGATCGCGCGCAAAGCCGGACGGACAGAACATGCGACACGCGGAGGCGGCACAGTGCGCCGGCTCCTGGCAGTGGACGCCGGCACGTGTGGCATTACGACTGCCAGGCAACTCTACGCCGTACTCATCGATGCACCAGCAATCCTCGCCAGCGCGCTCATTGGCGCACTGCACGCGCTCGAACTCTCCGGTCTTCCTGCAGCGTGGTATGCGCACGGCTCCCACTACGGCGCCTCCAGCTGGCTGCAGCGCCTTGGCGCGGCGCGTCTCGGCGCGTCTCAAATGCTGACAGGCTGTTAAGTTGGCTGCAAGTAGAGGGCGGCAAGAGGGCGAGGGGTATGTGAGTCAACGGGGGCGCTTGGCATAATTTCGTGTTATTCAACTAAGCAAAAGCGAGGAGAAAAACCCAGCTGCAAAGTCGGTTTCACTTTTTGCGAACGTGACGCGTGTATTGTGAATGAAACGACGAACGGACAGCTAAGTGTAAGTGTGTAGATGTGGAGTCTGATCGACTAGCAGATACCCAGTAAAGTGAGTGTGACACGGAACATGCAAGTTAAACTAGGTTTGCTTTGAGCTTTTGTTATCTAGCTTAATATTAGTGCAATCACTACATATCGATAACTATCGATTTTTACTTGTAGATGAAAAGGTGTCACCGAATTCATTTATATTGACTTTTATAGAAACTAACTGGCAAATTTGATAATAAGAGAGTTTGGCATATTCGATGTACGCATACAGATCCGTGATTACCTATCGATAGTTATCGATTCATAAGAAACCACCAACATGCATGGCCAGCATACAGCAACTTCTCAAAACTTCTATCTAGAAGCTATATGGTAAATTTGATAATATAAGCACTTGACATGTTCGATATGCACAGACAGATCCCCATGACCACCTATCGATATTTATCGATTCATAAGAAACTTGTTGATATATACAAAAGTTCTGTATGAATAGTGTAAAAAAGCTTCTCATATATTTTACTTCCAGTCCGCCCGCTCCATAAAAATGAATTTTTAATGAGTACAGTAAATATCGACTATATTGAGCACAGAGCAAGATATTGAAATTAAAAACTGTGCACACATGCCGCAGCCGCTGCTAATTGTTGTCGACTGGTATTTGTTGGTTGTCTCAGGGCCAGCACTTGTTTTTGCTTTGTATTCGCATTGCGTTTGCTATTGGCCAAAGCGGCGTATGCGCAATTAACTGAAATGGCCTGAACCATTAACGCCAGGCGACGGATGCTTTGCTTTGAGCATTCTACATAAGGCACAGTCATTGTCTATTGCTCGCTGGCTGCTTATGTAATTTTGTCTTAACTAATACAGTCCCCCACTCCCCCCGCTGTAGCCTTCTCCGTGGTATTTCTTATACGCAACGCTGCCTTTTGGCATTTCGCAAAAGTCGAGACGACGCGCTCGCTGAGTTTCAGTTCGCCTGTCTGGCAGTCTGGCTGTCCAATTGCATTTGGACAGTTCACGTAATGCACTCGAAATGCATTCGATAATGGCGCTTTTACCGGGCCCAAGCTGACCCTCAGGCCACATGTGAATAGATCATCTGCCAGGGCAAGTCAGCTTAGAGTTAACTCTTTGAGTGATCAGGAAAGTGAAAGTTTCTTATTACTTTGGTTTGAGTCGGGTTTTCAGTAAGCCTATATGCACTATATAATAGGTGTTTTTTAGATAAAGACTTCAGATTATAAAATATTTTATCTACCAGATAAAGACTTTAGATTATAATCTACTTTATCTTTATGGAAATTTTTCTTTTAATTTTATATTTTCCGTTTATGGGATCTATCTATACATCTATCATTTAATATATATATTTTATAAGAGTCTCTAGTTAAAGGAATTTTTTGTTTATTACAGATCATTTCCAGCTCAGACTTCGGTTAATATTTGCTTCCGTTTCCGATCTGATCAAATTATCTATCAATCCAATATACTAATACTTGCAAACGCCGTGGCTCAGCTCTCTATAATCTCTTCATAATAGATATGAAACGAAAAAAAATTATATATACATATATATATTTTTTTGATACATGACAAGACTTTGTAGCAGCTGCTTAACTATCTTGATTTGCTATATAAATTTATCATAGATGTAACTAAGTTTTTTTTATAGAGTTTCAGCATCATCCTTGCTTTCTATAGTCAAATTTGAGTACACTTAGTGTAGGTCTTTATATCAGCTGATCCTCAAGCCTCACCCCCTTCCTCTCTCTCTCCCCGTCTCTCCATCTTTTTAGCAATGTGTCATCCCTCTATATACACACACATATCTGTCTCTCTGCATCTCTATCTCAAAAGCATGTTTATTTTATTGTCATACCAACATCCGGCTTGCATTTTCACTGCTATGTTAATTGCTAAATTTTTACCACGATATATTTTTTGCCTGTTTTTTTTTTTTTTTTCTTGTTGAGCTCTTTTCACCAGAAATTAAATGAAAGTTTCTGTGTGTGTATAAAATAGTTTTTGGCAGCGCCTCGAGTTGTGTTTGTGATTTGGTATTTCGATCGAATATCTCGCTTGGCATTCGGTCTTCGGTTTTTGGTTTTCGCTTCATGAATGAAAACAAAAACCAATTAAAAGAAAAATGATAATAGCGACGGCGGCAGTGGGAAACGTGATTTATTCTACTTTGCGGGCGAGCGAAATCAAGTTTGTCGCCTAAGTCTTTCGTTCGCTAGCGTAACGAAAACGAAAACAAAAGCCGCATAGACAGAGAGCCCGCTAGGCTCACGCTGACCGACTGACATACTCATGCCGTATGCTTCCTCTTCTAGCCAGCTGCCCAGTTGGGCATGTGTGTGTGTGTGTAACGGCTTTTCGAGCAGTCTATTTCAAGTTCGTGCTTTGAGCCGCTCTGTGGGCCTTAAGGCTAAGCGCTTTTTAATGATGGCCGCGCTATATTTAGCGCCCGCTCGCCGCGTTCTACACGAATTTCCCAAACACGCTAATTGCCGCATGCATTTTGCAACATTTGCAATTGCCTCTTAACGATCCGAGCAACTTGCTCCACATAAACAGCAACAGCGAACGGGGTTCATTGACTGACCAAAAAAAAACACACACACACGACTAAATAAAGTGAGTCAAGAAACCAGAAAGAACGGTTAGCTATAGTTGCACGAACTGGAAATACTCTTGCAAATGTGTGGCAGAGTTGAGGTTATCATATATCATATATCATATATAGATTGATTGATTGAGAGCGTAGGGAACTATGGATGTGACTATGCTTATTGCTTAAAGATCAACGTTAGCTCAAGCAGATGCCAAACTATTGATGTGGATTAGGAAAACATATATATATTTAAATATTTCTTGAGATCATTGTGGACTTAGGATTACCATATACATATACATGTATATATATATTTAGTTACAACAGCCTCGACAAAGTCTTGCTACCTTCTTCTGCCACATGGCTTCTGCAGTCAATGACTCTTGGCTGCGTGTGGCATGCAGTTGCCCACTTTATCCCTGCCACGCCCACTTTTTCGGTGTTCCACTTACCAGTTGAGCGCTTGGCCTGCACAGCTTGCAGCGCGAGCAGCAGCAGTAGCAGCAGCGAGAAGAGCCTCAGCCAGCGTTGTTCACAAAGCGGCAGCATGTCGAGGCGCAAACATCCAAAAAAAAAAAAAGTTGCCAAAAAAAGGTGGAAAAAGATTTCCGGTTTTTGTGGCAGCAGCTGCAAAAAAAAAGAGAGTTAACATTAAGTACAGATATGCAAAGGTAGGTGTGTGTGTATGTGTGTGTGTGTGTGTGTGTAATGTTGTGTGTCACGTTTGACGTCACACGCTGGCGTTGCGCTTCAGAGACCGAAGCCGGGCATGAGAAACGAGAAATGAGAAATTCAAATTAATATTCAAAAAAAGCAAATATGCATACAAATACTTTCACTAGACTTTGTTGTTGTTGATTGTTATTGCTTTTTTTTAATGGCTAAAGAATTCGGTAGCTTTGAGATACTCTATGGATGCTAGACTATTGCGCAATAGGCAAAGCGGAAGCCTCAGCTGATGGGGGGTTACGAACAAAGCTCGGGGGTCACGGGCTGCAGTCTTTGTCTGCACTGATCATAATATTTAGCAGTTGTTGTTGTTGGTGTTGCTGGTGTTGCTACCATTGAAGGCGAGTGATTAATCTGCGCTTTCACTTTGCCAAGCAGCAGCAGTCGCCGCAATTGCTGCCAGTGTACACAATATTTTTGCCAGCACTGTTGAAATTCACTTTTCTTCTCTCTCTCTCTCTCTCTCTGTCTTTCACTCTTCGTGCGTTTTCCGGTCCATTGCCAGCAATGATGACGACGACGGCGCTCAGCTTTAATCACACGACGATTTATTTTCACTAATTATAAGCAGCTGGCCCAAACAGCTGATCGGCTAATCAAATCCAATTGGAGTTCAAAATAATCAACAACAAAAAGTTCGTTGCCTAAGTCTTTTGTTTTGTTGTTTTTATTTTTCGTCTTCTCTTTTTGTGAGGTGAAAAGTGTTTTTTTCTGGGGGCACTTAAAAGCATGACAAGCGCGTTGCAACAACAACAACAACAACAACAACAGTGACAAACAATTTTTTTCCTACAAAAACAACAACAATACGGAACTAGCCGAAAAAAGGCCAAAATGTTGATAGAAAACTATTTGCAGATATTTTCTTTATGTGGCTTCAGAGGAGGTAGTCTGGTTTCTATAGAGATTATAGTGTAATACGAGGTTGGTATGTAAAATTGTAAGGCAAACAAGCTAACCAAAAGACTGACCCAGCAAGAGTGATAGGATTGCTGATAAGCCTAAGCTACCAATAATATTTAAATAGGGAAATACTCACTAGAGCTTGCCATTAAATTTTGTATATAATTATGGATAGTAATTTAAAATTTTAATAAAAATTCGGTTCAATTCTGTATATAATATCTTATATTAATTTATCTATTTGCATTTTATATTTATTTCATTCAACTTAACTTTACTATTCGAGATATAATATCACATATTATTATTTTTATATATGTAAAAAAACAATCTTAAAATTTAAAATGTAATTTATATAGCATTGTCTGACCTTTATATATATTTGGCTATATATATGTATAATTTTTGATATTTTCTAAATTTGATTTAGGACAATCGACCTCATGATACCAACTACCCACAAGCATTTCAAAATCATTCAAAATTTTACTCTATTCACAAATTTTCAATTTCAACTTAAGGCAATGCACATACCTAGGGTATCTGAACTCTAATTAGCTTCAGTCAACTGTTCTTTCCAGTTAGCTATTTCTTCTTTGCTTCAGCTATTGTAAGGTCCCACCAAAAAGCAGGCCAAACAGCACTTCGTTCACCTGCAATATTTTCCCTCACCTGGCTGCAAAATGAAATTTCACGCTTTGCTTGAACTTGAGGCGATTTTTTTCCTGTTGTTCGCAAATGTTTTTTTTTTTTTTTTGTCAGAGATGCAAAGATTTCACCATGGCCAAAAAGGTAACTAAAAAGTGGCTAAGCTTGCGCTGTTTGTCATTGAAATTTTAGCAGGCACTGTTAAAGCACTGTTGACCCTGTCACATTAGCTGCCTTGCTATGCTTGGCCTGGCCCAAACCGTATGACAGTTAGTAGAGTATAAAGTTTAACGATTGGTGAAATGAGGTCACATGTCAAACAGCTGTTGGTGGGGGATAGAGAGAGAGAGAGAGAGGGGGTGGGGGGGGAGAGAGAGAGAAACCCTTCGGACAGGTGCTGATAGAGATGTTTTCTAGCTGAGCTATGCAGGGATTAGGAAATCTCGATTGAAGACTAATTGAAGGAGAGAGACTCTTTAACAAAGTATTGTTAGAAATTTTAAGATATTAGCTATTAGAGAGAATCTTTAACCAAGCACATATGTAAATGATGATTTAAGGGAAAGAATCTCTCATCAAGCCTTAATAAACACCTCGATAAACACCTTATCCATTAGAGACAATCTTTGACCAAGTCCTATGAGATAAGTTCTAGTATTAGCTATAAGCGAGAATCTTTTCCATGGGACTACTAAAACTTCTCTCAAAATTAATGTATTAAGCTCTTAACTACTAAGAATCTCTGACTCTACTACTAACTAAGCTCTCAACTATGGAAAAGAATCTTTGACCAATTACTGACGAAAGTGTTGCCTAGCCAAGCTACGCCTTTAAGCATTTGAAAGCTGCTCCAAATTCGGTTAGAGCTGATTCATTTCTTGACTTTTTGGCTTTAGTTTCGGTTACTTTTTTTTGGGTTTTTGCACAGTTTTCTGCTACAGTTATTATTGCGTGTGCACTCACTTGCGAAATGCTTCCAACTCTAAGTCTTTCACAGTCTAACGGCTCTTTGCTGGGCTTTAGCGCAGTTAAAGTCGGGTTTTTTCATTTTTTATTTCGGTTGTTTTCTTTTTTTACTCTTTTTGGTTTTATTTTTGGGCCGAGTTGTAAATTGTCCGTATCGCCCGCGCTTCGGACCCACCACTGCGCACTGCTGCGCCCATTTACAATGCTTGCTTATGATTATTGGGTAATAAGCCTATTTGTGTTGATTTTTACCACACTTAATTACAATATGATGTCATTCGGCAATTATTTTTTCAGTGTATCGATCATGTTTGGGGGACAATAATCAGAGATTGTCGAATGTGCCCAGAGTAAGCTCTTCAGGTTTGTCATTGGAAACTCCGATTAAAATTGAATTGAGAGTAAGCTGATATCGGCTTAGTTTGGATTATTTCCAACTTATCAAATTTAAATTTTAAGCTTAAGCTTTGAGAGCTTTAATAAGCTTTGAAAATTAGGTATTTAAAGTAACTTTAATAATAATCCGAGCAAGCTCAAATTTCACATTTTTTCAGTATCTTTGTCGTCTCATAATATATTAAAAATTTTGGGGAATATTTTTTAAACATAAAACTAAAAAATAAGGATTTTGTAATATTTTATATCAATAAAAAAATTTATAAAATTTATTTTATTCTTAAAATCATTAACAAACTCAAAATTAAATGACAAAAAAATTAACATTTTATTTATTCATGCATTTTCAAAAATATTTAATATTATAAACAATAATTTAAATTTAATATTTTTTAATAAATTTTAAATTAGTTTTTATAGTACAAAAAAAAATCTATTTAAATTTTATTTCTTTTACCATTTTTTTATAATAAATTGTTTTTTTTTACTTGACCTTCGTAACATGCGCAAAATATTTGACTAAAAGTTCGAATTCGCTTGTTTGTTTGCTTGGCTAATGCGCTGCTCGTTTCTCATTGTTGAGTACGAAGCGAAATGCCAGCGGGTTGCCTTGAGCTAACCAAAAAGACACAGAGTTTTGGATATAGATTGAAGCGTTCGAGATTGGCAGACGACAAATTTATGAGTGTGTCCATAAAAGTTTCCCAGTTTCGATTTCAGTTTTGAGACCTGATGTGGGTGGGGGGAAATTATTGCTCAACAAACCTGTTGTCCAATCAGAGTACGAATCCCAATCGGAGTGCAGCTAATCCAATAAAAAGTGAAACTATTTCTAGTGGCGATTTAGTGCTTTAATCCAAGTGCACTTCGGGCTCTGAGGTATGCGCGTATTTTTTCTTATTTTCTATTTTATTTTGTTTAGGTGCTGCTGGGCTTTAATTTGCGATTTTCACAATTTCACTTGCACAGAGACAGGCACAGAGACAGACACACGCACAGAAACACTCACTCGCCTCGTAAATTTGATTTTCACTTTGGATTTCTATGAATTTCTCTCGTAACGTATTTTGAAATTCGCGTGCGACTTGAACGACGAACGCAGCTCATTTGAGCCATCGTTGGCGCAGCACCAGAGCTCTTAGTGGTGCCCAGCTCGTTATGGTGGTGCTCCGCTCTGTCGGTGGTTCGATCCAACATGTTGCACGCGAATTTCGAGAGACAAAAAAACTCACAACTGACGCATGTGAATTTCGGTTTTAATGTTGGGAATTTTGAAATCAGTTTGAACTCTTTTTTGGCCACTTGAGTTCGAGTCGTGACACGAACACGCACGACTCAAGCGAAGTTTGATGGCAACCGAAGGCAGAGAGCGACGATAATGATATAGCTTTAATGTGAAGCTATATTATGAGACTTGAATTGATTTGAATATCGTTTTCTATATACCTATATTTGCTTATAATCAAAATTTGCAATTCAAAAAATTAAAAATTTTAAAAATAATTAAATTAAAATATTTATATAAATAAATAATAATTTATTATAGGAGTTAAAAAATAATGAAAATTAGACTAAGAAAATATATATACAAAAATAATATATTTATTTAAAAGTAACAAGTAATGATAAATTATTAAAAAAAAATTATGTATAGTTTAAAAATCATAAAATTATTATTTGATGCATACATTAAAAAATAATTAAATAATTAATTAATATGTTTAGTTTATGTTTTGTCATATTTTGTCATATAAACATATAAACATTTTGTTTATATAAACATTTTTGTTTGTTATAAAATGTTCATAAAATTCTATCAAACACAAAAGAATCTGTTTTCAATATATTGGCTCAATTTGTAGTCCTCAAATATTCTAGAAATTTGTCTCCCATGGCTCACATTAGTTTAGACTAGCTAAAGTCTAAAGCTCGTCCATTATCACTCTGAAGGTGCGCCGTCTGCTCATTCATGCACGCACCACCACACCACCGCACCACTGCGCCACACACTTCTCTGGCAAACGCTTGATTCATAGAGTTCAATTCGAGCATTTGCTATGTACAACACTTCGCCCGGTGCGTGACAACCTTCGTTGGCCGACTTTGCCGACGGCCACGGGGTAAACCCGATCCGTCCAATCGGATAGCCCAAAACTTGGCTGAGTCAGTGTGTGACGTCTGCAATGGCGGATATATGTCTGATCTGATCCGAACTGATCTTAGCCAAGGGCAAAAGCTTTAACACATTTTCGACTCAACTTTTTGCTGTCAAAACAAATCTTTTGAATTTTGTTATTTCTTCTTCTTCTTTTATTATTTTTGTTTTGGACGAACTTCCGCTTCGCTTGGGTTTCGCACGCTTTTGCCATCTTTCAATGACTTTCTTCTTTAATTTCATTAATAAAAGCTGATCGAGCCATCATTAAATCAAGTGCGGCCCGTGCAGCGCCGTCGCACAAAAGACATTATCAAAAGTTATGCCAGAAGCGGAAAGAGTTGAATAAAAGTTGCTTCAATAATAATTTCGGATTTTTTGGGTGGGCTTTTTATGCTCTGAGATATATTTTGTGGGTATCTTGGCTTATGCATGTGGTTTGCACCTGCCATTGCTGAGGGCTTACCTTGACGGCATTTAAGTTTATATGGAACTCTAGAAATAACATATGTAGGTAATATGGCAAAGGGTGGCCTCTCCTACCTCCCGACTTACGCATAGCATACCTTTTCAGATGCGGAGTCTAGATCTGTATTCACGGATTTTTCCTGCTTCAAAAACTTCTCCAAATATTGCACTGAAACCGAAAAAAGACCTCTTGAACTTAGCATCCATCTAGCTCGGGTATTATATGCCCGATTTCGAAGTGGAATGTCATTTTCGACTCGTCTGAAGCACTACTATCGATTGGGTTGCCATTTTTGACCAAAAATGTGATGTAACCCCTTACCATTTCTGCAAAAATGGGATCCAGTCGAAAAAAAAATGAAAAAAGACTATTTCTCGACTTTGACATACCACAACTTGGGTATTTTTTATCCGATATTCAGAGATTTCGCCATTTTTTGAGAACTTTTCCCAATATTCCATTGGGAATGAAAAATGACCTCTTGAACTTTACATGCATCTAGCTCGAGTATTATTTTCCCGATTTCGAAGCGGAATGTGATTTTCGACTCGTACTAAGCACGACTATCGATTGGCATTGGCAAGCATGTGGATTCGGAGTATCGATTCACATTCACAGATTTTTTAACTGCATGACTCTAGTTCACTCTCTCTCTCTCTCTCTCTCACTCTCACTCACTCTCTATCTTGCCTGACTCAACTCCACAGTTAACCCATTTAATATTAATATAAAGCTCTGCCATCCACCTATGCTCTGCTTCAGCTGCTGCTACACAGCTCAACGGCCACGGCTTGAACGTGCCACGCCCCTGCAGGAGAGCTAACTGCCTGGCTGCCAGCTCGTGTGACGTCTTCGCCTGGCGAGTGAAAGTGAAAGTTCTGTGTGCTGGTTTTGTAAGAGCAACACGAGCTGTCGCCGAGTCGGTCAATATCAAAACGATGCTAACAAGTTTTATAAACAGCTAAAAGAAAAAAACAAGTCTGGAATATATTTAAAATGTATATGATAAATAAAAGCCCTTGGCGTTGCTTCATCACTTTGTTCAGTGTTTTATTTTGTTTATGATTAACATATTTTATATATTCAATTTAATTTCAAACTACCGTAGAACAAACAAGTCTTGAGTTGAAACATGTTTCAAACTGCATGCAAATTGGGTTTGCTTGAATTAGTATCTTGTTTATATCTCATAACACTGTTGGGATTTGTATATATAGTTTATATACAAATATTCAGTGACTGTTCTATAAATAAGCTTTTCTAATTATGACAGAAAGAGAGGGAGGTAAGATAAATACCAAATGCGTGTATGCATACGTTATATGCATACATTAGAGTTTGTACATAATTTTAAATCAAATTCTAGGTCGGACAGATAGACGAGAAGAGCTTAGTTGACTCAGCTGTAGATTAAGTAAATATATATGTAGACTCAAGTTTTATTTTCTGTTTATTCTTTATTGCAGAGCTGATATTTGATCAGATGAACATTTAAAAGCTGTGCTTCTTGACAACCTGACCGTCGGGACAGTTAAAGGTCACCTCGATACCGTTCTCGAGCCAGGGCTGGGACCAGATCTGCACATTGCAAGTCTTCGTTTTGTTCTCCTCAATCAGTTCAACTTCGTATTCGTATTTGGTGCCAGAAACAACTTGGGACGTGGCCTTGATTATTTTGCCCAATCTAAGCAAATATTTGATTATGTTCATTAAATTATTTCTAAGCACAGTTAGTCGTTGATCCTTACTTGTAGTTGGGTCCATCGCCACTTGCTAGCTTGGACAGCGATTTGTTTAGAGTTTCCTCGGCTTCCTTGAGACCATCGCCGGAGAGCTCTGTTACTCCGCCGGGAATCTAAAAAAAAATCAATTATATATAATTATATATTATAAATATATATACATAAGTGTAGGCCACACTTGAAATTGTGTACTTACGCCAGCCGAAACGATTGTCAAGGCCAAGCCGAGAACAAAAATGATTTTCGCTGAGAACATTTTTTAGTTTTCCGAAGTTTCTACCGAGCGACACAAAGCACGATTTCAGACTGAATGTTCAACGCGCAGCTGAGTCGACTTTTATAACCGATCTCTGATTGCTCAGAGAGAACCAATCGATCTGAGAGCAACAAAGTGAGAATGAACATGAGAGTGAGAGAGAAGCAAACAAAAGAAATTAAATATATGATAAGAAGCAAATATTATATGTCTCTTTCTTCTACTCATGCAAGAGTGATAAATTGAGTTAGAAATGAGCAAGATATGTAGTATTTAAAGTATGATTAAATTACAATCAAAATCAAGCTTTGATCGTAAGATTAAGAGCTAGAAAATCAAATATATAAATATATTTGGAAGAGCTCGTTTATATATCACAAAACCTAATACCCATAAAATTAAAAAACGATATTACAGACGGGTACTATCAACTGTATAATACTCGTCTGATGCTGAAGAAGTCCAATCAAACTGAAGCTTAATAATAAAACATTTAAATCATTTTATCTAATCTTTGAAACCAACTAAAGTGCTGATTGCATATAAGTTGATTGAAATCAAATTCCACTTGACACTCTAAAGTATTTCGTTGTTGCACAGTGTAGTTTGTAGAGGAACTTTAAGTCCTTGTGCTTTGATTGCACACCCAAGATAATAATACTAATGCTTAAAAAGATATTACATAAAATCGGTAATTACACGAAAGGGACTAGGTATAAGATAACTTATATGCTAATCAGCTTTTTGTTTTACAAAAGTTTCCATTTCCTAAAATTGATTATATATAGAAAATAAAGAAACTGCATTTAGATAGATACAAACCGAGAACCTATTGATCAATATACATACATATATAGGTATTTAATGATATATTAACGTATATAACAGTGTTCTATATATTGCGAGATGTAAAAATTCAGAGGTATTAGTTAAAAATACTTCAACTCTATCGCATTTCTTTTATAAAATTCGAAGAGCTACGTGGTTCTTATAAATACATTTTGCCAGTGGCTAATGCGAACGTCTGACCGGAGTATTTATGGTTCTCATTAGAATGGGCGTGTCAACCGCAAATATTGTATAGAAAGCAAAAAAAAACTCTAGAAATCAATTCTAATCGGTCTGGCTGTGAGAGAAATCTCCCACAAAGGTTTTACCTCAGCTGTTTTTGAATTGTTCTTAAATTATCTGAGATCTGTTCTTAACAGTTGTGTCAGATGTGGTACGGTGCAATGGCTATAGCTATACCCAGTGCTCATTGACTAAGTTGAGAATGTGTTCGATAGACGATTCCCATTAAGTATGTATGAAATACCCTATGATAGTGCGAAACAGTGTTCAGTCAATCAATCTCCACCACAGCATTCTAAGTGGGTTATTTGATGCCATCACCCACCAGCTGTATGGCGTCACTAATTAAAGCAAATCAGCATGCAAATTCTGTAATTTGCTCAATATGTATTTCCTATAGACAGAGACAGAGAGAGAGAGAGAGAGAGAGAGAGAGATTCAAACTGATGCCTCACAAGCTGTTCATAGTTTATTCGCATGTTTTTTCAATGCTGTCATTACTGAGATGTTTACCAGGTGCTCTCCACCTCAAAATCATCGCCTTCGCAATTGATTTTAACGTTGGTGCCGTTCTTCTCCAGCCATGCCTGTGTCCAGATCTCGACAACGCACTTCTTGGTCATGTAATCTTCGTGCAGCTCCACGGTGTACGTGAACAGGTAGCCTGCGACCACTGCTCTGGTTACTTTCAGCACTTTGACAACACTGCGAAAAGAGACGTATAAGAGAGTATAAGAATATATAATCTATACGTGTACAATGGAGCAAGCTGCTCAAGAGAAAGAACTCTGTCGACTTTAGGCACGTTGAGCTTTTGGCAGCTTGTGTGCTTCATATGAGAGATGAGTTAGCTTTTTATACTCCCTCATGGATATCTTGGAAGCAGAGCTTGGACTTTTAATATGGGATATGGTTTACATTTTTATACTCGCTGACAAAGTGAATAGAGTATATTGGTTTTGTGTCAATTTCTGTTCATATCTGAGCTAAAGACTGCACATTTGATATAGAATCCAGTTGTATATACCCTTTGCAGATACTACCCATACTACCATCCAAGAATCACGAAAGAGTATTACGCAGTCAATGAGAAAGTTTTCTCTAGCTTAGCTAAAATTGAATTTTATCTACATGAGCTGAACATGACTCACGTGTAGTTGGGTCCACCGCGAACTGAGAGCCTGTCCAGAACCGAGCGTAATTTTTCAACTTCCTCATAGAATTGCACGCCAAAGAGTTCTTCGGATCCTCCAACGAATGTATGAATATCTTCAGTCTCAGCCACGGTCGAGCAGACAAAGGCAAAGAGTGTCAAATAGAAGATTTTCAAACCGAACATTGTCAACGTGGAACTGTAACTAGCGTGGCCAAAAGTTTAAGCTAAACTAACTTCTTAGTCGGAGAGTCTCGCTTTTTATACGTTTTTCGCTATGAGCGAATAGTGAGCGAATGTTAAAGGAGAGATAGAGTTAAAGGAGGATAGAGGACAACAAACCTCCTCTCCTATGTATAATTATACTTATGTAGATATTATTACTTTATTCCTTTGTGAATTCTCAGTTTAAAACCGTTTTCAACTCGGTTGGCTATCTCTTTCTCGATTCTGGGTTTTCTCATCATTTACATGTATAATATAATTGCTTTTAGCTGACGTCAAGAAACATCATTTTAATTTGAAATATTTGTGCAAATTGTTTACTTTGATAGCTACATAGATACAAAGGTGTTTTAAGTACAGCCGGGACCTGACGTCAATCATAATATATACATACATATATCATATTTATATATTATTCTTATTATTTGATGAAAGGAATTGTAATTCTAGCTGTAAATATTATCCGATTCACTGTACTAAATAACTAATTTAGTATAATGATATAAATATCGAATGCCATCAGGCAGGAGAGCTGAATGACTTCAAAAATCTGGACTTGAAAATTTCAAAATTTTCGCATCGGTCTAAATATTTTCTTGAATTTGCACAAATTTTTATTATTTGTGAACTATCTGTGAGAGTTTTTTAAAGTTTTCAATTTCATCTAACGCTCCCAAATAACTCATTTAACTACAGCCAAAGTGACTAAGCTACACGTGTGTGGAGACGATATTTATTCATTTAGATAAAGCTATGAGTAATTGTTGCATTTTTGTTGCATTTACATAAAATAGAGTCAAAGTCGATTTTCGAACTGGCACTGATAAGGGAACACAGTCAACGCCATTTATAGACATAGTTAAATGGGCGTGCTTGGGGGAATTTGTAGTTGAAATAAATGCGATAAAATGGAAAAGGAAATATCTTAATGCACATTTAACACGCAGGCTTAAATTAGTTTAAAAAGTACTCTCGATGACGTTATCGTCGCCCTCCAGTTTGATTGTTATGTTGGTGCCGTTCTCTTGCAGCCAGGGCTGTGACCAGATCTTCACGTCGCTCTCTTTGATGGCATCGCCCTGGGAGAGTTGAACCTTGTAACGGTAGAGCGTGCCGGAGACCACTTGCGACGTCACAGACTTCACCTTGACAACTCTGGCAGCGGGAAAGATCGAGTTATAACAAATTGAGTGTTTTATAAAACGATACTCACTGGAAGTTGGGCTTATCGCCCATGCCGGCCACCTTGGCCAGCGATGTGTTCAATATATCCAGTGCATCCTGTAAATCGGCGCCCTGCAGCTCGCCCGATACACCACCACACAACGTTTCGCTCTGTTCAGCCATTGATAATCTAATATAAGTAATCTGTAAACTACCGTGCAAAATCGAAAACAAGCACTAATTGTATTTAACGTAGCTTTGCTTGGCAACTTGTCGACGACTGAGCAACGAGTCGAGCAACTGGCGCCGTTTATGGTGGGCATTGCACTTTCTTTGTGTGCGTAAACCAAGAGAGAGCCACACTCTTGCTCTCTCTCTCTCTCTTGCTCTCTCATTCAGCAGCTGAGTCATGCGTTGATATCGTAAACAAACACTGGAAACGCGGGAAGTAATGGAAATTTCTGACAGCTACCGATAACGATAAGTGTTATCTGCACATGAAGATCGTTTTTTGAAATGAAACTTGTAATTAAATGAAAAACCATTGTGGATTTATTTACTTCAGCATACCAATTCTTCAAAACAAATCTGAGGTACAAATTTAAAAAGCCTTAAAGCTAAGCTCGCTCTCTATTCAATTTAAATAACGCAATATATATTTATGTATATATTTAACGATCGCTTCGTTGTTTTTATAGTACATTACATATATATTCATATATGTATGTTTATCTGTGCATGTGTATAGTGTAAGTATTTGCTACATTTTATACTTTCCCGCTTAACACATTCATTCAATTTGCAATTGAAATTCTGTTGGTAAATATTTCAAAAAATACGTTTACCCCCAGCCCCACCCTGCGAGAATCTTAAGCAGAACTTAATTAATATATCCGTTTTTTTTCTTTACGTTTTAGTACAGTTGTTTCGCTAACAAAACAGTTCCAATAACAAATCCCTCTCCTTATGTTTTTGTCAGTTGTTTCCCATTCTTAGATGTGTATATGCATATGCTCCAGCAGCTGTGCCCGGTCGGAAAATATGGACGAGCACATTTCGCACTCGAAGCAGCGGGTCCGGCGCTCCGTTTTGCTGGCTGCTGCCGCCTTGGCTGCATCGGCCGCATGGGCGGCGGACACCACCTCGGAGATGGAAAAGAAACCGGAACTGACATCCGACGAGTTGGCACTCGCTGCCACGCCCACGCTGTAGGAGTCCACACCATAGCTGAGGTACGACTTGCTCTCAGCTTCTGTTGAGGATGTGTTGCTGCTGGGTTTCGTGGCGCTGGACCCGACGGCAGTTGACGACTTGCCAGAGCTTCGCTTGGACGCCGCACGGCTGCCGGAGCTATTGCCAGTGAGCTGTCGCAGATGGCGCGATGTACGTGCCGCCGACGATGATGTGGGCGTGGTCAGTTGACCACTGGAGGCATTAACACGCTGTTGGCTCTCAACCATATCACGCAAATCCGGCGATGTCGGCTCAATCTTAATGAGATTTTGCTCCTCCTCGGGCAGGAACTGCAGCGTCGTAGACGATTCGCTGGTGAAACGCAGCCGCGCATTGCGATCATGCTTGAGCGGACTGCGCAATATCTCCTCGAGATCATTGACAATGCTCGGATTGAACTTGTCGTAGGGCTTCTCCCGTAACATTGCCGTATGCATCATCAGATGGCTGTCATCGTACATGAACTGGACGCGCTGCTGCTGCTGTTCCTGCTCCTGCTTGATGTGCAGCGGACTGGAACTGATCTGATTGGGCGGTTGGGTGGCAGGTGATATAATCTCGTAGTCGTCGACAATTCGCGAACTGGACACGGCGCTCGACTTGACCAGCTGACTGGTCAGCTGGCTGCTGCTCTCGCTGGTGCTAGTGCGCGTAATGTAGCTGCGACCACGCGACTTCTTCGATGCATTCTCTGGCGGCACACGCGACTTTTCCGTGTGTATCATGCGCGGACGCGAACTGCCCGCCGTGGCCGATGATGATGCAGTCGCTGCTCCAGCTGCCGATGTGGCTGCCGCACTCTTGCTCGACTTACTTGACTTCTTTCGGCTGCTGCTGCGACTGCCAGTGGTATGGGATTTGGCAGAGTCCGCGCCAGCTGCAGCTGTTGCTGCAATCCCGGCTCCCCCTGACTTATTACTATTTTCCGCCTGCTTGGCCCCGCCTCGTCGCGTTTTGGAGCCACCTTGCGTATTGGTGGATGAGCTAACTGCTGGCAATGTGGTATCGTTGACCACCACGAGCGAATCAATTTGGAAGACGCTCTTGTAGGTCTCATCAGCGTTGGCCACGTTGCCATTGCTGCCTGTTTGCAGAAACTTTTCATCCCAGCTGCTATTGGCGGATTTAGCCAAAGCGGAGGCATTGCTACTTGCAGCCCCATTTGTCACGGACTTAGCTTGATTGGCAGCGGAACGCTTGCGTTTCTCCTTTTTAGTTGGCACTGTGTCCGCCCCTTCCAGCAGCTCATCCACATTCTCTACATCCAAGTCACAGAAATCCATATCGCTGGGATAGTCCTCGCCGTCCTTATGCTCCGCTCGCATGTGAGCAATCTCGTGTGGCTGCAGTTTCCTACGTCGTTTGTACTTTCGCGGTCCGGTCTGGAATACAAGAGGATGATTATCAGCTCTCAACACCGAATAATTACAGGACTACTCACAATTGGCTGTCGCTGCTTGGCGGTGTTCGTGTCGCTGTGCTGGATGAGATGCTGTATGAGCTCGTTGGATGAGGACAAATCGGCCGAGCAGACAGTGCAGTGATAGGTTCCTCGCACAGCATCGAGGCCCGAGTGGTGCGAGCGTATATGCTCGCGCAGCACTACGCGCTGATTAAAGGCACGTGGACAGACTGAGCAGGCATAGGGCTTCTCACCCGTGTGAATGCGCTCATGCTTGCGCAGCGTTCCACCATCCGCGAACGCCTTCCAGCAATAGCGACAGCCGTATGGCCGCTCCCCCGTATGGATGCGCACGTGTATCTGTTGGGAGCTGCGTGAACCGAAGGTCTTGCCGCACTCGTGGCAGGGAAATAGTTTGCCTGGCGAAGTAGTGCTGTGTGAATGTCGGTGATTAGAAAGTGTTCGTCCATCCGGGAACTCCTCGTGGCAGACTTCACACACCACCGACTTGTCGCGATGCGATGCCATGTGGCGCTTCAGTCGTGCCTTGTTGTGAAAGTTCTTGCCACACTTCGAGCACGAGTGGCACTTCTCTCGCGAGTGATCCCAGGCATGCTTGATCAGGGCTTTACGATCGCGACACTCCTTGCCGCACAACACGCACGAGTTGGGCTTCAGCTCGTGCGGATGGCGCGTGTGCAAATGCCGCTTTATAGCCTGTTCCTCATAAAAGCTAACACCACACAGAACGCATCTGAAAAGGCAAGCGACAGTTACTCTTGCAAAGGCTCTCATTGATGGCTCAACTCAACTCACTTGAAAGGCGGGAAGCGTGCATGCACTTCGGCATGGGCGAGCAGTTCCAAGGCGCTGGGAAACGATTTGCCGCATGTGTGACAACAATGCTGTGCATCTTTGGCATTCTCGGCATCAACATCTCCAGCAACGGCCTCCACCTCTGTGGACAGCTGCTTGTGCTGCTGCTTGGCATGACGACGCAGCAGGTCCTGCCTGTGAAATGAAATGCCGCACTCGCTGCAGTAGAAGTCACCGTATAGCTGCTCCGGTTCCGATTCGCTGGCGGTATCCTCGCCAGCCGAAGCCGGGTCATACTCTGAATTACTCTCCTCGAACTGATGTGTCTTCTGGTGCTCCTGCAAGCTGTAATTATCCCAGAACATATCTTGGCACTGATTGCATTCGAAAGGAGACTCAACTCGATGATTCTAAAACAGCAGACATTTAAATAAATGCAAATCTCATCAATATACGGACTCACCTTAATGTGCGAGACAAGCGCCTTTTCACGCGCAAATGCCAATCCGCATTGCTGGCATACGAAGGGTTTGCTATCGTCTATCACCGGAAAGCGTTGAGCCGGAGTCTGTGCCGCATCAGCCATGGGAACGCTAACTGTTGCAAGCGCTGCATCGATTGACGTGGTGCTTGTCAGTGTTGGCGGCAGCTCCTCGCACTCCATGTACTGATCCAAGTCATCCGTTGTCTGCTTCTCGGCAATCACAATGTACTGAGTGCTCTCCTCCTTGGGCTTGAGGCGGCTAATGCGACCGCGCGTCGCTATTGGTGCGGGCACATCGCTGATCGCTGCATAGCTAGCCTGCGGTATCACCAGCTGTTCCTGCTGTTCTTGCTCCTGCTGCTCTTGCTCCAGTTGCTGCAGATGTTGCTGCACTTGATCCTCGTCCTGTTCTTGGTATAACGGCCACTCCTGTTCATAGAAATGGTCGTCCATTTGGCGTTGCTGCTGCTGTGGCGCCTCGAACTTAACTGCTGCCGCCGCATCTGCAGCGACCTGTGCCTCGGCATGCGCCTTGAAGTGGCTGATGAGCTCAGCGCGCCGCGAGAACCGAGCACCGCACAGTTTACACAAATGCGGACGATCGTTCTGGTGCGCCAGCATGTGATTGTTCAGGCTGGCCTTCTTGCGAAAGCGCCGGCTGCAGAAATCACAGGGATAGGGACGCAATGCCGTATACTCGTCCTGCTCCATGTCCAGCAGCTCCTGCGAACTGTTATTGCCCGCAATTTGCTCCGCAGCGATTTCCACGCTGAAAGCAACCAAATTACACTAAGCTCGACTTTGGAGGCAATAATCGAATATTTACCGCTCGGCACCCTGATGCTGCACCCAGTCATCTGTGATGATCTCTTCAGTGACCACCTGCGCATCCTCGTCGAACGCCTCGGCATAGGCAACGGTGCCGCTGTCCGTGATTAAAACGGTGCCGCCGCCGCCATCGTTGGCCGCAATGATCTCACTTAGCTGGCCATCGCGCGCCATGAATATGAGATTCTCGGCCGCCATATGGTCGAGATCTTCGTCGGTTGCATTGCCATTGACCAAATAGGCGGACGTTACCTCGCCGTCAGCACCGCCGTTTTCTAGTAGATCGCTTTCGGAATCAACCGCGGATGCGTGCTGCTGTATCCATTGGATGCCGCCATAATCCTGATTGTTCATAACTCGACCGCCCCGTTGCTTGTGCTCTGCAAGCGAATTGTTGTTATTGCAAACTTCTCGGACAAATCAAATATAATTAACAAGCTAGAGCAACAATTGGCTCTGGAGCACATGTGCTCTTGGAAAAGACCATGGGAGAGTAAGAGAGAGCAGTGGCGTTGCCAGATAGTTTTCAACCCAGACAAATTTAATATTTGCAATTGAAAACATCTTATATTGTGCAAGAATCTAAAAATTGGAATGTTAGCTAACTGCAGTGCTTATTTAGGGGTTCATTTTATTTCACTGTACATAGGTAGTTAATAAAATTTTATCAGTTTATTGCACTGTTGTTTCTGTTGGCAACCCGGCGCCGCTTCCAGCTAAAACACACTAGCTATCTCGCTCGCACGCACATGTCCGCCGCATCGTTTGCAATTTAATGTTGTTTAATGGCCAAGTCGTCGTCTCATAAGATTTTTTTTCCAATTAAAAGTCTGTGTTTTATTTATATTCCAGACTGTTGCACATAACCTCAAGTCCAAAAACAATAATAAACAAACCGCGCCGGCAACCTGAGCTCTATTTTGCACATAAAAGGCACCACAGCTACATGCACATATACATGTCTGACTCGATAAGACAATAGGTGGCGCAGTCGTGGCACTCACACTCACGCGGTTACATCACGCCCAAAAATTCTCATTTAAATTATTTCATTTGATTTTCAACAAAAGACTGGCGAAACAATAGTCGCGACTGCTGGCATTTACCTTGAATTTAAACTTTACACAGTTGTCATTCTTTAATAGTACACCGTCTGTTTTTAAATGCAGAAAACTGTTTTCCAAACTCAAAATACGCACGAACTGAAAGAATTCCGCAGTAAAATCACATACATAGTTTTTTTTCCCTCCGCAACTCACAGCTGTTGCTGCGACTTTCAGGCGTGTGTGCGCATACGTGTGAAGTCTGTTAGCACACAAGCTCACACAATGGAATTAGCATAACATTTCGCAGAGCTGTTAATGAGAGCAAGCAGGCAGCTTTTCCTGGAATGCAAAGCCGTTAAAGTGTTGTCAGTCATTTAAATTATAATTGTTGTATAATGTGAATATGCTAATATATACTTGAAATATATCAAGTTAATTTTTATTTGCATTAGGCAAAGAGTCACAAATGTAGTATCTTTTGCAGTATTTAATACAGTTTGCTTTGATATTGAGCTTACATTTTTATGTACATTTTTACAGTGCTGTTAAATGTAATGAGTTTTTGTAAGTTGACCGTTACGTTCTGTAAACATTTAAATCATGCATATATTTCTTTATAGCTTTTTTCGATAAATATTTATATAAATAAAATGAATATTATAAATAAAAGAAATATATATTAAGAAGATTATTATGGAAAGCAGTACAATATAAAAATGTTTATTAAATCTTATATTAAATTAATTTGTCGAGGTGATTTAATTGATAATTTTGAGGCATTGCTGAAGCAACTATCCTTTTTAGTAACTAAAATTAGACATATGTATATAATAAAAAATGTTTGCAATTGTTTATAATATTAATAAACAATCCATTTTTATTCACATTTCTAAGTAATTTTTTTATTATTCATAAATCTTTTTAAAATTCTGTCTGCTCATAGACCAATTGCTCACGATCAGACTACACAGGCAGGCACACACACACACACACACTGTTTACTTTTGGATTTCTCTTTCGTCTCGAGCTTTGCTCTTTCGTGGAAAGAGCAATGCAAATGGAGGAGCGACGCGAGTCGCCCAAAGCGCGCCAAACTTTTTATTTTGTTTCACCCGCCTTTGGCTGTGGCGTTGCCCGACGCCTTTGCATTTGTCTCTGCCTTTGGCTTTGCCGTTGCCTTTGCTCTGCTTTTATTTTTATTGCTCTGTGTGCGTTTTGTGCTGTGTTGTGCTGTGTTGTGGGGCTCTGGGGCAGCGCCAGCCAAGCGACTATTTAATTTTCGTTTTGCCGTGGAACCGTTTGGCGGCGGCCCGCAAGCAACGTGCGCGTTCTCAATATTTGGAAATTGTCGAGTAGAAGCGCGTTCGTGATTTCATTTTGATTTATACGTCTTGCTGTGTTACCGTTACGTGTCGCTTGCGTATACACACACTAAGAAGAACGCTGCAGCGCCATCTAGCGTTAGCCAGCCAACCTGTTGCTGTTGTTGTCTCGTAAGTAAAACGTTAAGCCTTGATATAAACAAAACGAAAACGCAGTCGAATCGATAACAACAATAATGAAAGAAAAAAAACAAAAACAAAAAGTAACCGCCATCCTTTGACAGGCGGCGACGACATAAAATGTCAAACTGTCGATCAACATCAAGGCGAAATATTCAAGATGCGTGTCTTAACTGCAAAGAGGGCGCCGACTGCTCTGCCACAGATGTGTGCTAGTGTGTGTGTGTGTGTGTGTGTGTATGCACATATTTGCAGGCAGCCATTTATGTAATGCACACACACACACACACACACATGCAGACAGTTGCTCGCTATCCTCCTCCCTGCTTTCGCTTCTTTTAATCTCTCGCTGTTGATCTCGCTTTCGGATACGCGCTTTGCATGCCTGCTCGTCCCGCTGGAATCGCAGTTGCTCTTCTCTGGAATGCGTTTAATTCGAATTTGAATATTATCGTTTTTCGCTGTTTTTTCTTCTTCTTTATTTGATTCTGTTTTGTTTTGGGGCTACGCTCGCTTGTTTTTACAACGCGAAACACTTGTTATGTATGTATGTATGTATGTATGTATGTGTGTGTGTGTGTCTGTATGTGTGTGCATACTGCCCGAAGGGAAGAAATCAAACTAAGCGCAAATTTTAATTAATATTCCACGCACGCACACATAATCACAATATCTCTTTCCCTCTCTCTCTCTCTCTCGCTCACACACACATGCACGCATTGGAACAATGTTGCTATTGTTGTTCAGTGTGTGCTCGTTATTGTTGTTGTTGTTGTTGTTGTTTCTTGCATGAATTTTTGTTTTGGCTGCTGGCATTTTTGATATCGATTGGATTTTGCGCATGCCCAGCACATTTAACGGCTAACGATCGCGGCACACGCTCCTCGGCCAGGTAAAACTCAGCATTGGAATTCAGCCGATCCAACATTTGTCTATTTATAGAGCTGCATTTGATTGTATATTTTACGACAATGATCTTAGCATATTCACAAATACTAACATAGCGAGACATACATATGAATATGGAACTATACATATTATGACAAACTGTTTGCTATCCTTAAGATCCTCCTGATACGCCTGAGCGTTCTGGACAGGAATCGTCCACGTCTGCGACTTCTGTGCTGCTTCTCAACGACCACTGCCGCAGTGGTCTCAGCCACAGTTAGGGGCTTCGCTAAGCAATCGACACTTCTGGACTGCAGGGCACAGTCTATGCAGCTGGGATCCTGTCGGGCCAGAGCACACGTCTCAGCCCCAACATCCCTCAGCAAGCAATAGAAGATTGCTGCTAACCAGATTAAAGTCTTTGTAAACCTCATTGGGAGACCTCTAGATTGACAACTGCTCGTCGTTGGCCATTACTGAGCTATTTATTGGGCCCTAAAGGGCTGCCAACAATGCGCCTAAGCCAACTTTATTCAGGTGTTTGATAGTTAATTGAGTGCATCATGTGATGTACTATATAATCGGTGATGATGTACTTATTATATTAGAAGTTAAATAAATGCTGACTCAACCCCAATCCTAATCTATAAGATTGAGAGGGCGTCCCTTAGTCTCTACATAGATCTTCTTTAACATTTTTTAGAATTTATTTATTAGAGCATTCACAATGAATTCAATTTAGTTTTAAGCTGTTGAAGTCTTTTTCGAAAGCTTTGAATGAAGTTGGAAATTAAGTTTCGTATTCTGCGGCGTCTCGCTTTCCTGGTTGTTCTTGTTGTTGCAGCAGGTGCACCAGTTGTTGCTTCTGTTGTTGTTGCTGTTGTTGTTCTAATTGTTGTTGTTGTTGTGCATTCTGCATTCGTGGGATTTAGGGTGCAATCGATGCAATTGGGATCCAATGGGGCCACATCACACGTAACGGCTGCCACAAAGGGGGCCACCCAGTAGACAATGCCCGCCAAGAGGATCCAAATTTTGGCACTACTCATTGCGAGGGTTCACACTCAACGACTGACATTAGATAGCCATGAATTTTGGGAACTTTTTCAGCCAAATCAAATGCGACAAAAACTAGACAAAGAAACAGATTTTCATTTTGATAGAGCCAAAGTTTACACAGTTGTTAAGTGAACCAATAGAGCCGAGCACATGTTCTACGATACACTGCAAGAAATTTGGATTAGAGATATAGACTAATATATGTCTAAAGACTAGACCTCTACTTAGAGGCAACAAATGCAACAAGTCGCGAGCTGATGAGACGTTGACACACAAATTGTGGCACTGACAACAATTGGACTAAATTTTAATTGTTGGCCATTTGCATAGACAAAAGTTGTTGTTGCAGTTGTCGTTGCAAGAGCTACAAAATTGAACAAGTTGACGACGATCTCATTGATGTTTTTATGCGCTTGTCAACAATTATTTATGTATGTATTTATGTATGCGCAGGCAAAGATCGGTGGGCGCAACGTCAGAAACGTGCGTGGCTGTCAAAAGGCAACTGTGAGCTACCGTCTGATGGCACCCACATAAAACAAATTTCTGTTTCTGTTTCTGTTTCGGTTTCTGTTTTTGTTTTTGCTGTATTCGCTTTTGGCACACAAACGTGAAATTCGGTCACTCAGAGATTGCGATAAGCGGGAAAAACATGTGAAAGTCATAAGAGTGACACCAAATGCCACTCACACTAAGCAGCGGTAGCCACAGCAGCGACAGCACCAGAATTTTGCAGTGAAATGTAAAGGAAAAACAAGATAATTAGAGTTTAACTGACGGACAGATACCCTGGATTATTTAGAAATAGGCAAACAGCCTAAGGAGACTACCAAAGAGGCAAGGCTTTACTTTTGAATCTGCATTTTTTGAAACCAGATGACTGCTATACCTGAGAAAGCAAATGCTTTTCGTATACCCTACCAAAATCGTACTCCACATACCAATTTGAGTGAAAATAGCATTTATATTTCTCGAGTTATGCCTAGAAAACGACATAGACCTATGCAGCCTGTTAAGCTCGTGTATCGTGTACTTACACATCTGCAGCCCCAAAGACTTGGGTCATAAGTCGGTCTAAAGGCAGCAAGCTGAATGTCATAGCGAAATCCATCAGAATGTGGCAGACAGATGAGAAAATTTCTCACGCAAAGCATGATTAATTGCAATTTAAATGAAATGAAAAAAGAAAAAACAACGCAAGCTGCTGCGAGTGGGCGAAGACAAACAGAAAGTGATCGCCGTACAACATTGCGTATGAGCGTTATTTACTTGGCAGCTGTTCCGAGGCGTCGCAGTCCTGTCTCTCGCTCTGTCTGTCAACAGCTGTTTGCTGTGCTACATTTTGTCAGCTCTCTCTCTCTCTCTCGGTCTGTCTCTTCGTGGCTCTTGCTCTATTTAGACAAATATTCGCATTTCTCACACGAATTCATTTAACAAGTATTTTTTTTATTTATAAATAAATTAGCTACAGCTGCGCGCGCTCTCTTTCTCTTGTAGCACTCTCTTAGCTCTCTCTCTCTCTCTCTCTCTCTTCTCTCTCTCTAAATTATTTTAATTGTTTACATGCGAAGCTTTTGTGTTGGTTGGCTCTTCGCTTTGAGCTTTCGCATTCAGCGATTTTATTATAAATTGTTTTATTGCCAGCGAACGTGGCGCGATTTCAGCTTTTCAATAATATCTTTATTGGCCGTTTGACAAATTCGTAAACTAAGAAGCAAAACACAAAAAAAAAAAACACGCTTCAATTGATTTATTTGATTTTATTAATGCTCGATTGCAAAACATTCTGTGGTGCGCGCGCGCGTGTGGGTAGTGTGGGTAGCCTGCGCGCGTGTGTGTGGCAAACGATCGTGTAAATTGCATTTGAATCGTAAAAGTTTTTTGTGAATCGCTTCGAGTGCATTTTAGGCGCATGTAAGTGCAATGCAAATTCGATTTTTACGTGCTTTATAGCCGATCATGGCCAATATACGATTGATCACACACTCGAATCCATATCATATATAAGCTGAATCGAAAGCAGAGCAGCAAATGGTGTACATAATTGTATATCTTAAGCTTAAGTTCAAGTCTTGAATAGATTTTAGATTAGTCGATTAATATTCTACTCTTCTCTCCAACACCAACAATATTATTCACTCAGTTATTCATAGAACAAATTTCCTCTTAATGCGAATATTCCAAATTCTTTGCAATTTGTTTACAACAAAACGCAATTTATTGGCAACTAAATGCCTTTTCGCCTCCTGCATTAGCCTGCTCTCTAAATAGTGTTTAAAAAACAATAAGCAATATTGTGCCAGACCTCCAACGACTGCACAATACTCGCCCAAAATATAGATCTACAGAGGCTCAGCATCCTAGCATATCAAAATATGAATATATATTTTAATATAATGTGCTATAGATCATACCTTAAGGATCATTTATAAATATTCTATAGAGGAGGATTACAGTAACTCATTTATCTATCAGATTTAGGACAAAGAGTAGTAGAATAAAGAAAATACTATTACTATATAATACTACTATGTATATATACCAACCAATATACTCCTTTCACACCGTGAACGAGCAGAGGAAATGTTGAAAATCAGGTGCTGTGTGTGGACTTGTCTACATTTAAAAGAATTCGCATCGATCAAACGCTCAAGTCGAAAACTGGCAAATTCTGAACTGAAATTTTTGTATCTCGTTTTTTTTTTATTCCATTTTATTTTATTTTATTTTTTTTTTTTTTTTTTGGACAGGCCCCGCATATGTCAATTGTGTGCAGGGCAGGCATGCTCCACTTGATCTTGTCGCTGTCGCCAGGGGTATATACGAACGAGTGTGTATACATATATTAATCCCGGTTCGTGCCGGCGGCTGTTGTTGCAGTCAACGGCGCATTTACCTAAATTGGAATTTCCGGTAAAACGTAATGAAAATCGTAGCAATCAAACCGAAAAAACAGACACACACATACATATACACTGAGCGAAATATATGTATATATATATAAAGAAAACAAAAACATGCAAATAAGTCACAAAAAAGTGCACGACATAAATATATCCGCACCGAATTCAAGAAGTGAAGAAAAGGCCATTGACTCTGATGTATATTTAAGACATTGGATTGGAGGAGTTCTTGAACACAAATCAGAGCAGGGCTCCTTGAGAACTAACGCCTGAAATGGAGCTTTTTATTCAAAATAATAATACAGGGTGTAAGATATAGAAGAGTTGAGGTGCTTGCTTCCCTTATATTCATAAGGAACAAAAAGAAGATGCTTCAATATGAATCTTGAATGTGCTTTGAAAGCTAAAGCTTAAGCATAAAAAAGCTTTTAAAGCTCTTTGGCAGCTATATACACATGGGTAGCATACCAAATCTAATTTAAGCCGAATACTTACAAATATTAATGTGCTTTTTGGAGATTATAATCTGTAAAGCTCTAATGTGCTTTGAAAGCACAATGCTTGTGCTGATGGGCGCATTTTCCTTTGTATTACAGTAGAATATCAATCTCTTCTAGGCCTAAGTTACGTGGTTGCTTTGTATCTCGAAGCTTTAATGAGCTTTCAAAGCCGAATACACTAACTGCAAGGCCAAGCTGGAAGAAGCATTCTCATATGCTTGCCACTGCCCTAACAGCCTCGTATTGATATGCAAATGAATGTCAACAGCTTAAATGAAATAATCGTCTTAAACGAGCGGCCGTCTCGCTAAATCGCTCGACTTAATTGCTTTTCTCAAAGAGACTGAGGCGGAGAGATGGAGAGTGAGAGAGATAGCGAGCGATAGACAGGGTAAAAAACGTTTAAGTGCTTACTTTTTTATGCGCGCCTTTAATGAGTTATTAAGTTAATAATAATTTTTATAGCGTATCCCAAAATGTTTCCCAAATACTTTCGAAGTTATACATTAAGTGTTCAGAGTCGAAATAAAGCAATCCTTAGATGCCACTCTCTCTCTCTCGCTCGCTCTCTAAATTTAGAGAACATAATCTAAACACTGAAATGGAAACAAAGAAAGAATTTTTGTCTGTAATACTATAAACAGTTTTTCGTTTCTCCTTAGAAAAAAAATAATTGGGTTACACTGCTGTAAACAATTGAGCATAAATACACTTAGCGGAATTCTTTTTTGATCAGGTAGAGCTTCGGGAGAAAAAATATAAAAATGGCCTTATATGATATGCCAATAAATCAATCAATGTTGATTTAAGTTTATGAATTCGCAGCATAAGAAAACTTTTATAGCGAAACCAATTCCATCAAGGTTTCGACACAAATTCAGAGATAAATATATATGTATGTACATATATATATCCACAGAGAGAATGAGTGCTGCAGACGTTCTGGCGATCTCTAGAAAATTGATAGGTGTTGATATATGGATGCCAATCGATCGATTGCAAAATCGATCGACTGTGTGCCGCCATATATGTAGGCAACTGAATCTGACCGCGCCACGCATATTAATTGACTTATTAAAGACATCAACGAAATATGCCAATCAAAAAGTATGCGAAGCATTTCTGAGCGCCATAACTGGCCACAGCTATGGACACATACAAGCCCTACTATAAATATATGAAAAAAAAACATATATATATAAAAATTATATTTTTTTACGACTTTGTAGTTATTTATGTTAAGTGCTAATTGCGGTTTGTGGTCGCCGTTTAAAAGTGGAACTGCTCTGCGAGGCAGTCAGCGTCAACGTGCTGTAAAAACTATATGTGCTATGGATGCATATATGTCTAGGTACATATGCATATATATCAACGACATATAAAAAGTCACACAAAGCATATATTTTTGGGACAGTTCAACTCTTTTATTTCCACATTTCCGGCCACAATATCCGTCTTGTTAGCTGAAAACTGAAAACTGTTGGGAAAACTTTTCTCTGCTTCCGCTGATGAAGTTTTCCTATTTAATATGCGGCTAACGGTACGTTAGGCAGGTGCCTGCTTTATACTTTACTTTTAATTTTTCTCTTCCTCTATATTTATATTGTCGCTGTAGTTGCCTTACCATGCGCATATTTAATTAACATTTTGTTTAATAATTGCTATGCTCTTTTCTATTTTCTAGCGTGTGTCCAAAAACTTTGACTGGCCATATCCGCCGGAAGCACCTTAACGGGCTAGAACAAGTGCAAAGCCCCTGAAATCGAATTGAGCCCCAAATGGAGACAGCAGCAGCAGCAGCAGTTACAGCTACAGCTACAGCTACAGCTCCAAACTAAACAAATCAATACATTGACCAAGACTTTCTGTTCAATTATCAATATGTCATTGGGTAAGTGACGAACAATCAATTTTTAATACCCTGTAACCATAAAGTGACAGCAAAAATCCAAACACAAGAGCTATAAAACTTAAACCTATTAAAATTGATCAGGCAATGCTGGGTTTGATATGTTCATCAACTTTATAGAGGTTTATTAACATTGATTTCTATATAAGACTAGCACATGATATATGAGAGAAAGACTTCAGATGGCTTGTGCTATACAGTTTTATTGATCAGAAGATCAGAAGATCTCAAAAAGTTGTTATGCTCAGGCTTAAAGCTATTCTATCGTATTCATGCAGTTCCTGTTAATTAGAATAAGATCTATAGTTTCTTTATATATCTCGGTATCCTATATGCTCTGTTGACTGATTTTAAAAGTGGTAACTGCTATAGAAGCACAGGTGTTTCACTGTCAGTTCTCATTATCAGCATTCATCCAGAAGTGTAAGAGCTTTTCAAGAAAGAGCTGAGATAGCAACACCTGTAATACGTTACACCTAAAACATAGCTGTAAATATGCGCTCTAGGTCGCAGAGCGCATTCCGCTGCATGCCCTATCTGGTGCTTCAGCAGTGCGTGTCCAGTGCATGGCATAAACATGACAACTCGGTTCACGCCTCGACTTGAATTTGACACCAGAGCGCGTCGAGAGGCCTTTCCACATTTCACATTTCACATTGCTGCTAATGAGTGTTTGTTTGGCCCGGGCAGTACAAGACTACTACTGTTAGAGTGCACGACAACTGGGACATGTACATTAGCAATTTCCCAGAACGCCAACGCATTTATCTTGGACACTGCTACCCTTGCGCCTAGCCCAACCCTTAATCGGAGTAGGAGCCGCGCCAGCGATTAGTCCGAGCAAACGTTGTGTTGCAGCCCACTGAAATTTTGATCGAATTGAAAGCAGCAACAAAACAAAACAAAACAAACAATGGGCGTAGCTTAAGCATGCTAAGATTGTGTACTAGGCACGCCCTGGAGTGGAGACGCCAAATGCCACCTAAGGAATGAGAAAGAAGAAAAAACTGCAAAGTGATGCATTTTCCCAGCTCAACTCGACTGAGACGAGACGCCAGTTGTTTGGGCCCTTGCCTGGGAAAAGAACGCATAAAACTGCTCGATCTTTAAGTATCTGGGCGCTGTGGCACTTATCCAATAGATATGCCTCAGAGTGCAGACGCCGTGGCGGGGTCATTCATCAATTTGTGAACAACTGGCACCGCGATCAACAATGCTGTAATAAGCAATAATAACAATAATAATCATAATAATAATAATAATAATAATAATAATAATAATAAATAACAAATCAAATGTCGAGCGGGCATCTAATTAGGCTGTGGCATGTTCAAGCGATTGTTATCGCATGGCCTGAACTGTGCGCCATCTCCCCCCGCCCCAGTACCTAGGCTCAGCTTCCATGTCCAGCAGCAGCAGCAGCAAACTGCAGCAGTTGCCACAGTTTTCTTTTATTCATATGCTGACTAAAATAAATAATCACAGCGCTGATATGGGAAATGGCGCAATTAAAACTCAAAACTCGCGCGTCGCACGCAGTCAGCCAGACACACACACACACACATAGATAGAGATATAGAGATATAGCTATAGCTATAGCAGCGCAGCATGAAGCTTCGCTCGACCAACCCTCGTCCATTCCGTTGTCCGTCTGTCAATCTCTCTCGCGCTCTCTCTCTCTCTTTCTCTTGGTTTATTTCTATAAATAGTTTGTTATTATTGTCGTTGATGCTATATAAAATCATTCATTAAATCCGCATTGACTTTCATTCATTCGCGCTTTTTAATTGCACTCATTGCACTGCGACGCGATGCTCCAGTATTCTTAAACAGATATATACATATATTTAGCATTAGCCATTCACAGTTGCGTCCTATTAATTCATTCACAATAGTAGCAGTGATGCTATATCTTTTGTTGAACTTACTTTGTATTTGATATGATATAAGTTAACCAAACAGACTCAATTAGGTTTGACTTTTTGATTCGAATTTGAAGGTAGACTTCAGTATATAAATTTTATGTTTAAGCTAGAAAACATTCTTTATTGTTATCCATAATTTAATTATTACTATTATTATTATTGTTATTATTGTAAGTAGATGAACTTTTCAATTGTTGGCATATTTCTGCCTTAAGATGCTATGTGCTTTTGCATTTGTTATACCCTTGAACCGATTGGAAATGGGAAATCAGGGTATAATGGTTTTGTTGAAATGTATGTAACAGGCAGAAGGAGGTGTGGCAGACCCCATAAAGTATTTATATTCTTGATCAGGGAGACAAGCCGAGTTGATTTTTATCTAGGTTCTTAACTTTAATGTTATCAATTAAAAACGAAATCGATATTCAGCTATATGGCTCTATATAATTCATCTTTACAGCTAGAGTCATAAAATTTTGCTTTTAGTGTTATGTGAGCCTTATACAATTTCGGTTTTTGGTAAATTTTGGATGGCACGCCCCCTTCTCCTCAAATTTGCAAAACACGTATTCCAAGTACTAGAGACATGTGCTTTGGCACATACATACGTATGAATGACATGATCACGCCCAACAAGTTTGATCAAAATCGTTATTAAACATTTAATTTCCGATAACATTGACATACAAATAGCAGCCAAAGCACAGCTGACGCAGAGACTGCTATGTATGCGTCCGCCTGTGTGTGTGTGTGTGTGTGTGTGTGTGTGTGTGTGTTGCTTGTAACGGAGAATGCATGGAATAGCGGCTCTTTGCAGGGTTCAGGGTATCCCCTAGTCGAGCGGTCTCGACTAGAGTTTTCTTACTTGTTGACTTTAGCAATGTTTTGAAAAATCTCCAAAAACTCTTGATCTAGGTACAGGTTTGAAGCATGCATAATAAATAACATAATAGAGCTTTTAATATAATAATAATAATAATAATAATAATAATAATAATAATAATAATAATAATAATAGAAATAATAAGAGTAATAATAATGAAAATATTTTAAATCCTAAATATGATTTTCAGAACTTATCATAGCCTGAAGATGCCAATATCAATTAGTGAGAATATTAAATAGATTAAGATAAACAAATATACTCATACTTTTAATTAATATAGATCAGCTTTATATATAGTACATTTGCACAGACAGACTATTTTTATACTTTAATCAATGCTCGTTGCCGAGAAAGCTGCTCATTAAATAAATAATTTATAGAGAATCAGTGACGTAAATAATTAGCAATCCACACACACAGACGTAAAAGTTTCTCCCACCATTATTTTTGAGAATCTGAGATTATGGATATATGGATATATATGAGTCGAGTGATTCAGCGATCGGTGCTTGGTTCTGCGTAATATGCTCATTACACACCTAAAATATTAATTCAATGTTTTGTAAATATTTGCGCAAATTAATTGTTGCACGCACTTGGCGAGGCCTTCGTTTTGAGTGAGCAAGAGAGGACTAAAGAGAGAGAGAGAGAGAGAGAGAATCGTAAACAAGACAATCAACAATTGGCAGCGAGCGATAAAGAAATCTATCAGCGAAAAATGGATTCGTGGCCCCAATTGGATACGAGAACTCATCTGTCTCATTGCCAATGATGACGTCACGACGACCATTTCACTATATATACATATATGTATATACTTAATTGTTGAGAGTGGCATATAGAACGGGCTCTTTAAGTGCATACAATGTGAGCGTGTGTGTGTGTGGCATAAAAGTCGTTAAATGCAATTATCTGCTGCTGCTGATGTCTCAATTTCTGGTCTTCTCCGAAAAATTGGCAAATACTCAGCCTGGCACTTAGTCGAAATAATATATGACCTGGCATAAATCAAGGCAAATCCCCTGGCCAGACAGACATAACTCTAAAAATACACCGCAGACATTAGAGACTCGCCTCATCAGCTTGCGCTGCAAATGAGTCTTCATAATTGAATTACACGGCCAGGGACAAGCGCGTTAACATTTTAATTATACACCTCATAATCATTTGCTAGAGTGGGCGTGGAATGTGCCTGCTGGAGCAGCAGCAGCACCGCCAGACCTGACAGATCCTGGCTGACTGAGAACTTGATCAAGTTTCTAAACTAAAATATGAAAACCAAGCGATGCGCGTCTCGCATCATCTTCTGGTCTGCTGTGTGGGCAGGCAACAGATCAACGACTCCTGCACGAGGCAACAGCCAGCAGCCAACAGGCAGCAGATCCACTAAATATTTGTTTTGACAGCCAAGTGGAAATGTCGCATACTGTGTCTAGCTGCAAATATATTTTTGCTAAAGTTCCTGAAGGGAGATCTAGATATGCACATGACTAAGTAAATTTAGAATATACTTTGTTATCCTGTGTTATCTATAATGTCTGATATTATTATTTCTTAGAATATCTCATATATTTGTTTAAAGAATATCATAAATTTTTAAATATATGCCTCTCGAATCTATATATAAGATCCCATGGCAGTCTCTGAAAAGCCCCTGATTGTCTTTACCTATAGACAAGTGTGCGTGATAGCCAGCCTCCTGCTCTTGCCCCGGCTCATGTTACAAGTGCAGTCAAAGCTAAATAAATCAAATTTTGAAGTGTGATCTTGCTGGAAGGAGCGAAATGAGAAAAAATGGAGAAAAAACTAGAATGCGACGCTAAGTGCAAAGCGTAACAAGATCAACAACATCATTAGAACCATCAACAGGGCACTGAGGGACTGTGGAACTGTGGGACTGGCTCGCGATTGGGGAGTTCGTGTAATTAATGCGCCACTGATCCTCAGGGGTATGCCAATTGACATTTAACATCAACCTGTGGTTGCCCACAGCCCTGGCCGAGGCGGGGAAGATGGAGATTTCAGATTTCACATTTCACTTATGCACGTTTATAAAATTTATCTGGAAACATTGTAGGCAACTGCGCAGAAAGTAATGTCTGCCCCAGCCCAGCCCAGCCCCTCGAAATAGGCCCGAAAAAAAGGCGAAGACACGCGCTCCACAGGGGACGCCGGCTGGGATTGGGGGCTCCTTCTCCGTGTCGGGGATTTTCAACCTTCTCGCTTGCTGCCTCTCCGTGTAGGTAGGTTTACACGGAAGACAGCGCGGCCGTTGTCTATTTTTTGTTGTTTTTGGTTCATTTTTTCGTGTCATGTGCGCAGTTCCATTAAGAAAATAATTAACATTTGTTTGTGGCCCGACGCGAGGCCCCAGATGCAGCGGAGCGCAAAGAGCGACTGGCGCAGCAATGAAATCTGTTGAGCAGATGTCTGGCGGCTGCTGCTGCTCGTCCAGCGGCTGTGTGGCTAGCGCTCGAGTCCTGTTTGCATTGCATCGGAATGCGTTTACGAATGCATTTTATGCATTTTCGAAACACCTATCGAACTACATCAATGGATTTTAGAGTTGGGCAGATCTCTAATGGAATGTGTTAAATATCTGAGATGTACCGATCTCAGAGATGCAGATGTTGGGCAGAGAGTTGCTGCTAATAAAGTAAATGCCTTTCGAATCAATCAGAAACTAAGTCTATCAGTCAATCATGGTCAGTTATACTGTCAATTAGTCAGTCAGTCAATCACTGACTCAGTGTGTTAGTTCAACAATCAATCAATCAATCGTTGTTATTGACTGTCAGTTAACCTATCAATCAGTCTGACATGAAGTAAGTCAGTCTGTCAATCAGTCAGTCTGGGTATTTATAAGTTAGGCTACTGATCACTCAGTCTGATATTAATATATCAATCGATCAGTTAGTCAGTTTGATCAATTGGTCAACTCTTTCAGTCAGTCAGTCTGCCAATCATGCTGTCAATCTCTCTGGCTGTCTCTTAGGCTGACAATCAGTTAACCAGTTAATCAGTTAGTCAATCACTCGCTCAGTCTGTTAGTATATCTTTCTGGCTATCTGCCATCCTCCTAGTCAATCAATCAGTTAAACAGCCAATCAGTTAGTCAATCACGCGCTCAGTCTGTTAGTTAGTATATATCTGTCTGTCATTCATTCTGTCAGTCAGTCTGCGAAATACCATATCGGCCAGAGATCAAGTTCCACTGTCTGCTTCGACAGGCCCGTTGTTATTTATAGGTCATCGGCTAGTCGCGCTTACCCCGCTCAGCTGATTTGGCATCGCGTCAACCGCAACACTGATCATAAATGTGTTTATTTGATTGCCATTCAGATGGCACTCAGTGACATCTAACAAGGCGTCACGCGCCCAGCGACCGCCTACGCCTCAGATCAGGTAGTAAAAATCACTTTCACACTTTAGTTATTGAGAGAGAATCGCCCCTACTTACCTTTCTCCCGCACGCATCTCTCTCTCTCTCTCTCTCTTGGTTTATTACGATTTCCTCATCACATTCCCCTGGCTAATGTTTCGGCTTATGTGTTTTGGGCATTTCCGCTGCAGAGTTTTCTTGAGTGGCCTTTGGAGAGTTACTTGGCATGGCTCACACGTGCTTAGAGCTGCGAGGAATTATTATTTTTTTTATTGGTTTTATCCTTGGCCACATCCTGGCCGGCCTGCCGCCTTTGGCATCTTGTTTTCATTGCCAGCGATCCCTGAAGTGTTTCAGTTTGGGCTTTGTCTCGCTTCTGGGCCCTCCACTTTCGTAGCGCCTGGTTAGACCCGAAATTTTTGAGCTATTTGCCTTTTGCTCTTGACGTTGTTGTTTTTATGGCAATTGTTGCTGGCAGCATCCGCTTGGGCTGCTGCTGCCGCTGCTGCTGCTCTGAAGTTCTTGCCGCGTGGGCGGAACTCGAGATGTATTTTAATGGCCTTCTCTGTTTGCGTACGGCCAACTAAAATAACACTTTCGAATGCACACTTTAATGATTTTTAAAGCATTCGACTTACGTTCTGTCCGTTTTATGAGGCTCCGTAAAAATAACTCAAAATTAATACCAGAAAAATATACCAAACAATGCTCCATCATAAAACTGTGTGGAAATGCATTTTCTCCATTCCATTTTCATTTCCAGGGAACAACAACTGCCCCAGCCAGGCTTCAGCTTCGATTTTCTCTAACTTTTGTTTTGGGTAATTCGAAAAATATAATCAAATAATAATCATAATGCTGCGCCCCCGCACTCCCTATTGTGGCCGTCGCCAAACTTCCGGGTCGGGTTCGGTTCGGTTCAGTTCGTTTCGTTTAGGTTTCTCCTTTTGCCTTTGGGGTTAAATCATAAAAAGACGAAAATAATAAACAAAAACTTTCAATTGAACGTGAAGGAAAACTCGTAATGCGCATAAAATGATTCACAATACAAATACAAAGGGGCCTACACGAGTGTGCGCGTGTGCGTGTTGGGGAGGGTGCACTGTACAGTGTACACCCAGCTGGCCAGCTACGCGGAATTCTAATGAAATTAGCTGTGTAAATACGAGTGCTGAACCTGGCCAAACCTGCGCCTGCAGCAGAAATAATTCACTAAGAATAATAAATAATACTTTGCGGGCAATTGCTCATATCGACTGAGTTCCTGAGGAAATGCTGCCACAGCTACAACAATAGGCATTGGACAGTTGTTTTCCCCCGCTCTTTCCCATATGGAATTACATATTCCCCGCCTACGCGCATTTTGCAAGCCATATAAGTAAATCATTAGCGCGTTTACTGCGCTATAATAGCTCGTTGCAAGTGCTTTAGTATCTACTCGGATGTGCCATAACTGTTTTATGATTGCAGTCTATAGAAATAATGGACTTTATGCAGCTCTTCATCTATGTATGAGTTGTCTAAGTGACCCAGTGAGAAACTGAGATTGAGGTAGACCTATGATATGCAGAGTTTAAGATAGATTTCTGCAAATCTATTTATCAGTCAACCAACCAGACTATGAACTCTTGAGATTGCACATGTAAAGAGAAGTTTTGCTCAGCTTTCAGAGTTCAGCAAATTCGCACGAAATCATATCATATGAACATCAATAGTCTTTGGGCCACATGTCATGATTTTAAATAGAAAAGTCCTAGTTCTTAGTCTAAACTCTTAATCTATTGTAAGATACCATTCACACAAGAACATTAATTATAACAAAGAGTGATATAAATTGAATTGAATATGAATAATCAACATCAGTCAATAAATATCTGCTGCCTGAACTCTTCTCATATATGGCCTACCTTCAACTTTGAATCATAATTACAATCAAAGTTTATTTGATTTTACTGTAAGATCTTAATATCCTACTCCCTCTGGCTCGCAAGACTTCTATTTCAATGTCTTTTGCTGCTGTCGTAAAACAAAGGTGAATCACTTCATAATATCAAGCCAAAACTGACCCAAGAGAACGGTAACAACCTCGCTCACTGAGAGAGCGGCACTAAGGAAAGTGATTAACCTGTCAACGCCATAGAACAATCAGCGAGTGCTTCCAAATGTTGCCCCAAGGAGGAGTTGCCCATGCGGAAGGGTTGCTCTCGCTGCTCCAGTTTAGGTAGCCGTTGAGCGTCTACAGATTTACGACTAGAAACGATGCCTATAGGAATCGAATCGAACCGAACCGCGCCGAGTCAAAGTGCGAGCAGGCGAAGACAACAGCTTGACATTTATGTGCAGGCGAATGCAATTGTGTGAGTGCAGGCACTCGATGCCCATTTCAAGATCATTTGCATCCACATGCCATGCGAGCAGCCGGCACACGTTTGCCACGCCAACACACAGAGACAGAGAGAGAGAGAGAGAGAGAGGCACATTTGCCCCCGGAGAGGCATTGCAACAATTTCAACTGAGTGCGCACTCAAGCCTCTTCGTCCGGGCCTCTGCTTCCACATTTTATGAACTACGAAATGTGCAATTTCTGCGCTGCCGACCGACTTTTTACGAGTTTTCCAGCGGTCCCAATGTGCGCTGCATCTGCCGCAGTCGCTGGCCCAGTCCCAGTCCCAGTCCACTTCAGAAATTCCGCCGTCCGCCACATGGAGTCGCTCTGGAGTCGTGTCTTTCAATCGCCTATGCGGCAGTATGTTTCCTATTCCCTGTCCCATGGACACTTTCAATGCGCCCGTCTAACACATTTTTAATGTGCATACCTCCGCTGCCGGCCTTTGATGATCGTTCGGCTCCTATTGCTATTCCTATTCCTGTTCCATCTCCCCCTCTAGCTGCATCTATTGCTGCTCTTTTGTTGTCTTCTTTTCGCTTGTCTATTTTGGCCGAAAACATTTTATTGATTACCATTTGCCATGCGGGTCGGGCTAATAGCCCCACGGACAAACATTGGCACAACTATGAAGGAACTTTACAGAGAACTGAGAATTAGTTATAGCTGAGCATCATATGAAATATGATAAAGACTGAGCAAATCTATCTTTATCTATAGATCCTCTGATATCGAGGATAACTCTCAGCTCAGCTTAGTTTATCTTTGGAAAGGGCAGACGACATATATGTATTTTAAGGACAAACATCAGGTATATAACCCAAGTAGCCCTCCTCTGTGAGCAGAGACGAATCTAAACTTTGACACTGATAAGGCACGACTACCGAGAGGTACTTATGTATGTATATAGCATTAGTTGATATTGTCGTTATTGTTGTTTCGTTTGCTTACCTCTTGCCTATCGGAACTCATCAAATATGCGCGACGAGCCCAAGACGAAACGTTCCTTGCATTTATGGGATGAGAGTGGCTTGTGGACGGCAGAGAATATGTTATAGCAGGGATAGCTGGGAATCGAAATCATGCACAAGAGACGACAGTATTTTGATCATGCGAAAAACGCACGCAAAAGAAAAACATGCGCAGGTACAACAACAATAATGTAGCTGGAAAAGTGAGCGCTCGTCTCATGTTGATTTTTTCCTTACGCACTCGAGTGGCCAAGCAGAGGGCAGAGGCAGAGGCAGCGACAGAGACAGAGGCAGAGCTGTGTGTGGGTGCAATATGTTAAACATATTTAAACACTGATCCCGCATGCGTATGTGCGTGTGTGTGCGTGTGTCTGCATGCGTGTGCTATTGTGCGTGCGAGGGAGAGAGAATGCTTCAATGCTGCACAGCCCAAAAGAAGCGCAAGGCACACACACACACACTTACACAAAATAACCATAGCGAGGGATTCTCTATGGCAGCGGCTGCAGCAGCGACGCTGACGCCGACGCCGGCGTTGACGGCGACGCTGAAGTCGACTCAAGTGTTTTGTTCTCGTTGGAGTTTTAGAATTTATTCCGTTTCGGGAATTCAATGCAGACGCACACGCAGCGCGTTGAGTAAATCACAGAGACAACAACAACAACAGCAACAGCAACTTTCTGTCCGTTACAATTTGAATGTGTTTGGCGCGCTTTCGCAGTTAAATCAATCAAACTGACATTTGCACACAATTTACATAGTGAAACCAAAAGGGCTTTGTTTTTATTATCTTATAATTTATCGTTGGCCATTTTTGGCATCGAACCGAACACTTTGCCTGTGCGTGTGAGTGACTGTGACTGTGTGTGTGTGTGTGTGCGCTTTAAATCTTTTGGCGCGTGCGCATGCGCAGCCAGTGAAAGTGCTGCAAGCGAACTCTCTCGTCTTTGACAAACCGTTAAAATGCATCATAAATTGCATTTGTGAATTAGACAGCGAAATAATCGTGCTCAGATTGTTGAAGTTATCGAACGAACTGGAAGCGACGCGGCTTGATACGATCTCAAGATGTTTCTAACTATGGATAATGCAAATGCATTCTTCTCAGGTAAACCTATGAAATGAGTGCAGAGAGTAGATGAATAGATGGAAATATAGATAAATACAGTCATGTATCGATATATTGATAGATAGATAGTTCTGATCAATGGGTAAAGATAAGATAGATATACATCTGATTTGATATGGGCATACAACTAATCGAAAGATTTGTATTTATAGATAGATAGTATAGAAAGACTAGTATTTTGATAACAATATATACTATTAGATGAATGGATATCAAGAAAGATAGATAGATAGATAGATAGATAGATAGATAGATAGATAGATAGATAGATAGATAGATAGATAGATAGATAGATAGATAGAGAGATAGATAGATAGAAAGATATATATATAGATAGCTAGATAGATAGATAGAGAGATAGGTAGATAGATAGATAGATAGATAGATAGATAGATAGATAGATAGATAGATAGATAGATAGATAGATAGATAGATAGATAGATAGATAGATAGATAGATAGATAGATAGATAGAAAGAAAAATAGGAAAGTAGATAACAAGATAGATAGCTACATATATACTCGACTAAATATCTATATATCTAAGCATTGAATGAATAAACTAAATGTTATTAACTATAGTACTATAACTATAACTACCTATAGTAATATATACTATATAGTATATAGTATATAGTATAATAAGGAAATTATACATATATAAATCACAGGCACAAAGATATATAGCTATGTCGAAAAAACTAATTTTTATAATTTCTCTTATCATAGTTTTTTTACTTAAGTTCATTATATAAATAAGAAAAATATTTAAATCATTTTGTATTCTTAATTCTTAATTCATTTTTAATTTTCATAAATTATGTTTCATAAATAAAAATAATTTAATAACAAAAAATAATTACTTTTTAAGTACTTTCCTCAGATTTCCCTTTGTTAAATTAACTATTTATTTGTATATTTAAGAAATATTTATTAATAAATCATATGATCAATAAATATCATGCATAAATGTTCAATTTCTAGTCTTTCTTATAAATGCATTCGCATCGACTTCAACTTGCGCTTTCTCTCTGCTCTTTCAGACAATCCGTGCTATTTCAATGACGCCAAATCGCCTCGCACGCCGGACTCGCAGTCTTCCGGCAGGGGCTTTTCGATATTTAAGCGCCGCAACTCGAAGGGCAGCAGTCCGCGGCCCGCACTGGTCGTCAATCCGGAACAGATGCGTCTCATCACATCGGCCAATCTGGATACGACGGCAACGATGGCCTTTGGCAGCCCGCGCGGCAGCTTCAACTCGCTGGGCGGTTTCTCACAAGTAAGTTTTTTTTCTCTCGCCGCCCATAAAATTCCAATTTATCATGTCCGATCTGCACAACTTCCTGTTTGCTATTTGCCATGAACATAACAACCATTTGCCATTTACCATTTACCACTTACCATTTGCCATTGCCATTTACCATTTGCCACTCTCCGCAGCAATCGTTTGAAATGCAGCCGCTGATGTATTGCCAGCGCTCGGCCGAATCATTTCGCGAACGGCTCGGCTCCTGCAATGAGACGCACAGCTCCCAATGCCCCGGAGGCGGTGCCGAGCATGACGAGGTCTTTAACGCAAGGTGAGTTCTCGCTGTGTTGACAGGATGCAGCTGTTGACAGTTTGCCAAGCAGTTCAAGCCAGCCCCCGCCCGCTCCCATTGCCCATTGCCCCGCCCCCAGCCACTCATTAGCATTGACTGTGCTAATCGCGCGCACTGCGCTCCGCTTTCATCTGCCCTCATCCACAGCAAGTCCCAGCGGCATCACACGCTACCCAGCGGCGGCGCACGTCGTCACTCCTTCGGCAACTGGGCCCAGCAGCAGCAGCAGCAGCAGCACCAGCAGCAGCGACAATTCAACACATCCGGATCCACGTGCACATCGCCATCGATTGGAGCCAGCTCCCCGGATGAGGTGCCCAGCATGCTGGCACCGCGGCCCCCACTGCTATCGCCAAACAAATTTCGCGGCCCCTCCTATCGCAGAAGAGGTGAGTGAACCAAATGTTTACTATATGAAATGAGTCTCTCTCTATATATATATTCACACCTGGCTAAGTTCATGAATTGTGGAGGTGACACAAGATTTTGCAAGTCAGAGAAGGTGCATATCTTCAATTTGGTTTCATATTTGGATTTGTCGAGGTATTAGTTTCTATGCCTAAAGCAGCTTCCAAACTGAGCCAAGATTTTGCAAGTCAGAGAAGGTGCATATCTTCAATTTGGTTTCATATTTGGATTTGTCGAGGTATTACTTTCTATGCCTAAGGCAGTTTCCAAACTGAGCCAAAGTTAAACTCTAGCTTGATTTTATAGTTTATATTCCACTCCAACCGTAAGCCAAGATCTCTGTGAATCCCCTAATCTTCTGTTTCTCTACTCTCCCATAGGATTTGATTATATTTCCATTATATATGGCTTCCAGACTTTAATCTCTGTCATCTCTAAGCACTTGAGATATCAAATGCAAGTCCATAAATTCCGTTAGCTGTGTGACAGTAGATGTTGTGACTGCTGCTGGCGCATGCCGAGAGAGTCAAGTGCAGTGCATTATAACTACATATATTTAAATGAAAAACAGATTCCATTTGCTGGCCTCGTTTAGCGTTCGCATTTTTGCACTTTGGCGGCTGTCAGCTTGACGGGTGCCGATCCCGAGAAACGCGCTCTGGCTCTCGGCGCATCACGTTTGCATATTAAGCGTAGTTCCCCAACTGCTCACCTACGCCGCCTGCTGCTGTTTGCATTTGCCAGGCGCCACGGGTCTGTGGTCTCTGCCACTTTAACAACATTTAAATGTTTGCGCAAGTGATAATTGTTGCTGCCAGTGGACATTGTCGCCAGAGTGTCGCCAGAGTTGGGCTTTGTTTTCAGCCGTAATGAGCTGGGCACCATCTCAGCTGACGCTAGCTTCTGGCCCGGCCCGGCCCGGCCCGGCCCAGCCTGGCACTGGCACTGGCTTGACATTGACAGTTGCTGTCGTCTCACTGTGATGAATGCCACCGAAATGGGGAGCTGCATGCCTGATTGCCCCCTATTCAGAGCCACAGCCAGAATTTCCGATGACTCTGCGCAGCGACAGTCATAACTCGATGGTTTATGAAATGCTCAGGACAACTTATTTATAGCCCGCCAGCCATATGCAACTTCAACAGGGATTGGCTAGAGCCACTCGAAGGAATCCGAACAGATTATCAGCTCTGCATTTGGGCCACTCTTCAGGGCACTTGACTCAAATGCCGTCAAGTGTTCCAGTCACATGCATAGTTCGCTTTAGGCATTCGATGTCATTCGTGGAGGCTAACTGCAAATTGGTTCTGACAGGCCCCACGCATAGGGAAATTATGGCTGGCTGACCATTTGCGTCGTGGCTGGACAATTGCAATTCCTATGCCACTTTGTCGCAATGAGCGCGGCACGGCAATTGACACACTTTTTTCCCCATTTTGTTTTGTTGTTTAACACCTAAATTTATGGCGAAAATAGAAAAACAACAGCAAACAATTTCCCCGCTGGGCTGTGCCATATTCAGGCAGTTCAAATACTAAAACGAGTTCATAATTTCTTTCAAATTGTGCAGCTAACAAATAGCAATATGCAAATTAGATAAACACTGGCCATGTGTGCTTCCGGCAAAGTGCGGCTGCAGTTGCAGTTTCGGTGTTTGGTCGGAATATGTTGACGATGTGCAACATGGCGGATGCGCAACCTGCACGAAAAAGGCAAAAGGCAAATGGCAAGAGGCAAGAGGCAAACAACAACAGTGGGTGTGGCAGCAGCCATGACAAGCAGAAGCATAAATTGAAAATGTGCACAGGGAGCCGCAGGGAGTTGGCCAACAGGAACTTTGCATAATTGTCAGCCAGCCGCATGGCCATTGACTGTTTGGCCAACTGGCTGGCTGTTGTTCAAACGTGTTAATGGCACGGAAGCGTGAACTCCCCACATGCACTCAATACAAACAGTCAACTGTTTTGCATACGGCGCGTGCCAAGCAAACATTTTGCCAAATTTGGCCAGCAGAAGCAATGCTGCATACAAACCGAAGCACATCAAAGCCCAGCCAGCGTAAACAGACTGCCAGCAGGCAATGTGCCTCGAGTCGCTTTAATCACTGCACTGCGCAGCAGGTGATTCGGGGTCAGACGTCAGAAAATGGCTATTGCAATGCGTTTGCACTTGTTTATGATTGAGTGGCGCAAATGGCCTGCTGCAGTCAGTTCTCGGAACATCTGCTCATCCGATTACGCAGACGGAGAGGGCCACAAAGACGAGCCGCGAGTTCAATACTCTGGCCAGAGGTCTGTCCGCCTCGCCCTCCCTGTGCACTGCGCATAACAAAGCAGAGGCGCATGTCCTATGGAAAGCGTGTTTGCTGAAACTGAATTTCCTTGACCATGAGCGCATGCCATATCCAGCCGCAGACCCAAAAGGCAGCCAACACCTGTTGCATTCATAAATATTGTTATACCAAAGCCATTCCGAATCTCAGCATATTCAATTTACATAATTTTCGGGTCTGTGCGGAGCTCTGTCGAGGATAACATAACGAGCGTGCTTGCAGTTTGCTCACGTCCCAAACTGAAGTTTCCTTTGTGTTTCTTCATTTTTATTCGTTAGTTCTTCTTCTTCTACTGTCTCTCTTTGCCTGACTATTTTTAAATGTTTTCTCACATGTGTGTTGATGGCGAACAGGCGCACAGTGGCGCAAGTCTTTGGGCTTATGTGAAAATATCAAATGAAACGGAAGGAAACTTCTGTGGGGAAAATGTGAGAGAAATGTTTCTACTGTGGAGATCATTAGAATTTGATATGCTGCACAGGTTTATATATATATGTAGATATATGTCTTTCTCTTTTCTCACTCTATCTTTCTTTCTCTCATAATTTCTCTCCTACAGATATTCCTCTTTATCAACTTAACTATTTGAGCACTGATAGCTGATCTCTCAATCTATATAAGTCTGTCTCTCTCTCTCTCTCTCTCTCTTTCTTTCCCCTAATTTGTCTCATGCTTTCTCTCTTTCTTTAACATCTCTTGAAAGTCTCATAGTTTGTATCTTCTTTATAGTTATCAAATATCGTACAGCTCTCCCACTCTATCGTTCTATCTCTATCTCTATCGCTCTCAGTCTTTAAGTCTCTGTTTCCCTCCCCATCTCTTTCATTGTTTCACTCTTTCTCTTTCTAACTCTGTCTCTCTTTTTGTCACTCACTCTCCCTATTCTTTGCTGCCTTTAGCTCTCTGTCTCTCTCTCTCTCTCTTTTTCTCTCTCTGTCTCCCTTTCAATATCGATCTTGCTTTCTCAATTAGTCTTTCTCTATCTTTATCTATTCAAAATCTCATTGCTAATATCGCTATTTATGTATATGATAAGCTAACATATATCGCACTGTACCTGCCAATCTTTCTCTCTCTCTCTCTCTCTCTCTCTCTTACATACTTCTATGCTACCTTATTATAGTTATTACCAAGAACTTTTCTTATAGTTCCCTTGAAGCATTATATAGTACTTGACACCAATTTGTATGCTGAGAAATATATTTATCTAAATATATACATATAGCATTATATATATATGATATATTCCTTGGCACATTTAAAATTATTATATGCATAGCGACTGCCTGCTGCCTGCTGCCCTTGTCTGCAGTTTCTGTCACTGCCATTTCAATCAAAATTTATATGCAAACACATACATGTATATAATTATATATATTTATTATATCTGATTGCGCTACTGTCTCCAGTCCGTTTGTTACTTTTGGCGATTCCTAACTGTTCTCGCTTGACGCATTTGGCTAGAGAATAACGCGAAATAAAAACAAAAACAAACAAAAAACAGAAACAGAAACAATAATCAAAATAAAGGAATAGCCAAGAAAACAATCAAAGTGGCTCGGAGGCCCACTTAAAATGCCATAATTCCGTTTATAGCCTGCTTCGCAACTGGGATGCCAGCTCGCGGGCTTCCACTTAAAATGGACACTGTGTAAATTAAGCGTCACAGACACGTCCAACAACAACAGCTTTGACTTTTATTATTTTATAATCTATCAAGAGAGAGAGAGAGAGACTTTGAGATACACTCTCTCTCTCTCGACTCTCTTTCGACTACTACTTCGATTGCTCATTATTATTCTTGGCATTCAAATCGCTTTGAGCTGAGCTTGGCCGACAGCTTTAGGTAGCTCCCGTCCGCCAGTTGAAGTTGAAGGACTGTCGCAACTTGACGTTCCGCATGCGCATTCGAGCTGAACTCGCGACAGAGCCACAAGTGCGTGAGTGTGTATGTGTGAGTGTGTCTGTGCGATGCACCTTTTGAAGTGCTTCTAGCTACCACAGCCACAGTATAGCAATCGATATAGTTCACTCTACGAAAATGCTGCTCAAAATTGAAGATATCGAAATGGAGACCTTCTGCTGCGGTGAGTACTTGTCCCTAGAGTGAGCTGGACCCCACGTAGAGTCAATTAAGAGTAAAAGCAAAACACTTGGCATAATCGTGAAGTGCACTCGAGTATCTAGAAAATCAATTCGAAATGAAAGCACGTTTTACACACAGAGAAATCAAAGCAAGAGCCGTCGAAAGGGTTCGCTTGCTTGCGACTGCAAAGGGTATTTAATTTATTCCCTCTTCCCTTGTTATATTTTACACTAGAGTTTGATTTGTAATTAAAGGATTTCAATTTCCGTTCCGCTCAATTGACAGCCAAAGCATGCATTCAATTTCCGTGTACGTGTGTGAGACTCCAAAAAGTAGCTTGAATTTGTTTGTAATCCTGCAAAGCACGTGTGTGTATCTGACAGATGCTTCAAAATATGATGGGGAGCCGCCACTCGAAAATAGAGCACAGATTGAATTTCCGCTGAAGCTGGGCCATTTAAATCGTCTAGACTAGGTTTTTGTTTTTTAATTAATAACAAAAGTAGGAAAAAAAACGGCAGATGAAAACAAAGAGGGGTCGCAGCCAGAGCCAGACATTCGAACCGGGGGCATCCTTCGCCAGCAGCCAGCAGCCATAGGGGAGCCCTTGGCTGCAGCTCAGCTGCTACCCCAAACCAGATGTGCAATCGTTCTAGGCCGCAGCGCGTGCTCTTCGGCTAGGCTTCAAAATTTTCATATGTATATTGTTATTTCTTTTTTGTTTTCCACTGCTTTTTGTTGTTGTTATTTTTGTGACGGCCGCGTGCCGACGTCAAAGCGAAATAGATGTATAAAAATAGCAAAACGGCAGGCAGCAATTATAATTGAAAGGGCTGTGCGTGATGGAAATGCTGAGGAGTAATGCAAGCAGCGAGAGAGACCCCCCTCTCTCTCTCTCTCTCTCTGTGTCAATAGAAGGGGCGCAGGCGCAACGTCTGGTGGCTGGCAAATGTGGCAGGTGCCGCTTAATGCAGCACAAGATGCATATGAGCATAAACATGAACAACAAACAGCGAGTGTGCGCGCATACATATTTACATTTACATACATATGTATGTGTATGCATATGTGTATAAGCAACTGCAACAATAACAGAACGTAACGTACAATTTGCAGCTGCAGCGACGCTGGCAGCGACGCACGCACCGGAAACCGCTCATAGAAGACAGCAGCAGCAGCGAAAGCATAATTGACACTGCATATGTGTGTGTGACACTCTGTGTGTGTGTGTTCCGTAGGCAAAAAGCACTAAAAAATATTCTAATACTAAATAATTACTCTTGCAGTACAACTTTGTGTTATCGGTCTATCGATAGATCAGTCAATTGCCTTCTAAATGAGGCTTGATTACTTTTTGTCTCGCTTGCTCATCTCTGGCGTGCAGCATAAATTGCAAGCAGGAAATGCTGCCTCACACACACACGCACATAATTTGAAACGCTAACGCATACAAAGTCAAAGTCGCTCTCCATTTCGCTCGGTCGCAGTCGAAAATACGTAAACGCAGCAGCGCACACGTCTGCTATCTCGCTCCCTCTCATGGCCCTGCACAGCTTTAATAAGCGGAAATGAAAAATTTGAGTTGATTGTTGTCAAGTTGTTGTCGCGCTGGTTGTTGTTGTTGTTGCATTTTTTATAAGCGCGTCAAAAAATAAATACATATAAAAGAAAACAAACCAAAAATAATAATCATAAAATGCGACGCAGCGCCAACTACTTAGTTAAAAGAAATGCAAAGCTGCGGGCTTTTTTAGTGCTTTAACTACTCGACAGTATTTTATGGAGTGCATTTACTCACGCCAATTAACCTTGAAACAGTAAGCTAGAGAGAGGGAGAAAGAGAGAGATAGAAAAGATGAGTAGATTATAACCGTTTCGAGAAAGGGACAATAACTAACAAATGCACATACGATATTTATTACATATGTACGTATACATATGTATATGAAATGCTCTAACGGAATATTTATGACTTGATTTGGAGGCTGAGAACCGCATCAGTTGCAGCTCAGTTTTAATATTTGTTTGGCTGACATGTCGCATTTAAATTTATGAAGACATTTATTAGCAGCCAGAGCGCATAGATCTGTGAAACGGCTGCCAAAGTGACACAAATGCAGCCCCCACACCCGCCACATCTCAGATGCATCTCCCCAAAAACAGCAAAACATCAAATAAATAACTAAAGAAGACGAAAAAAAACGAAAGAAAATAATCACACACACGCACACCTTTCAAATGGAAGAGACATTTGAAATGTTTGATGAAGTGTTTGACAAAAATGTCGCCTGCCACCCTCTCAAAATGCCCGTTGAATGCATGTAGGAGGGGCGGAGGGGTTATTAATCAACAGCCACAGCGATAGGGTGGAAGATGGACAGAGAGAGAGAGAGAGAGAGAGAGAGAGAGAAAGATGACGAGCTAAGACCACAAACGTTGCATTTTACACGATCATTTTGAGTTTTTTGTTACATTTTCAATATTTTGTGTTGAGAAATGACAATTTCCTCTCGCCGGCCGTTTTTTAAACCGAAAACTCAGCTGAGTTTAGCTTGACACGTGGGGGAAGAAGACATTTGACACCTGCTGCTCAATTATTCAGCGTCCCTAACTAGTACCAGGAATCGGCTGAGCGGCTCCAAATAGCGCCTGATCTATAAATAGCCGCTAAAAAGAGTTGCCTGTTGCATGTTGCAATGAAATGCAGACGGCTGAGTAACATGTGGGATTTAGTATACATGTGTGTGTGTGTGTGCGTGTGTGGGAGCCTTACTATATAAACTGTCTGGCAGTCGGTTTTCCCCCTGAACAGCGAGCTTCAGCCCTTTTATGACAGCTACAGCAATAACAACAAGAGAATAACAAAACATTAATGTCAAAAAAACATCAAAAAATAAAGGAAGAGGAAGGAAAAAGCAAACAACATTCAGACATCCCGAATCGGAATCGGAATCGGAGTTGCAGTTGCAGTTGCAATCGCAGTCCGACAGACCTCCAAAGATGTTTACAGCAAAAACTGCATTAAGAATGCAGCTCGCCTGCACTATGACAGCGTCTGGGTCTGGGCATGGGCCTGGGCCGGGGGACGCTAGACTCAAGTCTAAACTAACCGAACTGCACTGCTTCATCGCAATCGTTTTATGAACTCTTCCCGACCAACTGCCACGCGGCTCATATCGTTGAGTTCTTGTTCATATTGTTTCATCGCGTATATATAAAAATTTATAATAGTTCAGCATCTGGCTCATGTTGCGCGTGTAAATGAACTCCTGAACTCTTTTCCCTCGATTTTTCAAATATTTTCCTTCTTCTTCATTTTTTGTTTTGCTGCGGCTCTCGTGCCTAGGAAAATATTTCATGCGCGCCGGGGCAGAAAGTGAAATAGTTTGTTTATGCGTGCCTCTGGTTGGGGCAGAGCTGTTCAAGCGAAATTTTTCACTTTTTATGATGTGTTTTTAAATGTTTTCATTATGAGTTCGTTTCACTAAGCAAATAAATTCCTTGTAATTAACTGGGTCAACTTTTATTCACTTTTGTTGCTCAGCGTGCAAGGGTGTCGAAAGTTCTGGGCGAGATGCCATTCGGATTGAGATATCTGCAGATATATATACAAATCTGTGGGACTATATTACAGTGCTTGACCCCAAAAGACAACAAGCCAGTCGGGCGTAGTCGACTGCAGTATACATGCCTAGAGATCAACGACGATTCAATTGTCAAACTTATCGATTTTTATCGATTTACCAATCCCACAAAAGATATATGTTTACTGTAACTAGTCACAAGACTTACTCTAAATTTGAGCCAGCCACACAAACTCTTCTCACGTCATGAGCGAGCATAGCCAGACGCACTGATTGCAGCCACAAGAATCTGAATCCACTCGATGCAGGCGCATTCATTGGCAGCCAAAACTAATGCAGTGTCATTTATAATCGTTGCGAGCGATTCGTGACCCGTAGAGCAGTGTCCAGCTAAATTGTCCGATTCTCGCAAGAGAACAAAATGTCCGAGATTGAGAGCAATTTACAAAATTTATGCAATGAACACTCGGCCGAGGGGTCGGCCACGACGGCCACGACTGTGTGAATGATACGTGTGTGGGGGAACTCGAATTTAACTAAAACAATACGAACAAATAAAACTAACTAACTAACTAACTAGAGCAGCTGTCGGATCAAAGTGAATATGCAAAATATCCTCACAAATGAGTGAAGCAGCAAATCCATATCTTCAGTTCGTCTGGCTTAATTGAGGCGTTGAGGAATTCACAAATCTCGAACGGAAATCAACAATTAACCAAACCAAAACTGAAACAGTTTTAATCAACTGGCCTCAAATTAAAAGCTGCGCTCATAATTAAGTTACAGTTGACATAATTAAATTATAATTGTTATGCTCGAGAGCTGCATATATGTGAGAGGGAGAGGCAGAGGCAGAGCGAGAGGGACAATACACATTTAATTTGTATGCACATTTTGAGTTATATACATATATATATAGATACATATATATCTGCTTTTGGGTCGGGTTAATTTGTGTATCGTCCGGCAGCTGGGCTCTCGCTGCCGCAGTCCATTTGATCCCGCATTTTCGTTGATTTATGTCTTGCTAAAATGTCACACAGCTCGCGCGCGGGTAGCAGATTTATTCAAATTGTCAAAAACAAATACAATCCGACTACTGTTTAGGGGACCCCTCAAAAGTAGCATTCTTTGGAAATAAGCTTGATGAATTGTTCAGTTTTTTTTATACATTTATATATATCTTTTTTTCGAAATGATTTTAAGTGGCATTTGAATGCAGCAAAGGTCTCAACTGGAGAACTCGATTCTTGTATATACATTAACAGCTTGAAAGGTCTTAGTATCTCTTCGATTGGGTTTGAGATATTCTGCATAGCTAAGATCCTCATTGCCTCTGCTCTCTTCATAGTTCATAGAGCTTAACTGCTCTCATTTAGTCTGCATAGTTTTGGATTTCTTGATTAAAGCAAACCTAACGAGTTATACGCACGCCCACAGGCTGGCGCCAGCCACAGGCCAAACGCGTTAGTTTAATCAATTAATTAAAACTAGACTCGTAAACCAGGGCAGGCAGTCAGAGTCTGGCGTCCAAATGGCAAACGCGTTTCCAGTTCCATTTGCGATGCTGAAACGACAATTAGAGCTGCCCGCGAGCCGTGCGCTGCATGCAAATAATTAATAGAAATTGCAATTGATTTAAGTTTAAATAATTTATTTAAATATTTGACAAAATGGCCGCCAAGCGCAGCTGCGGCCTGTTCGGCAGCTGCGTCTTGGCTCGCAAATCGAATGCCGATAACTGCGAATATGTCGAAATGGGTAAGTCAATATAATGAGTTACGAGATCGTTAACAGCTGCAGCTGCGCCATTAAAAAAGCATCGATCAAAGTGCCCAAAAAAAAAAAAAAAAGAAAGCGCGAAAAATAACTGCGAAATTTCTGCAAATTGTTGCGGCAGCAGCAGAAAGACACACAAAATGAAGGCTGAGCGAGAAACAAAGGATCGCATTTTACTTGCAATTGCCCTGGCGACTGCTTAACAATAACCAGATGTTTCGCAAACGCTGAAATATTGCCCACATTACGGACGGGAGACGGGGGAGTCTGCCAGTCGAGATCGCCTCTTGCAATTTGCACAAAACTGTCGTCTGTCATGTAATTGAGTGATAAATTTCAGTGAAACACAAAATCAAAGTTGCTAAAAGCCAACACAAAAGCCAGTCAGCCAGCCAGCCAGCCAGCCTGGCAGCTCGGCAGAGGAGCAACTTTTTGGCCATGGCCATTCATCATATAAAATCGCTAATGAAAACGACAAAACTTTTTGTCACATTCAAATAAAAGTCAAAGGCGGAGGCAATTTTCAAGTTAATTATGTTGTCATGCGTTTAGAAACCCAAAAGCCTCCAAATAAAAGTTGCAGCAATATTTATTTGGGTAAGCGCGCGCGTGTTTATGCACATGTCTTAGCGGGAATACATGAAGTGCGAGAGCAAAGCAACGACTGCGCCATACACTGTTCGCACTTAAGTGAAGATTGCTGAACTTGACGGAGATTGACTGAGATTTGCATATAGAAAAAGCAGGTGTGGACATGACTGCTGTGTACCATTCTTTGATAGATAACTTATACTAAAAAGAACATCTAAGTTTATATGAATATCAAAATAAATGGGTAGAGTATACCAAATGAGATTATATATGGTGATAGTATCATCATCATGATACCCCTTCAGAATAGAGTATACGAAAGCACACACAGAGGAAGCTTACTCTCGGCCCTAAGCTAAGAAACCAATATGCCCCTTCAGACTTTGGTGCAGGGAGTGTGGAGCGAAAACAAAAAGAGCGCCTCACTTGTCATTTATATTTGCGCAGCCTTTTATTTATAATAATAAAAAGCCAATGCCTCGACTCCCTTGGCCACATATAATGAGCAGCAGCTGCCGCATGCAACAGGAAGAGCAGGCGCAGGCAAACGGAGACATTGGAGACTGACAAGACGACAGGGCGACAGACAGCGGAGAGCAGACAACGCGACAGTGGGGCAGCGACAGTGGCAGGGCGTGGCTAAATGTCGCTTCTGCCGGCGACGCGCCATTTGTGGGTGTCGAGCAGCAGAGGCGCGCCCAAATGCAACAGTAAATTTCAGTTTGGCCAGGAGATAACATCAGATCGGCTCGGCACAGAACGGATCGCGGTGTTGTTGTGATCGTGCGATTTGCGTGCGGGATTTATGTTAAATGCTTAGAACGTGCCTGAATTTATGATGGCCAGCCAGCCACACAGCCATACTTGATTAGCTGAGACAATTTATCTGACAAAATAGCTGCCTATTCCGAAATTTATGTTGTTTTCCTTGGATTAAATGTGAACTGAAGCAGAAGCGAAAACCAAATAAAATAAACCATCCACAGTCCAGCTGGCTAAGAAGAAACAGTGCTCTTTCAAATCTTCTTGTGGCATGTTTCAAATTGTGTAAAAGTTGATGAATTTTGAAGAACATATTAAGTAAGAAATACTATCAAAAGTGATTCAAATTTATCATTAAGAATTATGTGAGCATTTTAAAGTTTATAAATTGATTCATTTTGCTTGGATAATAATAATAATTATAATAATATTTTTTTTTTAATTTTAATAATTTAAAAAAAGTTTTTTGACACTAATACTTTAACATTACCTTCTATAAAGAATTGCAAAATATACTCTTACTATATATACATATGTATATATTATACAATTAAATTTTTTAAGCAATTCTTTTACATAAAAAATTATTAAAAAATTTAAAAAAAAATATATGTATATATACATGTTTTAATATTCATAATAAACTAATTTTTAATTTTTTCTACACAATTTAAAATTGAGAAATATTTTGTTTTATGTACAACATTTTCACTCTTTTGAAATGAATCTAAAATGATTCAACTTGAACTCTTATAGTATGTCGAATTGGCTGCCTTTCTTGGCTCTCAAATCGAAGTTCTCTCAGGCTCGATTGGAATGCCAGAGGCTAACCTTGCGCCACTGCATTGATAAGGCTGAGGTGGCACAGTGCCACATAAAAAGAAAAGAATAGAGAGGGAAAGGAAAGCTAGATGGAAACCTTTTGTTTGCCTCGTTGTCTACTTAACGAAATTATCACACATGAGAAACGAGAAATGAGCTCGCTGCGGCGCTTTTCCACTGGCCAAAGGCAAACAAACGTTTTGAAAAAGTCAAACATCGGCTATTTGAGGAGGGTCATAAATCGCTAAAGTCAAATCCTAAGTAAACACATTATTTATCAAAGACACACGCATACACACAAATATATGTATATATACATGCATATATACTGAGTTTTTGGGGTCGCTCGGGCCATTGGTTTATCAGTAGCATTCGGTTCTTGTTGCACTTTTTGCTCATCGCGACGCCTCGTCTTCGCCTTTGATTTCATTTTGCAGACAACTGCGGCAACGTGAACAACTCTAACGGAGCAGCTTCAACTGGCTACGGCTACGGTCAGCCGGGCTACAACATGGACGACATACTGATCATCACTGCCAAGCACAGCGAACGCGCCTATCTCCGCGCCACTTTCCTCAAGAACCACTTCGACAAGATCACCAAGCAGCGCGGACGCAAACCATTCAAGTGAGTCTCCCACTCAACTTCGAGTTATAATAGATAACGAATTCTGTTCAAGATGAAGCTTTTAGCTACTTTTTAAGCAGACCTCTCGTGCACTCTAGCAAAAACCAAAAGAAAAAAAATATCTAAAGAAATATTTACAAAATTGTAGAATTTTTGAAAAATATTTTAAAAATTTTTACATATATATTTTATGCATATATATCGTATATAAATATTTTTAAAATATTAGTAAATATTTATTATTTTCTATAATCATCTAGACGCTATTCAATCAAAAACCTAACTGAACAAATACTTTAATTTAGGAAAATATTAAATTTAATTAATACAAATTTCTAACTTTGAAATACTTTTAATTTATATATATAATAAATTTTTAAAAATATATATTCCAACTTAAAAATTAATTTATTAAATACGCAAATTAAACTCTGCAAAAAGTTCAAGTCTAAATATCAACATAGATATCAATCTATAACACAGTTTATTACTTTATACAGTCCTGCTTATGTGCTTATGTTATTTACCTTTGTACTCTGTTTCGCTTTACAGTTTTCTGCACATTAAAATTGACGATGGCCCCTTCAGCGAGGAGATTGCCCAGAAATACCAGAACACAGCGCTGCAGATAGTGATCCTGTGCCCGGCGCTGCTGGCGCTGCCGCACAGCTTCCTGATGGCGCAGCTGACGTCGGTCATACGCGTGGAGAAGGTGCTGGCCATTCTGCTGGACGTGGGCGAGGATAAGGTGAAGGAGATGCACAAGACGGCGCTGCCCAACTACTACAAGTGGCGGCGGTGCGTGGTGCGGGACAACGACCAGGCGCAGATCAGTCACATCTTGGGCATTGCCACGGACATCTTGGGCCGGGCGCTGTGCCAGCGTCCGCCGTGCCAGGACAGCAGCAACGGCAACAACAGCAGCATTTCGCGCAGCATCTCCAGCTGCTCGGAGGGCTTCACCGTGCTGCCCAAGAAGGTCAAGCAGGGCCAGAACAAGGTGCTGGCCATATTGTCGGAGCCGCTGAAGCCGAACGATACGCTCAAGCTGCTCGTTGAGAAGTCGGGCGAGCTGCTCGAGGTGCGCAACTTCAAGTGCCGCAATCCGTACACTGTCCAGTTCGCCATACCCGAGTCCTGCATGGAGATCTCCACGATGATCGAGATACGCATCGAGAAGAACAACAAGAGCCTGGGTGCACGTCCCATCAAGTGCGAGAGTCGTCTCCGTGAGCTGGAGCAGCTGCTGCGCGTGGAGGACTCGCCCATTGAGTTCATGTGCCATGCCTTGGGCGTGGGTCCCTTGGAGCGCGATGCTCTGGACCAGCATCTGCTGCAGTGCTTCCAGCGCAACATGCCGCCCAACTTCCATCTGCTCAATGGACCCAGCGAGCGCCATCCGCACTTCTTCACACGCCTCGAGTCGAGCCCCGAGGAGTATCCGACACTTTTGCACTTTGCCGCACGCTGGGGCCTCAATCGGCTCTGCCTGCAGCTGATGGAGTGCCCTGGCGGCGACACGGCCTGCGGCGTGCGCAACTGCGCCGGCCGCACGCCCGCCGAGCTGGCCGAGCAGGAGGGCCACCATAAGCTGGCCCAGAATCTGGTCAGCTTCTCGGAGTTCCACAATCTCACCATGGTCTACCACTACTTCAAGGGCGTGGACAATGCCAGCAGCGGAGCCAGCAGCCCAGGCGCCCAGACCAAGCCAGCCAGCAGCAAGGGCCCAGCCCAGGTGGTCATTGGCACAACGATGCCATCGTCGCCACGTGGCAAGCCGCCAAAGGAGCTGCCCTCGGCTGAGTACATGGAGATGTCCAGTGGCTCGGAGCGCGAGAATACGCCCGAAGTGCGCGCCAAGACTGAGACAATGGCCATATCGAATCTCAACTACATCAGCGTAGAGACCGAGGATGAGAATCTGCAGAGCTGCTCCACGGAGAAGCACCTGGAGACCAGCAAAGTGCTCGACCAGCCCACTGGACCCGAGCAAACCACCAACGAGCTGCGCATCAACGAGCCGCCATACTATCAGTCCAAAGAGCAAAACAAGTCCCAGGATGTGGTGGACAGCAGTGCAGCAGGCAACTATCAGGCCACGGACAAGTTCAGCCAGGAGTGCTCCCAACTGCTGGAGAACCAGGCAACGGCCGGCAATGACTACGTCATGCAGCCCTCCAACATACCTGTGTCACCCGCCATGCCCGCCGACGATGGCAACTACCTGTTCCAGCCGTCCAATCGGCCGGTGGAGGAGCCGCTGCGCTTGAGTCGCTCCACGACGCGATTGCCTCAGCCGAACGGCTACGGCACGCTGAAGCGCAGCGCCAGCGACGCCTCCAGCAGCACTCGAGCCAATGCCGACGATGAGCTGGCCGAGATTATGCACGATTTCAAGAACAATGTGCTATCCATTCGGGATGTGGAGCTGCTGGTGGAGAAGTGGAAGCATCGCAACGACGTCCAGCAAAGCTTCCGCGAGAAGCAGGAGCAAATCGATCAGCTGCGCCGGGAGTACGAGCGCATACACGAGCACGTCAAGTCGCAGCTGAAGCGCGAAACGCCCTTCGAGCGCATCAGGAAGCTCTTCTCCAGGCAGAAGGGCGGCGACAAGCAGAGCAGCTGTGCGGACAGCCTGCTGGACGAGACCAAGAGCTCTATTGCGACTAGCTGCAGCTTGAAGTCCTCGGCTCGTCCCATTAGCTCGCTGAGCCTGCAGAGCGTGTCCAGCTCGAGCTCCTCCTCGGGTCGCCTCAGCACGGGCAGCAACTGCAGCGGCGCCTCGCTGGGCGACTCTGGCACCCACTCGGATCACGAGGATCGTCGCCAGTTTGGCTGCCGCTTGGGCACACCCGGTTCGCTGATGGATAACTATTTGGTGCCGCCGCCGCCGCGTCCTGTATTTACGCCCGTCTCAACGCCCGGCGATGAGCGTCATCAGATCGTCTTTCCCTCGCCCATGTCCAGCTGCCAGCGCCTGCACACGCCCACCAGCCCCACTGGCTCCGATCACTACCAGATGTTTCCATCGAATATTCCCGTCTACGGCAACGGCAGTCAGCCGCTCTCCTCGTCGCAGAGCAGCAGCTATCTGAACACCATCATGGAGGCCAAGGAGCAGGACACCCAACAGCAGCAGCAGCAGCATCACAACTATCAAAACGGCGTCACCCTGCAGCCCATCAAGCTGAACGAGCGACCCAACATCATCTACGGCAAGCTGACCAAGAGTCACTCCGCCAGCGGCTGCAGCTCCTTCAAGCCGAAGCAGGTTGCCTGCCCGCAGGTGGGCAGCATTGAGGTGCAGGCCGAGGTCTATCAGAACGTGGGCGGCCCAGCAGCGGAAGAGCCCGCCAGCCCGGAAGTTCCAGCCAAGGAACAGTCGAACGAGGCGCCCAACTACATGAACTGCTAGGCCCTGTTGTAGTCTTTATATGATACACATATATATATATATATATAAGTGCATATATGCTTCGATATTGCTGGAATGAGTATAAACTAGTTAAACAAGCGGTTGTAATCAGCCCCACCAAAACGCGCATACAATTTATCTCTCGACTACATTTAACTCACTAAGAATAAACGTTTTCTAATACACACACATACACATACATAAATAATAATGATATTATGTATTATCCTAAGTTATCGTTCTCGATCTTTTAAATGTACATTATTTTGAAACGATTGCAAGCAACCAAAACAACATATCGTATATAGCATAAGCCTGAGGTCTCGCGCCCACGAATTGCGTGTTTGTAATTCTAGCTCTAAGTATTCCCCATTTGTATTAAGCCAGCCTAGCATGCAGCTAAGCATGAAAAACATATTATTTCGCACAAGAGTTAAATGCAATAAATTGAATTCGTTAAGCAATGCAAACGCCTTTTATTTGAGCATTGCACCTCGCTGCACCGCTTTTTGGCGGTTGGTCTCGGCTCTGTTGGAGCCAACAGGAAATCATGCGGAAGCCCACTACACGCAAAATGGGATTGCGACTGCCAGCGTGAATTTTAACTGAAACACACACAGCAAGAAACAAGCAGCAATGGCTGTGCACGACTGCCAGATACTCTGTTACCTGTCCAAAATGAGTTAAAGTAAAATAAAGTGATAAATGCGCTATAAAGTCTCTGACAAAAAAGCAGCAAATAAATTGAAAAACCAATAAAAAAAAAAAAAATACTCTGTAGAGCATAAAAAGTTACTGCCTTTGCCCAATGGTCGAACTTGATGACCAAAACTGGGATGTATTTAGGGCCTATTTATAGAGTTTCTATGAATAAATGCCTTTGATAACTTCTTCAAATAAATTCTAAAGTTGCCATAAAAATTTATATTTTTGTTTCGATTTTTAAATGACAAAAACATTTCATTAAAAACACAAATTAATTTTAAAGTATTTATTTCATGCTTGAAAAAGCTTGCAAAATTAAACCCTTTTAATTATTCCTTTGCATTATATTTTTTAAAAATGTTTCAGCGAGTGCTCTCGCATCAATCTCTTAAGCCCTCAAAAGTATGCTACGCTTTTTTATATATTTTTAAATAATGGTAGCCTTAAAGGATTATCATGCATATTTCATTTTTTTTTTGCTGAAACTACTTTTTTATACATTCTTTATTTTGACTTCTCACACACACATACACACATGCACACACTTACATGGCCAGCGAAGCTTAAACTAAGCCTGTAATTCTTAATTCATATTCACACTCGCCATCATTGCGTACGCGGCATAGTATTTTTCCCAGCTGAGTACGCAGAGGGCCAAGCCGCCATTTTCCATTTGCATTTACATGCGGCTCCATGGGAATATGGATGGCTTCAATGCCAGCCAGCTTCGCCCACACCCGCAGTATCCGGTTATTTTCGGTCCTTGCCCGCCCGCACAGCTGTTGATGGGCCTCTCAGTTCCTTGTGCGTTTTCAAATCTATGCGTGAGTGTGTATGAGTGTATGAGTGTGTGTGTGTGTGTATGTGAATTGTTTTAACGAGCTCAAACCTCAATGTGTGCGCATAGTTGAGTGCCTGCGAACCTGTGAGAGAATGCGAGCAGAGCTTTACGAAAGCTCCACAACATCTATCAAACAGAGCTTTTCAGACAGGGTGTCTCAATCGGAGCAGTTGATGTGTGTATAAAAATAAAGTAATTTATATAAAAATTAAATATTCCTTGACTAAATTTAATAAATATAAATAAAGTTTCCCCGCTACAGTTCATAATGAATTTGAGTTTGTTGATTAGTTAACTATAAACACCCTGTGCTTGGTACAATACCGAAAAGTTCTATTCAATGCCGCCAGTCATAACAAACGAGCATGAGAAAAGTGAGAGACAAAGTGAGAGACAAGTGAGAGAGATAGAAGAGTGAGCGCAATTGAGTGAGAGGAAAAAGCTCTTCGCTGTTGGCCAGGCTTAAGCGAACAAGTGTGTATAAAAAGGACATTTCCTTCAGTCGACTCTGTTAATTAAGCGCAACTACGACGCAAACGAGCGCCACAACATTTCTGTTTCCATATAAAATGCATAATTTACGCCTAAATAAATACAAAACTTCTCTTACAAATTACTCAAACAACAAATAGAGGAAAACTTGGAAAGAACTTTCGAAATTATAGCCAGAAGTCCCAGAGCTGAGTGCAAAGTAAAATAACTTGATAATAGAAGGACTTTGGCGCATCCTCTGCATCGTCTACTCCTGCTGCTGCACTCTCGTGCGAAAACAAAAACATTGGCTAAACTTTCTGAATGCCTGCATCCTTAACTGCGTAGTATCCAGAGGAGGAACAGCGATTAAATATTAAAACTGATTCAACGCTAATTGAACTTGGGAGCTGCGTAATACCCAGAGCAGCCGTAACGGCAGTAGCTGCAAGTCTTGGATTCTGAGAATCGCATGGAACGGCCCGCTAATAAATAATTGAAGGTAGGTAACGTTGACAGCCAGCTCGTAAAATTTATGTGCAGTTCCGCTGGCTCCGGTGACCAGGCGCTGGCTCAGCTCGCATTCATTTCTCATTTTCCGTTTGTTTGCCTTTCAATTATGTTGTGACTGCGCCCGTCCTCCATCCTCCACCTGCGTTCTGCGTCCTGCGGCCAAAGTTCAATTTGAATTTGTTTCCATGTGAAAACGCGAAAACGTGAAATTGTGAAAATGCAACCACTTCAAAGTTTCTGCCAAGCGTAGCACTTTTAATGATCCACTAAAAGTTAATGGCCCAGGGACCAGCCTCTCGCATTCGCATTCGCACAAGGCGTACACTTAATGAGAGGCGCTAAAATGTTAGTGAACAGGCTAAATGCTTTACAAGTATATCAAATATTGAGGAGAGAAAACTGCTTCAATGATGTAGCGTTTATGAAGTTTACAACTGGAAGGTCAAAAGGAATATAATAATAATATATTTGAGAAAGTTTATATAAAAGCTAGAAAGATCGCTAACTCCTAATGAAATCTGTCATGAGTTCTTTAATTGTTCAACAATCTGCAGATACATCAATTTTGTTTAGAGACGGCTTTATATATCCTTCCATATATCCTCAGAGCCTATTTCTAAATATTAAACTCAAAATTTCTTTTTACGAAAAAGGATTTTCTCCATAGATAGCTACAACTCGAAAATATGTATATCTTAAACAGCTTTGGAGTGGGAATAAGATGGATTATGTGGTTGCTCTACTCTACAGATTGGCCTTTAAATCAGATGCCTAGAATGTGCATGTTTAAATCCATTTTGCTTCAGCGAGTAGCTCACAGTCGGCTGAGTCTGGCGAACCTTAAATTTAGTTTGAAAATAAGTTTGAGAAGAAAAGGATTTTGTTGAATGAGAGAGGTCAACCTCAGATATAAATAATTAAAGCCAAAACTTAAAGATTCCCTATTTATTTATTCCAAAATTTGACATGCCTAGCAGAGCCTTGCCTCATGAATGAGGCAAAGCAGGAAGTTGGCTTCAGGCGCATCTCAAAGTATTTTCTATAGAATTTATTTTTATTTAATTTTTTAAAGCTAATTACAAATTTTATTTAGTTTTACACACTTTTTGCTTTATTCTATATATTTTAGATATTTTTGCATAATATATATATATAATATATACAATCTGTATATCCTTTAGCCCCTGTTCTATAGCTACAGCTAAAACGTGTCATATCCCATATACTCTTCAGTTCTTTCGTACACTTTTTCTGAGCTTCTATACAATTTATTCTTTAACAATTAAAACATGTCACAAAAAGAAAGCTTAAAAGCAAAAAAGTAATCAAAAAACAACTTTTAGAAGAGTTTCTTTTGCAGTGCATGGAAATACATATTTTTTGATAGTTTTGTTGACTGCGGTACTTGTAGCCAAACAACAACTAGAGTACACACACATCTACTCTCACACACACACACACACGCACACACCTGGCACACATTGCATTTATTGTGGAAATTCTATGGCATAAAAACATATACGAATGCATTCATAGAGAGGACAAAGACGAGCGAGATGCTGCTCGCCACAAAGCACGGCTTTCTTTTTGTGTGTCAGGGGGCAAGTGCCTCAGAAGCTGCCACACACAGAGCTGGGTATTATAATTTTAATTACCACTTGAGAGGCAGCCGCCTGCCGTGAGTCGGCTAAGTGGTTGCTTCTTATACATACATATATACATACAAAGCACCAGATATATATACATATAAGTATATATATAAGCTGCGCATTGACAATGCGTGGAATTCAATTCAGTTGTATTGTTTGACGGGTTGCGGAGACCCTTTCTGGTTCTATTTGCATTGAAACATGGCAGCTGCTTACAGCTAGCAATATTGCGCATACGCCACGTAAGCATGTCAAAGGCATACCACAGCATAATTGCGCATTTGCCGCATCACTAAGCTGCTAAGCCACAGCCACAGCCACTGGCGCTCATAGCTTTGGCTCAGATATTCGCCACATCTATCGATTAGCCCGGCTTAAAGCATAAACAAAAACTGTATGAGTTTTTGAGCCACATTGAAAGGCATTAAAAAATTTTATGAGCAAAACGAAAATGAGGGAAAAAAGTTTTGGCAAACTTTGTGCAGCAGCTTAAAGCCTTAAGCAGTTGGAGAAACTTAAAATTTTATGGCTCACTCTCTAAGTGGCCTGCACAGAACGTGGCTTTTGGCAGCAACTGCAGCTGCAACAAGGCCAAAGAGGCAATGTGATCATTATAATCATGCAATTTGGACACTGCTATAATGGCCAGCCAGTCAGCAGCGACGGCAATTGCCTCACGTAATAGGATAAGCACAAACAGACATTGCTGTAATAGTTTCCAAAGTCCCTTTGATGAACATCGTAAATTCGTTTTTATTGAATAATATCAAGAGACAGTTATGGCCAGCCAAGCACAAAACAAAAGCTAATAAAGAGAGAGAGAGAGAGACAGGGAGAGAGTGAGAGAGAGTGAGAGGCACATCTATAGTTGGGGGCGTCTATTAAATGTAACCGTTGTCTTTTCGAACTGACCGAAAGGCACATGCAAACGGTTTCCGTTTGTTTAACCTGCCTCTTGGCAGTGGCCTCTGCCTGTGCCACGCCCCTGTTTTCTGTTTTGGCCAAAAACGCAGCGATTTGGCAACACATTCACACAGTGTCGCGACAATATCGTCGCCAAAAACGTTTTTTGCCTGCCACTAAATTATGGCTCAGCTGTGGCCGTGGTTCGCTATAGTTTCGCTTGCCTGTTGTAACTGCGCTATGACCGACATGTGACCCCAACTCACACAGAGAGAGAAGAGAGAGAGAGAGGGAGAGGGACATAGTCCGAATTCAACTTCATGCTTCGCTGGCTTTAAATTCGTTTGCATTGAAAAGGCTTGCGCAATAATTCATCAATTTGAGTGTCCCGACCGCACGGCTAACACACAGTTAGAGGCCCACAATTTGCCTGGCGGGCGTATTAATTATGCAAGTCGCTGTGCTGCATCACACGCAACTGTTCCACTCCCACGCCTCAAGCCATCGTGGCATACGCAACACCTGGCCAACCGAATGCAATTGCTAATTAATCAAGTCTTCGGGTTTCCTGCTGCAATTCCTTTAGTTAACAGAAAACATTAAGTGCTCAGAGAGGGACAGAGAGAGAGAGAGAGAGTGAGAGAGAGAGAGAGTGTGTTATATAGATCTTAAGAGACTCTATCACCTCTATCATAAGCAGATTCTGCCTGTCAGAGGACTGTCGATTGAAGGCTGAGTAGAGTTCATGTCCATTGAGCCTAAAGGCATAGAATTGTATATTGAAAGAGATCAACTTTACGCTACTTTAGCTCAACTTTGAATTACATTAGTTAGTTTTTGTAATTGATCATAGAAATGTGCTCAACAGAACGAGTTTACAATAGACAGCTTGAAACTGCTTCAAGCACTAAAGACGCCCGAGAGAGAGAGAGGCGCTACAGTTGAAATAATAATAATATCTTATAGATAACCAGCTATTATCTATTATAGATACAATTTAAGTTTGCAATTTGTAATTCCCAACTTTAAGCTCAGTGAGAGTCGATAGCAGACTTCAGCTGTCAATGGAACTGCGAGTTGCTGGAACTTAACCAGCTTAACCAACTCACAATTTCAGTGTTTATACCTTGTTGCTTGTTGAATACATTAATGACCAATAATTGAGATTGAACACGCAAGCTTTTAAGACGAGTAGGTAAGACGAGTATATACATAAATATATATGTATATCAGCAAGCTCTGTCATTAGCAGTATGGAAATTGAAAGCTTTTTCGCACAAGTAATAAGTAGTTGAAACCAAAAATGTACTAAAAGTTTTAAGCCGAAATGCAACATGTTTTAAGAATCGAGCGTTGAGTGCTAAGTGTTTGGCAGAACAAATGCAGTGGCCAACGGAACAGTTAGGCAAAAAGTTTTGGGAAGCAGTCGCAAATGGATATATGTATCTGTCTGTGTATGGAGTCGCGTGACAGCCAGGGCCAAGAGCTGGCGGCCCAGACGAGTCTGACATTTGAAAATGGCAAAGGAACAACAAATGCGAGCAGATCAACCGACAAGCAAACAAATCGCAGACAACTGATTGAGTGACGTGCTGTTTGCCTAGGACTGTAACTGAGACGGGACGAAGCAGACTGCGACTGCGACTCTAGAGCAGACTGAAAGCAATTAGGATTCAATGCATTCCAGCCGGCAAAACACGTAATTAAGCGTGATTTAGAGGAACGGTTACCAGCAGAGCAGCTGACAGCAGGGCATAAAGCGAAATGAGTTATGAGCCAGGTATAGTCAATTCGATTTAAATATAGCCAAGTATTGAAACGACCCTGCACTGCGGCCGACAGAGTAATAAAGTAAATCAAAGGATTGTCGTGCTGTAAATCATGTGAAAGTCCTTGACAGTGTGCGCCAAAGACCGGCAGACACGACTCCGGCACCGAAGCCAACGTCACTTAGTCACTACAATTGTGTATACGACTTTCAATTACTGAATGAAACAAACACAAGCACACACTCACACAGACAGATTGACTGAGAGACTGAATCGGGTGCATAAATAACAAATATTCGTAGCATAACTGCAGGCGTTTCATGGCGAACGCCAATTAAGACCCAAAAACGTAAACAATTTCTTGCATTTCCATTTCACACTAGTTACCAATGAAAATAGCATGACAGCTAACGACAGCAGCACAAGTTTAACACAGCTCGACTGCGAAATACCCTGTAAATGAAAAGGGAAATTTTTAAAAATTATTTTTATTATATTTTACTTTTTTTTATTGTTTTCAATGAGACTTGATTTACAGACGAATATTTTTTATAATTTATGAAATTTATCTGACCCTAATTTTTGTTAATTTTTTTATAGTTTATTAGAGAATGATTATTCTTTTATTTATTATTTTTTAAATATTTTTAAAAATATTTTTTGAACTGAATAATGCAATTTTTACATATTTATTTCACTTATAAACTTCAAACTAGGCTAAAGAACAGATCACGATGCTCTTCGGGAGCTCTTCAGTTTCTGGCAGCTCAGTCGACTTAGTCGACTATACTAACTTCCGCCCAGAAGTCTAACTCATAAAAACTCTTCTTCAAAAAAGTTTACAAAAGATAGCCCTAATTCTTTCAATTCCTCTTCAAGTCGATGCAATTTACAGGGTATAAATACGGTTGCGTGCTATGCTGCGTTAACTCTGTTCAACTAGTTGCCCCCATCACACATATAACCAGCCATCCACCCAAGCGCCTACACAATATGCACCACCTTCGCCCCTTCAACCCACAGCAAGCCACCCGGTTTGATTTCGCTTTTTGCCGCAGACTTAACCAAATAGTATATATCTGTGTGGCCTCGTCTGTGGTCTTCGCAATGCCTTTGTGCCGAAAGTGAATGTAACGTACACACACACACACACATGTGTGTGTGTGTGTGTGTGTGCACATACATGCATATATGAATATGTTGAAGTGTGTGTCAAAGGTCGCGCTGCATTTATCTAGTTGCATTGAAATTTGCATTTGGCATTTTGAGTTTTTCGCTCTTTGTGAAGCTTTTGATTTTATTTCCTGCCTTTTCGCTTGCTTCAAGCAGAGCTCGTTCCGTTGCTTAAGGTCAGCGGAAACGTTATCCAATTAGCGATAATCATCGATTTAGTGGTGAATCGATAATTTGCTTCTGTTGCTATTGCTGTTGTCTCTTAGCTACAGTTTTCAAATAGTTTTCAAACATTTTTGCAGACGAGTCGCAGAAGATGCAAGAGCGCGCTGCTTAGGCCATACTCTGAGGAAATAAGCAGAAGCATAAACCGAGAGCCATGTCAAACGTAAGTAGATCTCTGAGAGATTCGATTAAATCTGAAGAATCTTTTCGCTGATTGCAGTTGCTTGACATGGACAAATCCAACGGCAACGGCGTCTATGCGACCGGCAGTTGCCACACGGACAACGTGGCTGCCACAACAGCAACAACAACAACAACAACAGCCACAGCTTTGAACATAAATAACATTATGAACGGCGCCGCAGCTGTAGCGGCGGCTGCAGCAGCTGCCACGCTGCCCACGTCCGCCTCCAGCGAGGACCTCAGCCAGAGCCTCTCCGAGTACACAGATGCCGATGAGAGCATATCAGCGCCCACAGAGTTCCTCGCCGAGGTAAGTCAAATGTATTCAAATGCAAATGGCAATAAAAAAGTAAAAGAGAAAGAAAGAAAGAAAGAGCAAAATTTAATTTGCGAATCCTTTCAAAAGGATTATTGAAAGTTGGCTTTGTGCGCCGTCTTATTGATTGCTAATAAATTGTTTTCGAGCGCATTTAACTTTAAGCCCCGCCAACTTTTTCCGCTGTATCCAATGTGGGCCACTGGGCCGGGCCATTGTGCTACAGCTGATAACTGTATATATATATGTATATATATATACTGTATATATATATATTAGTGTGCGTGTGTGTGTGTGTATGCCAAGAGTTTGACGCAATTTTATCTTAGTTCTCGCATTTCCCTTTGTTCTATAATGCAGTTTCTGTCTGCTGTCATGCTGAAGGACTATAAGAAGGCTTTGAAATATTGCAAATTGAGTGAGTGCAATGCCTTAACCCTACTTACTAGATCTAATCATCTGAGTATCCTACTTTTCAGTTCTGCAATACGAGCCGAACAATGCCACGGCCAAAGAGTTCTATCCGCTCATATTGGACAAGCTGCGTGGTGGGTCTATCATATATACATACATATATATGGAGAGCTATATCGTCTGTTCGGTTAATTAATCGGGTACTTTGCAGTGGCCGCATCGAGCGACAGCGACGAGAACTACAATAAATCGTCGTCACCTGAGCTGGCTCTGGATTTGGAGGCACCGTGCGAGGACAGCGTCAGCAGCCAGGAGGAGGACAATGATGACGATGATGTCGACGATGTGGACGATTGCGATGATGTGGATGACGATGAGGACGACGATGATGACATTGACAACGTCGATGTGGAGGAGGAGAGCAGCAGCAGCGGCGACGACTACGAATTACCCATTGATGAGCAACAGGACCCGGCTGCCGCAGACAGCCTCGCCGCGCATATAACTCACTCGCACTCGCACTCCCATTGCCACTCCCACAACGATTCGGGCTCGTCGCGCAACTCGTCGAGCGGCGGCGGCGGTCGCAGCGACAACACCACACACTCGTACTCCAGCCTGCTGCTGGAGGAGGAGGACGACATCGTGCCAGTCAATTTGCAATTTGGCAGCAAGGAGCCGAACGCAACAGATTTGGATGTGAGCAACGGTAGGTGCCAAATTCATAATTTGCAAATCTCTACATCAATGCATCAATCTATATCTGCTAGGCAACAAGGTGCCGTCGGCGTCGTGCAGCGACTCGGAGTCCCCCACAGAGCCGCTCACCCAGCGCCTGGCCGCCATTCTGCGCTCAAAATGCGGCGTTTCGGCCAATAAGGATTGAGACGCTACCGCTATCAACAGTTTACACATACATAGATAAGTGTGTATACCCATATATATATATAGATATTTATATATACGTATATGCATAACTAACATATATTCTTGTACTTCTACTCGTACTCAATGAGCTAAATGTTTACGATTCCTTTGCCCAAACTAAGCAACTAGTCTCCACTAGTTGACATTCGCTTTACGAACCTAGAAACCGTCCCAGAACAGCATACAAGTATATTTCCAATTTGCAAACATAACATAGAGCAGCGAGTTATCTATCCTCTTTTGACAAACAAAACCAATTCCCTAGACAAACATATCGTACAAACTTAATAAGTACTTATAGTAGTCACATTCGTATTGTGTGTGTAAACGATAATATATATATATACATATATATATATATATATAGCCCAGATGGTAATAAGCTCCATTTGTTACAGAGCCCTCAATAATAATGAATATACTATTATATATACATATATACACTATATATATATATATATATATATATATAGATTATTATTATTATACATACATACAGACATAACGAACGATATAACAGAATCTATTTTAGTAAGAGACACACCCATGCAAAGCGCACAGGACTTGGAATATTGTTGGATAACTTTACACGTTTAGCGTTTTATAGAGGGCGATTTTTTTCCAAACAATTTATAATATAGTATTACAAACTAAGGCAACGGAACGTTTGGATAAGTCTGATAATATGGAATGAGACGAATGGAACTACAACTGAAATGGTCCAAAAGTCATAAACTATACTTAACGAATACCATACATGTATAATTCACATGCGATTTTAGTAATTGATTAAGATTGATTTTTCTCAGTATACGTAAAATTTCCGATATAACCATATAACTACATATAGATGTATGTATGTAACTTACACACTATACTCTTTACTTCTGTTGGTGGAACGAGACTTGATACGATTGAACTCTCTGTATATCCTTAATATTTGCAACAACTATTATTGGTGTTTGTAATTCAGTTCTAATTCAAGCATATGTAATCACATTATATTCGAATTGTATTATACGTATAACGGATTGTATCATTAAAAGTTGTAATAAAGAAAGAAGGCGAACACTTGCAGCATTTTTTATGATCTATGGACGATCGATGCTTTCAAGGAACATAGCATACAGCATACACAGCATACAGCATACATCATACATCATAGAGCATACACAGCATACATCATACACCGCATATACAGAATATACAGCATACAGCATACACAGCATACATCATACAGAATACAGCATACAGCATACACAGTATACACAGCATACATCATACATCATACACCGCATACACAGCATACATCATACACCGCATATACAGAATATACAGCATACAGCATAAGAGCATACATCACATATTATAGAGCATACACAGAATACAGCACACACATCATACAGCATACACAGCATACATTATACAGCATACAGCATACACAGCATACATCATACATCATACATCATACAGCATACACAGCATACATCATACACCGCATATACAGAATATACAGTATACAGCATACACAGCATACAGCATACACAGCATACAGCAAACACAGCATACATAATACACCACATGCACAGCATACAGCATAAGAGCATACATCATATATTATAGAGCATACACAGAATACAGTACACACATCATACAGCATACACAGCATACATTATACAGCATACATCAAACATCATACAGCATACAGCATGTACAGCATACACAGCATACACAGCATACAGCATACATCATACAGCATACACAGCATACACAGCATACACAGCATACAGCATACACATCATACAGCATACACAGCATACAGCATAGAGCATACATCATACATCATAGAGCATACACAGCATACATCATACATCATACACAGAATACACAGCATTACAGCATACATCATACAGCATACACAGCATACATTATACAGCATACATCATACAGCAAACACAGCATACAGCATACACAGTATACACAGCATAAATCATACACAGAATACACAGCATTACAGCATACATCATACATCATATACATCATACACAGTATACACAGCATACATCATACATCATACATCATACACAGAATACACAGCATTACAGCACATCATACAGCATACACAGCATAAATCATACAGCAACATCATAGAGCATACACAGCATACATCATACATCATACACAGAATACACAGCATTACAGCATACATCATACAGCATACACAGCATACATTATACTGCATACATCATACAGCATACAGCATACACAGTATACACAGCATTACAGCACATCATACAGCATACACAGCATAAATCATACAGCAACATCATACAGCATACACAGTATACACAGCATAAATCATACACAGAATACACAGCATTACAGCATACATCATACATCATATACATCATACACAGTATACACAGCATACATAATACATAATACACCGCATACACAGCATACAGCATAAGAGCATACATCATATATTATAGAGCATACACAGAATACAGTACACACATCATACAGCATACACAGCATACATTATACAGCATACATCATACATCATACAGCATACAGCATGTACAGCATACACAGCATACACAGCATACAGCGTACCCACCATACACAGTATACAGAATAGAGCATACATCATAAGTCATAGAGCATACACAGCATACAGCATTCATCATACAGCATACACAGCATACAGTATACACAGCATACACAGCATACAGCATACTTACTTACTCGCTCCTGCAGTCAACGGCCAATAGAGTGTAAGCAGAAGTTCTTCGAAGTTTGGCAGTTGATACTTAGCGTTGTGGGTGTAGTAAGTATAATTGAAATTAAATTAAACAATTTTATACAGTTCAAACGCTTGAAAAGCATTTATTCTATATCGATTATTATCAAAGAACTTTTTATGTCAGTATATATTAAGTTATAACATGACTTTCAATCGAATAACGTATTTGTGTACCGTAAGTCTATTCGTTAATTTGCTTTATAAAACTTTAAACGTACAATGTTTGTTTTTAAAAAACACCTATGATGATTTTACTTAAATTTTTAATGATTCATGACATTCAAGATGATTTTCACTGTGCTGGAGAGCCAGTTGCATGGTTATTGAGAACACCAGTTGGACTGTTTGTATAACTGTATCAAAAGAGTTGTTTGTCTTGAAAATCGATAATACAAAAAATGTTTCAAAATTGTATCTATGTATTTTGACTATTTTAGTGCCGAAATATAATATATATATATATATATATATTTATATATATATGGGCAGTTGATATGTAACAAACTACTGTGATGAACAATGAATTGTTTTTGATTGCATTCTCAATTTGAATACTGTTTTCGCATTTGCTTTCTATAATACTTATGTATGTGTGTGATTCGAACCACTTGAAAATTATTGTTTCTATGTATTATCAGCACCATTCAACTAAAACTTTACCAAAAAAAAAAAAATTACACAAAAATTAAGTCAAGTCATAACAAAATTATTTCTATTATCATGTTGCATAATAAATAATGTTGCTCAGAATTTAAATCAGGTAATGAAGCTTTGTTTGTATCGTAAATTGCACGTATTTGTTTCTGTTTGATTGAATCCTCGTCGCTGTGTCTAGCAAATAGAAATTATATATATATATATATATATATATATAAACATATATAATTACAAAGAAACGATAATTGTGATTTCTTTCTCGAATATTGTTGCTTTAGCTTAAATTTAGATATATCCACATATTTTTTAAAATATGTTGACAATTCTTCTGCCGTTACTCTTAACAATCATTTCTTGATCTTCTTCAACTTTTCCATTCATTATCGTAGATATATGTATGTGTCTTACCATTACATCTAGATCTGTCCAAGACATGCAAATATGTACATTAATTTTGGGGATTTAACAATAGATTAGATTAGTATGTTTATCGTTTTGACTGAACTCTTAGTCAGGGTGCTTTTGAAGTCGGCTAAGTCTGCATGTATATATGTATATGTTTATCGTATATCGAATATCGTATATGCACTTAATTATTACATTCAGTAAAACGAAACTTTCATTTGAAAACTTCAGGTGTTTCTTGTACTGTTCAGAAAAATTACATATGCGTATATATATATATGTGTGTGGGTGTCTGTGTATTAATACTGGTCTATGCTATAACATGTTTTCATGTAATTAGGAAAAGAAAGGTGAACTATTTAATTGGCACTACAGAAACAAAAGAGAATAACTAATTAAATAAAAAGATATTTTCCATACTGTAGCTTACACAAAATATTTAAAGTATTTATTGAAAATACAACATTAATGCATAGATAATAAAACATTACGTTTACAAAATTAAAACTAAACGCAATTTATAATTAAACTTAACTGGTAGATACAGCTACTAGACTTAAATGAAAGTACATACAGCAGCCAAAACGGCTTGGCAAATAACTCAACAGCTTACAGACTTACAGGAAAGTGAAATCAAAATCTGGGCAATTAAACGAACTAAAAACGAAAAACAATTAAATTTACGTATGTGTTTATAGGTATCAGTCGATGAAGTTTATGTGAGGTGAGCTACAAACATAATCATGCAATGAGTGTGTAGAGAATTTCGCCTTTCTGAACTTAGCCCAGGCCACAGATACAATTATACAATTCCCAATAATCTCTCTAGTATAGCCCACTTGTTTTAGAGCTTTGTTCTGTTCTTAGCTTAAGCTAGCTAATGTCTAATGGGTGCAGGGCGGGCGCCGGGGCCTGTGTGTATGTATATATAAATGGCAGCTGCCGAATTGCAGATGATAGCTGCTCTTCTGTGTGTGTATGTCTGTGTGCATAATGCCTATGCACAATACTACAGTAAAACTAAAGTGTTGAATATATATATATATATATATATATATATATATATATATATATATATATATATATATATATATATATATATATATCAAAATTAAAAAGAACGATCTAATGTTCGGGGCTATCGAATCACAGCTTAACGGCGTCGGCTGTGATTTAGTACCGCTTCTATAAACAATTCGTGGTCTCCTTTGCATCCTCAATGTTGGTGTGGTTCTTGATGAGCAACTGTGTGGTTGGATATTTGTTGAGTTGCGCAAACCGCTCCATTACACATGAGGAGCTGAGACGTGCTTCGGCATCGTGATCCCAGCACTCTTCCATCGTGTCGCAGAATATGCTGAGACCCTACAGATAGGAAAATACGTATGCTTTAAGTATAAGGAATAACTCAACTATACCAATATTATCTTACCAAATGGGAGCGCCAGGTGTTAAGCAAATGTGGACGTAATTTCTTCATTACAACGCTCTCCTGGACTTCATCTAGCGTGGGCCGCTGGCCAAGCTCAGCTTCGAATGGCAGCTGATATTCGCCCACGGGACCCACTACATCGCAACGTGAGACCATTTCCCACAACACCAGTCCACAGGCATAGACATCGATGCGCAAAAAGGCATCACGATTGAAATTGATTGCACCCTCGAGAACCTCGGGCGCCATATAACGACGTGTGCCCACCTGGCCGTGTGTATCGCCACACGGTTTGCCTGGCTGAAAGATCATGGCTAGCCCAAAGTCAGCTATGCAGGCTGTCAAATCACCCTTGAGCAGTACATTCTTCGATTTAAAGTCCCGATGCGCTATTGACGGCTTCAAGCCATCCGTCTTGCTGCCCAATATCTCCTCGTGCAAATGGGCCAGGCCATTGGCCATCGATTCGGCAATGCGGCACAATTCCACCCAAGTAATCGTATGGGATTTCAGATAGTCGCACAGAGAGCCATTATGTTGATATGTGGATATTAGCCAATACTCGGGCTTGTCCAAGTGCTTCTCCACGCCCAAAAACTCTAAAATGTTCGGATGGCGCATGCGTGGAAGTTTATAAATCTCGTTCTCAGTGGTCCACGAATCCTTCTCCTGCATGCGAAAGATTTTCACGGCCACATCCTGGCCATGCAGCTTCGCCTGCCACACGTCACCAAATCGCCCGCTGGCCTTCTGCTCCAGCAACTGTATGGGACGGTTGTTCAGCAACGGCGACGAGTTTGTGATTTCCGCCTCGTGCTAAAAGGCAAAACAAATAAAACTGAAGTTGTGGGGCGAAGCAAAGCAAAAGTGATTGCGACTTACCTTGGGTATTTCATTGAAGTGCACCCGTTTGAGGCGTCGATAAGAGAAGAAACTGACCACGGGCACAACCATCACGATGGCAAACACCGACGACCATAAGATATAGTAGTTCATATTGTTATTGTCCTGCGTCTTCTCTTTGGGCACTGCAAACAAATAATTAGAAATCTTATTGTACTTCCCGTTTGCATATAAATGTAAATATGTATGAAGCGCCCTTTAAACGCTTGCCACAGGTGAACAACATCTCAAGTGGCACCTGTAGTTGGCACAGAGGGCTGACTCTGTCAGGCCCACAAGCGAAACGATAAAAAAGGAAAAAACGAAAGTTCGCCCCCAATTTGGCATCTCTTTATGCTCCCTCATATATATATATACATATATATATATATTTATATATGTATAATTTGTATGCTGAGATAAAAGGGAGCTAAGCATAAAAAGAGGAAAACAAAAACAAAACAACGAAGTGCAAGGCATGCCACAAAAGATACATGCCAAAGAAAATGCAAAGCCACCCTCAATATGCAGCAAAAAAAAAAGAAGAAATAAAAACAAAAATAAAAATGGGGGAAAATACAGCAACAAGAGCGGAGCACGGCGTAGCATAGGGAAATTGCAACACACGCGCCAGCTTATGAGGACGCTGAGAGGCAGCTCCATCGCGTACAGAGAGTTCGTTAACATTAAGGGTCGCCTTATTTGGAGGCTGAGAGCCAGCAGCATACATATGTAATGCTGAAAATTGGGGTAAACATCTTCTGGGATACATACGCGCACGCACCTGAAAAACAGAAAATACAAAATTAATTATAGAATCATCTCGCACCTTGTGTTGTCGCCTCCGTGGTGGGCGGTATCCAATTGTATTCGTTGTTGCACATCGAGCCCTTGCAGCAGCAGAAGTGTATGTTGCCCTGCCGCGGCTTGCTGCTGGTGTTGCAGGCGGTCTGATTGCATTCGTGCATGTACGTGAAGCAGCCCTTCATTTTGATTTTCTTGATGCCTGCAAAGAGCACGAAAAACACAAAAATCAAAAAATTAAACAAGATGATCATCGGGAAATGCTGTACACGTGGCACCCACCAGTCTCTTCGTCGGCGCTCCACAGGACGTAGCAGCTGGGAGATTTGTCAGCCTCAACCTGGCAGCGCTCGATGGTGACGACGCAATCGCTGTGCACCGTGCAGTCCTTCTCGTCATAGTGCTCGCAGTTGATGTTGTGGCCCTCGGGCAGGACGGCGCCACTAGCCGGCGGCAAGAGCAAATGGCAGGCTGTCCAAAAAAGAAAATACAACAAAAGAAAAGAAAGGTATATAATGAGATGTGATGTATTTAAATGGGCAGGCATTCTAGAATGGTAAATAAGTTGGCTTAAACGGTCTCCAGCGGGCGCCTTTGTAAACATATCACGTATCTACGACCCGAGGACCAACGACCCCAATTCGAATCCCAATCCCAATCCCAACGGGCTATAGCTGTGGGGAGTCAGTCCTCAATGAGCGTTGCCATTGAAAGCCAAGCGCACAACTTTCCATAGTCCACAGCGAGTGCTACGCAACCCCAATTCGTGCAGAGGGCCATACAAAATTAGCTCCACTGGCCACCCGAGCCTTTGAGTGGTCCCTATAACCCCAATGCAAATGCAAATGCAACTGCAACTGCTGCTCCGTGTCTGTCGTTGTGTTGGGGCTAAATGTAAGCAACTATGTGTGTGTGTGTGTGTGTGTGTGTGCACGATTCGCGCGCAAATCCACGTGTGAGTGCAGATTTACCATAGCGCACAGTGGTGCAAGTCACATTTAAATATGGTAGCTAAACTTAATAACTTTACTAACGCTATTAATATACCAGTTAACTGTTATTAATATAAAAATAAATTCTTTATAATTATACATGTTTTCATTTATATTTATTTAAATATTTTCTATATTAAATATTCTAATTTTGGTAACAAAAAATAATTTTAAAATTGTGCTTTTTCGAAAAATCTTCTTTTCGACCAGAAACTTCCAATTTGAGTATATTCATTAACATATATAAATTAACATTAATTATACAGAGTTAGGCCCACTGTAAACGAGTAATCGGATCTCTCTAAGTGTGCGTGTATACGTATGTATGTATGTATGGGAGCATGCTGTATAGTAAAGTAGATACATAAGCATGCACATTATGCAGATTGAAAAGGGATGAGTTTAAAGTGGCGCTTGTTGAAAATAAAGAAACAACAGCTACAGCTACAGCAACGGCGAGAAAGAGAACTCACTGAAGCGAGAGAGTAAAACAGATTTTCACCCACGCGAACGCACAAACAACAAGTTTCTAATGCAACGTCATCCATTCAAAGAAATCATTCCACACACACACACACACACATTCACACATGTATTTAGATTACAACTGTAGTTGAGAACAACAGCAAAGCGCACTAAGAACAACTACAAAGCACGCGCCAAGCAATTCAATCAGGCGTAACAGAGGGCAAGTGTACCAAAGAAACTGTAAATAATATCGACACACATACACACATATGTAAGCGTAACTATGTTCAATACATACCAAGAATTAGCTGCGCCACTAGATAAAGCACCAACTCGTACCTATACATTGTTATTGCGTTATCGCTGTAACTTGTTTACAACACTAAATGGTATACGTAACTCAATAGACGAGCGATAGTTGGAGGATTTTTGTTTTTATTTTGGCACATACAAATTTTTCTTTCAGAAAATTGCGTTTTACATTTGATTTATTCAATCACAAACTGGTTGGCATTAAAGGCTTGCTGGCTGACTGTGTTCGTTGCACTTTTTAATCCAAGAAATTAATATTTGATATTATGTATATATAGATTATGTATACATATGAAGCGGTGTGCGTGTGTTTGTACGTCATTTATTTTGTGCTGCTGCAGTCGCAGCAAAGTTGCGGACCACACGTTTTTTCCATGTGCATTTTCACGATTCCGATTGGCATTATCGTTAACGTCGCTATCACATTTTCTTTTCTGGCACTTTAAATGCGTTTCTAAGCTGCATTTCATGAGTTCATTTAATTATTATTACGCGATTTATTCATTTGCACGCAGTTCCTACTCACAACTACGATTGTTACAATTGGTACAAGTGTACCAAATCTGTGACATTTACCAACACATATTTTTATGCGGCAGCCCTGGTGAAACCGTTTTTGTTATACAAAAATTAATTTGGTACATACGCAGTACAACTGAAAAGATTAACCAGCACTTATTTCTAATAGAAAAATCGAGCGTCGATAAATATTCAAATTTACTAAAGAAATAATCGAAGCAAATTTGAAAAATTATACGGTCACACTAGAGATATATTATAAATACGTTAGAGCGCAAATGATTCACAATAAATGATTCGTCTTTCATAGGTATTTAACAATAAAATCTACTTTAACCTATAAAAGGCTTTTACACACACACACAACAAAACCCCCCGTGCCATGTAAATTCTCAGAAATCGTAATGACTGCAGCGAATGACGTGTTGAAAGTCACGTTCTGTGATAGTTTATCTCGCCAATTTGCCGATTAGATATAACTATAATACAAATACGTTTGTTTACAAATATTATATACAATAATGAATAATTTAGTTAGACTAGCATCACTTGGTTCCGTCCAGTTTGGTCAAGCCATCGGCGTACTGGAACTCCGGGCTGTTCTCGTACTCGCACATGTCCAGGGCAATGACACAGCTCTCCTTGACGACCCGCTTATCGTCGTCCGCATAGCGATTTAGTATTCCAATGCATTCCTCGGTGGCAATGGCGCCCAGCGCCTCAGCGCACTCGTGGCGAACCATTTCGTTCTCGTGGCGATCTTCGAGATTCTCCTGCAGGTAGGGTATGCTGCACGGCTCCTGTAGCTGGCCCAGCACGAAGGCAACCTCGTGTCGGAACAGCGCCGACTTATCCTTGAGTCCTTCTGAAATAGCCAATACACTCGCCTCTGTGCGCAAGTTCCGCAGACTGAACATGGCTCGATATCGATCAAAGAGGCTTTGCTTCGCATCCAAATAGATCTCCTTCAGCTCCTGCACGCTCTTGGTGCCTGCTGCTGGAGGCGATGGGTCCACTGATGCATACGGATTGTTGTCGTCCACTTGTTGACCTGTTTGCAGCCAGCGCACACGTTCCAGGGCAATGGCACAAGTCTCGGCAACCTCGATGACTGGATCCTTCTTGTATTTCTCGAGGATGGGCAGAACTTCCGGATGGCCAATGGCGCCTAATGCTTCGGCAGCCTCATGACGCACCATGGGCTCTTGGCTGGTGTCCTGTAGCACTTTGGTCAAGACTTCAATGGCCTGGGTGTCCTGCATCTGTCCCAAACAGTAGGCCAATTCGTGCTTTAGCAATGCGGAATCATCATGAAAGGCTTTGCTTATTTCCTCAATGGCAGTGCCGCCGCCAATGTTTTTCAGTGTAAAAAGTGCACGAAAGCGCTCCTTAAGTGGACGTTCCTTATTGTTTAGCACTCCACCAATTGCTTTGATCTGTTCCTGGGATACCATGTCTGCTTTACGTGTGTAAATAAATGTAAATAACGAGCCGCCGCCTGCCTCGTGGAAATATCTCAATTGTAATACCGATATGAAATTTATCGAAACTATCTGTTAGCCACCTCAGCTAAAATTGTCTACTTTTCAACACTGACGAAAAAGGCCGCCATAAAAGGTAGCTGTGCAACACTTAATTTTTAGAAGAAGCAAATAGTTCAGTTGTTGGGTTACGTTTATTTTAGGCTCGTAAAGAAAACGTCTAAAAAGTGTAATATTCAACTTATTTCGGAGCGAAAATTCTAGAAAACCGTAATATTGTATACTGCGGTGCTAAAGTCGATAAGTGCAATCGTTGATTTTTGTGCAAAATAAGATAAATTTGCATTTAAAAATTTTGCGCGTTCACGGCTCGTTCAGCGTGGCGTGTGTATGTATATATGTGTGCGTAATATACCTGCTAGTTGCTTTGTATCGCTGTCCCAGTGCGAAAGGAGAGCACAAGAGAGAGAGAGAGAGAGAGAACTCGCTACATTGAAGCAAAGCGTTGCAACTGAACGAAAACATTGCAAAATACAATTAATTGTATTTTGTAAGCAACATTAATATAACTACCGATATCAAAATGTCCGACGAGACCAGTATACAGAAACCGGAAGCGGAGACTGTTGTAGAGACCAAACCCAACAACGATGAAGATGCAACAATTCAACCTGCAGCGGATGAGAAGAAGACACCCGTAAGTGTTTAGAAATATGTAGGCAAACACATGGATACACACACACAAGCTTGCAGATATATATACATATATAAGTGTGTGTGCGTTTAGAGAGTCACAATTAACACCGGGGGTCGTGCGATAAGAGCGCGCTTTACAGCTAACACAGTGCGAGCTGTGACGAACAGAATTATCTGGAAGAGCGGGGCATTATATGTACTTATGTGATTGTATTGACCACATATGTATTAGCAGTATTTTTCAAAAATGGTCGGAAAACTCGAAGTACAAATACAAGGACACATTTAACAACATATTTATGTGAAATGCGTTATGTATTGTTTTTTACATTTTACGCTCTTTCGTGTTGATGTTAATTTTGTTGCCCTCGTGTGTGCGCGCGCTTTTACCAACATCCCCCGTTGAAGTGTGTGTGTGTGTGTATATACACATATATCGTACAGCGACTGAGTGTGTGTGTGTATTTATTTTTGTATGTCGCGTGGTACACTCGCTACAAGCAATCGGTAGTCTCTTTTGTGCACGTTTTGCCGCTGCGCGCGTCGTCTCGTTCTCGTTTGTTTTTATTTTTCTTGTTCTCTTTTCGACTTTTTGTTGTTTGCTGTACTTTGCCATACATGAATGTATGTATACATGTGCATGTGTATGCGTGTGTGTGTGTGTGTGCATTCATACGTTGCGCTTGAGAATGGGCATTTATTTACTGTTTAATAGCAATGCTGCGGGTTGAATAGGCGGGTTAATGATTTCTTGTATTTAAATCAATTTTAAATCTCTTATCGAGATGTATGTATGTATGCGCATAAATCGGACAATATTTTAATGTGTGTGTAAACAATCATTTTAGAAACGCACGCCCAAGCGACGTTCTTTCATTGAGCGAGCTCAGCGCGAGAGTGAGGAGTTGGTGCGGACTATGGGCGGCACCTTAGAGCTGGAGGGCGGACGCCGTACGCGATCCAGTACACGTGGAACTCCAACAAGAAGCGCTGAGACCGTTACGCCACCTCCAAGTAAAAAAGCTCGCACATCGCCAGCTGTCACAAAGAGCGCTGGGCGGGGACGTGGTGCACGGAAGCTGGATATAGGAGGCGATGAAGAAGTCGACCAGGAGACAACAAAAGCCAAGCCAGTAACACCGCAGAAGGAGGAGGCGGAAGAGAAGGCCCAGGCAAGCAAAACTATTAAAGCAAATGTAAGTCGATAAAACTTGTTCGCTATTGATTATCGTCTAAATTTCTATTATACATTAAAGGCCTCTGCGAAGAAAGGAAAGAAAGAGGAAAAGGAACAGAAGGTAAAGGCAGTTGATGCTAAGGACAAGGGTACCAAGACCACAGAGGATTCCGAAACAAAGGATACAGAGTCGAATGTGACTGCGTCAGAGGCCACGGAAAGTGTGGATCAGCCTGACTCTACTGCCCAAGAGCCTGCCGCGCAAGAAGAAAAACAAAACAACATTGTCCACGATACATCAAGCACAAAAGAAGCCGAAACAAAGGAAAAAACGCCCGAGCCATTGGCAAATATCGAGGAACCAGCTAAAGTTGAAAGCCCACCAAAAAGTGATGTCAGTGCAACTGCTCCTGTTTCTGACTCACCCATGGAAGTGGATGACGATGACAAAGAGCAAACGAGCACGGATCAGGCTACTGCTGATACAACATCCTCCGACACTTCTACACCTGCTGAAATCACTGAATCAGTGGAGAAAAACAAAGAATCGGAAGAATCCCAAGAAAGTGAGAACAGTGGGGTGCCGAAAACCGAAACCACCGAAACTGCTGAGCCCGCCAAGCAGCAAACACCGGAGCCCATGGATGTAGATTCAAGTTCGAAAGCCAGCACTGAAACTGCCAGGCCCATATCACCCGTCAAAGAAGTTGCGCCACTTGCAGCCGCGGTCGAGACAAGCGACACACCTAACGCGGCTGAAGTAGAAGCAAGCAATAGCGAAGTCGTGGAATTGGCTACCGAAGTCAAAGAGGATGCACCAGTCCTTCCAGACAAGGAGGCACCAGCAAGCGAAGTCGAAAGTCCATCAGCGGAGAACAATACAGTCAAAGCTGATGAAACCCCTGCCAGCAACGATGTGAGCAAGCTGGCTGCGCCAGTTGCCCCAGCCGAAGTTGCATTAACAGAGGCGCCAGCAGCACCCGCCAAGGAGGCCAACTGCGAAAACAAGTCCGAGCACAATGACAATGGTATGTGAATACATTTCATTAAAAAAGTGGGGATTCCTAATGAGATTTGAATTTGTTGCAGGTGAACCGAAGATCGTTAACAATGCCACCGATGATGGCGAGAACCATGTAACGCCGCAGGCCTGCAATTAAGCAGCAGCGAAATCATATTAATGATGATAATGAAAACCAATAACTAAAGTTAAAGCCGATTGTGTACAAGTGTGGCTTCGGCTCATTTCGACAAGCCAACAAATATGCAAATAACTACGAGTTTTTCGTAAATTACGTCGCGCGCCTAACGCCTAACATAGGCTTAATTCTGTTTCCATTGTCAAGCTTTTTCTTTTCTAATTCTCAAACTACAAACCGTACGGGATTGCAATTCACTAAACATCTTCCAGTCATTGGTTGCAATCCACGCTGGATTTTCAATGCTGTTTTGTGTGAGCAATATAGACTAACAAAAACACATACACAGCAAATAGAAACTATCACGTAGCCCTTCTAATCCCGCCAATCTAAACCCACGCAATCCCACACACACACACATTGTTAAAAGCAATCAATTATAAATAATATGTATGTGTAAAGTAAATTAAATTGGAAACAAATCAAATACATTATTAAGGAATGTATGTAAAATAGATGTTTTTAAATTTTAAGACATAATCTATAATACAAGTCTAATTTTAAAGAGCCCATTTGGATAACACTCAAAACCCAAGAAAAGATTTTTAGCAACTGATGCGTCAATCAAGAAATTAAGTACATTTAGAAGAAAAAAAAAAAAAATATATATATATATATATATCGTATAACTTTACCAATGCCATTCACACTTACCTGGCTATCAACAACAAAACTTTCCTCTTTACTTTTAATTTCTTTATAACTTTTCTTACTTTCAAGTTTCCCATATAGAGTTGAAGCATTTAGTTCTAACAATTTTTGTCATGTAACTTAACCTGACGGAAACTATATCAAATAACGCATCAATTGTATTCAGATAAATCTTTTCCAGACGATCTTAACTAAATTACGAATAGTACTGTACAATTTTTCAATGAAAAATTCTAAAAAAAAAAAAAAAAAAAAACTCACACAAAAGCGTAAAATACTTTGGAACTCTTTTTTACAACTGAAATAATCAGTCGAAACAGTTTTTGTATGTAGCTGGATACTTTCTGTGTAAGCAATTCTTCATTTAAATATTCTTTTGTAAATAAATCGTTTAAAAATACAAAAGAGACATAACACTGTGTATTAACTAAGTTAGTCGTAAATAACTCTTAGGCGGCTCCCTTTTCTTGCTGCGTAGTTTTCTTAAGGGGCTCCTTCAGCGGCACCTCCTCCAGCTCCACTTCAGCATCGGACACATTCAGCAGGCTGCGCACAAAGGGCGAATACAATTTTGGGTTTTGCTTATCCTTCTTATCCGGAGGCCAGATATAGCTCAAAGGCACTGCACAGACGAATATCAGGATTGCGCCCAGCATTTTGTACCAATAGAAAGATATATCGTACACTGAGAACTCTCTATTGCTGCCAAAAGCAGTTGTCACATTCACTGGCAATGTAGCAGCGGCCGTGGTTGCTGGTGTCGTTGTTGTATGGTTTCTATAATATATCTATATAATTACAGTTTATTATAGAGAGTGACAGGACTACTTACATGGCATTTAGGATTGCATCGAGACCTCGTGCCTCGCACTGGTCGAGGCTATTTGGGAGCACTTCGTACTTCACCAGTCCCGCCTTGATGTTCATCTGAGCATTGATGATGATCCAGAGCATGGCCAGAACACTGAATATGATGCTGGTCATTGCCACCTTCCCATTGACCCTCGGCACAAACATGCCCAGCAGAAAGACACCCACAACGGCGCCCATATTGATACCCGTTACGGTCCACAATGCTTGTAGTATGGAGTTGAATCGCTGCACAATGATGCCCCCAAAGATACAGTACAGACCCATGCCAACGACCACCATTTGCATGCATCCATTGGCCCGCGCCTCCGTGTGCCGAATGCCAGGCTTAATGTAGTCAAAGTAAACAACGCCAGCGAGTGAATTGAGATGAGCTGAAAGCGAGCTCAGCGAAGCACTGAAGACGCACGAGATGAACAGACCGGGCATGCCCGGTAGGTTGCCCATTATGTCTTGAATGAAGAAGGGCATCAGTTTGTCAGGCTTACTGACCAGCTGTGGATGAGATAAGATATCTTAAATCAGATTAGAAATTGATTAAAAGATCGCATTACTTACGCCAGCTAGCATGGGATCACAGCCGTAGTAGCGGGCAAACATAATGATGCCAGCAAAACAGTTGAGGAACATGATAATCAGAAAGCCAATGCCCGCAAAAATTAGAGATCTGTTGAATTCATAATAAATATATGTATGTATATCTCTATAAATTTTCATGAAGCTTACTTTTTCGCTTCCGCAAACGAAGGCAAGGAGACAATGCGCTGAACACTGCTCTGATCGACTCCAACTTTACTCGTCCATAGAAACAAGCCACCGCTAAAGCAATTCCAGATAGTAGACCGAATCCTGGGATCCAGTCTAAAGCTACAAAAAACATCAGTTAGTTTTAGCTCTTCATTTTTTGTCTCGGCTTGAGTTACTCAATATCTAAGTGTCCGCCCTGTGAGGCATAGTCTAGGACAGTGGCCAAGCCACCGGTTCCCATTGTGCCCAAGACAGTCACCATCATGACCGAGATGAGCATTACACTTCCCTGAACCACATCGGTCCAGACGACTGCCTTAATGCCACCCAACATGGTGTAGAAAACGCATATCGAGGAGACTATCATGTTGATCAGGTGAATATTTAAGCCGGTCACTGTGCTTGGAAGGAATTTTTAGTCAGTAATAAGTAATTCCTCTCATGTCTTAGTTACCCTGAGAGAAGGCCAGCGAGGGTATGAACATATAGACTGGCAGCACCAGAAATTGGTTCATGATGAACGTGAGAGTCACAAATTGACGCGTTCGCTTATTAAAACGCATCTCCAGGTACTGCGAGAATAAAATATGTCTGTATATATTAATATATATAGAAAGATATGTATCGACTTACCTCATAGCAATTGACGATATTGTTGTCGTAGAAGACTGGCACTATAATATATATAAGAATTGCTACGGTTGGGATCATGGCGAGCACGCCATATATGAAATGAAATCCGTATGTGTAGCTCTCGGCTGGGATTGACATGATGGCAACGCCCGATAGTTGACTGAAATTAAAAGTAATTATTTTATTGAATTAAAGCCAAATTTATGTTTATATGTACTTAAATCAAAATAATTTATACGAATTTGTTGGAAAACGAGTCGAAACCTGTTCGAATGGCATGCAAAATGCTGCTGACCAATTTTTCACTATCTCAGACGGCATTTTCCAACTAGAGTAACACGTTTAGCTCTCTAGCTCTTGGGCTCAGTCAATCAATCACAGATTCATAAATACAGATGTGAAAGGGCTTTCAATCAGAGGTACGTACCTGGAGATCAAGGATATGGCGATGGGCAGCGCTTGCATCTTCTTGCCCCCACGCAGATACTCGTCGGTGGTGTTCCTTGACTTTGAGTAGAAGCCAAAGTAGAGCCCAATGCCTGTTGAGACACTCAGCAGGAATATGAAGATGGAATAGTCCGTTACGCCGAACCTCAACTCCTCCATCTCTGCTGTCGTGGCACTGTTGACCATGCCTGCGCTGGGTGCACTGCCCGGCATCCTCGAGTCTCTATTACGGTTTTCGACTTGTTTGCCGAACAAGTCTGTGCAGCTGCGCCTGCTGTCAGCTCAGTTATGAGCACTAAATTCAAATATTTTCGCTTAAGTAGAGATCACTGGTTAGTATATCAATGACTAAAAGCAATGAGACTTCATAAGGCGGAGTCAACGGTCTCTTTGCTTATTAACATACTGAGTCCAAAGTTTATCTGAGACTGCGAACTGAGTCACATCAGAAAATTTAATAAATAAATAAATGAATATTTATAATTTTCAATCCATGTGATTGTGTCCTATCAGATGGGTTGATTAGTTAGATACTGCAAAATCTTTATTAGAGCGACCATTCGCTTAAAAATACTAAAGTGACACAGTGTTGTATTAACTAAGTTAGTCGTAATTAACTCTTAGGCGGCTCCGTTTTCTTGCTGCACAGTTTTCTTAAGGGGCTCCTTCAGCGGCACCTCCTCCAGCTCCACTTCTGCATCGGGCACATTCAACATGTTGCGCACAAAGGGCGAATATAGTTTGGGATTTTGTTTATCCTTCTTATCCGGAGGCCAGATATAGCTCAAAGGCACTGCACAGACGAATATCAGGATTGCGCCCAGCATTTTGTACCAATAGAAAGATATATCGTACACTGAGAACTCTCGATTGCTGCCAAAAGCAGTTGTCACATTCACTGGCAATGTAGCAGCGGTGGTGGTTGCTGGTGTCGTTGTTGTATGGTTTCTATAATATATCTATATAATTACAGTTTATTATAGAGAGAGAGATAGGACTACTTACATGGCATTTAGGATTGCATCGAGACCTCTCGCCTCGCACTGGTCCAAGCTATTTGGGAGCACTTCGTACTTCACCAGTCCCGCCTTGATGTTCATCTGAGCATTGATGATGATCCAGAGCATGGCCAGCACACTGAATATGATGCTGGTCATTGCTACCTTCCCATTGACCCTCGGCACAAACATGCCCAGGAGAAAGACACCCACAACGGCGCCCATATTGATACCCGTTACGGTCCACATTGTCTGCAGTATGGAGTTGAAGCGCTGGACAATGATGCCTCCCACAATGCAGTAGACGCCCATGCCAACCACGACCAGCTTCATGCATCCGTTGGCTCGTGCCTCTGTATGGCGAATGTGAGGTTTAATGTAGTCAAAGTAAACAACGCCAGCGAGCGAATTGAGATTTGCCGAAAGAGAGCTCAGCGAAGCACTGAAGACGCACGAGATGAACAGACCGGGAATACCCGGTAGGTGGCCCATTATGTCCTGTATGAAGAAGGGCATCAGTTTGTCAGGCTTACTGACCAGCTGTGGGTGAGATAAGATATCTTAAATCAGATTAGAAATTGATTAAAAGATCGCATTACTCACGCCAGCTAAAATGGGATCACAGCCGTAGTAGCGGGCAAACATAATGATGCCAGCAAAACAGTTGAGGAACATGATAATCAGAAAGCCAATGCCCGCAACAAAAAGAGATCTGTTGAATGTATCATAAATAAATATATTGAACTAGTTCATAAACCTTTGGCTTACTTTTTGGCTTCCGCAAACGAAGGCAAGGAGACAATGCGCTGCACACAGCTCTGATCGAGTCCAATTTTGCCCGTCCATAGAAGCAAGCCGCTGCTCAAGGCATTCCAAATAGTAACTCGAATCCTGGGATCTAATCTAAGGCTATACGAAATAAAGATGATATATTTATGCGATTAACAGTTCATTATCCTTCTTGACACTTACTCAAAGTTGATACGCCCGCCCTCTGAAGCGTAATCCAAGACCGTGGCCAAGCCACCTGTTCCCATTGTGCCTAAGACAGCCACCATGATCACGGAGATGAGCATTACGCCAGCCTGAACCACATCGGTCCAGACGACTGCCTTAATGCCACCCAACATGGTATAGAAAACGCATATCGAAGAGACTATTATGTTGATCAGGTGAATATTTATGCCGGTCACTGTGAATGTAAGTAAAGATATGAGTGTAATAAATAACTCTTCTATAGTCTTAGTTACCCTGAGAGAAGGCCAGCGAGGGTATGAACATATAGACAGGCAGCATCAGAAATTGGTTCATGATGAACGTGAGAGTCACAAATTGACGCGTTCGCTTATTAAAACGCATCTCCAGGTACTGCGTGAATAGAGAATATATATTAAGATATCAAAGATAATCCATTTCCCCTTACCTCATAGCAATTGACGACATTGTTGTCATAGAAGACTGGCACTATAATATATATGAGAATTGGTATAGTCGGCAGCATGGCCAACACGCTGAATATGAAGTTGAAGCCATAAGTGTAGTTCTCTGCTGGAACTGACATGATCGCAACACCAGATAGTTGACTGAAACAATTATATAATTTATAATTATAAAATTAATAAAAATGTTTGTTAATATACATATATAAGTAGTTGAGATAAATCATATATATAGAATTGGCAAAAGCCCAGTTTGAACCAGATCGAAAAGAAAACGTGAATGTCTCATGCAAAACGTTTTCAAATGGAATTTTCCATGCATGAAATTAAAAGTAAGTCTTTAAGATTATTACTTTGCCTCTGTATCACTCTGTCAGTTAGTAAATAATTAATTTAGATTTAGCCAGATAAACTTTCATGCAGAAAAGGAGGCTCGTGCGGATGTAAATTGAAAAAAAAAAAACGAATTTATGTAGTCTAAAAGTGAGCGACATAAGATAAGTTAAGATAAGTTGCTGGCAATGATACTGACAATGACTGTGACAGTGAGCCAATAAAACTGGCTAGAACTGATTTGCACTGGCTCCCACTGGAACTACGAACCTGGATACCAAGGATATGGCGATGGGCAGTGCTTGCATCTTCTTGCCCCCACGCAGATACTCGTCGGTGGTGTTCTTCGACTTTGAGTAGAAGCCAAAGTAGATGCCAATGCCTGCCGACACACTCAACATCAGTATGAAGATGGAATAGTCCGTTACGCCGAATCTCAAGTCCTCAACATGTGATGTAGCTGCAGCTGTGGCCACAGTGCTGGCCATGGTGGTTGCACTGTCCGACATCCTGGTTTTCCTATTGTCCTTCAGACCGTTTCGCCTAACAAGTCAGTGCAGCCGCCTATGCTGTTGGCACAGTTATGAGCGTCAAAATCAAAAGTTTTCCCTTAAGTTGAGATTATGGTAGCTTATCAGTAGCTAAAATATGTAGTTGCTAGACGCTGGTTGTAAAAGTTAATGAGTATCCATAAAGTTGATCCAACAGCTTGTACGTTTCTAAACGTTTATAGACATGGACCAAAGGCGTCTTTTGATCTCCCCCCACTGGAAGCTCAACTTCTGATAAGATTCAGAGCGAACAATGTTATACAGTTAACAGAGAAATCAATGTAAGACAGTTAACAGAGTAACAATGTTATACAGTTAACAGAGTAACAATGTTATACAGTTAACAGAGCAAACCATATAATACAGTTGCCAGAGCAAAAAAATGTTATACAGTTAACATTGTTTACAGTTAACATTGTTTGTTGTGCAGACCGAAAGCTCTGGAGGTAAAATACTTCATAAAGTAGCATTTCCAGAGTGATTTAATGTTATATATAAGTATCTGAAGAATTTAATGTCAAGAAAGTTCGAATTCATAAATATTATTTGATAACTTGATTGGTTTGAAAATATTATGACATCATCTTAGGCATATACCAGACTTTCCTAGAAGGAACGACTTTGATTTTTAATATATTCAAGCATTATATTCTTAGCATTCTTTAGCAGCTTCCGATATTAATATGCCTTAACTAAAGCTTCATCAAAAGACATTTTTATTGGCACAAATCTTTAATCTTTAAATTACGAATCAAATTTAACAGTATCTTTGAAATTTGTCTGCAGTTCAGAGTTGTCCTTTAGTGGGAACTCCTCCAATTCGAGTACACGATTCCGTGGCAGGAATTTGCGTACGAAGGGCGTGAAGAGCTTTGGGTTTAGCGATTCTTCTTCGTCTCGCTTGCAGATGTAGCTCATGGGCACTGCCCACAGGAACGTCAGGACCGCACCCAGAAATTTGTAGTAGAAGAAGGAAATTTCAAATATCGAAAAGTCGCGATTGCTGCCAAAGGCGCCTGTTACCAGCGGCGCCTCAGTTGGGTTTTCCAAAACAGCTATTGGCGTAGTATAGTTGTTGTTGTAGCTATTAATTAAAAATATATATACATATATATAAATATATACAATAAAATATTACAGGGCTTAGTGCTCACATCGCATCTAGAATCGTATATAAGTGTTTGGCCTCGCACTGATCCAGGGTATTGGGCAAGATGTCATACTTGATGATGCCGGCCTTGAAGCTCATCTGCGACTTTATAACAAGAACTATCATGGCAGCGATGCTGAACATGATGCCCGATGCGGCTGCCTTGCTGTTGACGCGGGGACAAAGCATGCCCAGGAGGAACACAGCGGTCACAGCGCCCGTGCTGATGCCCGTGATGCTCATCACGGTCTGAATTATGGAATTGAAGTGCTGCACCATGAAGCCGCCAAAGATGCAGTAGATGCCCATGACGATGATAGCCAGCTTCATGGTGGCATTGGCACGCGCCTCCGTGTGCCGTATGAATGGCTTGATATAGTCAAAGTATATGACGCCAGCGAGCGAATTGAGGTTGGCTGAGAGCGTGCTGAGCGCAGCGCTGAAGACGCACGAGATGAACAGACCGGGCATGCCCGGTAGGTTGCCCATTATGTCCTGTATGAAGAAGGGCATCATCTTGTCGGGCTTGCTCACCAGCTGTGGATGAGATACGATAATTGAAATAAGATTAGAAATTGATCAAGAGTTCGTACTACTTACGCCGGCTAGCATGGGATCACAGCCGTAGTAGCGGGCAAACATAATGATGCCAGTGAAGCTCATAAAGCTCATGATTGTTAAAATTCCCAAGCCCGCAATGATAAGAGAGCTATGATATAAAATCATATAAATTCAAGTAAAAAGCTTTGGTTTCTTACTCCAACTTACACCTTGGCATGCGCGTACGAGGGCAGCGCGACAATGCGCTGCACGCAGCTCTGATTGAAGCCGATGTGGCCCAGCCACATAATACTGCCTCCCACTAAGCCATTCCAGACTGTAATCCGTATGCGAGGGTCGAATCGATAACTGTAAGTCAATTGAAATAAATTAAATAGCTAAGCTCAAGCTATCAAGTCTTTAGTCTTTAGAGAACTTACTCAAAATTAAGTCGGCCTCCTTTGGTGGCATTCTCAAGCACCGAACTGAGTCCTCCTGCTTGTATGGTGCCCAGAACACCCACCAGAATCACGGAGATCAGCATGATGGCACCCTGCACCACATCGGTCCAGACAACCGCCTTGATGCCACCCAGCATGGTGTAGGAAACACACACCGATGAGACAACGATGTTGATCAGATGAATGTTTAGCCCGGTGACTATAAAGAAAGAATATATTACACTTATAAATATAGCTAGGGTATTTGGCAGTCAACATACCTTGCGCAAATGCCAGAGAGGGTATGAACATAAAAACGGGCAGCAGCAGGCCTGAGTTCAGCACAAATATGGCTGTTACCAGCTTTCGCGTGAACTTGCCAAAGCGTATCTCCAGGTACTTAGATCAAAGGTATATAATGCGATATATAGAGGATACGTAGGGAGTTAGCTCTCTTACCTCATAGCAATTGGAGACATTGTTCTCGTAGAAGACTGAGACTACGGCGTACATCAGCACGGGTATAACGAGCACAATGGAGAACACCATAAAAATGTAGCTGAAGCCGAAGGTATATGTCTCGGCGGGCACAGACATGATGGCAATGCCAGAGAGTTGACTGAGATATATGTATAGATATATCTATAAAGAAGTTGATCTATATGAAGTCTAGAAGAACCCACCTGGCCACCAGGGAAATGGCTATGGGCAGTGTCTGCATCTTCTTGCTACCCCGCAGGTACTCCTCGGTGGTGTTCTTGGCCTTGGCGAAGAACCCGAAGTAGATGCCGATGGCCAACGAGGCGCATAGCATAAGCACGAAGACGACATGATCCGTTATCCCGAATGTAAGTGCTGAAGCCATGTTTGATATTGGCGAACTTCTGGTCACACTCTGGCCGTAGTGCTACGCTTGGATGCTGGGCGCACACTTCAGTGCTCCTCGCGACATATGTCGGTTTTAAATGATGTTCTCTAATTATCTTATCTGTTCACAGATTTATCTACACTTATATATAGAGAAATGATAGCCTTTGCTGTGTGTATGCCCTAAAAGAGATCAAGATTTGAAGAGCAACTTCGTTTGCTTGTTTACTGGCATGAAATCGCATTTCTGGAACGTCTAATAGTGCAGGCCATGACTGTGAGATACCCTGTAATCACTGTATGTATGTGCATACCTAGTTCGATAATAGATTATGGCAATATATATGCACTTTGCCTCTTAGGACTTCCCCATAGAGGGACGGAGGAGCATAAGTACAGAGTATAGACTCAGCAGGTCATGCCTCTTCTTCGCTGCTCTTGTTAGACAGAACTGCTCATCACTTGTATTGCCCAGGGCATGGAACGTATCTTAAAGCGCCTTATCAATGACAACTTGTGCTATTCTTATTCTTACATATTGGAAGCGTTATCTCGTTTCTTGTTATAATGTTTGATCAAAGGCTAATACACTTTGTTATACTATTTTTATATTCTATACCCCACTTGGGCCACTTTCAGTGGGTGATTAGAAGTAATAACAGCCACCAGATATTTGATCCTTCAATCGTAAAGCCTCATTTCAAACAGATATGTTTCTTCTGATCTCATTCTTTATTGTATGAACTATCTAATGTCTAGCGAGGCTAGATGCTAATTAAGATAAGTATTTTGGTCAGGCTAGCATTATGTCTAAGATGTTTATGATGCTTCAGATAAATAGTATATAATACTCATTTCGCAACTTTGACTATGCTTAAATTAATTTTTATGCTTTGCTCTTTTCCTTCTGCAGCTGCGGCAGCTCGTACATCGGCGCCTGCTCGTACTCGACGAAATGCTTTACAACCGGCGATAAGAGACTCGGATTCAGCTTCACTTGATCTGGCGCCGGGCTCAGCACATAGCTGAGCACTGTGCCCACCACCAGGGTGATGGCGAAGCCGATTGCCGCATACCAATTGAATGAGATGTCAAAGACGCTGAAGCCAGCTGCGGGCAGATCTTCCACCTTGACGGTTGTGTTCAAGTGCGTAAACGTTGAGACAGTTGTCGTGCCATTTAGGGCAGCCGGACAGTGGTCGGTGCTGATGGGCATGGCGGCGTAGTGATTGCGCCCCCAACTGCCCACTACAATGAAGCCCATGCACACAATGCTGGTGAAGACGGCAGCGAGAGCAGCCTGAAAGGAAAGCAAAGCATACAGTCTTTGGGAGTTACAATACGGAAACTCGAGATACCGACCCGACCATGCACCCTGGGCGCCAGCATGCCCAGGAAAAAGACGCCGCAGACGGAGCCGAAGCTGATGCCGCCAATGCAGTACACCATCTGCAGGATGGAGCTGAATTTCTCGACAATGATCCCGCCAAATATGCAGTAGATGCCGGAGAAGAACACGAATAGCTTCATGACAACATTGGCCTTGTGCTCCGTGTGGTGAATGTACGGCTTGATGTAGTCGAAGTAGACGATGCCGCCGAGGGAGTTGATGCTGGCCGAGAGGGTGCTCAGGGCGGCGCTGAAGACGCAGGATATGAAGAGGCCGGGCATGCCGGTCAGATGGCCCACAACGTCCTGCACGAAATAGGGCACCATCTTGTCCAGCTTGCTGACCAGACCCACGGCAAGCGGATCGCAGTCATGGTAGCGGGCGTACATCACGATGCCCGTGAAGCAGTTGAAGCTCATGATCAGCAGGAAGCCCAATCCGAAGAGAACTATAGCTCTGTATAAGAGAGACGGGATTAGATATTGCGGGATCATCTCTTATAGGCTGATTCACCCACCTTCTGGCATGCGCCAACGAGGGCAGCGCAACGATGCGTTGCACACAGCTCTGATGGAGGCCCACATAGCTGGTCCAGGCCACAAAGCCGGAGGCACTCGCATTCCAAATTGAAATCCGTGTCGTCAGATCAAATGAGTAGCTAAAGATGGTATGAGACACATGGAACATTAAATCCATGAGCGAGAGGAGAGGAGCTGAGCACCTACTTGATGTCCAAGCGACCGCCCTCGCCGGCGATGCGCCACACTTCGCCGATGCCGCCCAAACGCTTCGCGCCCATAATGCCCACCAGCACCACCGAGAAGACCATGATGCCCGCTTGCACCACATCGGTCCAGACGACCGCCTTAATGCCGCCCTAGTGAGAATCATATAAATTGCAATGATCAATATGTAATGAAGCCAACCCAATTGCTTACGATCATTGTGTAGAAGATGCAGATGCTGCAGACAATTGTGTTGATAATGTGCACATTGTAGCCAGTCACTGCATAGAGAGAGAGAGAGAGAGAGAGAGAGAGAGAGAGAGGAGAGAGAGAGAGAGGGCGATATACTTATATGGCACACACGGGTCTATTATCTATAATCTCACCTTGCGCAAAAGCCAGCGATGGCAGAAATATGAATATGGGCAGCATAAGGAAGATGTTGATCACAAACAAAAAGGTTTGCAGCTTCCGCGTGGCGCTGTTGAAGCGCAGCTCCAGATACTAAAATAAGGATCAAATACATATATACAAATAATATAATTGAATAAAATTAAAATAGCTAAAAATAAATTAAATAAAAGCTGGAATACCCAAAAAAAAGAATTTGCTTATACTTATGCTGAAATCAAATCTGAAATTAGAAATATTCGAATCTATTATATTCTAGCCTAAAGGTCTTTTGTGATTGTGAAAAATTGTGAAATTTCTTTTCTTTGAGTTTTAGTTTGGAATCTGAGCGAGATGCACAGAGATTTATAGCATAATAATAAAAGGTATGTGCTCTAAGGTGTCTTTGGTATGTAGATAATGGCATAAGGTCTCTGGTACATGTTTTATGGTTTATGGTGCATAGCTTTAGATATATGGCCTTCCATATGTGGTTTATGGCGTAAGGTATTAAGCTTATGTCTGACGTTGTCTGTACGTGATCTATACTATGTATATCTATATATTATTTCTAGGCTCAGATTGAAGCACTTTTAGTTTTAGATTACCAAATCCAGTTGTCCTATATAATATAATATATATATATATATATATATATATATATATATATATATATATATTATATATATATATATATATATAATGATAAATCCAAAATACCTCATAGCAGTTGTTAATGTTGTTGTTGTAGAAGACAGGTATTATCACGTAGTTGAGCACGGGCACGATGGGCACCATGATGAGCACAATGAAGAACCAATTCATGCCGAAGGCATACATCTCGGCGGGTATGGTCATAATGGATATGGCCGACAGTTGGCTGGCCACCAGCGAGATGGCAATGGGCAGCGTCTTCATCCGCTTGCCGCCCATCAGGTACTCCTCGGTGGTGTCGTCGCCCTTGGCAAAGAACCCGAAGTAAACACCAATTCCGGCGGATACACTCAGCATGAAGGCGAACACTATATAGTCGGTCGTTTGGAATGTGAACTGCGAATCCGCCAGGGTCTGAGCCGTGGCATTCAATAGACCCGACATTTTCCGAGATTATATTCTAGCAACTCACTCAAGCGACACTGGACGCGTTTCGAAATCACAATTGTCTTCCGCGTGGCGTTTGCAGTGCTTTTTATAAGCTTCCATCAGCTTAGAGTTTTATCTGGCAGATCACAGCTATCGACTGTTATCTAAATGTCGTTTACAAGCCCAATTTGATTATCTGTAGATAGTATATAGATGCTATATAGAAGGTCTAGGCCCTTATCAGGTAAGCTCTGCCAACAGTGGTGATTCCGCAGATTCACTATCGCAGCAAAGTTAGCCCATTCATTGTTTTCCGACTGCGTTACACATCCCACACGGCAGAGACGAGATCGCAAAGTTTCTTCATCAATTAGACAAACCCATTTGGGCCTATGCAATGCTGTTTGCGGTTGGAATTTGGTTGTGACATAACGCCACGAATTCCACTTGGTTGTCATCCTCTGCGGGTCGCATCGCTGCAACACACTTGTGTGGCACTTATCACTTGCCCCTGCTTTTTTTGATTGTACCTCCATTTGGCTATGTGCATGCGCACTGGCGATGTTGCCATAGCTCAATTTAGTGGGCACATAACGAACGTTGTATACCCTGCATGACGTTACTATCTATCTATCTGACCCTGACCTTAATTTACTCCACTTTACCCTACCATAATCTGTATTCTACATTACCAACTCTGAAAAAAGAGTGAGCTCGTCGGCATTGCACGACTAGAGAATACCCTGTACTCATATATATGCATAGATATATTTGTATCTATCTAGGTCAACATTGAAGGAAGTGAACCGCCTTACAGTTCCTTAAGGATTTACTTCTCTAGTTCCCATTATACATGCCCTTTGGCACTGTGAATCTTATTTGTTTTCCGATTCAAATTTCGTATGAGTAGAGTAGCCAAAAGTGACTGGTGCCGACTGTAAGTCACCTTTGTGCTTAATGGTCAGCCCCTTGCGCTGCAATGTGACCCAATACAAAATGCCCCCCACTCCTCAGTTCCCAATCTCAGCTGCAGCTGATGAAATCAGCGCTTAATGAGCATCGGCTGCCAGCCTCAAGACACTTGATGAGAGCTCTACAAGTCATGGCAACTGCAGCTTGTCTCTGTTGCGTCTTCAAAACCACCAAAAAGTGAAAGGATTATACGTAATATACCAAAAAATAATAAAAAAAAACCCACCTGAAGCATCTGAAATGAACTCGCGTAATATCAATGAGAACTCGAATGCCACTGAATAAATTTGTAGCTTTTAGAATGTTGCATTGAAGCTTACAAAACTGTCAAATCTGGGTCACTCTGCAGATGAGCTTTGATAGTAGAGCATAAACATTAGAAACAACTCGTAATGGCCATACATGAAGACTCGCAAACATTCATGGAGCTGCAGTAATGGCAGATGTATAGAGTACAAAAATAAGTATTTTTGACAATTATTATTTTCATTTTCCCAAAGTTCCCAAAGTAAAAATGTGGCATAATTTAACGGTGACAAAATTTACTATTTTTTTTATTATTTTCATATTTTTTTTTGTTGTTTCTTTGTTTGTTTCATTAAAATAAAAACACTTACTTGCTAATAATGCGTTATAACACTGTTTTTTTTTGTGTGTTTTGTTTTGTTTTGTTGTTTTTGGGGATTGTTTTTTGTGTGTGTTTGTGTGTTGGTGTTTGTTGAGAAAAAAATTATTTACAAAAAACACAAAAACGAATTTCGCCGAAAGGCGAAACTGCATTCCGAGTTTCAGATAGGATAGATTAGATAGATAATTACAGTCACTGAGTCGGGGATCTGATGGAGTTGGGGAGTTGAGAGTAGTAGCTCGAAACGGGTTGGCTGTTGTGGAAGATGCAGATGCGTGGATTGGTTCAATGAATCGCCTCACGCTGCATCACGTGTCGAACAACGTTTTTCACTCAGTTCTTATTGTCGTTTAGAGGGGCTTGGGGCGTGGGCGTGGCTCGCACGAAGTTCCATGTTTTGGCTGTTGTTAAACCCATACTTCCTTAAATTCTTCTTTCATTTCAGTTAATGTTGTTGTTGTTGTTGTTGTTGTTGATGTCGTTAGGTCCGGCTGAGTCAATTGTCTGTCGTCCTTTCCGTCGTCATTCATTTTTGGCAGCGAAAATTAAGTTTGGAAAGCGGAACGAGCTTAGAAAGGCGCACCGTAGCTGCCGCTGGGCCTGGATGGAGCACCGTATGAGCCAGATGGAGGACCACTGGGGTAGCCACCGCCGCCGCCGGGCTGCGTGCTCTGCTGGGCGAACTGAGCCACCTGGATGGCCTGTCGGACGCCCTCAAGATCGATGCCAACAACGCGACCACCGCCGCCGCCGCCGGGCGCGCCATAGCTGGTCGATGGTGGACCATAGCTGCTGGATGGTCCGCTTGGGTAGCCACCACCACCACCGCCGCCGCCGCCGCCACCGCCGCCCAATTTGCTCTCCTCGTTCAACAGAATCTGACGCACTTGCTCCAGCAGCTGTGGATCAACATTCTGTCCCTCGGATGTCTGGAAGCCACCGCTGACGGCCTGGAATCCACCGCCGCCGCCGCCACCGCCGCCGAAGGAGCCGCCGCCAAAGCCGCCGCCGAAACCACCACCGCCGCCGCCACCACCACCACGTGGGTAATTGTAGCCCGACGGCGGCTCAGCAGCGGCCAGAGCAGCAAGTGCAAACACTAAGAACTGTTGGCGAAGAAGAACATGGTAATCCAACGGCTATCCACTTCGTGTAATCCACTTGGCTACTTACCACTGAGAAGGAGTTCATAGCAAATGAGTTTTGTGTGTGTGTGTGTGGGGGAGAGAAGTAAAATAAAACTATAAGGTAAATTTAGTTGCTTTCGAGTGGGGAGCCAGCGACTGAATGCCAAGCAAATGCCATGCAGGCCCTCTTTATACTGCCTCGCTCAGCTGCTCAGTCGCTTCAGCACCAGCCCCGCCCCCTTCGCACACAGTTCCAACCAAGTTGGTTTTAACGGCTGCGTCGAACCAAACATCATTATCGGCAACTTCTTCGTCTACTGCATGAGTCGTTGGACACTAACGAACATCACATTGAGTGTTGTTGTTGTGGTTGCTGCTTGTACCTTCATCTTCAGCGAACAACTTGTTTTTGGCGGACGACCTGCGGCCAACTCCAACTTCGACTGCGCGTTTCCCACCATAAAAAAAATTACAAAAAATCGAAAAGCTAAAAACCGAAATGTCGCTAACAATTTCTGTTGTCTGTACTTGCATTTGAAATCTCTTCGCCACTTTCCTCGATTTTTTTTCTGTTCCGCTTGGACATCGCCATCGCCATCGCCGTCGTCGTCGCCATCGACATCTGCCAGCGACTTGTGACCAGGAAGTCATTTCGCCAGCCATTGATTTCCAAAGTAAACTCATCAGCAGAGTTTTGACTTAACTCCACTTTAAATACACAAATAGATTATTTATCAACTTTATTTAGTTAAGTCGGCCAAGCCATATAAATATCATCACTGGGGCGCCACGATTACGAAAGAGTTTGTCTGCGAAAATGCCATATAATTTTCATGTAGAGCACTAGGGCGCCTCACAGACAGACACACAGGCAGACGGACGGACGGACTAACTGCCAGACATATAATCAACTTTGCCCGATTTCCCAAGGAATTACGTTAAAGTTGAAAATTATTTAAGTTCACATGCAACAGGGCATTGAAAGAACTGAGTCGTTCAGCTTTGGTAAAAGTTGTAGTTGTACAGTTAAAATGAAGACCCAAAAAGTTAATGATATGGCTTACACACACACACACACATACATGTATACGATATATATGTATGGTTTTAGGTGTTCGTAATTCGAACAAATGTTTTACTTCACGTTCGCACTCTTAATTCGCTTTACGTCTGATTTTGGTTTATACTCGTTTATAGTGTGCGAAAGAAGTATATTAGCTTGGGACAGTTTTAGTCTGTTTCTTAAAGTTCAATGAGATCATTGCTGGGGCTGAGTTGTATTCTATATATGTATATAGAATATATATATATATATATATATATATATATATTATATATATATATATATATATATATATATATATATATATATATATATATAATTTTACAGAGTGACCATATTTCTCTATATCGCTCATAGACTCTATAGATGACTATCAAATTTTTGTAGGCTACAAACGGTAGCAGTAAAGACTATATAAACACGCTTAGCTAGTATATTGTGTATATAATTATATATGTATGTATATATATTATAGGGTGACCATATGTCCTAAAAGAAGTAGGTAGCATATCAGCTATGTTTAGATATAAATATATGAGTTAATATATTATATTTATATATATAAATAATTCAGCTAATTTACTCCTAAATTTACCCAAAATATTAAAAATTACTAAAAATCCCTATACATTTTTTCTTTGCTAAGTATATATAAAAAATACTAAATTTTAACAAAATGCAATTAAAATTTTGCCAACGTTCAATATAGACAATTTTCTTATTGTATTTATAGACGAGCATCATTCAGTCGCTAACACTCGGCAGCAACTCGCTCCTCTTATTATGCATTGGGTCTTCCCTGGCGCGCTTCAAAATGATATAACGCAGGTGTAAGGAGGGCGGGAGAGAGTGGGAGGAGCAGGCAGCTCAGATAATGAGTCATTGTTGTGAATACGCGTAAGAGCTTTGAAAAGTGCAGACAACAAAGGCTGCTCAAGATTCTGTCGGGGAAACAACGGCCGATCGATCGATCAGTAAGAGTAGGCGTATACGTAATGTTTTTTTTTATAACTGTCTCTCGCCTGCGTATTATGTGAACATCAACATCGACGGCTTTGTAGAGAGGGCACTCGAAACGCCTTAAGCCGAAAGGGGAAAGAGGGAGCGAGAGAGAGAGAGAGAGAAAGACAACAGAAAGAAGAAAAATAAACGAAATATGGAGCAAAAGCAGTTGAAAATGTAACCGAATCCCAATCAAAGTGCCAAGTGGCAGTAAATTGTGGTAAATGAGGTTTATTCACTTCGTACATCTCTCAGCTAACTTTCGCAAGGTGCAGCGGTCCGGTCCGGTCTGGTCCGGGAGGGAGCTTGACTCTTGGCTTAGGGTTTGTGTTTGGGAAACCTTCACGCTTCAAAGTGAAGGACTTTTGGCAGCTGCGTGCGCCGCGTTGCGTGGCGGTGGCGATGCCGGCAATGACAACAGCGGCACGACTCCGACCCCCAGACCCTCGGAGCGACGCAGCTCTTTCAATTTGGTGGCAACAAAAAGACAAGAAGATGAAAGTCAACACTTAACACTCTCAACAGCAGCGGGGGCAGCGGCGTAGCGCAGCTCAGCTTGGCTCAGCGCAGCTCAGCTCGAGCTCGAGCCCAAGCTCGAGTTTGAGTTCGAGTTCGACTTCAATGACAATGCGCTAAATAATTATTTTTATATATTTCTTTTTTCTTGTCCGTCTTAAATTATTTTTATCAGCTTGCGGAGTTGTTGTGGCTTCAGCTGCCGCTGCCACTGTCACTTTGTGCTTTAATTTGGTTTATTGTGCTTTTGTCTTGAGATGCCTTGTGAAGGTCTCTCTCTCTCTCTCTCTTAGCTCATTTCGTAATTGTCTGCATTTTTTTCATTCGCACTTTCAGTTAATTGCAAGCTGGCGGCAGGAAGCGTCAACGCGTGGCGATGTTTTTCTGCCTACGGTGTCATTCTAAATTACCAGTCTGGTCACACTGTGTGATCCGTTTGGCATTGAAGCGAATCTGCAGGCCTTTACCTATAATTTACTTTGCATTTTGTTTTTCACTTTTTGCATTTACTTCGTATGATGATGTATGATGTGTGCCTATCTGGTAAAATCTGTGTTTAAATCGCACTTTCAGCTGAGTGCAGACTGTAATTGGAGTACTGTGGAAGGGCGACTCCATGCGTGGCGATGTTTCCCTGCTTGAGGTCTCATTCTTAATTACTAGGCTGGTCACACTAGAGCATCGCTCTGGCATTGAAGCAAATTCACTGCTCTTTAGCTTTTTTTATGTTTATTTTTAGTTGCCGCTTTTGGTGCGTTGTTTTCATCGTTCGCTTTGTCTTTAAAGGTTTTTTTTTGCAACTCAAATGAAACGCTTTATTGCATGCAACAATATGCTCATGTGTGTGTATCTGGTCAAATCCATCATTAACACGTCCACTAGGTCAGCGTGGCCGAAGCCGACGTCGTCGTTGCATGACTTACATTTGCTACAATTTTTGTTTCTGTTTGTTTGCTTTTTTCTGTTTTCTCAGCTTAATAACGGCCTAAGTAGATGTTCAATATCAGTGCAAAGCTGTGCGTGTGAGTGTGTGAGTGAGCTGGTAATTGTTATGACACTATAATTAGGCCAAATAGCGGCTAGAAAATACAAAATAATAGCAACAAAGTTGGCAAATTGACTGCAGACGCGCTTAAATTATTAAATCGTCGCTGGTCTTTGCCAATTGATGGATAATTCGATAAGGCGTCTGTTGCAAAACCTATGCAGCTATTGAGATACTTATTTATGTGTATGTGTATTTGTATGGATGTGTGTGTGTCTTTTCAGAGCAATGCCCTCATCAACAAATTGCTATTTACACGGCATTGGCACAATATTTATGCTTCATCTTCAAGGCTCAGGTAAACAAAGGTGTGTTATCTCTCAGCTAGCTCTTTTCTATAATTAAAATTTTCCTAACGTCTACTTCGCCGCAATTATAAGCGAGAAGGAAACCAATTGGCCATGCGCGGCCAACTTAATGTATGCCAGTGTTGCCATACTGCCATAGAAAATACAAGCAAATGAAATTCAGCTGAAAAAGGATCTAATTGGATCTAACTTTGGATAATGCGTAAATACGAGAAGTAGACCCAAGTCTTCGGCAGATTATCTATTAATTTAGTGACTGTTGCAACGTCGTTATCGCAATTTGTGCAGCTGTACGGCATCTTCTCTGAGTTTATAATATATTGTGAGGCGAAGCCAAACTGGCGAATCATGTGTGTAAAAACTGATTATTCAAGCGTATAAATGACAAGAGAGGAAAGAAAAACCAGTGACAAATGCCGAGAATATCGCAAGATGTAATTGCTGCTGATGAAGATGAATGCGCTAAAAAACTGCATGCACAAGCCAAAAACAGTTGCAGCTTCAGCTATACATACATATGCAAGTGTATATGTGTGTATATGTGTAGCTGGCTAAGAGTTACATAAGGCGCCAACGCAGAAGAGCCCCTCGGGCTCTGGTAGGCAAGACTCAGTCAGTGGCAGTAGCAACAACCTCGACGTCTTCTTTCGTTTCCTCAAAAAGACAAAACAAGTTTTATTTGTCCGAACCGTGCTCCTAGCTTTTATGTAAGTCAAGCGTGGAGACCGATACCATCCGCGACAGCAGCAGCCACGGCAGCTAAGCCAAAGACAACGGCAGCCGGCATGCAGGCAGATGAGTTGTCCATGCAACCAGCGCTGGAGGAGGGGGGCGGGTGGCCTGAGTTGGGTTGGGGGCTAGGCTAAGCAAGTGAAATTGCATATGCAATGCGAATTGAAGCTAAACAAAAATATAAAAGATGCTGTGAAAAGCAAACGTGCATAGAAATGCTGAAATTGTTTGGGAAATTGCTGCGACACGTTTTTGCCTTGTCTGAAATTGGCTGGAACCGGGCTCTGGCTTGAGCAACTGGAGTTGGCAACAACATCTCCAGCTCTCATCCACTGCTGGTTCTGCGCACAAACTTTAGCCTTTTGGGTGTCTGGCTTATGCAAAGGTGCCAGCTGCGGGACTAGTATTTACGCAATGAAGCTGCAGCCGAACTAGGCGCGTAGCCATATGGTCAGTGGCAGATTCTCAAGGCGGCGGACGGAAAGTAAAAGTAACTTCGGGCAGGTGAATCACCAGTCACTAATTGTTTGCCAATGCGGACACCCTGCTGGGCACCCAGCGTGAATGTTGCTGCTGCAGCCCAGTCGTCGTATGGATTTACATAGTGTTAATTATGGCTGAATTTGGCCAGCTCATCGGCTAATCATGGTCAGCGAGAGACGAGATGAGTCTCAATTAGCCAAATGCCTTCTTCACGCTTTCTGTCCAAAAGCATAATTATAAGTTGGTCCATTAGGGGGCTCAAATGTATTTATAAAATATAATAAAATTATAAACTTAAAGCAATGTTGTTTTGCCTGTCATCGGAAGCACTAATTAAAATAGTTTTCTGTTTGGAAATCAACGCCTAAAACCGATTGTCAACTCTGCATACTTTTAGGCGTTGCCATTATGCAAATCACTCGCAACGCAAGTTGCTTAAAACATATATTAAACTTAAACAGTTTGCAAAAAGTAATAGGCTAAGAAAGCTAGCTGGATTTTTTATTGACCAAAGAGCCACAAATCGGACGCTTGTATTGAAAACAAATTCAAATTTGGTTTTGAGAGAGAGGGTCACACTTTTCTGAGGAACAGCTGACTGCGAGCAAACATGTGAATGGTCAGACGCCATTACGTTACGTGCTGACGAGTCGTGTACGTGTACAATAAAAACAGGGAAAAAAAGGCAAATATATGTGAGGTGCAGAGAGAGAACAGTCAAAATTAACTGTGTCGATGTCGAACGATTAAACATAAAAAAGCAATTCAACCAAAAATAAGCAAATAGCTAACGTTCACGGAAACAGAAGAACGCAACAACATCAACATTAATATCTTCCTCGAGTCGATCAGCCAATTGGCTGGCTTTGCAACCAACTGCAACAACATGCAGCTGCTAATTTCAAGTGTTTGCATGGCGCTGACCAGCGCCGTAATTGGCAACGCCTACTACCAGAAACAGCAGTTCTATCCTGCCGTTGTGTATATCACCAAGTCGAATGCATCCATGGCGGTAAGCAGCGAACTCTCTTTTTCATCAAATCAAATTTTGATATATGTACACAAATATACATACGTTATAAATTATGTATATATACATATATTAATATGCGTTCATATATATGTATAATTAAAACGTTTTTCGATTACAGGTAATCTACATACAATTTTTTGTGATAGTCTTTATGTTCGGCAAACTCTTGCGCAAGGTACAATTAAATTAATTTATTGTATTTTATCAGTTTGGCTGATCATTGAAGTAATTATGCTTTATTGCAGATATTCCTCGGCACGTTGCGTGCTGCCGAATTTGAACATCTGCTCGAGCGTTTTTGGTACGCACTGACAGAGACATGTTTGGCATTTACTGTATTCAGAGACGACTTCAATCCTCGATTTGTGGCGCTGTTTACGGTGCTGCTCTTTCTCAAATCATTCCATTGGCTCGCCGAGGAACGCGTTGACTTTGTAGGTGCACGTGCGATTTATGTTTAAGTATTTACTCATTCAATGTGTGCTTGCCCTTCGCAGATGGAGCGTTCACCAGTGCTGGGCTGGCTGTTCCACATACGCGTCGGCAGTCTGCTAACCATGCTGGGCATCCTTGACTATGTGCTCCTCATGCATGCGTACAACTCAACGCTGGTGCGCGGACCGACGGTGCAGCTGGTATTTGGCTTCGAGTACGCCATTCTGTTGACGGTAATCGCCAGCACGGCCATCAAGTATGTGCTACATGCTGCGGAGATGCGCACCGATAACCCGTGGGAGAATAAGGCCGTATTCCTTTTGTATACGGAACTGGTGATTGGATTGATCAAGGTGGTCTTGTACCTCCTCTTCGTTGTTATTATGGCAAAGATTTATGCATTGCCCATGTTCGTCTTCCGGCCAATGTTCTTTACCATACGCAATTTCCGCAAGGCTCTCAACGATGTCATCATGTCCCGCCGTGCGATTCGTAACATGAACACTTTGTATCCGGACGCAACGCCCGAAGAACTGCGCCAGTCGGACAATATCTGCATCATTTGCCGCGAAGACATGGTCAATCATTCAAAGAAGCTGCCATGCGGTCACATCTTCCACACAACCTGCCTTCGCTCCTGGTTCCAGCGCCAGCAAACTTGCCCAACTTGTCGCCTCAATATACTGCGTACGCCAACAGTCAACTCTACGGCTATTCCTCGACCTGCAGAAGAGCCGGCAAATGCAGCAGCGGCGGCCGCAGCAGCTCCTCCCGCTGGCCTACCCGGAGCTGTTGTGAATGGTGTAGCAAATAATCCAGCAGCTGCACAAGATGCAGCTCAGCCACTGCCTCCTGTCGTTCCCAATTTTGGAAATATTTTCGCCGACCAAACCAGTGAGTGGCTGCGCAAACTGCTTAAGCTTTGCACGTGTTTCACTAACCTATTTGAACTACCTCGTAGATAACCTAGGAAATGGAGTGCCAAACCTACTTGGCATGCCGCCGCCTCCCATGCTTTCACCGTTTATGATGCAGCCGCCCTTTGCATGCTTTACGCCTCCGATAGTACCGCCACCGCCGATGCCGCACGATCTCAACACGTTTAGCGAGGATGAGCTTCTCGCTATGGAGGGCAATCTACGCCAGCACATTGAGGAACGCATTAAGGTAAATATATGCACTACATCAACTTCAGAGAATCTTACATATAACTGTGACAATTTGCAGATGCTTCGAAACATTGCCCTAATGGTGGATTCGGCTAATATTTTGATGCAGCAATATCAGGGGATTATTTCGCGTTTACCACCTCCAATGCGCGTATTGCCACCAAGGTCGACTGCAGCAGCTCAAAGCGTACCAGTGGCAACCGATATACGAATAGCAGCAGAACCAGGATCACCAACAGCACCAGTTGGTGATGATAAACCGAGCACATCGAGAGCTGCGGCAGGCGTGGCTAAGCCGCACGAGGGGCATCAGAACAGTGTTGCTACAAGTAACCCTGTGGTCAGTGCCTCAGAAAAAGTTACTATTGAGGATCTGGGCGCTGAGGAGGATATTGTGCCGTCCACTGATGCTGCTTGCGTCGACGTTGATTGCGAAGACAGCTCCGAGCTGGGCGAGCTGCGAAAGCGTCGGTTGAAATTTCTGGAGGAACGCAACAAATCACCAGCATCAACTAGCGACAAAACAGATTAGAACTTGAACTGAAATTAAACAGCTGCAGCAGCAGTAGTAGCGCAACAGCCTTTAACGCCCACCTTGCTCTCACACGTGCATCTAGCATCTAGCAACTCGATGTGTATTCTATGAATGGATATTGATTTTAGCTTATACTACATTGACCCCTTATCTTTCCAAAAATTCCTTTGACTTTGTTGTGTTGACATGGTTTTTAAAATGGAAAAAATACGGCTGATGTCCAGTCCATTTGGAATGCTTGCACACACACACATACACACACACAATACATATATACATCCACTCACAACACATTTCATATACATATACATAAAAACGAAATCCGTGTGGAACGTAAGGCTATGATAAAGCGGGGCGTGCAAATTCAATACATATATATCTATATAAATATATATATGTTCATACCATAATATATATACAATATATATATTGTGTAAAGAAAAGAAAGAAGATAAACAACTAATTTAGAAAAGGGGAAACTGATGATTTATAATTAATAATTATTATATGTGTATAATTAATGTGAAATATAACTAAAACGAAAAGACGACATGAATTATGCTTGATGCTTTAAATGTACATACGAACTAATTACGAATAATTTAAACATATTAATTACACATAGATAACAACTGTGGAACGTCTTGTGCTCGTCGTGTGGAAGATTTGCATTTGCACGTTCCCGGATCAAATACGCGACTCCATTTCCCGAAACTCGCCGGGATCGGTGAAGTGAACAGTCATTATATAGAACATAGAGGGAAACGGCACCAGACAGAGCAAAGCATAATGATAATTCAGTGAACAGATGCCAAAGGCAAGCAGCAGCCAGTGAACAGCTGAAATAAAAGATTCTTTTACTTTCTATATAAATCCAAATGTGTCTTATTGTCTTACTAATGATTACAGCGTTCTTCACGTCCCACACAGATGACAGAAGCAGCGCCTTCTGCGTTTGATCCAGCTTCAGAGAGTAGTGTATAGCATTGGCCACCATGGACATGGCTATGCTTAGATAAGGAAACGAATAATCTGAAAGGGAGATGGGAATTAATATGGTCTACAGAGAGTGAAGTCGGTGCATTTACAAATAAGCCCACAGCAGGTGCCGTGAATCAATGTCAGCAATGGCATAAAGTAGAGAGCTGAATAAATGGGCGCTTTGCTGCGAACATCGAACGTAGAACTGACAATGGGTCGGATGAGGAACATATTCAGCAAACACAAAAAGTAATACACCAACACAATTGTTTGCCTGCGCATTAAAAAAAGAAAATAAAGTGTCTTAGAATTCATTTGCATGTAAATTGGCATTCAAACCACATACAAAGGGTAGACAGCCTCCTGAGTGCAATGATATGTAGTCTCGTAGTTAGGATTGGGATTATAGAACAAGGTATACCAGTCGGTTAGCTTGCGCACTTCGCACGCATACAAGCTCAGCTCCCATATTGGCTCCATGAAGAGAGTGGCCATTAAGGCGGAGAGTGCCACCTCGACAAAGGCGCTGGCTGTTAGGATTAACTGTTTGCGTGAGAACTTTCGGTCTTTGGCATCCATATCAATGAAGAAGCAGTGCATCATGAAGGGCAACATGGACATAAAGCATAGATAAAGCCATGAGTAGGGCGTCAATTCGTCTCGACAGGGCGTGCAAGCGTAGCTCGCGTTTACCTTAAACAAACAAGCAAACCAAACTAACGATATTGTAAACCAAAACAAACAAAGCTAGCTTACCCGTGTCCCTCTAGGACAAACTCCGCAGCTGCTCCAAGTTCCATTGTCATGCAGCGACCTACCACAATAAAGGCCGGGACAACGATCTAAGAAATTGTACATCTTTACACCAAATACGATAAATAATTATTTTTTCTTTCTGTTTGGTTGGGAGCAATGTATTTCTTTTTCTCCTCACCAAGCATTAACATGGCGTAATGTGGGCACCCAAGAATTATAACATTCGCGGAACTGTTAATAACAGCGCACTTTTTGAATGTGGCAAATCAACCGTTGCTACTTTTCAAAAGTTCTTCAAAAATCAAGCAATTGACTTAAGTTTCTATTTAAAATGGCACTATTTACAGTTTAGTAATAATATAACGGTAAAAATTTTCTAGAGAATTTTTAAATATAATTGTAAGTTTTACTATCATTTATGTTTGAAATTGAATTTTGCAAACAACCGGCCAACCAAAATAACCGTTTTTATTTAATTACAGATTCCAGAGTTAACAGAAAACAGCTGTCGCACACAATTGTCTATCGATTTTTTCGTCACATCTAATCTAAGTGTTGGGAAGGACTGCCGAAATGATTATTAATGATAGTTTTTGTAAAGCGTTGAATTACTGATTTAAGAAACTAGTCACAATTAAAATTGGTACTTACTATTTGTATCGTTCAAAATAGCACAGTTTTGTATCTCACAAAATATAATGTGGCGGTCGGTCGATAATGGCCAGGGATGCAAGGTGTTTTCTACCGTCGATGTTTAATGTAGGCAGGTCTATATTCGGCCGGCTGCTATAGTCTATCGGCCGTCTACATAAGAAAGAAATAATTAATTCTAAAATAAGTGTTTCAAATAGGAAATTAACTTCAATAATTTATATAAAATACATAGGCAATACGCCATCAAGTAATACAAACACAAACGTCAACAATTGCAAATATTGGCCATCACCAACAGAGACGCCATTTTGGCTATCGGCCGGCTGATTTGTAAAGCTTAGGAGAGCCAGCCAGCAAAATTTGCAAAAAAAAATACATAAATAGTTTTTAACATTTTGTGCAGCAACTATGAAATTCTAACAGCCAAGCCCTGAACGAATCTGCGTGCAAGTATCGTGGCAAATTAGTGCGACAGTGTAAATTAATGCGTATATTAAGGAAAACGCACAGTGTTTTTAGGGCGGATGCACAAAATGGTGAGTTGTGCAAAAGCAAAACGATTTCGTGACTACATTTGTATGCGTGTGTGTGTATAGATGCGCGAATATAACTGTGTGTGTGTGTGAGTTAGATGTGAAAAATGTAGGAAAACGTCCTGCGATTCGGATTGGAAATGGCAAATACAATATGAGAATTCTGCAAAATTTAAATCTAAGAGCGCTACTCGACTCCCCCGTTATTTTGATAAGACATATTCAAATACCCATTCGATATTTGTTCGCCGTGCGCTGCACTTGTGCGGGTCTATGCCCTCCCCCAGCTCCGCTAATCTGTGCTGCATTGCCATTGTGAATGTATATTGATGTATGAATGTATGTGCATATGTACATACATACATGTATGCAGTGTTGACAACGGACAATTCATCGCTCAAATGCTAAGTTTGCACAGTCAGTTGTCAAATTATTAATATCAAAGTTTCGAACTTCTAAAAAGGAAGAAGAAGCACAACTAGGAGCAGGCGAAAAAGAAAAGCAAAAAAAGTGTACGAGACGAGTTTCGACGCCTTTGGTAGTAAAATAAGTGGTTGCTCTTCAAGTATTTGTTCTTATGGGTCCCCGGCGCTTGTGCCGGATGGGGGTTTGGTGTTCCCGTTCCACGGATGCCCAACGTTCAAGGCAGTGATGTAATTTTTGGGAAAAGCAAAAATCTTCTTTGTTTGGTCAAAAAAAAAAAACAAATAAATAAATATAAGCAGGAAAAGAACAACGTAAAACGGCAACAACAACATTAAATTAAATTCACACTGTCACTGTGCCTGTGTGTATGCAAGTGTGTGTGTGTGAGAGAGAGAGTGTTTGGCCTGTGCGTGTGTATATGTGAGTGAGCGCTCATATGCTCACATATATTTGGCCAGTATTCGGCTCCCCTTGCCGCCGCTCGCCTGCCTGGCCCCCGTCTATTAAATAATATTGATTTTTCATATTCCAACCCACTCTCAACACACGCTCATGCCACAATCTGCGCTCGCTCTTTTCGTTCGTTGCGTGTGCCTGTATATGTGTGTGTGTTTAGGTGCTTGTGTGTGTGCAAGTGTGTTTTTTGGTCTCCTTTGTGCGCTCGTATTCATTTTGCTATTTCTTCTTTTTTCTCTTACTTCGTTGCAGTTTATAGATTTTTGCAATTGTGTCCGCTGAGCAGAAATATGTAAACTAAATGCAGCGCGCCGCAAACAGCAGCAGTGCATGCAAAAATAACAACAACAATAACAACAAACAACAACAGAAATAACTATTTCTTATTGGACAATAATAATAAGAAGAAGAAGACATAAACAGAAGCGAAGAAGAAACTTAATTAAAAGGTTTTCATACGTCGTCAAACAACACACACAGAGGCAAAACACAGACGCCAACGCCGACGCCAACCAACAGTGCCTATGTACATTGGTTACAAACATTGTTCATTCATTTGATTACTTACACTTACCCCAAACCCACAAAATATAATAAGGAGCAGCGGTGTAAACAGAAGTGTGCCCGTCTCTGTCTCTCCGGAACCAGGACTGCCATAGTCATAGTCAATAGTCAAAGCCAAAGCCGCCCAGCGTAGACTTCTGTAGAATTACGATACACACCTACACAAACACCAACACACACAAACACCAACACACACAAACACCAACACACACAAACACACACACACACACACACACACACACCTTACATACACGGACATACTTAAACACTCACACCTGATAAGCAGCCAACATAATAGAACAAACGACGACGGCGCTTAGCATTTGTGACGTTGGTGCAGCCAGAGGGCGCAAAAATGACATTCGATACGCGTCGGCAGGGCACAGGAACTGGCCAAGCCACGACCAACAACAGCAGCAGCACCACCACCACCAACTCCACAACAAATACCACTACTACCACCAACAGCACCACCGCCACAACGGGCATAACGAGCACAGTTCAAGACACTGGCTCTGTTACGGGTACGGGTACAGGTACGGGCACAACATCGACCATGTCCAGCAACGGTGGCGATACCAACAATAGCAATACGAACAGTCAGGATGCGAACCAACTGACGGATGGACCAACAGCAGCAGCAGCAGTAGCAGCAGGTGCCAATACTGCAGAGGGAACCGCGACCGTAATGTGAGTACACAATATTTTAGCCATTGGCAGTACAATTTTAACTGCGTAGTTAATGGAGCTGGTTTAACTAAAATATTCCTAAAGAAAAAATAGTTTTTCCTGGCGTCGAAAACTAAAGTATTTCGAAACAACTAGGCATAAATACATCTGGGCAGTAAGCAAACACAGTTGCTATTTTTACTCATATTGAGTGACGTCTTCCTAACCATAATAAAGACTGGAACCGTAGTCGAACGTTAAGTGTATACATATATCCACATATATATTGTTTAGTTTTGTGAAGTCCCTTTCCGATTCGAGTTATTTACAATTTGTCATAAATTGATTTGACTATTAGTCAATTTATAGTGAGCAAGTGCCCAGCTGCCCTTTTCAACTTATTTGTCTCATTAGAGCAAAGCTATTCAAATCACGAGTTTCAAGACGTATATATTCACACGCATATTTTGTGTGTGCGTGCCTGCTTTAGCTACATTTATACAGCTATATATGTGTGTGAGTCGGTCGAGATGGGCAATCTAAATAATAAACACGAAAAGCGGCGATAATAACAAAACAAAGAACAATTATCGCTTATCTACTTACGGGGCCAGGCAATGACTCATTCGTGCTTCCCCGCGCGCTCCTTCGCTGACAATAGACACCGCTAATATAATTGAAGTCGAGATTGAAGCTAATTTTTGTATTTTGCATTATGTGCGTAGGTCGCCGGAAAAGCTGATAGCGTCCTTTCCAACCGCAAAGCTGCGCTCCCTGATACAAAAGATATCCAATCCACGATGGGTGGTGCCCGTGCTGCCTGAACAGGAGCTGGAAGTCCTTCTTAATGCCGCTATTGAACTGGCCCAGGCTGGTAAGTAAACGCTTGTGCCTCACCTAAATGTGCATATAAATCATGTTACTTTTCTTTCTTTCTTGTTATTCAGGTGCGGATCATGACTGTGAGCCGTGCGTTGAGTTTTATCGCAATGGCTTGACCACATCCTTTGCTAAGATCCTAACCGATGAGGCGGTCAATTCGTGGAAGTACAATATACATCACTGCATTTTGGTGTCGTGTGGGAAGCTGTTGAATTTAATTGCGATACACATGCAGCGCGATAATCCCTACCTCCTCGATTTGCTGGCCATTGTTTTTGATCCCGAAAATAAGTTCAACACGTTTAATGCGGCACGCCAGCCGGAGTGTTTTGTTGCGCCCGAGTGCATTTGGGGTGTGCTGGACACTAACAAGATGTATGCGAAACCACCACCAGAGCCGAAAAACCCTCGTGGTTGGCTAGTCGATCTCATAAATCGCTTTGGGCAGCTGGGTGGATTCGATAATCTGCTCGAGCGTTTTAACAGCGGCCTAGAATTGCTAAAACGCAATCAGAACACAAAAAGTGGAGCAGTCAAGATCATCGCGTCCAATGAGAGTGTGGGCATGGAGGGTGCCGGACAAGACAATCGACTGACATTGTCGCTGATACATAGCCTGCTGCGACCATTTGGTCAATGCTATGAGCTGTTGACACCGGCAACCATTGCCAAGTACTTTATGCCCACGTGGAATGTGGTGTTGGATCTACTTGATAGTTTCACCGATGAAGAGTTAAAGCGCGAGGTGAAGCCGGAGGGTCGTAATGACTATATTAATGGTATTGTGAAATCGGCTCGTTCCCTGGCCAGCCGTTTGAGCGGCCAGGAGGAGCTGATACGTGATCTTGAGATGTTTCGCCTTAAAATGATATTGCGCCTGCTGCAGGTGTCCAGCTTTAATGGCAAGATGAATGCTCTTAACGAGATCAACAAGGTACTCTCATCGGTGGCATATTACTCGCATCGCTCTCAACCACTGCCTCACTGTTTGCCCGAGGACGAGATGGACTGGCTAACAGCAGAACGCATGGCCCAATGGATTAAATCATCCGATGTCCTCGGCATTGTGCTCAAGGACTCGTTGCATCAGCCACAGTATGTGGAGAAGCTGGAGAAGATAATACGCTTTCTAATTAAAGAGCAGGCACTAACGCTCGACGATCTGGACGCCGTATGGCGTGCTCAAGCTGGTAAACACGAAGCAATTGTTAAGAACATGCATGATTTGCTAGCTAAGCTAGCTTGGGACTTTACGCCCGAACAACTGGACCATCTGTTCGAAGCGTTTCAGGTGAGTCCAATGTGGTATATTCTATAGTCCATATTCTTATTTTCTACTGACATCTTCCAGGCCAGTATGACGACTGCCAATAAGCGTCAACGGGAGCGTTTGTTGGAACTAATAAGACGCTTGGCCGAAGACGATAAGAACGGCGTCATGGCCCAGAAAGTGTTGAAGCTATTTTGGACACTGGCGCATAGTCAAGAGGTGCCGCCAGAAGTCCTTGATCAGGCGTTGGGTGCGCACGTTAAAATACTCGATTATAGCTGCTCGCAGGAGCGAGATGCTCAAAAGACCATTTGGCTGGATAAGTGCGTAGGCGAGCTGAAATCCGGGGATTCGTGGGTGTTGCCCGCTTTGCGCCTCATTCGGGACATATGTTGTTTATACGACACCACGCCCAATCATGCGCCACGCACACAAACGGGCACCAATCGACTGCAGGTGATCGAACGTCTGCAGAACGATTATTCGCTTGTGATCGTGGTCACGAACAGTTTGACAGCCTACATGGAAAAGGTGCGCGCTATGGTTAACGAGACACCCACTCTGGATGCGTCGACCATTTTGGTAGATGGTCGCTTTCCCCATCATGCCCAGATTGCCGAGCGTTTGGAGTTTCTAAAGTTCTTGCTGAAGGATGGACAGCTGTGGCTTTGTGCCGACCAGGTGTGTATTTTCATTCCTTTCTATATTGATTGCTTATCGGCTTATATAGAAATCATTGCTATTTCCTGCGCAGGCAAAGCAAATATGGCATTGTCTGGCGGTGAACGCCGTCTTCACGGCTGATCGCGAGGAATGTTTCCGCTGGTTCGGTAAATTAATGGGCGAAGAGCCTGATCTTGATCCTGGCATTAACAAGGACTTTTTTGAGAACAACATACTGCAATTGGATCCGCACCTGCTTACGGAAAGCGGCATTAAGTGCTTTGAGCGATTCTTTAAAGCTGTCAATTCGAAGGAGGACAAACTGAAAGCCATTCATCGAGGCTACATACTCGACAATGAGGATCTGATTGGAAAAGATTATCTGTGGCGCGTGATAACCACCGGGGGCGAGGAGATTGCCAACAAGGCCATTGATCTACTGAAGGAGGTTTCAACAGCTCTTGGGCCGCGGCTGCAGGAACACATCACCGAGTTCCACGAGATGTTCATTGGAGAGTGCTGCTCGCGTTTGCGCACTCACTACAGCAACATTCTCATACTGGGCAAAACGATGTTGGAGGATACCGATAATCAGGATGCTCACAATGACAATTCGAAGGATTCAAAAATGCGATTCATCGAGGCCGAGAAAATGTGCCGTATCATCAAGGTGCTGCAAGAGTATATTAAAGAATGTGATCGCTCCTTCAGCGGCGACCGAACCCATCTACCCCTGAGTCGCGTCACTCGCGGCAAGAATACTAGTCTCTACATACGTTTCCAAACACCTGGACGACCCATTGATGACATTGAGGTTGTTACACACAGTAACGAGACAATGGCAGCATTCAAACGTAACCTGCTGAAGCGCATCAAAGGCAACTCCACATCCAATACCAATATAAAGGTGGATCTCTTCTATACCAATGGGGAGCCAATCGAGGTCTCTGACGAGATCAATCCACTGTACCAGTATACCATACGAGACAAAATGATATTGACAGCTAAGCTGACGCCGGTGGGCATTGGCCTGGCCAGCAGTCCTGACTCCTCCAGTGATTCTAGCACCGGTTCACCACCAAGGCCTTGCCCGGATATGCAGCGCGTCGAATCTGAGAGCACGCTGCCCGGTGTGATTATATCACAGCACTATCAGTACACTGAATTCTTTTTAAAGCTATATCAATTGGGCAGCGACTTGGAGCATGGCCGGTTACGTGATAGCGCCAAGGTGCTTCTGCATTTGTTGCCCTCTGATCGTCACACAATGCGAATGCTGCAGCTCATGTGCCGTGTCCCAAAGTCACCTGCTGGCGATGGCCCTAAGGAGGAGGATGCCTTGTCTGGTAGTGGTCAAACCCCTAGCGATGCGGTAGGTTTTTATCTTCTCAAATAGAGTGAATCTAAATTATAAACTTACTTATATTAATTTTCAGCTAAATGCCGAAGACTGTACGCCAGAGCAGATGTTCCTGCATCCGGCACCAGCCCAAGTGCTGTACAATCTGAGTGTTCTTCATGGACTATTAATACCCGCGCTAGATCCGTTAGGCGAGTCGGCGCTGCAGGTACAGTCCGCCTGGATGCATTCGGGATGTGCTCACTTCGTGCTGGAGCTGCTCACCAAGAACAACTTTTTGCCCAGTGCCGATATGCACACAAAGCGAGCCTCCTTCCAGTGTGTGTTGCGTCTGGCCAAACTGTTTCTGTACATAGTGGGTAGCGTATTGTCCCGTGTGGGCGATGAACCAATGATCTGTGACTATGACAATGGTGCTCGCTCCCAGGTGGACATACTGAAGCAGAACTTCTCGACGATGCCCAACAATGCGCAGGGCACGCTGCGTGCAATCTCGGCGAAGCTTGCTGAGATATTGGCCACTGAGATGCTATCGGCAAGCCACGAAGGCGAGCGTTGTCGTGCGCTCTTTAGCTCTACGTTGCAATGGTCATGTCCTGATATAACAACAATTAAGGCTGTAGTGCAGCTAGCCTGGGCTTCGTCGTGCGGTAATCTCCAAGCTCTAGGCAGCACCAACGATTTCGAAGATGATGCCATTATACCCGATGGTCAAGACTTTAGCATGTGCAAGGAAGCACTCGAGGTATTAACGATCTCTTTTATACTCAATCCCAGCGCCAACGAGGCGCTGAGCAACGATACCAATTGGCCCAAATTTATTACCTCAATTGTGCTGAAGAATCCTCTACGCCATGTCCGTCAAGTGGCGTCTGAGCAGCTGTTCCTGGCCTCCACTTACTGCGCCGGCGATCGTCGTCCGTTTGTCTACATGGTCAATCTGCTAGTGAGTGCGCTGAAAACTTTAGTGCCCCAATATGAGGCCACCTGCGCGGAGTTCTTTTCGGTCCTATGTCGCACGCTCTCCTATGGCTGCATCTACAACTGGCCATTACAGATAGGAGAGGGTCTTCTGGGCGATGAGATCAAGTGGCTGCGCAAGATACGCGAGAACGTCAAGGTTTCTAGTGATACACAGGTGCATGAGGAACTGCTTGAAGGCCATTTGTGTCTGGCCAAGGAGCTAATGTTCTTTCTGATGCCCGACTCGAAGGCGCAGCTGAACGAGCTAATACACGAGCTCATCGATGACTTTTTGTTTACGGCATCGCGCGAGTATCTGCATTTACGCAAGCATGGCAGCCTACGTTTGGACACGGTGCCGCCACCAGTGTGCCGCAGTCCGCACACAATTGCTGCTGCTTGTGATCTTCTCATTGCTTTGTGCCAGCTCTGTGTTCCTAATATGAAGCTACTCACCAATACACTCATTGATTTCGTCTGCACGGGTAAGTCTGCTGAGCAGTAATTTCGAGCTAATCTGTGTGCCTAATATTGCTATTAATTTAGATACTGATCCATTGCGCGAATGGGACTACCTGCCGCCGGTAGGAGCTCGACCAGTTAAAGGTTTCTGTGGTTTGAAGAATGCGGGTGCCACTTGCTACATGAATTCAGTGCTGCAGCAGCTTTACATGGTGCCAGCTGTGCGTGTGGGCATTCTCAAGGCACATGGCGCCACTACCAATGACAACGAAGACTTTAGCGGTGATTCCGATCTGAGTAGTGGTAGCATGGGCCCCTCATTTTTTGGGCCTTCAGCTATACCCACACTCTCGTCGACATTAGAAGCCGCAACCATGGGCTCTGATGATGGCTCCGATGTGCGAAAGAACTACCATGTGATCATACTGAAGCATGTGCAGGCTATATTCGCTCATCTGGGCCACAGTGCACTGCAATTTTATGTGCCAAGGGGTCTCTGGACGCACTTTAAGTGAGTACGAAACTATTATAATGTTGAACATATTGACTTATGAAACGATCCACAACAGATTGCAAGGCGAGCCGGTGAATCTTCGCGAGCAACAGGATGCGGTTGAGTTCTTTATGTCGCTTTTTGAGAGCCTCGATGAGGGACTGAAAGCACTCGGCTACACACAGCTGATGAATGCAACGTTGGGCGGGTCGTTTAGCGATCAGAAGATTTGTCAAGAGTGCCCACATCGCTACTCCAAAGAGGAACCATTTAGCGTATTTAGTGTTGATATTAGGAATCATAGCTCATTAACTGAATCTCTGGAGCAGTATGTCAAAGGAGAGCTGCTCGAGGGAGCTGATGCATACCATTGTGATAAATGTGATAAAAAAGTAAATCAATCGGCATAATACAGCATGCAATTCCTGCTACATAATATGTACTATATATTTATTTGTTTTAATCCTTTCAGGTAGTTACCATTAAGCGGCTATGTGTCAAGAAGCTGCCGCCCGTGTTAGCCATACAATTGAAGCGCTTTGAATACGACTACGAGCGCGTTTGCGCAATTAAGTTTAATGATTATTTTGAATTTCCGCGTATACTCGATATGGAGCCCTACACAGGTGAGATCACAGAAAGTAATAATTTTAATATTTGTATTTATATCAACAAACTGTTTCTATTTGATACAGTTTCTGGCCTAGCTAAGCTAGAGGGCGAAGTTGTGGAAGTAGGTGATAATTGTCAAACAAGTGTTGAAACAACAAAATACGAACTGACCGGTATTGTGGTGCACAGTGGACAGGCATCCGGTGGCCATTACTTCAGCTACATAGTATCCAAGTAAGTTACGACAATATAATATCCACAACATTATTTAACTCAATTGTGCCCATCGCAGAAATCCAACGAACGGCAAGTGCCAGTGGTATAAGTTTGATGATGGAGAGGTAACTGAATGTAAAATGCACGAGGATGAGGAAATGAAAGTGCAATGCTTTGGTGGCGACTATTTGGGTGAAATCTATGATAACAACCTAAAGCGAATGCAATATCGCCGTCAAAAGCGTTGGTGGAATGCCTATATGCTCTTCTACACGCGTTGCGATCAAAATCCCACAAACTTTGATTCAAGTGTGGAGCAGCTGTCGCTAACAGAAAGCCGCAATGTGGTGTTGCCACTGCCAAAGCCGATCGAGCGCAGTGTCAGGTGCGTCTAATTAATAACTGTTTTTATAAGCAACACATAGTATATACCTTATATAAATTTCAGACATCAAAACATTCGCTTTCTGCACTCACGCAGCATTTTTTCGGTCGAGTTTTTTAATTTTATAAAAAAGTTGGTCAGCTGCAGTATTCCATCGACGCGAAGCGATAAAATTGTAAATGTCATTTAAGATAGTAGCATATTAAATATTGACTAATTAATCATATTCACTCAGACACCCGCAGCTGAGGAACTCTCGCTGCTTGGCGTACAGTTGGCATCACAATTTCTGTTCCACACAGGATTTCGCACCAAGAAATCGCTGCGTGGCCCCGTCATCGAATGGTGAGTGATGAATGGATTAATCATTGGATATTCATGTAATCTCTTCTTTCAGGTATGACACTCTTTCACATCACATACGTTCCTCGTCATTGGTGCGCAAGTGGTTTGCAAATCATGCGCTCCTCTCGCCACCGTCGCGCCTGGGCGAGTATATACTGATGGCGCCCTCGCCGGAGGTGCGTACAGTTTTTGTCAAACTGGTTGTGTTCTTCTGCCACTTTGCTATTAACGATGAGCCGCTTGTTGGATATGAGGGAAGTAACCTGTGCGAGCAGGTTCTTATTAGTGTGCTACGTCTGCTTAAAACCGAAGCTGCTGATTATGGCAAGCATTTACCACACTACTTCAGTCTCTTCAGCATGTACGTGGGTCTGGGCACGCGAGAAAAACAACAGTTACTCAAGGTAATTATTAAGAGCTCAGATAACATTTGAAATCTTTTGCTTAACGAATGCTTTGTTTTGTTTTAGCTAAATGTGCCCGTGCAGTTTATGCAGGTGGCCATGGACGATGGATCAGGTCCGTCGATTAAGTATCAGTATCCGGAATTCAGCAAGCTGCATCAAGTGGTGTCGCATTTGGTGCGCTGCAGCGATGTAAGCGACAAATGTCAGAGCTCCAATCAAAATGCGCGACCTCTGCCCAATCCTTATAAGGATTCCAGTATTTCACAAGAGGAGCTGACGCCGCTGTCCAGTGAGTGTATGGATATTCTCTTCAATCGAACCGGGTAAGCTATTTGACTAAGATTCAGCTGTAATAGATCTTAACCGTCTCTTACTACAGCTACATTAAAAAGGTCATTGAAGATACGAATGTGGGCGAGGAAGGCTTAAAACTGCTCCAGTATTGCAGCTGGGAAAATCCGCATTTCTCACGTGCTGTGCTCACTGAGCTGCTGTGGCAATGTGGCTTCGCATATTGTCATGATATGCGCCATCACACAGATTTGCTGCTGAACATTTTGTTGATTGAAGACTCATGGCAGCATCATCGCATACACAATGCGCTCAACGGTGTGGCCGAGGAGCGTGAAGGCCTCTTGGAGACGATACAGCGGGCTAAGACGCATTATCAGAAGCGCGCCTATCAGATAATTAAATGCCTAACGCAGCTTTTCCACAAATCGCCTATTTCGCTCCAAATGCTTAACACCAATCCTACTATTAGCCGCCACTGGACCATTGCCGTTGAGTGGCTACAGGATGAGCTAGAACGTCAGCGCGGGATTGGCTGTCAGTATAACTCGTACTCGTGGTCTCCGCCCGCGCAGAGCAATGACAACACAACTGGCTACATGCTAGAACGTTCACAATCGGCAAAGAACACCTGGTCTATGGCTTATGAACTGTGCCCGGAGGAAGTGACAGAGAAAGCTGCCACGGTGCGTATATGCGAATTATACACGCACTAACCCTATACTAATGAATATTGTTTTTTAATAGCAGGACCCAGAAGAGAACAATGAATCTGATTTGGAGTCCAACGATGAGAACAAGCAGGATCAACAACAGGTGTCGCAAGCACAGCAACCACTTGTCGCAGATGCAAATGTTGTTAATGAGCAACAACAGCAGCCAGACAGCAAATCTGCAAACTATCCACAATTACCAACAATCCCAGCAATTGGCGGATGGCCTGGTCCTGCTCCGAGCTCAACACCGATAACTGCACTCGCACCAAGCTCGGGGGTTATTGATGGCAATGGTATACCGCGCCTGTCACGCCAGCTGTTCAGCGCCTACACCTCAATGGGTGTTGTCTCCTCTGCTGCTCCGACTGTCGGTAGCGGAGGTGGCAGTGGCAGTGGCGCTAACAGTGAAACCGAGAGCAGCGCCCAAGAAACGAGCAACCCCGACTCCAATATAAATGGCCTCACTAATAGTTTGGATCACATAAAAATTACAATGGAAAAGGTAACTAAGTAGCATGACAGTGCAGCTCTTTGAGCCGTAACTGTTACTGAAGTAGTCCACCTGGTTCAGGTTCTGCCTTGCCACACAAAGAAAAAATATTTAAATATATATTTAGGCGTATATATATATATATATGTATATTAATAGATATATATAACATACCAAACTACACTACACTCCACAACATGGTAACTTTGTTCTAATTCTTTCTCTGTTTCAAATTATCCAATGTACGTTCTTCTTTCGATTTTTCGCTGTTTTGTTTTGTTGTCCTCTTCCCTTCTACCTTTTTTGTTAAATTGTGCGCAGGCAAGCCGAAATCGTGTCAACCGAGGAGGTAAATTGCCGCCGGCAGCGGAGCTGCTAATGCCGCCACTGCAACAACTTCAACAACAGCAGCAACAACAGCAACAGCAGCAACAACAACAACAGCAACAGTCTCATCAACAAAAACCTCAACTACAGCTACAACTACAACCAAAACAGCAACAGCAACTGCAGCAACAACAGCAGCAGCAACAACAACAACAACAACAGCAGCAGCAACAACAACAGCAGCAACAGCAACAACAACGTGGTGATATTAGCAACAGTTCCACCAGCCGCTTAATTTGATTTGCGCCAAGTTAGTTAGAGTTGTTCATTTAATTCTCTGATCCGACCCACATGTGATATCGTTATTGTTTAAACATTTTGTTGTTCATCGAAAGAGCCAAAAGTACTTCATACCGAGCTTCTACTATAGACACGAATGTCATTCCCATTGATGTGCCCACCAAGCGGGGTCACATGACTTTCCTGGCTTTTATCGTTTCTTTTTCTTTTGAAGCTGTTGCTTTCTTGATATAGACATATACACATACGCACACACACACACCCTGTATATATATATATATATATATATATTAATACATACACACATTATTGCGAACTTGGTTTTTTCTGCTTAATTGATATGCTGACGCCCAAAGCATCCACAAAGTGTTCCAAGCGTCTCGTTTACATATTCAATTCCCCGACAATTGCTTCTTACGCATTCATCATTAATATATAATTGTTGTTTATTTCACAGCAGTCGGCGCACAGGAGAGAGCGAAGAAGGGCATTGAAAAAAAAGAATGTGTTTGGAAATGCGGAGGAATGCGAGGAAATAACAGCAACAGAGGCAATCACTACGCCAACGCCCGCAATAGCAACAACAGCGTCTAGCGAAGCTGTAACCGCAGGAACTGTTGTAGATAGCTCAACGGAGGCAACAACGGCAGCTACAGACAGTGACACAACATCGATCATAACAACTGCAGACACAACGGCAACTATATTAACAACACCGGCAAACAGAACCACAGTAACAGATACAACAGCTGCAACCAATACAGCGACACAGACACCAACACCAACCACAACAACAACGGGAGCGGCTGAACTCAATTCAATAATGGAGAAGAACTTAATTTAAATACATAGGAACGAAACGAATAGTTTTTTCAATAAAAATTATTAATCGCAACAATAATAATAATAATAATAATAATAATAATAATAATAATTATGAATAATTACAACAATAATAATAATTAATACAACTAAAATACTAAACAACTTGTGAACATCCATCAATTGACATTGTGAATTGCTTGGGTGGTTTCAGTATGGGGGCAGACTGTTGTAAAAATAAAATAAACAAGAGTAGAAAACTAACAAAAATGGTTAAACTAAAACGAGACTTAAACGCTAGTAGTTATTAACAAATGAAACATAGGCAAAAAAAAAAACCCAGAACAAGAATACGAAAAGCGATATTTAGTCGGCTAAAGTCGGATGCGAATGGAGTGAAAGAATAGTAAACATTAAGAGAGGGTATGTACCAACAGAGGTGTTTAAATAGTTATTGTATTTTACATTTACCTAAACCAATTGCATACATGCGTACACACTAATACACACACATGCCTATAAAAAAAACACACACACACACATATACATTATGATGGTTTAAGTTGCACGTTAATAGTACGAGAAAATTGTATTTATATATAGTATATATAAACGATGTGTTACGCATTGAAAGCGAGCAATCTAAACATTAACTGAATCAAATAAAACCAACTAAAGGCAAGCAACTGCATACATACACACATACATACATACATACATGCATGCATACATAAATACATACTTAGGAAACGAAAACAAAAAATAATTAACTCGGCTGGAGGGTCTCAACGGCTGCGTTAATATTTCAAGTAAGGCAAGCAAAACCAAATTGCATCTTCAGTACTCATCAAGCCACAAGTGTCACGAGAAGCGTTTCAAAACCAAATTCAATTTTCAGCCCGAGAATTCTAATGCGAAATCAAAACGAAAATGAAAACAAGTTACAGTATAGAAACGCCCGAGTTGATAGACAAATGTGGACTTAGAGAAAAAGGGAAAAAATATGAAAAAGAGAACGTAAAATAAACTTGATTATGTTTATACTAAGTATATATAAATATATTTTTAATTATTTAGTGTTTTTTGTATTAAGTGAAATTTGTTAAACATTTATTAAATTATTATGTTTTAAGTTGCAAAATAAACGCGAAATGTAAGCAAACAATGCTTCACTTACTTTTTCCATAATCTTTTGTTGTTTCACGCGCCACAGCAGAGCAAAGAGTAAAGCAATAGAACAATTCGATATACACAATGAAATATAAAATTGTTAATGTATTTTATAATTTACATATTTTACATATGTATGCCCGTGAAGTGTGTGCAAGTAACAAAAACACACACACACACCTAATGCATAAATTAAACGAAACAACAACAACAAAACCTAACGAAAAAGAATAAATGAAAACTAAATTTTTTTGCTAATTGACTATGTTTTTGTATGGCTAAGTAAAATGATGACCATGGTTTATACAATATAAAAGAATTACACACAGTATTTTTTATTGTCACGGGACAAGGTATAACAAAGTTCCATTAAATGGACATTTTACGCTTAAATCTAATAAATGCACGTGGTTTAGCTTAAAACTGATCAACGATCAATTCCGTGGCACAGAAATAAATGCAACAAGTAAAGTTCTGTATACAATAAATGCAACAAGTTTCGGTTGAATCACATTTGATCCCTTAGTTGTTGGCGTCGTCGTCAACAAATGTTATGACTGCCGCACCCTTGGCTATATTGTCGCCCACAGCTCCTCCAATCGATTTGATTGTAGCATCCTTGGGTGCTTTCAAAATATGCTCCATTTTCATAGCTGATAGTGTGTGAATAAAAATGAGCAAATATATTTAAAGAGCATCTTTTTAACTCACCGATAAGCACGGCCAGACTATCACCCTTCTTGACTAAATCTCCGGGTTTCACCAAGATTTTCTCCAAAACGCCAGGCATGGGTGCCACCACACGGGAGCCGCCGCTACCTAGCTGATCTGCTTGCGCGCTTAGGAATTTGGGCTGCACCAGCTCAAAGTCTAATTTGCCATTCTTTTCAGAAAATTAAAACAATAAATAGGCTGAGTAGATTAAAAGATTATCCTCGATCTTTCTTACCTCTAAGAATAGCGTTACATTTCCACCATCGATGTTGGCACTGTAGGTGGATATGTTGTTATCAATGTTAGCGCGTATTTTCAAGCGTCCATCATCCTGCACACGTTCGGCTTTAATGGCTTGCCAAGCGCCGCCGTCGACACGAATTTCGATGTCGCCATTATCATACTTTACATCCACGGCATAAACTACAAGATTAATAACAGTTTTTAACAGTGTTTTAGCTAGTATTAAAATGCTGTTATACCTTTCTCGTGTGCCTTGAGGTTATAGCTGCGAATTAGTGCATAATTGAGACGAATATTTGCTGCTGCTGCGAACGGGTCCTGTCCACTGCTGGCATTGCTACTCGCAGCCTGCAGCTCATTGAAGATGAGCGACAGAGCCGCTTGGCTCAGTTGCTGCTGTTCGACGACAATTGGCGGAAAGAGTGTATCGAAGTGTTGATCGATGAAGCCAGTGTGTACATTGGCCAGCTGGAACTCCGGATGAGAGGCCAGGTCAATTAGAAAATTGATGTTCGTCTCGAGCCCAGAAATCTAAAAAATGGCATTAGATTAGGTACAGGAATACATAAATATTTAAATAAACACTCACATGATACTCGCCCAAGCGCGCAATTAGCGAGTTCAACGCCTGCGTGCGATTCTCTCCCCAGACGACCAGTTTGGCAATCATGGGATCGTAGTGCACAGATACTTCATCGCCTTCTCGTACGCCCGTTTCCACGCGCACATCGGCACTTGGTTTTGGGGTGTTCAGGTAGCGCAAGGGACCGGCGCCGGGCAAAAAGCCACCGCGAGGATTCTCTGCATAGATGCGTGCCTCGAACGCATGACCACGACGTGTGATCTGGGCCTGAGTCAGTGGCAGTGGCTCGCCAGCGGCAATGCGAATCTGCCACTCGACGAGATCGGTACCGGTAATCATTTCTGATATGGGATGCTCGACCTGCAGGCGCGTATTCATTTCCATAAAGTGAAAAGATAAATCCTCTTTATCCAGTATAAATTCAACAGTGCCCGCGCCCACATAGCCCACGGCCTTAGCCGCGCGTACGGCAGCTTCGCCCAGCTCACGACGCAGTTCTTCCGATAGACCAGGCTAAGCATAGGGTAAACAATTCATATCAGTTTGTTTAGCTTAAAAGAAATACTCCGACTCACCGCAGGCGCCTCTTCAATAATTTTCTGATGACGACGCTGCACGGAGCAATCGCGTTCCCATAGATAGACAGCATCACCATACTGATCCGCAAAGACCTGCACCTCGACGTGCCGCGGAGAACGAACGTAGCGTTCGAGCAGCACGGAACTATCGCCGAAGGCCTTCAATGATTCAGTGCGCGCCGAGTTCAAAGCTGTGAGAAAATCTTCGGGTTTCTCTGCTATTCTCATACCCTTGCCGCCTCCACCACGCACAGCCTTGATCATTAGGGGGAAACCAATTATGGCGGCCTCTGCCTGCAGGCACTCATCCGATTGGTCATCACCATGGTATCCATTAATAATGGGCACTCCCGCAGCTGCCATAATGGCCTTGCTGGTGCTCTTGATGCCCATGTCGCGAATGGCTGAGCTGGGTGGGCCCATGAATATGACACCTTCCTTCTGACACAGCTCCGCAAACTCCACGGACTCGGAGAGAAAGCCATAGCCGGGATGTATTGCTTGGGCACCTGACTTCTTGGCAATCTCCAGGATTCGGTCGCCGCGCAAATAGGACGCTGCCTCACCGACGCGATATGCTTCGTCGGCCAACTCAGTGTGCAGGCTGTGCTCATCGGGATCGGAATAGACAGCTACAGTCCGAACACCCAATTTGCGGGCAGTTCGAATAACGCGACATGCTATTTCGCCTCGATTGGATATTAAGATTTTGTTGATCGGCTTTACCTTTGGCGTGGCTTTTGTGGCCATGCACCTGGAGAAGACAAATGTTTATGTAACCGTTACCAAGACAGGGAAAGGCATAGTTTACTAAATATTAGTTGTTTTCCTATTCATTTATTACCTGACACTAATGCCAAAATTTTGCAAGAGTCTTGTGTACATTTTGGTGGTGCTAGCTAGTGTAAATGATTAATAAAATACAATTCTTTTATTGCTAGCTGTGTTATCACAATCGTTTCGCACACGATCAACGCGATCAACACCTGTTTTTTGCGGTCCGGACAAAATACACGATGATATATCGATAGTCGGTACATTAATCGAAAGCACAAACAGCTGTGCATTGTTGTGATTTGAAAATATGTAATTGTAAGACAGTTGGCAGCTTCAAAATTTACACTAAAACTTCAGTTTTATATTTTTTTAAGCTTTCTTATGAAACAATTTAGTATTTTATTTATATTAAATATTATGTTTATTTAAAATAGGCAGCGTAAATCAACTACTCATTTCTATTGGGAACTAGTGTAACGATTACTAACGAAGTCAGTTCGATAACATAGTTTAGAAATCGAACCAATGCGAAACGATTCGATACAAAGCCAATGGTGACCGGCGAAAATTTAGCCAAAAAATAACAATAAAGTTTTGCGAATTGAAGGCAAGTAAGCAGTTGAAAGACTTTAAGGTGAATTTGTAGGTTTACATTAAAGTCAAGCAGCTGTCTTATTCGAATACTTTGAAACTGTTATTTTATATGTCGCTCATAGTGGGGCTTCATTGAAAGCGTCTCCAACGGAATTGAAGGATGGACAAGCGCGTCACCGTGCTGATGCCCAGTGGTCGTCGGCAAAATGTCAAAGTGAAGCCCGACATGACATTACTGGAGATCCTGGAGACAGCAAGTGCAAAGCATGGCTACGACAGCGAAGAACATTGCCTCAAATTCCACAACAAGGATGTCAGTCTGACGCAGCAATTCCGTTTCAGCGGTCTACCCAACAACTGTGTCTTGGAAATGGAACCGACGGACAAACGGCGGCCCGTCAGCAACGTTGTCGTATGCATTCAGCTTAACGATGGGTCACGCGAACAAGGCGAGTTTGTGTCCACCACCAACGTTTGGACTGTGGTGCAGCAGCTGTGCCGGCAAGTGGAGACATACGAGAGTCCGGTTATCATTTATATGCGTAGCGAGGTAATTGGTGCAGAGAGGATGCGTGCGACAACTCTGAAGTCGCTGGGCATACTAGAGGGGCGCGCCATGATGCGATTAATCGACAAGAAGCCAGAGGACCTCAAAAAGCAAGCCAACGTCTATAAGCCGGCCGTGGTGAAAGATAAATCAAACGACGATGTGCCCAGCACCTCGCGCTCAGTCACGGGTCCATCTGGCACTAGAGGCGGCGGCTTTGCAGTCACCAATGACTTGTTGAAATCGCTCAAGCGTACAGCACCCAACGAGGAGTCGAGCAGGACACCTGAAACTGAAGTTCCTGCCGAAACAAAGGCACAAAAAAGTGAGGCCGAGCAGCCGAAACATGATTGGGGCAGTGGCTCGGGCTATCAACTACACAATCGCAACAACGAGTCAAACTACAACCATGATGTGGATGAACCCTTCGAAAAGAAGCCTCCGGTTGTAAACATAGTGGGCGCGCGAAACGCTATTGTTTTGTCACTGGATGCTGCCAACAGGCAAAACGATGAACTGCCCGATTCGTTCTTCGACTTGACGGTCAACGATTTGAAAATGGTGCTGCGGGACCTGAAGCGTACTGCCTCTGGCAATGAGGATGCGCCATTGTTGACGTCGAATTTACGTGAATTGGAGCGCCAAAAGGCGATGCTTACAAAGCTGAATCAATACAAGGACTGCGTGCTGCGCATTCAATTTCCCGATCGCCATGTACTCCAGGCCATTTTCAAGCCACACGAAACGCTTGAAAAGGTAATGGAGTTTGTACGCGGATTTCTGGCGACGCCCAGCGAACAGTTCCAGCTGTTCACCATACCGCCAAAGAAGATCTTGCCGGCGAATGAGACTCTGCTCGAGCTCAATTGTGTGCCAAATGCCGTACTGCACTTTTTATTCATTAAGGAGAACCTAAACGCCAAGACCAACAAATTCCTGCAGGACAAATATATGGATCAGCTCACCTCGGATGAGGGTGCTCTCTTTGCAGTGCAAAAGTATCGCATCGCCAAGGCCGGCGTGAGTTCCAGTTAGTAGTCGAGTTACAGCGACTTTAAGCGAACAGTTAGCGTGATATTAAATGAAATTCGCATTTTTATTGTACGGGCGAGCAGCTGTTGTTGCATTGCTTCCACTGCTTGTACTATTCGCCTGGCATGGTTTAATAAACATCTGATCCAGATAATAAATCCATTTTGTCAGCACTTCAAATAAACTCAGTCTCAATTGCGAGGCAATGCAGAATACTCAGCTCTTACCATATTTAGAGCTGCCAACGACAGGACACGCGGCATGAAGTGCTGTGGGATGACTCGAGCCACAATTTCGTAAACTGTGCACCAGCAGCGCAGCTCCTTTCTCTGGCCTGATGGTCAGATTCAGCTTGGGAAATATTGTGGCACCGGCCAATTCGACATCTTCCAGCTATTATGGAAAAGAAAATTCATAATACCCATTCCAGAACTTAAACGAGACTTACATAAAACGAGACTGTAGCTATGCGATTTCTTGGCGGCTCTGGCTGAAAAATGTTAAACTGGTTGATATAGATGAACCTGGATATATGTACTTAGATACCTTTTCAACAGGTGCATCCTCTTCATCGCTTATTAAAGATAATACTTCAGAGTGATCCAAGTTAAGGCCAGACATATCTGCCACTCGCTCATGGACAGTCTGGTCCAAGTTCCTTTTATTGTGGTTTCTTTTTAATAAAGATTTAATTTCGTTCTCATAGATCGCTTTGTGATAAAGCACAATGAGTGGATCCAGACTGAGCTCCTCCATTTTGAGTGGTGCGATGCTTAGAAAGGGCCTCATCCAATTATTATAGCGACAATGCAGCTGTGTAGGTCGTTGAGAGCTGGCCGAGCAGTGTTCCTTGATGAGTGCCATGGAAATCAGCTCATCATCGTAGTCAAGTATATTCTCTGCCTGATTCAGGTGCCACACCCCAAGAGCATTCTCCCTGCGCCTTACCAGCAGCACACCCAGCCACTTGTGGATGTTCTTTTCACTGAAATCGTAAACTCTGTATTTATCCCTTTGACTTGTATCGTATAACGCAAGCGAGACTCTAAACCAAGCTTCTGACTGTGAATAATCCTTTTTAATATAGTTAAAGCAGCCCAATGCATAGCAATCCAAAGTGCTGAGAGCAGAGCTGAGAATAGGAAGTAGAAAGTAGAAAGAAGTAGTTCGATTTAAAGGCTTTAACAGACATACGCTGGCTCTGAGTGCTCTAAGATAATACCATTTGCAAAGTCTATGGGATTTAGTTGATAAAACTGAATCAGTAGCTCGATGCTGCGACTCGCATCCTGCAGATCGACAACTGTGGGTAGTTTTGAGCGCATCTTGTGCGCATAGGCGATATGTTCTGCGGACATAAGAAAGCTGCTCAAATTGCGTTTATAAAATATTATATGAGAGTACCCTCTCCAATCACTTGATCCATGTACAAAGCCCATTTAAGCCAATCCTGTTGCTGGTGTCGTATGAGAGCGAAGCTGCTAAGCGGATTGCTCAGATATGTCTCAAAATCGGAGTTCATTCTGTTGGCCTCATCACGAAAATTGTTCAGTGCTCTGAGCAACATGAGTTGAGAAATTATATTAAAAGTTTTCTAATGGAATTCACTTACTGTTGCGTTAGCTCAAGTTTAGTCCTGAGCTCTTCCACATAGTCATGCAAATTCTCTTCCAGCACCTCCTCAATATCTAAGAGTGCCTTCAGCACTTCCGTTGATGCTGCGTAGGATTTTTCTTTTACAAGCTTCTCTCTGACAGTTGCTGCACTAAACCTGAGGTATATTGAGATTAGGTAAATAAATATTTTGATTAACTTCATTTTATTGCTATTTGCTTTCTGCCAAACAGTTGTTGAGGTACTAGGCAGATATCGAGATCGAATAATCGTTTTGTTTTGGAAAATTTGCGAGGAAATTGTAATTACATTAGATAAGGTCTAGAATTTACTAAGATTGATAAGAGAGAATCGCTTTTTGTAGTAGCAATAGGAATAGTAATAGTAGAAGTAATAGTGGCATCTAGTCAAGTTAAGTTGAAATAGTTTGTGAATCTGTAATCAACATTGAATTATCAGAGGGATTATATATATGTATGTATTATAATTATAATTAAATATTATTTATAATTTAGTAATCTCTTATCAGCTGTTGGTTTTTCCATTTAAATGTATCAGTCAGTTGGGCAGTGTTGGAAAGTGTCGGGCAGTCATGGCCATATGTGGAGAGAGACATGCTCAGAGACTGGCACGCATGCGCGAAGCTGTCGTCGCTTTCGAAACCGAGCCAAAAGACCAAAGAGGCCAACGGAGCTCGGCTTTGGCGTGTTGCGGCCACAATTTGTGAATCATATTCAGAGTTTTCAGTCGTTGGCCGCTCGTGGAAGCAACTAGTTTTGTATAGCGCGCATTCGAACACGATTCGAATTGTTTTCGTAAACGCAGATCGGTAAAGGAGGCACAAATACCTACACATATATGCATATATATATATATATATATATATATATTAAGATATATATTCAATTTAATAACAACAACAAATGGCGAGAATGCGTGCCAATGTGCAAAAGTGAAATACGTATTCGCGTCTATTAGCCGAGGCGAGGCCGTTGCCGTTTTATCAATAGATTAACAATCGTTTTGACCAACAAATGAAAATGTGTGAATTTGTTTATTTTTGAGAGCAGCAGCGCAAAGTGTGCTAATTTAAATGAAACCGAATAATATGCTAACACGATTAAGCGAACATACGAATTTAATAAAAGCGTAACGCAAACAACTTTTACCTATGATTTTTATCTTTTTACAAGTTTTAAACGCAGAACCGTCGCACGTCAACTATTGCTATTGTTGTTGTGGTAGGCGGTTGAACGTGCTGACATTTTTTGTTTTTAGGGGGGCGTGGTAACGACAAACAACATGCGACAGCTACGAAAATAAAAAAAATTATGGCGCGAGAGCCAAGAAATCAGCCAAGCGGCCCGACTAACTGATTGGAAAGTGTTCGGTCCGCTACGCTAAACGAAAATAAAATATAAACGAACAAAATAAAACAAACAGTTAAAAAACTGGCATTTCGGCTAAATATCAACTACAGCTGCCTATGCATAAAATCATACTTCTTTGTATATATATGAAAATTATATATGAAATGCATTTATTAATGGAAATGCCAAACTGCTTCAGCCCACGCCGCGTGGTTGTTATTAATCGGCCGCTGAGGCTGTGGCTCTTCACTTTTACTTTAAACGGAAAGAGAGAGTGTTTGTCCAGCTCATTTGCGTTTCAGCTTACCGGTTTTTTATTTTGTTTGTTTCAATTTTTCGACAACGGCAATTGCTTATCTGATATCTAACTTTGTTTTCTCAGCAGACAGTCAAATAAATAATAGATGCATATACATGTATATAGAGAGAGATAGAGGATTGTAATAGCTTCATTAAATTTAATTAAAGCAACTACTTCCGACTCGTACTGTTCATCTGCGGCAGCACGAGTCGTGCATTAAGCCATTTTATAATCAGCCCGTGCCTATATCATAATAAGCGTTTTATTTTCCATTTTCATAAGCGCATTAAAAAAACAAAAATAAAAACCAAAAACTACAATTGCTTCTGCTTACAGAGTTTTTCACTAAAGCTTTTCAGTGTGTGCGAGTGCGTGAGTGTTTTTTCGTTCCACTAGGAAGCTGGCAGCCAAAAATTGATACGAAGTTAACAAGACTAACAAAACGAACGACGCGACGCTACGCGACGTTTCCCCTCCACGAACCACAATTAATCAAAATAAATATTAAATACAGTTGAAGAAAATGAATTTTTTCGTTATTGGATTTCTGATCATGCAGGCGGCAAGTGAGTAAAGCGTATTTTTAATAACAAACTCTCAATGGAGTTATTTTTTCACTGCGGTGCTGGTCGCTCGAACTACATATATAATTCAATGTTCATTTGTAGAGTATTTTGTATTTTGTCTGTGGTTTGTTTTTATCTATTTGTGAGAGTTCATTTTACATTTCTCTGTACCAAACAAGTTTGTGTCTTAAGTCTTTCGTTTTATTTTTCGTCAATATAAAGATGTAATATAGCTTTTTAATGCGTTTATCACGTTTTTCTCCAATAATTGGTAACGTAAATCAAGTTTTATTTTTTATTTGTCTATTTTATATATATGTATAAATATATATGTAGATATTGTTCAGTTTATATATCGACTATATTAATCACAATCAATTGTTCGCCAATTTTTGCATATTTTTTCAGCCAAGTAACCAATTGTTAAAATTGTTTGTATCCTAAGACTTTTGTTTTAGATGTTAACCTTTGGGCTGGAAGAGCTACTATAAATTTATTTAAATTAGTAACTATGTATATATTCAAGAGAAAAATAGTATTTATTTTAAGTTTTCTTTCATCTTCATCGAGTTTGTGTCCTAAGTCTTTCGTTTTCGCTGCCTGCTCAACAGAAGTAACAAAGCTTCTTACCGCATTATGCGGCTGTTAACCCAAAAATTCTTTTGCATCACATTTAAGTGACGTGCACATTGCACAGAAGACCGGCTGAAGATGTCATGCAAAATGCTGCCGCTGCATTGATAAGTGGCAACGCAGTGGAACAGGTTGTGTATGGTCTAAATTTCAAGTAGTTTGAATGCAATTGAGATGAGCGGCAAATTAAATAGAGTTTGAGTCACCTGTTCTATGCAGCTGGGCAGTGCTCATATAACAAAAAGCTTCCAAAGACAAGAAAAACAACAACAACAGCAACAGCAAAGTGCAGCATTTGATTGCAGCGCGCTTTAATACACTTGTTGCAGTTTTTCGATAGGTTTTCGCTTTGTTACACCCTGTTAACATTTGAATGGGGTATGAAATAGAATATGATTTAGCTTGAGCTGAAAATCTTCAGAGGAAGACCTAAATATAGAATACTTAAATATAGTGGAACTTCGAGCTTGCATTCGCTTTGCCATATAAGATATATTGAAGCAGATGCGAAACGCCAATCAATTTATTTGTATATATTGGTTAATTAATTTTAAATAATTATAACAAAACAAAGTTGGATACGAAAAACCAAAAGAACCGCAGCTCAAGGCAGTCATCTAGTCGAATCCATAAACAGTTCAAGCACAAATATGAACCTAATAAATAATTTGACAACGACCCGATAAGCCGAAGACATTTTCAGATCCCAAACTGTGTTATGACTGAGCATGGACTTGAGAAAGATTGAAATATGATATGGTGTTAACATGAGAGATTTGGCACGCTTGACAAATAAAACAAACTGGGATTAGTATTTTTACCATAATAGTCTTAGAATTGGATGAGTAGCAAAAGAAGTATGTTTATTAGTTTACAGTCTGTTTTCTTTGTCTCATCAGGAGAAAAACAATCAAAAAACATTCATTCAAATATTATACTGAAAGGCAGTTCGAGCTAGCTCAAACACATTCTTTTACAGGGTATTCCTCATTCGTGCACCCTTGACTGCATGGTTTCTTATGTTTTTCTTTTTGCATTGTGATTTGGCTTTGCAGTTGGTTTTTTTCTGGTTTGGCGCTCGCATTTAGCTCGATTATTTGGCTAGCTTCTGTGGTTTTTGGGTATGTTTAATATTTCAGCTCGGCGGATTCTCAATGCAAACGAGCTCGAGCATTTAAAGCCTTGCTAATGTAACTCCAACGAAACAAAACAACTTGATATGTGTTTTTTTTCGGTTAGAGCTGTAAACAATGACTGGCAAGAAAACGTGAAACATACTAAAAGACTTTTGGTTCTTTGTTTTGATTATCGAGCGATTGCAATTGCAATTGCAATTGCAATTGATAAATTATGCTGGTTCGCGCTGGGCTCGAGTGTGCCTCATTAAAAGTCGCACACATTTAGTTCTAGAGTTGAACTTGGCTGAAGAGCACTTGCGGACCTCCGCCCCTCCTTAGCTGAGCAGTTAGTCATTATTTTCATCCCTGGCCGCAATTTAGCAGGTGTTATCGTTTGCCTAGCTTGGCCATATAAATCAATTCGCATGCAAATTACTTTGATATAACCTTCGCACTGCAATTTGGCATGAGCAGCTTTGAGTGAAGTGTAACATTTGATTCAAGTTGGGCATTGCCTCGACATTGACGGATGGGCATTCTGCCTAGCACACGCACACGCCCATCTCAACACAGAAAATCGGTCAAGTTCAGCTTCAAGATGGGCAATCGGAGCAAGCCAGCCAACACCATGCGGCGTTAACTGGCAAGCGGCGTCGTTTGAAACGGAAAGAGAAGCGTTGATAAATCTGCATAAGCATCGCGCTTCATTTGAATACGAGTTCGTTATTATTAACTGTTGAGACTGCTCGGAATGGAATGCGAAGACTGCAGCTCGAGTCAGTTTTTGGCAGCGCTGAATCACATTTTGGCTAGAAACGCGGCGAAGCTACGCCCTCATTGCACAATCTGTCTAGCGGCTTCATGTGTGTGGCCCGAAGCTCAGTCACAGTCGCTGCTTGGGCAATCGAGCATAGTGATTCATCAGTTCCGAGCCAATCAGTTTATTGAGATGCGTCTGCAGCCGCATCAACTCAGTTTCCCCCTTTTGTTGCTTTGCTGCTTGTCGCAGACTTTTGTTTTGTGGTCAATGACGCAGCGCTTTACCAGCGCTTCTCTCTCTCTCTCTCTCTCTCTCTCTGTTATGTTTTATATAACCCACATTTTGGCACTGTGATTTATGCAACTTCTTAAGGGCTGGCTAGAGTTGATAGTTGATAGTTGCTGAGGGTCTAAGTAACCTAAAATGCGCATACGCCCCGTGTGACAGGCGTATTTCAAATGACTTTCAAATAGCAATTAGCATTTGGGTTTCTTCTCAATTGACACAGCAAGACGTAAGAAGGTAAAAAAAGAAACTTTGCAAATTGCATTGTCATATTGATGGATCTCAGGTGTACAGCAAAAAACACTGTCCTAAGTGACTAAGTGAGCAATTTGCAAAGTGAAAGGCGCGGCCGGAGCCACCTCTGCAGGCACATGGCAATCAACAGAGGCGTCCTTCCTCGCATATTATTTTTTGCTTTAATGTGTAATACGAGCGATAAGTGTAAGTGAACTCATGATTGCTTCATTATTTGATTTCACTTGCAAATTCCTGGCATCTTTCTGCTTGGCGCGGCTTCAGGCCTGTGACCCAATCAAAGCTTTCCGCCAAGCGCCTCACTTTGTACACAATTAACAATAAATTATAGCATAATTATCGCATCTTCAGCAGCCACACATGCGAGCGCCAAGCGCACAATTGGTCCACATACATAATATGTAGGCATGATCATGTGGGGCCTATTGTCTGGCTGGCTGTGGCACAGTTTGCTGTATTAGTGGTGTCTCTCGTAGGCTGGCGGCTACTGTGGCTCGCTCACGCAATCTGTTCGCTCACGTAAGACCTTCAAAGGTCACGCACGCCGACTACGACTCCAACTGTGACTCCATCGCCCATCGTCCATCTCCACTCCAATCTCCGACTGCCAGAGTCATTTTGTTCACCCCGGGCTGCATTGCTTCTGGGCGTTTTGGTTACCATGTGTTATTGTCGCTTCGCACTTTTATTGCCCTAACTCGAGAGCTAAGCCCTTTGCTCTCTCAGCATTTGTTGTCTCTGAAAATACAAATGAATAATCACATCTGCCTAGATCAATAGTCAAATATTTGATGACTTTTGACTTATTTTATGACTTTATTACGGCCTCCACTACACAGGCCTACAAAGTTTTATGGCCCAAAATCTGACTGTGCTTTTAAAAAGGTTTTTATGAACTTGAAACTGTCTCATGGAATATGTCTATTGAAATATTTTATCTATGGGAACGGAAAGTAAAACTCGCCCGCTTCTAAAGCTCATTCATTTATTATTTTTATGTATATATATTTTTTATTACCAAGTTTTATTTGTATTTTACTTTAATAATTATATTTTGTCTTATTTTGAATTTCTGTATATTAATAAAATTTTTTTTAATTTATTTTAATTTTATTCATTTAAATTTTGGAAAATATTGTTCATTTTATTTTAAAGTTAAACTTAAATTGAATTCGCTTAAATATTTATTGAGCAAATATTTAGATTAAACATTTTCTGTTTATAGCAAGTGAAAGCGCATTAAAGCTTCGGCATGACAAAATAAATATTTAGCTCCGCTTTGTTATTGTTTTGTTACCATGCATAGACCAAACACATACACTCAACGGCACACTCGCAACACATGCAACAAATGGCTCTCAAATTGCAATTTAATTCGACATTTTTGAAAGATCTTGAAGTGGAGCCGCTACATTGTTTGATGGGTGTTTTGTTTTGGGGCCCTATCACTCACTGTCAAGACCATCGTTCAATTAACATAATTAACTGACAAAACGAATTAGCATGCAGATTGGCAGCCGACACTCTACGCAGACGCTGTGGTTGCCATTGCTGTCCATTATTTTGGGCTGGTTTCTCATTTGACACTTGTCTGTCTTAAGAGACCACTCACGCGTAGGTCTAATGGTCGAACTAAGTCTGGCCCGCAAGGTCAACTTAGCAGCATTATCTTCTACATAGATCATCGGATCTCATGCCGTGCAAACGATCGGCAATTCATTTGGATAAACGTTTAATGGAATCTCTCGTGGGAAATTGAAACCTTATATGCTGGCGAGGTCAAGCTCTGATGTTTTGGCTCTAGGTCTGAAAGGGAAAGGAATTCTCAAAGATATGCTAAAGCCAAAGGCCCAAATCGTTTAATTCAATTCAAAGTTGTTTCCTTTTATACTCGTTTGCCTCTTCGAGCATTAACACTTTAGTATTTTGTGGGCTATTCGGTCTTTAAATTCAGATCTTAACAATGCGCCCCGCTTGACAATGAGCAACAACAAAAACGAATCAACAATGAAAATTGATGCTGCGAGCTGAAAAAATGATTTTGACTATATCAAAAACAATAATACTTTATATAATATAAAAAGAGTTTGCTAAATGGAAAACGAGCAAACGAATTTTAGCGCAAGGCTGCAAAAAACCGGTCTAAAAAGAAACGGTTCGAGCCTAAAACTTTTATTTATTTATATTAAATACGTATTGAACCTGTTTCAAAATTAGAAATTTTCACAGCTGTTGGCGGGGGTATATCCATAGTTGCCATAGCTGATCCGAAACCTAGCCCAACAGGAATTCGAACTATGAACTTTGGTAGTCATGGACTCGCAGCTCCAATTTAGAGGTTAAGGCTTTATAAAGGGAGAGAAACACTTACCAACATTAATTTTTGCTGAACTAAAATGCTTGGGCACAGATAATCAACTGATGGGGCATAATTTATACAAGATATTTGCATTTAGCTCTGGGGCCGAGTGATCATCAAATTGAATTAATGTCAAGAAACAACAGCAAAGCATTCCGCAAAGCAACAGCAATTAATATCAATGCTTGTTGTTTGTTGTTGCTGTTGTTGTATCTGTGCTTGTATCTGCTGTCGGCTGTCTGCCGTCTGCTGACTGCTGCTGACCCACTTTCGCGTAGAGGTGCTAACTGGCATCTTCTCCTGCTGGGGAAAAGTACAGAGAGCAGCGTCGTCATCGCCGTCGAAACGGAAAGTAAGACTAAGCTACGCCTAAGCCCCGTTGTGGCTCGTGCTCGCCGGTCAGTGGCATATGCTAAGCGACCGGCATTACCGACTGCATATTTATGCCTCATTATTTGCTCAGTTTCAATTTCTATTTCTATTTACTCGCCAGCGACAAGTCATAAAGCTCGACGCTTGCAGTTCGCCGCTCGCTGCTCGAACAAACAGACTCGCTCGAGATGATGTCGAGTGAAAGCGGCCTCTGACTAACTTATTGTTGTAGTTGTTGTAAGTTTAGTTGTTGTCTCCGACCGGTGCACCGGCCTGCTTGCCGGCTATTGCTCTTCCTTTGAAGCGCTGCACAAATTTGCTTTGTCGTTTTCCTCCATACCAATTGCAAACACTAATATTCACTTTGTTGGCCATGGCTAATTGTTCTGCCTGCCTTTTGCTTAGTTACCTATATATGTCTGGCTGCCAATTTCGCCCCGGGGCCCCAATCTATCTTAATGTCTCTATTAACAAATTTGTCTGCCCATTTCTGGCGGGTCATTAAAATTGCTGCTCGCTTCGCAGCGCGGCCCACGCGGAGAATGCTTAATGCAAATGGGTAAAAGTGCAATTAAGTTTGACAAAAGTCTAGTTAAAGCTAAATTGGGCGCATCGGATGGAATGAAAGTTTTCGAAATATGAATTGTGTGGAAATAATTGCATGTGACCAAAACAGAAGGAGTCTTAAAGGATTAATTAAGTTTCCATGTAATCACACTAAATGTTAAAGTCTATGAGAAACTTGATGAGAAACACCTATCACTACCTGTGGAGTGAAGTTGTGTAATTCCAGCTTAAGCTATGAATTTGAAGAGTATAAATGTCTGTTAATCTGTCAGAGGCTACCTCGTCTGACAGTGTTAGGATCTCTTGAGTACGCCCACTAGAGGCGTGGCATATTCAAAATTACTAAATATATATATATATTTCACAATGCTAATGATATTACTCAAGCGGAATTTGATATATGTCTGCACTCGGTCTTTGATGCCTACCTCTTCAATTTTACAGGTAGAAGGGCTTTATTGCTGAGGTCAGCTATAGATGGCACAATAAATTAAAATAATATATGCCTGTTTGATCCGTATCTTCCGCTGCCTTTGAGCTAGGATCATTGTTGAGCTTATCTGCAGATATATCTCAATGTTTAATGCTCTGCCTAACTGGAGCGAGGCTAATCTGATTTGATTTGTAAGAAATGTAGGTGTCTTGGGTTTATGAAAAAGTATTTTGAAGTCGGAACTAAAACCCATTCCGATAGCCTGAACTGAAAACATATCATTGCTCTCGAGACATTGTTCTCTGAGTGTTCGTTATTCTAGCTCCAATGAAACTATTTGAAGATGTTAATGTCGATTTCTCATGACGACTGCCCATTTGGTCGTTTATGAACCATTAATGGCACCAAGCTGCAGTCTCTAACCCCACGTGAACCGCAAAAAGACGTTAATCTAAACGAAAAATTGGGCCTCGCTGATGCCAAAGTCCGGATTGTTATTAAAACACGCTCCATTTTCCTTGAACCAAAGCCCGACAGACTGACTGACTAACTGACTGACTGAGTGAATGAGCTTAGCTATTAACGCAAGAGCAAAAGCCAATTAATTGGCCTGTGGCTGCATTAGCTGAATGCCACGTACTCGTATCGTATTAGTGATCGATGCTCGGGCAATTAGCTCGAGCCTCAAGTGCGCATATTAGATATGCATGAATTTACTCTACTCTGCTTCACTCTACTCTACTCTACATTGGTCACCTCTACTCTACTCTACTCTACTCTACATTAGTCACCTCTACTCTACTCCACTCTACTCTACTCTACTCTACTCTACTCTACTCTACTCTACTCTACTCTACTCTACTCTACTCTACTCTACTCTACTCTACTCTACTCTACTCTACTCTACTCTACTCTACTCTACTCTACTCTACTCTACTCTACTCTACTCTACTCTACTCTACTCTACTGGAATCTACTGTCTACTCTACTCTACTCTACTCTACTCTACTCTACTCTACTCTACTCTACTCTACTCTACTCTACTCTACTCTACTCTACTCTACTCTACTCTACTCTACTCTACTCTACTCTACTCTACTCTACTCTACTCTACTCTACTCTACTCTACTCTACTCTACTCCCCTCTACTCTCCTTCTGAGCATATGTCATGTGCCGGGCATGTTATGATTGACATTTGGTAAGAACCCACTTAGAGGGCTCAGAGCATAGGCGCATTTCATGTCCCACTTGACACGCTAACAATTTAATTTGAACTCAAGACGTTGCAATTTGACTTGTTATTGTTGCTTATGTAGATTAGCTAACAGACAATGCACACACTCACATAATCTTTTAAGTGCGTACTTATAGTCCATAAGTGTTTAAGCTTTGACTTGCTTTTGTTGCTTTTTCTACATTTTTGCTATTTGCTATTTTGAGTTATTTCGTGGGTCTGCGCTCCATAAGGAAGTGGACTAGCAAATGTATCTTCGAAATTCTGATGGCTTCATGTCGAAATGGTCTTGGTCACGGCATCATTAGCCAAGCTCTGACCCAGAGGCGTCTGATCTTTATACCTTTTTGGAAACAAAAAACATTTAAAAGGTTTCCGCTTCAATGCGTACAAACGTTGAAGTGTTTGAAAGGCTTTGTTCAATTTCAAATTTCAATATATCTTGATATACATGGGAGCAGCTGCTGTGGGTAAAACCCTTTGATAGCTGTGGAAGCATCAATCAAAAATTTGAAGCCAACGCATTTTGGATTTGATGCGGGGCATCTTTTGTAAGATTATAAGTTATATTACCAAATATACATATATATATATATATATATATTTGTATATAAGTCTGTGCAAAAAAGTGTGCCACGGGCAGTCACGGCCTATGCCAAGATCTTTGTAATGGGATAGCCCTACCCATTTGAAGGCAGCTCAGAAGCACGTTTCTCTACGTAACCAAATCTCTAACACTAATGTGATATAATGGTGTTTTGTGTACTTACACAAATTGAATAACATATATACGAAATATATCTATATATTGTAGCTCGATTTCATTTAACATATATCCCATTCACATGCTAATCCCACGCTTTATATACTAACCGAGTACCTCTTGTATTATATTGAAGAACTATCCTATTCTGTGTTTGCTTTTTCTATTTACTTATAGGATTGGCTTGCGGGACGTGCGTTTTTATGTCCGATTTCGGTTTCACACTCGATTGTAACTTCAAAAAGTCTGGACTGTTTCGTGTGCGAAACTTGGGTGGCGTCAAGGCGCATTTCGGTTTAGGTAAATCCACATAAAACAAGAAAACCAACCTTTAACTCTCTGATGGTTTATTATCTTTTTCGAAGTAAGCTGTATATAAATCCAGTTAAACTGTATATACACATAACTGAAGTGGAGCTAACAGAATTTATATGAAAAACAAAAACAAAACTGAATGAAAATAAAAACAATTTGCAGCATTTAAGTCATCAATGAATTAATGCCAATGCCAATGGCATTGCCAATGCCGATACCGCTGCCGTCGAGTCGAGCTGCGTTTAGAGCGTGGCTGCGGTTCAATATCCGTAGCATTAGCATTGACCAGTTGACCAGTTGATTGGTCAACTCGCATACACCTTTTACCTGTACATACAATGCACACAATAGTTGGGGGTCTAAGACAAAAGAGGAGCGAGACAAAAGCGATTAATTATTGACTTGTTTCGGCTCTGATTGATGAAGTGTCACGACGGCTTTTGGTCGCGTCTAGCCTAATCCGTGTTCTGCTTGCAGGTCTGAGCGTGGGCGACGAGCTGGGCTTCAAGGAGTCGCTGAGCAATGTGGAGAGCGACCGCAGACGCGCCATCAGCTACAGGAACGGAGCACCAGAGCTGGTGGGCGTGCTGCCCTCTTCGCGACAGGAGGAGGTAAGTGCAGTCAAGTGCCGTCAAAGTAGCTGCTAACTGTAAACGCTTTCGATGCAGGCCACTGCACCCAAGCAGCACACTCTGCCGGACAAGCGCATCAGTTCACGCTCCACTGCGCCGGGTCCCTATAATCTGCAGCTGCTGCAGCAGGCGGCGGACAAGAATCAAGCGCAGCAGCAACTGCTGCAGCAGCAGCTGCTGCTACAGCAGAGGCAGCGGCAGGCACAGCTCATGACGGAGGCGCGTCCCCTGCCCTTGGGCGTGCCCGCCTTTCGGCCTATACCACAAAAGCCCGCGGCCAACGAGGCCATCGCACAGCGCCGCATCGCCGTGGACACGACGCAGCCTCGCGTCAGCGTCAACAACAAGTTGGTGGACAGCAACGCGAAACCGGTAAGTGAAGCAGTCAACTTCGACTCTCGAGTTACCTTAACCTTTGCTCCCGTGCAGCACTCCAACCGTACGTTCCATGCGGATAATGCCATGGTCATGCAGCCAGTTGTGTCGCAGCCCGTGGCGGTGCCCGTCTTCCAGGCCATGCCCGAGTCCATTTCACGCATCGCCAATGCAGCCAGGTCGGAGGTGGCGGCGCGACCGGAGCAGCGCAGCGCGCTGGCCAAGCACCCCAACTACTTGCAGTTCGAGGAGCCCAAGTTCGATCTGAAGGATGTGACCGTGGAGGAGCTGGCAGCGGCCGCGAATGTCACCGTCGATACCATCAAGCATGCCATCTATGTGCGGGAGCAGCAGCTGAAGGCGGAGCATCGCGCCATGCTGGCCGCCAAGCTGCGCGAGGAGTTTATGCGCACTTCTACGGTGAAGACAACTACGACGACCTCAACGACCACGGAGAAGCCCAGGCCGCTGGCTGAGCACAAAGTGTCCAAGGTGGGTAAGAGCGTGGGCTTAGGTGATCCAGTGATCCACTAATGAGTCCATTGACAGGTCATGAACGCGCCCAAGGAGTACTATCCGGTGGGCTACGACAAGAACTTCGATGACAATTTCAAGTCGAAAGTGGACTTGCCGCCCACGAGCTTCTCCTGCGCGAGGCAGAAGCATTTTCCGGGCCTCTACGCTGACACGGATCTGGGCTGCATGGTAAGCTGTTGATGATCCTTCCTAGAAACCTCTTCATTTGTCTCTCTTCCCTGCCAGGTGTTCCATGTGTGCGCTCTCACGGACGACGGAATGGTGCGCAAGTCCTTTCTGTGCCCGGAGAATACGCTCTTCGATCAGACCATACTCAAGTGCAACTGGTGGTTCTATGTGGACTGCAGCTCCAGCACCAGCGTCTACGACTCCAATATACCCATCTCGAAGAGCTACCAGCTGATGAAGTCCCTCACCTACTTCTCTAAGTATAACAACCAGAAGACGGATCAGGATGACGGCAAGAACGACAATGCCGTAGACATTGATACGCTGCGCGAATCCATGGACAGTGTCTCTCGGCGCCTGGAGCAGGCGAAGAACGCCCAAACCCAGCTGGAAGAGGTGAAGCAGCCAAAGGCCGAACACGAGCACGTCGTGCCCGAGGGCGAGAGCCAGCAGCAGTTGGCCAACTAGACCCAGCTAAGACCATATTTAGTTGCTATCTGAGATCTAGGTTAAGTTCAAGTTCAAGATCGAGCGTCTCTGGTCGATTTGCCGTACATAGTCAATGTCTTGCGAAAGCCAACGGGGTTGTCTGTAGTCTCTGGCCAATCATTAATCATCGCTTCCTATGGCAGCGCCCGGGCAAAGGCGCGCTCCCAGCTGTAGTCCCTGCTCTATAGCTACCTATCGTTAAGTGGATCATCTCTAGTTTAACTCTACGTAATCTAGTGCAATTCTAAGTGTTTGTGTGACTTGTGCGGTTAGCTTTACGTTACCTATTTACATTACCTATTTATTTATTATATTTCTCGACACAATAAAACACAAGCTTGTTACTCCCACAAATCAAAGACACCTCGGTACTCTAATGCCTAGCTTATGATAAACATTTAACTGGTGAACAGAGGTCACGGTAAAGTTAAGATCAATAAACTGTGTTGCATATGTCTCTTGTGTGTGTATTTTATGTATGACAAATGAGCTTTGAAAGTATAGTTTGTTATAAGGAAAAGCTTCTCAGGTGAGCTTTCATGGCATTTGGATGCTTTAAAGTTGATTATTTCTAATGGCCATCAGCTGTAAATATGGTAAGCTTTTGGGAAGACCTTTGAAACTACATGAGCTTATAAGAAGAGCTTTGGAAGTACGTGTGAGAATTAATTCTATTATCTGGTACAGTGATATACGCTTTACTAACTGAGCCAAGGGGCTTTATGTATTTTATGTATTACAAATGAGCTTTGAAAGCTGGCTTAAGCTTTTATGGTATATGGGAAATGCTGTTCAGAAGAGCTTTTAGGGCATATTAATGCTTAAGAATTTATTCTTTTTAATAGCTTATTAGCTCTAAGCACGGCAAGCTTTTGGAAAGAGCTTTGAAAGCACATGTGAGGATTAATCATATTGATTATATACGATTTACTAGCTGAGCCAAGAGTACTTATTAATATTTATGAACTGGACTTAGTTCAAAGCTCAACTTTCAAATGATTTCTAGCCATACACAGATTTTTCTTGCAAATGCAAAAAAAATAGAGACTCCGATTCTTGCTCCACACCTATTTCTACTAGTGTTCGTATATTCATGAACCCTCGCATAGTTCAACTCCATTAAAAAGTCTTCATAAAACTCATGGCATAACCTAGAAAAGTGCTCGCAGCTTTTATTGAGTAACTGTCCAAGCTCCACACAAAGACAATAAATATTTGAGTGCAACTTAAGCTAAGTGGCCAATAGCCGTTATGCGGTCTGGTGGGGGCGTGTCCTTTGACCGCTTGCCGACTGCTCCGCATTGCGATCGCTCTTGTCGTGCAGATGAACCGCTTCGCTGAGCTCGACGTTGGCGTGCAGCGCCGCATCGTTGGCATTGAGTTGGGCCTCCTGGGCGGAAAGTGTGGCCTTCTCGGCCGCCTCGCGTGTTTCCTCGTAGTCCAAGCGCGCTGCATAGGCCTGCGACTCGGTCTGCTCCAGTTTGCCCTTGGCCTGGGCCACCATATCGATTTGGGAGGAGAGCTCGGCAGCTGCCTCAGCGGCTGCCTTCTGGGCCAGCTCTGAGGCGGACTGGGCATTGTTGAGCGCTGCGGTCAGCACGCTCACATGGTTGATGGCCTGCTGAGCGGCGTACTGGGCCGCCTTGGCCGAGCGCTTGGCCTGCTGCAGCTGGGTGAGCTCCCTCTCGACCGACTTGTGCGCCTCGACGCTCTGCTCCTCCAGGCGGTGGAGCAGCACCTCCTTGCCCTTGAGCACGGCGACAGCAGTGCCCGCTGCTTGGGCAGCGGCTTGAGCCAATGTGCTCTTGGCCACGTACGAGGCCTGCTTGCCAGCCGCATTCTGGCTGGCCACGGCCGAGATCGCCTGATCCGCCGAGCCCTTGGCTATGCTCCGCAAGCCATTGTCCACCAGATAGCCGCCACTGCTGCTGCCATGACTGATGTGTGGCGAGTAGTCGGAGCTCTCGTAGCGTGGACTCTCGTACTGCGGATGACTTGGCGCCGCAAACTCATCGTGGTTGATGGCCTCGAAGCTGTATGGCGGCAGCTCGTGCTCGACGACCGCAGTGTGTGCCGAGGCCGAGGTCTTCTGTGGCAGCTGCGGCGGTGGCGGCGGCACATTCAGATGATAGTGGGCATCCTTACGCTTCACCTTGCGCCCAAATGCTGGCACCTCACCTGGTTAGCCGGAAGTTAAGCAGCTGCATGCGAGGAAAGTATTCGTTCATATCTTACCGAACAGCAGCAGCAGCAACAGCAGCAAATGCAGCAGCCTCAGTGACATCTCGTGGGCTCTTGGGTTTATGCAACGACTCGGGCTGTGAATGTATGAAACAAAAGTATTTACATAACCGCCTGGCAGACAGGAAGCTGTGGGTGCGCAGGTGCGCGCTCATTCCTGTGGCTGATCAAAAGATTGCCCGAGGACAAAGAGTGTGTGGCCAGAGATGGCCGCCCCAAGGCGAGCTGAAAGACTTCCCAACCGCTGCAACCGGTTCGGCTAACTGTAAACTCTGGATTCATTGGCGGTCTTAGCCTTTGCAAAAACGAATGTCAGTCGTCTGCGAAGATAAGCCTTTGATTTAAACACAATAACCTAACGTCACGACGCCGCTGTGAGCCAATGGAGTAGCGAAGTAAATTACATTTAGCGCGTGATCTTCAGAGTTTCATAACATCGTTTGCTGAGCCTTGAAACCAAACATTTATATCTTGCAAAGTGTCGAATGGGGTTTGGCTAATTGGAGTGATTATCATAAGTATTTTTATTGGTAATATAATTATTATGATAAATATTATTAAAACAATATATGTATATAAACAATAGTTTGGGATTCGAAAATGAAATAAATACAAACTAAATGAAAAAATCGTTTCTTTTCTTAAAGAAAACTTAAACGAATTTATGCTCAAGTTTGGTGTAGCGAAGAGCAAACTTAATGCCATAAGGTAATAAGTTTCATAACTCTATTCATTATTAATTTTTGTTTATAAATAGAGAGAGATTGTCCATCATTAATATTTAAAATTTTTACTTCCAAATAGGAAATCAACAGGCATAAAATCCCTGCGATACGTATCATTATGATGCAGCAGGTAAAAGTACTCTAATGTCTATCTAGGAGGTACTTAAAAATTCAAGTTTATACCTATAGATACTTATATTTGTATATATACATATGCAAATGAATTTGATGCTTATTACCCAATCTCAATCAAATATCTTAGATATAAGCAAAGCTTCAATATGAGAACATTAGCTAATCACCTTCAATATATCTTCAACAACTTATAACAACAGTTTTTTTTAAAGAGACAACTCAAATTATATCATACATAAATATATTGTTTTCCAGTAAAAGTATATACATAAAGGATGTCCCAGAATTTTTATAGATACATGACAGCTGACAGTTCAGGGGTATTGAAATTGGAGCGCTACACAAAAGAAAAGCTGCTACTATATAAATCAATAAAAAATTAAAATTTTTAAAAATAAACTTGATTTTTCTATTAAAGTTACCTCTTGCGTGAGTTTTGGGACACGCCTTGTACATCCCTCATAAGTTTTATTTGCTTTATAGATTTGTTTAATCAGCGAAAGCTATCAATTATGACGGGAAAATCTCGATCTACATAGGCTATTGAAGGATTTCTTTTCTAGTCTACATTTTACACTTCATACATAGGCAGAGATGGAACAACATCCTTTCTTTCCGATCAGGAAAATATTTAATCAACGGGCTCGACCGTACCTCCCTCTGACTGTTATGAAACTCATGAGATCCTTGTTCGATGGGCATACAAACTATGCAAAAAGAATCACAAACATTATCCTTAAAGGGGCCTTTGATTTTCGCAGTTCATTTTATTCTTCAGAAATCAACTGTAAACTAAATAATAGCTGAGCTCTGATCCGATAAGCAAATAGTTTAAAGATCCGTTAGCACAGGAACAATCTGGAAGCCAACTTCAAGCGAACCTTGCCTTTTATGCAATCAGAGAAATTGTAGAATTTCGTCTTTGCACTCATAAAGTATGTCAGTCAGCTTTGACAGCGACTGGGAGAGCAGAACCAGTTTCCTTTTTAAGGCCAGCACCACCTCGACCACCTTGCAACACACACAGAGAGAGAGAGAGACACACACACACGCACAGAGGCACTCCGACAAAACTGGACGGTGGCAACATTGGGAAAGACAGTAATCACTCAAATTGACAGATTCAGTAGTGGCTCGGTGCCCTGCTGCAGACACTTACACGACTTAGACGACGGTGGCTAGGTGCGCGTTAACCGGGGAGGACGTCCTGCGTGGTGCGCAGGCGAAACGTATCTAATGCGCGGTCAGCGATGGAGTGCCAGCAGCCGTTGGTGGCTGCGAGTCGATAGGCGGGTTCGTTGGAAAACGCTTTTACTTTCGTGAGGCATGCAACGGAAATGCTTGTAAATCCGGTAAGCATACGTTGTCAATTGGCAGCGAGCGCCTGGATGCGGCTGGCATTTATAAGCCAAGTGGTTCGCCGAATGGGCTTGGGCGCCTCTCCAGCACCGCCGCGACCCGCTCGAGTCGTGTGCAATGAAAGTGCAAACCCGTTGAACGTTTACTTTATGAGTTTGCAATGCAACGCAAATTGCTCCGCTTTGTAAGCGAACAACACCAGCAGCAGCAGCAACAGCAACAGCAACAACAACTACTGCAGCTGCAACAATAACAAAATGGCCGGGTCATTGCTTTCTTGGTGGACCATTGGGTAATTTTGAAGCTGGTCGCGTGATGATGCCAGCGCATTCCTTAATTGCTTTGCCAGCACCAAACTCCATATTAAATATGACAATTGCCAGATATTGCCACGCAGACGAGGAAGTGCCCGGGCAACCGGAGGGGCTCAGCATATGGTGTATCCAAATTTTATTTTACTGAGGAACTCAGCTCAATGCGAGGGGAAACTCTATACGTAAACAAAGAAATCGGAGAGCACTAGACGAGTAGACTAAACAAATGAATGGCGTGATGGAGAGAGAGTGGAGTGGAGTGGAGTCTAAGGCAAGCAAATAAATCAAAGTTTGAAGCTTATTTGATACGAGTATAGATCGAGTTACTATAAACCCAGCACATATGGCATGAAAATCTAAAATCAATTTAAATTAAATTAATATTTATTTTAATAGTTATTTATTTTTATTTATTCTAAGAACTATAATTATTACTCCATGTACAAAAATCTTTTAGGATTTAGGATTCAGTTTCATTAAATACACGGAATTGAAGGCAGTGTGGAAGAAGCAAGCCAGGAACTAGTTTTCGCCCGTGTCAGTAGTCAGAAGAAAGAGGCTTAAGAACGTGGTTTGATTTAATCAAAAATTATTTCCAGAACTTCTTCATGGACATGTTGCGTTCGGAGTCCTTCTGCATCACCTTGGAGACGGCCATTTCGAAGTCCTCCTGGGTGACGTGGACGCGGCGCTCACGCAGGGCGTACATGCCAGCCTCGGTGCATACGCCCTTGACCTCGGCACCGGAGGCACCTGGCATCAGCTCGGCAATCTTGCGCAGATTGATGCCGCGTGTCAGATTCATTTTGCGTGAATGGATGTGTAGGATGTCGACGCGAGCCTCCTCGCTGGGTGGTGGGAACTCAATCTTGCGGTCGATGCGACCGGGACGCAGCAGCGCCTGGTCGAGCACATCGATGCGATTGGTGGCCATGATCACCTTGATGTTCTTGGATGCCTCGAAGCCGTCCAGCTGATTCAGCAGCTCCAGCATTGTGCGCTGCACCTCCGAATCGGCGCCTCGGCCCGACTCCAAGCGAGCCGAGCCAATGGAATCGATCTCGTCCATGAATATGATGGACGGAGCATGCTCGCGAGCCATGACAAACAGCTCGCGCACCATGCGTGAGCCCTCGCCAATGTACTTCTGCACCAGCTCCGAGCCAGAGACGCGTATGAAGGTGCACTCCGTGTGATGGGCGACGGCGCGAGCCAGCAAGGTCTTGCCAGTGCCGGGTGGTCCGTAGAGCAGCACACCCTTGGGCTGGGCAATGCCCAGGGCATCGAACAGCTCGGGATGCTTGATGGGCAGCTCGATGACCTCCTTGATCTCGGTGATCTGCTTAGACAAACCGCCCACCATCTCGTAGGTGGAGTCCGGCACCTTTTCGACCAACATCAGCGAGACAAGTGGATCCACCTTGCTCGGCAAAATCTTGTGCAGTGTGTAGCTATCATGGCGGAGAGCCACACGGCTGTTGGTGGTCACGTCATTGATATCGATATTCTTCTCGACATCGACAACGTATTTGCCATCGTGATGCACCTTGACTAGGACCTTTTTCTTGTCGATCGGCTTGACCACTTCGCCTACGTAGCTGCCCTGTTCCTGCAAGAGCTGCAGCTCCTCGCGCAGCATACGCACTGCAGCAGCAGCAGCAGCAGCAGCAGAAGGTTATACATCTAGAGCCAATTCGATTTTATAGCACTTATATTAAATAAATACCTTTGGAATTGAGCTCGTTGCGCTGGGCCTCCAGGCGCTGTAGATTGCGCTGCTTCTCCGACACAATGAACTGCAACTCGGCGATTTTTTGCTCAAAGAACGAACTGAGGCCGTTGCCAGCTTTAGGATCGATAGGTTCTTTGGGTCCACCCATTTCGAACTGACCGTATTAACGCTATATATTTTATGGGGCTTCCTTTAGTTTCTCACCAACAATGGAATTCGAAAATGATTTTATTTATATAAATTTGTTGTCAAAATAAATGAAAATACTTTTTACACGAACCGACTGCTGTCGCTTTCAAGGCATTATAAATTTTTTTGTTCATATGAGATGGCAATTTTGAATTACAGTGTTGTTAAACGTGCCTACTGTGTGATTCCTTCTTATGCCAAAATTAGTACTAAAAAACGGCCAATGGGATATATACTAGAAAGAGTGGTATTTTTAGTATATGCGCTTGACAGCAGTTGGCGAATTAGTGTGCGAAATTCTTCAAGTGCGAAATCTTAATGTTTTTGCTTGCACTCAAGTGAGTTGAGCTGCATACTCGGCTCAGCAGCGATATTATTTGTAGCTGCCGCAAAGTATGCAATATTAATTTTTCGCCAAACCAGGCTTTAATTATGACGTGCAAAATTTTAAACGGGGTGTTACATATAAGAATTAGATGTTTCTTCAATAAATAATTAACGGCTGGCAATACTGAAGTCGTGACCAGCAGCAGCCGTTGGCAGCAGCTTGCTTAAATAAGACACGAGCTCGAGCTGTTCGACTGGTTGTCCAGACTCGCGCCTTAACGTCACAGTCCGTTAAATTATATTAAAATTTAAATATATTAATATGTATATAAATAGCTGATTGTAAATAATGCAGCGCCTTGAATTTGTACGCATTGCCCATAAATTTTTCCGTTCTGGGAATCCGTGCGAAATCGCGCTGCGTCAATTCCCATGGGGAAAGCCTTAAATCTGTGCTTATTATTGATTAGATATTTCAGTCGCCGCATATATTTTTAGTATATTTATTTGTTTTTATTTAAGTACTAGTCAGCACTCAATACTTCATATCGATTTATATGTATATATATATATATATTTATAATACTATGCGTAGCAATCCGATAGACAACAATGAGGTGCAAAGTTTTTGGATTTTGCCAAAAAAAAATCATATCAATTCAAATCATAAATAATGAAAGATTGCTTCAACTTAATGCTAATTAAATTTACGGAAAATAATATTTGACTATTTGTTGTTGTCTGCTGTTGTTGTTATCGTCTGCTGTTGCTGTTGTTGTTGGTGGTAATGATCGTTGGTGACGTTGCGTGGGTTTCTTTCGATCTTTCGATCATAATTTGAATGTTTCTCTTTAGTTTTTGTGTGTTTCTTTGAACGAAGCGAAACTAGTCGCTGGCCTCGCCCAAGCATCCAAATGGATCTAGCTGAGGTTGGAGCTTGCGTAAGTTGAAATAAATAAAAGAAGAGACTTAAATTAATCTATCACTAGGCGAGGCTAGGTCGGCTTGTCGCCCAGCTTGGCGTGCAGCTGGCTAATGTCGTATATGGCCACCAGGTCTTTGTTGAGGCCCTCGAACACCTGCGCCACCCGCGGCTGCAGGTTGTAGAAGAACAGCGGCTGCTGGCGCTGCGCGAAGTCCATGACCATCGTCGATATCACCTTGGCCGCCGTGAAGTCCGCTCCGTAGATGTGCGTGCAGTCGATGACCACCGGCAGCGTCGACTTGACGCCCTGCTTGTTGATCACCTTCCGCACGAACTCCATCGAGGGGAAGATCAGGCAGCGATCCGGCGTCAGCATCAAGTATCGCTGCCCGTTCGGACTCTGCAAGCGAAAGTGCGTAAGAAGAGTTGCTTAGAGAGCTGGAGCTGGAGCTGGAGCAGGGCTACTTACGCTGAGTGTCTCGATGCGCAGCTTGGGTCGCGCCGCCTGGTACAGGATGAAGATCACGTTGATGCCAATGCCCACCAGGATGCCCAGCTGCAGCGGCATGACCAGGCAGGCGAAGAACGCGCCCAGTCCAGGGATCAGATCCGTTTCTGTGAACAAGCAAGAAGTCAAGCTGTGGCCAATCCTCTACTATCTCTGCTACTCACTCTTGCTGTGCCACATGGGCTTGATGACGCGGTATTGGACCATAAAGAGCACCGCGGCAATGATGATGGCCGCCAGGGCCGCCTTGGGTATATAGTAGAAGCAGGGCGTGAGGTAGAGCAGCGCAATGATCACGATGACGCTGGTGTACAGGTTGGACAGCTGCGTGCGCACGCCGCTGGCATTCAGGATGGCGCCGCGTGCCACGCCCCCGTTGCTGCGCAGACCCTGCACAAAGGAGTTGGCCACATTGCAAATGCCCGAGGCAATCAGCTCCTGGGTAGCATCTGTGGGTTTGCCGTCGGCTATGGAAAGGAATTCATAGATCATTATTATTATTATTATTATTATTAATATAATTATTAGTATCAGTATTAGTATTATTATTAGTATTAGTATTAGTATTAGTATTAGTATTAGCATTAGCATTAGCATTAGCATTAGCATTAGCATTAGCATTAGCATTAGCATTAGCATTAGCATTAGCATTAGCATTAGCATTAGCATTAGCATTAGCATTAGCATTAGCATTAGCATTAGCATTAGCATTAGCATTAGCATTAGCATTAGCATTAGCATTAGCATTAGCATTAGCATTAGCATTAGCATTAGCATTAGCATTAGCATTAGCATTAGCATTAGCATTAGCATTAGCATTAGCATTAGCATTAGCATTAGCATTAGCATTAGCATTAGCATTAGCATTAGCATTAGCATTAGCATTAGCATTAGCATTAGCATTAGCATTAGCATTAGCATTAGCATTAGCATTAGCATTAGCATTAGCATTAGCATTAGCATTAGCATTAGCATTAGCATTAGCATTAGCATTAGCATTAGCATTGGTACTGGTATTAGTATTAGTATTTGTGTTATTGTTATGTATTATTATTTTAATTATCATTATTATTATATTTTATTATTCTTAGTATTATCATTAGTATTATTATTATTAAATTATGTAGGGAAATCCCCTGAACTTACCGAAGGCCTGCACCACGGCCATGGTCTCCAGCAAGGCTATCATTGGCACCACGATCAGACCCGAGCCCAGGGTGCTGACCATGTCCCAGAAGCTCTGCTCCTCCTGCAGTACCTCGCCCGTCGTCTCGTTCAGCACGGCGTCCATGTGGAAGGGCGGTGACTGGAAGTGGGGCAATCCCTTGGGAACAAAGCCAACGGTGCGCACCAGCTGCTCGTTGCCACTAACGGACAGCCAATAGCCCAGTCCGGCGGTGGCGCAGACCAGCAGGGCGTTGCGCGCTGTGCCCACCGTCCAGAAGATGCCGGTAAAGAGCTGCTGGCAAGTGGACTTGCCCTGCTTGGGTCCCAGGCTGCAGCTGGCCAGGGCGCGCAGGCTGAGCAGGACCACGATGCAGGTGATGCCCAGTCCAAAGTCCGGCCAGCTGATGTTCTGGATGTCGTTGATGATGCTGATCCACACCTGGAGGAAGGTGTTGCCGCTGGTGTGTATGCCCAGCAGGTCCTTCATCTGGGAGCTGAAGATGATCAGCGAGACGGCGCTGGTGAACCCCGCGCCCACCGGCCCCGACACAAAGTCGATCAGGAAGCCCAGCCGGAAGATGCCCATCAGTATCTCAATGAGCCCGGTGAGGAAGGTCAGCAGCGTGGCCATCTGCCAGCTGCCGCCGGCTATTTGGAACGAAAGCAGCGCCGAGATGGCCGTCGGGCCGATGGGCACGTCCTTGCTGGACCCAATGAATATGTAAATAAAGCAGCCCAGGAAGCACGCGTACAGTCCGTACTGCAGGTCGAGCCCGGCTATGCCGGCGTAGGCCAGCGCCTGCGGTATCACGGTCAGAGCCACCGAGATGCCGGCCACAATGTCGCCGAAGATGTAGTCCTTCTTGTACTGCGGCAGCCAGACGAGTATGGGGAAGCGCTTCTCGAGCGTCTTGCGGCGGAAGATGTTTGCCCAGGTGCTGCGGCAGCAGTCCTTCCAGCCGGACATGACCGGCTCCTCCTCCTGCTGGACGATGCAGTCGCGCGATGTGTGGTACAGCGTGTTCGTCGGGATATCCACTGAGACGTCAGCGCCATTAAAGGCGCTGTTCACATGTCCCGTATCTTTGGCAGTCATCTCAAATGACGTCGTCCACACACACACACACACACTCACACTCTATCTGAAAGCTCACGTCTTTGGTATTTATTTCGCTTTTTGTTTTTCTCCAATTTGCTTTTGTCAGCGTTGGCGTTGTCGTTGTCGTTGTCGTTGGCTTCATCTACGGCTTCATCTCACTGTCACAGTCGCAAGTCACAATCACAGTCACTTCACTTCACATCAGTTCACTTCATGCCGCAGTGTCAAAGCAAAACCAAATCCAAAAGCCAAACTATTCGCGAGCGCGTCGCATGCGGGAATGAAACGAATTTGAGATCGAGCCAGCAGCAGAGGTAACAACGGCAGCAGCAGCAGCAGCAGCAGCAGCAGAAGCAGAAGCAGCAACAGAAGCAGCGCTCAACTGTAGCCGAATGGCTGGGAACTGATTATAAATAGGTGCGAGTCGAGTCGAGTGGCAATCCGCTCGTGTCACCCGGCAAACGCCGCCCAGCAGCAGCAGAGGCAGCCCCGACGTTCGAGACTCAGCGCCGGCTTTCGTTAGAGCAACACGAAAATAAAAAAAAAAAAATAAATAAATAAATACAAAACTAAACCGGCTTGCGTCTGTGGTCTCTCTGGGTGTCTCGAGTATCGTGTAACACATCTAGTCGAACCGAAAGAAATGTTAATTGTGCAGCCTCTTCTCGCCAGCCTTGTAACCTTAACATGGGGTTCCCAGCTGTCGCTGTCGCTGTCGCTGCTGCTGCAGGTTTGCTTCTACTGCTTGCACTTTTAGGGAAATTCAGGCTTTTCAAGTTTCTTGTTTGCACGTGCTAAAAGCAATAGCAACAACAGCAACAAGCATAAAAACCACAATGCAAATCTTATTGAATATATTTTATTCCGATCACATTGAAAGCGAATTTCACACCAGTCACATGACTCGTCTGTTGGCTACGCTTAATTCCCCACATAATTTAAAAACAAACAAAAAGTAAAGCAAATAAAATAAAATAATATTAATATGCTTTCGTATTGGACTCTTGACATTCTTGAAATGTTTCTACACATAGCTGAGGAATGTTCGTATAGAATGACAGTTAAAGTATAAAGTTTGAGCTTGAGTAATTCGAATATTCATGTCAACACTTATAAGCAATTCCTTTTTAAACAACACAAAAATTCCACTGCCTCGTTAAGTAAATAAATGAAATTTTGATATAGCATGGGAATACTTGCATTGAAATTTAATTTGTTGGATATTTGTTTGCTTTTATTTACATAAAAAATGCCACCCGCCATCAGCAAGCAAACAAAATACATAGAACTTTTACGCCGATAGATGTTACATGGGATATTTGCAGTTAAAAGTCCCATTGGCGCCCAACTCAACTGGGAAATTGAACATTAAAAGTACCAAGGCGCGCAGGCCTCGAATGGCCCTTTGAGAAATACCCAATTAAAATACCACTTGACACATTTTACAGCACTGGACCCGAGCGACTATCGCGAGGGGAAATTAATCAGCAGCGAGAACGGCGGCGTCATAAAAATAAATAAATAAAACAATAAAGAAAAAAAAAAACAATGCAATCGTAAATAAATCAGCTTTGAAGTGCGTCCACAATAAATCAGTTATGAATATTGGCTTAGATAAAGGCAATTTGAGTTTAGAAAAACTAATCAGAATCCACTTAATACATACATATATGTATGTATATAAATATCTAACCCTGTCTATCAGCAGAGCCAGGAAGTGTTTTTAATTTAGTTTTCATATTTGAATACATACATATGTATGTATTAATTAATTAGTTAGTTAGTTAGTGAGTGAGTGAGTTAGTTAAAGATATTTACTTGCTCCGCGAATGATGATGTTTTTGGAGCGTTAAATCTTCCGTATTCAACAGAATTTGGTTTATTTCATTTGAGTGCTGAGATTGATCAGTTTGCAGAATTCAAGACCTGCTTATATAGAAACTGGACTGCGGGGGTTTCTCCATGGGGTTTTTCTCAATGCTCAGCTTTATTGCTGATGCAGTTCTTGTCGTGCGTGCGCCATGAATAAATGAGGGGAAAAATACTGGCAAGAATCTTTCTTCGAGTTCCGACTTCGTTATAATAACATATTTATTGATGGAAAAGTACGTGGAATGGTAACCTACAATTACCTCAAATAGATAGCCTCAAGCAGGCAATCAATCATAAGTATATAATAATAATAAGTAAAACACGCACACACACACATACACACACACACATCTATACGCCCACACACCCACACACTCGCACACACACATACAAGCGCTGCAGAGAAGCTTTAGAAAAACACGTGTTGAGCGCCTGATAAAAGATCTGGGCTCCAGCAAGAGATGAGAAATCTTTCCACACGAATGACAGAGACAAAACAAAGGCGTATATAAACAAATAACAAGACATTGCCGATTATATCATGGCGAATATAAAATACGCTTTTCTCTCATAATAATAATGCCATATCAGGAAATTTGCAAACTTGTGGCTCAAATTTCGATACAATATGGAAATGAATCAATGCAAAATACGCTTTGAATACAAATAATTCATAAATTAAGCGCTTAAGGTCGACTGACCGACTGCTAGTTACCCTGTACCCAGGGACAAGACTCTAACTTCCGCTCACAAGGCAACATTCAGTTAAAAATATTATGAGAAACGTTTACAGCTATCTTTTTAAGGTTGATTCTGCAAGTCTTCAAAATATAAACTGAGAGACAGAGCTGCGTGACCTACCTGCCTACTACTACCTTCTCATTGCTGATAGCCCCTCCCTTTCGTAAAAACTAAGATCTTTTGCTGCCCTCGACACATCATACCCTTGAGTATCTCAACTGTCTACAGGGTATGCAAAGGGAAATCTCTTTAGAACGAGATAAACAGGTAGCTCTGTCTAATGCACAAATTCGATGAATCAAAAATTGACTGCGATAGGAAACCAACCAGTTGGGACTCGTATGTATATGTCAATCAAAGCAAACAAAACAAAACAAACAAGTTATATAACAAGCAATTTAGGCAGATTGAATGATGCGAATCATTGTTAACTGCTTCTCAAGTTATTAACCCTTATAATGGCATTGCTGAAATACTTTTCGAATACTTTCAGTTCGCTCACACAACTTAATGAATGTACGTACATGAATATGCATCGGACGGATCTCTAGAAAGGTGTGTGTTTTTTTTTAACCTTACGAGTGCTCACAATCACAGCCGCATTGAGTCAATTATTGGCACTCTATACACTAACAGAGGGCATCACACTGTTTTCTCACTAATTCTGAATCATTTCGAGAATATTTTTCTATTCAAATTTCATTGCCCGAGCTGGCGCAGTTCACGTCGCAGAATCAGCTTAAGCAGATCACATAGCTCTTCTTGGAAGAATTAAGTTTATTAATGTGAAACTTGTATAGCCAAATAACAGAATAGCAACTACTACTATATACTACATATTGTCATGTATATCTGACTGAAATGTGATACATCATGAAGGAATCGTTTGTTCGACACCCATTGAAACTGAGAAGCCATGGAATCATAGCTCTGTTAATATGCATGCAGGTAGCCTCATGATACCCCTAAATTATATATATATTTCCATTCATATGTTCATAATATAATTCATAGTAATATATATTCATAAAAGCTGACTGTCTATCTGTATTCACTCATATCGTTTAGTATAAGAAGAAGGTAGGTTCTCCTATAGACAACAGACTAGTTCTCTATCCAGGATATTTGACCTGCTACACATTCGTATTCCCCGACTCAATTATATCTTAATCAGGTATTTAAGAGTATTCAAGCAACGTCTGTTTGCCTTTCAGCTTCTGTCTTTAGCTTTTACGTATGCGAAACTTTCATGCGGTCAAATTGTGTTGCTCATACGACGCGTTGCCCGCAGCGCATATAATTGGGAGAGTGGCACAAATTATAGATATAGATATATATATTGAATAACAATTAAATGTGAGTACTTAGCTGTATTCGCAAAAGTACATTTAATTACTGCTGGCGTGCAGTTAATTGCATTTCTCATGCTTAGCGGCAGCTGAAAATTGAATGTAGTTAAGCGAGATTCACCCAGTTATTAGCAAATGCTTCCTAAAGGAGTGCACAAATTGGAAGACATTTATAGTTATAGAAATAGTTATAGTTATAGATTCGACGACACACAGAGAGAGCCCAGCCTCAAGGCTCTCTCTCTCTATCCCCTCTCTCTCTCCCTTGTGTAGGAGTTTGACCCGACTGATAAGAGACTTCAGCATTTGTATGCTCTGCAGCTGCATATTCACGTATTATTTATAATGCGCACGTAATGCCGGACAAAAGTAACTGTAACTTCGGCAAATAAGCAAACAAACAAACAAATGAACAGGCAACAGACAATTGTGCCACCAGCGTCAGCTGATCAACGCCAACGATGAACATGATGAATTACGAGCTAGTTTGCCAGGCAAATACAACTGTTAATTTCGCTGGCGATTAATTGCACACTATCAACATGCACAAGTGACAACAGCCGGGGCAGCAGCGGCAGCAACAACAATGGCATCAACTAGGCCTACGGATTACAGATTACGCAATGCATGCAGCAGCAGGCAGTCGCTCGTGCGCAGTGGAATGCATTGAGGCATGTAAATTAGTTGTCGCGAGGCTTCACGTGACTCACTCGTCGATGTCCATATAACCATATCGGCTTCATACAATTTAACACAGATTAAATACATTCGATGGCCGCATTATGCAACGTGCATGCGGTGCCGTTCGGGCTATAGGGGAACTCCGCTCCGCACTCCATATACGACTACACAGTGACACCTCTTACATTATTTAAGGCCTGAAATGCATGTCAGGGTCTACGGCTCGACCAAGTTCAATGCCAGCGAAATAACTGAATTTGATAATTTAGCCAAAGCCGCGCTGCGACGGACTTTCAATGGTGTTCCGGTTGCGTTTGACTAATATCTTCACTTGACCATATTTCAAATTTCAAATTAGCAGCGCGATCAACACAAAAACAAGGCAGAATATTGTCAGCTGTCTACGATTGCAAGGCTTGAAATCAGATAAATTTTATATATTATATATACTTTCCATTTTGCCTGTACAACTGAGTGCTGCATCTGCAGAGGTTTCTGCTTATTTGCTGCGCTCCCAGCGACCTTTAAGCCTTGATGCTTTACTTGATTATAGACATATGTATATATATAAGTATATAACTATATTAAAAATTGGAATTCTTTATCTGCAGCAATACTAAAAATATACAATCAATTTTTAATTTTGAATAATCTAAGTCAATAACTTAAAAATAACTTAGCTATCGGTTTTTTTTTGCTACTCTAGCTATAAAATTGTGATTTGTTTGAGATATAGTTTGTTTTTTCTCGTTATATTGCGTTTATCTAAAGAAACTGAATACTTTGATCTAACACTCGTTAAGCCAGTATTTAATTTGAATAGAAGTTCTCTAGCTAGAATAGTACTTGAAATAAAAGCATAGAAATTACATCAGCCTGAGCAGCTCTAGACTTGGCGCGCGCCCAAGTATAAACACTTCAACTCAAGGGGCTGTAGGGACTATAGCTACTCTATGAGCGAAAAGTCAGCAAGATAGAGATACTTTCGAATATACTCAGTTAATGAACGAGTGTGGCTGAACCACTGTGCATAAACTGGATATCCGCATATAAACAAACATATATAAGCATACGCATATATATATATACACATACATATATTAGCCATGGCGTATGTGGCTGAGACTCATTGATAAATGAGTGCAGCATTTGCCAATTGGATGATTTCCTTAACAAGTTTGCGACAAATTAAGACTTGGGTTCGTTGAACCGATGCGAGTTCTGAGCCTCGCCCGCTGGCAGCTGCGCGCTCTGCGTTTCTCCGAGGCACTGAATACCCCTAGCTGCATATGGCTGAATCAAATGTAAACCTCATTTCGCACCAACCATAAAAAAGTAATCTGTGCACGAAAATAAACAAACAAGATATCAATAACAACAGCTAAAAAAGAAACCGTAATGGAGCCTAAACGAGAAATGTTTTTTCTCTTTTCGGGTTTTTTTGGCTTGTGATTGGAAATTGTTAAACATAATTTGCTGATGATATTCGGGATGCGAGACGGCAGTAAAGTCACCCACGGCAGGGTAAGGGCAGTAATTTGTGTTTATTATTGGTGAAATTAGCCAGGTCGTTCGATTGGGGCAATTGAATGGGAAGTTTTAGCGCCCCGACTCGACCGCTAAGTGGCGCTAAACCGCGCTCGTTCAGCCCATTGGCGTGCTAATTAATTGCCACCAAGCAGCATGAATTAGCAAATCAATTTTGACTGAAACTAAACAGAAAAAAAACAACAAAACATACAAAAGCACCGACGAGCAGCAGCGACAGCTGCCAACATTGCTATGAGCCATTAGTGAGCATGCGAGCTGATAAAAACAAAACAGATAACAAAATATGTTTGATATGGTAAACAGTGGGTAGAGTGGGTTCTGGCACTTGGGCTATTAACTGCCGGCCAGCTAATTAATATGTTAAACGTTGTGCAGTTTGTATATAGCTTACGGAAATTACATTGAGCGCTGCCAAATCGGGGTTCAATGCACGCCATAGCAAAGGGGCAACGGGCCGACTGGCCGACGGGGCGTATGCGCAATATGACCTACAGCAATTTATTTGAATTAAAATATATTTGATTGCGTGTCGCTCACGTGAGAGTGCGACTTGGCTCTAACTCTGAGATTTATGCGTCGCGTTTCACAATTGTTGAGTGACCCAAGGTGCTGCCGCTAGCTGGAAGTCCACAGGTTCCATTTGCATTAACAACTGCGCTGTAGAAAAGCTAATTTCAATTGTGTTTAATTGCCTCGCGAATGGTTTAAAAGTTGCTCAAAGTAGAAACAAAGCGTGCCAGATGCTAAACTTATCAGAGCCAAGGCATTATATGACTGGCTTTAAAGGCATCTGCTGAGCAAATATTTTGCCACCTTCAGCCGGACAAACTCGGCAATCTTGTCGTAAAAGCCTCATCCAGATAATGTGTGTGGCATCAACAGACGCATTATTCAAGCTTTTATTTTTTTTTTTGGTAAATCGCAGAGCAAATAGCGTGAATTTATCGTCTGACCTCCTGCTAAACAAACATGCGCCATGATTATATTAGATATTTTCTCTGATCTCGGGAACTAGGCATGTGCTGCGGTCCAGCAGCAACTGGAGCACATGAATAGTTTTATAATTTTATTACCTTAAAGCCTTTTAGCATAGTTTTTGGTTATATTTGAGAAGTCTAACTGGGCAAATATGTGTCTTAAGTAGGCCAAATAGTTGCTAAAAGTTTTGCTAATTTCAGTTACACTTCATACTTGGCTAGATGCCATTGAGCTTTGCCTTGTAATCTTGGCTTAAATAAGATAGAATTCGTATCTGAATTGAGAATGATCAGAAAATCTGACTCAATATGTCATAACAATCAACAAAAGGTATAAATTGATGATTACTATATTTTTATTTATGACTGAATATCATAAACTTATAATTTTGAGCAGCACTGTCGACTAAGGTCTGCGGCTAACGTCACACCCTAAGTCTGGCATACTAATTTCTTGCATACTAATTTCATTAAATTTAATTGGTCTGTCCAAGTCATTAATGCAGCCTTTAATGACAAATAATACCTGCATATTCGTAGTTCCTATAACAAGTTTCTTTTTAAAGATAGTTGAGATCAGGTTTGGACTTAATGAATTGAATTTTGGCAAAAAAAAAACAATGAAGAAAATGCTACTATCCTCTATGAATATGATATGCCACATCCCATCCCAAAGGCTTAATCTAAACACTTGCGATTTACATTGATGTGCAAGCCAAACAAGACTAATAAATTACAAGCTCACATTCTGTGAACATCAGACGTTATCTAGATATGCAAACAGCTTATGGAAATACAGAAACAGATTTTGACGCCATTTTATTGTGGCATTTACATATTTAAACACTCAATTTGTTTGCTGTCACGAGATGGGCAGGAGCCGCAGAGAGCATTAGTAGCGCAGCCCTTAGCTGTGCTCATGTTTCATTTATAAGGCGTGATCGAGCGTAATGTTTGTTATTTTAATTAGCACATGCATCAGATTCGACAAGCACTCAACTCGTCATGAACTTGATCGTAACGGGAATTGCGAGTCTGCCCGCCGATGCTCTGTAATCTTATCAAGTTCTCATCCTCGTTTCCGTAACGCACTTACAATAAAATACAGTACGACACAACAGATGAATAAATATTTGCTGGAATATCTCGTGTCTCGTCGAGCAGTCTGTCTGTCACTCGCAGCAGTAATTTATTATTCATGTTAAAAATGAGACAAATTTGCTTATATAATAGATACCGACGAGGGGCAAACAAAAACTAATTGAAAATTTACAAAAGTTAAAATTTTTTTTTTTTTAACAAATTGATTTATTTGCCGGCCAACAATAAATTATATTCTCTTTTTTTTTAAGTGTCTACTATAAATTTAATTTAGAAGAATGAAAAAAAACAGTTAATTGGCCCTAATGATGGCGGCAAAAAACAGCAGCAGCAGCCACAATCATTTATTTATTTATATAGTACTTGCTGTACGCTTTATGATTATTGTAAATTCTAACGCAAATTAAAAGAACAATGCGACTGATTAGCTGCGATTAGCCGTCTGTTAATAAATATTTAATATTTAATGGCGCTTAAGTGTCGCATTTCCGCCAAAAGTGGACTTCATTGACGGACGGGCCGGACTGGCGAGCTGGCCAACTGGCTAACTGGTCAAATTGCCCAATTATTATTATCTATTGTTAGAGAGTTCAGCTGGCAAAATAGCAAAGTGTTGATAAACTTTCTGAGTACTCGCAATTTGCATTCAATGGGCTCTGTTTGCCCCGCCTGTTGCCACATATATAAAATTGGTACTGTTTGTCTTTGATATACGTTAAGATGGCCATAAATGACGTCGGTTTCATTAATTTACATATGTGTGCGAACTTTTTCGATTTTGTTTTTGTGTCAGCCAAAAAGTATGCAACGCAAAAAGAGATTACATTGTCAGTTAATGTATCTACATGTATGCCAATTCGTAAGGCGTTTAATTAGATTTATTTGAGCAGCCGCACGCTGAGCGAGTTTTATAATGGTTTTTATTTAATAAAATTAAAGGAGTTGGGTAGTCGGGGGAAGGCGACGTAAAACAAACAATATTAAGGAGTCGCAACTTCCGTGAAGCTACTTCCCTTGGCTAGCGACAATTTGTGACACAGTACATGTGATGTGATGTGTGTGTATGTATGGATGAGTGTGGCATAAAACGGGCATCTCTCTAGTCCTCTAGGGTGACATTACGAAACAGATAAGACATTGACTCCTTGTTGTGGATGCGGCGTATGGCCTCGGCGATCAGTATCGATATATCAATAGTCTTTATCTTGTTGCATTGCAGCTTCTGAATCTCATGTGGAATGGTATTGGTCACAACAATCTAAAAGCGAAAGACGCAAAATTATTAGCAACAAGAATTAGCAACAAGCTGGGCTTAAGCGCACCTCATCGATGACTGATTCCTCAAGCAGGCGCGGCGCATCCGAGCTCAGCAGACCGTGGGTGGCCAGCACATAGATTTTGCAGGCGCCATTATCCTTCAGCATTTCGGCAGCGGCCACAAACGCCTGCACATCATCGATCAGATCGTCCTGCAGGGAGAGGAGAGTGGTAAAAATGAAATTTAGTTTTAAATGACTCGAATATCTACAGCAATACATACCACCATGATAGCTATGCGTCCATTCACATCGCCCACTATGGTCAGCGGCGGCTTCACTTTCACTGGATGCTCCGGCACACCCACCGACACCGAGGTGGTGCGCTGACGGCTGCTACTGGGTGCATGTTGCGGAGTAGAGTTTCTTGTGATTAGTGTCGCGTAGTTGGCATATTGAGCATTTAGTGTGCAGAGTGGTTGTGTGGAGTGGTGGTATTGGTGGTGTCGAATTGACATGTGCAGATGTATTGAGTGTAGTGCGTTGTTGTTGTTGTTGAGGTTGTGGTGTGGTTCGTTGTGGTAACCAAAAAATAAAGAATAAAAATGACAATACATAAACAATTCACAGTTCATTATAAGCCGAACAGAGTATCAAGAACATATATCGATGTACACGTATATATTTTGTATATAGAATACAAACCTAGATGCCATTGGAGTGCACATTTCAACAGAATTTCCTAAATTATTGCTATACGCCCTGCGTAAATAAAGAGAGAGAGAGGGAGAGAGAGAAGTGTTTGTTTTGTTTCTTTGCTTTCGCTCAATGCTAAACGCTGGGGAATTCGCAGACCACGGCAAATAAATTGCCAACATGCGTAAAGCGACAAATAAGATACGAAATGAGCTAAAGCGGACTGAAGCTACGTACTTGCACCCAAATATGCAGCTGTTGTCGAGAAGTACAATTGAACAACAATTACAAGAGGTCACGGTTTAAACTACATGATATGCATGGGGCGTGGCTCGTACTTGATAGCAATGTCAATGGGTTTTAAAGTTCTTAATTAATGGCACAGACACACATATATGCAGCTTCACAAGTCTATATAATGAAGTATACACAAAACATGTATAGAGGGTGCCAGGGTTATGCGTGATTGAGGCGTCAAGAGACAGAAAAAGCTTTTTGATGAATGAAATTTGTCAAAGTCCAAACTACATTGATAAGCTGTCAACTGATAGACTATTGAACTATGCTACACAATTATTTTAATGAATAACTCAAATCGTGAGAGATCCCTTCGGATATGCTTCTACTGTTTACTCAGCTTACAATAACAACGAGTAAAATGGGTCTACAACAGCCGAAACTAAGGGCAGCTGCATTGTCAGTAAAGTGTAAAGTGAAGACGCAGCTTTCAGGCTTTTGAACATTCAAGTTAAAGCAACAAACATAATTGAATGCGGCTTCTAGCTACAATTCAGTGTAAACAAAATATTTTCGGTTTAGCATTAATCAAATTCGCAGAAGATATAATGGAGCGGATCGAATGCTATATACAAATGAAGATATTTGGCTGAATGTTTGTTTAATGTGCATTTGCAAGAGATAAACAAACTGTTGCTTCGGTCATAGGAAGAGTATCAACATTCAAAGGCGCGACTGGCAAATGGCTGGATTAGCGTGGAGACTTACCTGGTGGGTGGTGGCGAATATCTGCCGTCAACCTCGTCGCTCTCAGCCTCCTTCTGCTCGCCGTGTATGACGGCCAGGCCAAGGCGCAACCGCTCCGCATAGGAATTGGCCTTCTTGGCAACGCCCGGATTGCGTGCCACAATCACCGAGTTGCGGTAGTCCGGTATCTACGTTGAAGAGTCAGGCCAAATCTTATTATAATATAGATATGAGCACAACAGCTTCAACTACCACTCACGCTCTCCTGAATGTACTGCAGCAAGAAGGGCGAGGCGCGCAAGTTGTCAACGGGTATGTCGAAGAAGCCTTGGATCTCCTTCTGATGCAGATCCATTGTAATTATATGAGTCAGACCGGAGGTGCACATCATTTTGGCCAGCAGCTTGGACACAATGCAGCCACGCTTGCGCATCTTGCACTGTTTCGAGTACGGCAAATAGGGTATGACGCCGACTATGGACCGAGCCGAAGATGTCTTGCAAGCATAGGCCATAATGAGCAGCTCCATGATGTTGTTGTTGGCATCTCTGAAAGGAATGAACAACAAGACTTTAGGTACAATTCGATAGAGTGTGAACTATGTGGGACTCACTTGGTGCCCGTTTGTATGATGTATATGTCCTTGCCGCGCACCGAATCGCTTATCTCGACGATGGTCTCGCGGTTCGATTTGTGAAAGACCGAGCAGCCGCCGTTCTTCAGGCCCATGCGCTCGGCCACCATGTTGGCCAGATCCGGGTGCGAGTTGCCATTGATGATGACGATGTCCGAGGTGGATGTATTGTCCATGTCGCTCCTGCAACGTTTCGGTGGGCGCACGCTGCCTAACCTGGAAGGTAAACAGTTCGGATTAGCCGGGCAATACAGTCGGAGGCGACCACACATTAGGACGAGCACAAGAAATAATAAAAACAATTATTTAAACAACATCGGGCGGTGGAGGGGTGTATCAAAAGCTACCTGCGCTTGGACATGCTATGGGCTGCTAGTTACGGGTGTTATATTTATGTATGTATGTACGACGAGAGTGCGACGACAGTGGCTGTCGTGAGTGTAACAACGCGTGGCCCCACACGCGCGTCTTTAACTGATTCTATTGGTCTCCTTCTTCTGTTTATTGATTAGCCCCGTGAACTAGTTTCCGCTGGTTGCGAATGGTGTTATTTATGTGTGTTGTTGCTGCAACGCGCTGCAGGCAATTAAGTCTGCAACTTTGACAACGCCGTTGCCCAGTTTTGTGTTCTTCCCTCTCTCGCTTAATGCGAGTTATGCGAAGTTTGCGCTGCCAAAAGTTAAACACTGCCGTGACGCAATTTCACTCTGTGACTCCTGGCCAAAGCCGCAATGCCAACTGCGCGCGTTCATATCGATCAAACAGTCGCACATGTGAACCTTTGCCAGCGACAGCTGTGTATGTGTGTGTGTGTGTGTGGCAACGTCAAAAGTGCCAAGCAATGCATTAGACAGGCCAACGCCGTCGTGGCTGTGTGCCACTCATTCAGCCCAACTCGGGGCGAACGGCCAGTTAATACCTGGGCGATAGGGCGACGCATAGTCTTCACGCTGATTGGAATCTATAAGTTCTAGCCCAAGACATCGCACGCGAATTGGCGAAAGTGAAAGGCCCAAGTGGATAAATCACAAAAAAAGAAAAGAAAACGCCGTCTGCCAAGACATAAATCCGAAAAGTGGGCGGCCAATGCTTGGGGCGCTAATTGAAATTCTATTTTAAATTTGCCAGCAAAGCGGGTCAATGCGCTGGCAGCTGGATTCATCGAAGGAGACGCCTCAACAGCAGCAGCTGTAATCCAATCAAGTTGCAACCGGCAGCGGCAGCGACAGCGGCATGGGCGATTCAGGTGAGTGTGGCAGATGCCATGAGCTGGCTGCTGCTGCTCCTTCCTTTGATTTGGGGGCAACGCAACCGCGACTATTCAATTTGACGTCTGAGGCGGCAGTTTCGTGGCAGTTGCAGCTACGAAAAGTTGCACCAGCCGCGATAACCAAGACACGCATACGTGATACGTGTGCTCGCCCCACTGCCAACTGTCGAGTTAAAGATAGAACCCCGGCAGGATTAACCTTTGGCGATATGGTAAGGCGTTGCAGTTCAAACTTATGACAGCCTTGCTGCGGGATTAGAAACTTGCATTAGTCGCACTAGAGGAGTCTTAGACGCTAGCAGCTTTCACGCAGATCTTCCAATATGTTGGGCATAGCCTGCGATCCGCTGCAGCATACGAGCATGTATGATCGCGGCTCAGATGGTATTCGATCAGCAGCTCTCATTATGTTCAATTTGTTCCGATTTCCATGCTATTCTCATATTCGTGTAAAATTCCAGACAGCGAGGACAGCGATGGCGAGGGCGGATTAGGCAATGTCTCCCGTGTGATAATACGTCCGCCCGGACAGAGCGGCAAGGCCAAACGCGGTCATTTGTGCTTCGATGCGGCCTTCGAGACCGGGAACCTGGGCAAGGCGGAGCTGGTGGGCGAGTTCGAGTACGATTTGTTCCTGCGTCCGGACACTTGCAATCCGCGCTTCCGCTTTTGGTTCAACTTCACTGTGGACAATGTGAAGCAGGATCAGCGCGTGCTCTTCAACATCGTGAACATCAGCAAGAGCCGCAATCTGTTCAACTCAGGCCTGACGCCGCTGGTCAAGTCCTCCAGCCGGCCGAAATGGCAGCGGCTGCCCAAGCGGCAGGTCTTCTTCTACCGCTCGGCCATGCACCAGGGACACTATGTGCTCAGCTTTGGCTTCAACTTCGACAAGGAGGAGGACGTGTACATGTTCGCCCTGGCCATGCCCTACAGCTACTCCCGCTTGCAATCCTATCTAAATGTAATCGACGCACGCCAGGGCACCGAGAAGCGCTTCACGCGTTGCGTTCTCGTCAAGTCTTTGGTATGCATGCTCCACAGTATTCAGATTATATATGTATGTATGTACATATATAAATTAATGAATTTATCTACTCAGCAAAACCGCAATGTGGATCTGCTGACAATTGATCAAGTGACGCACAGCCAACGGTCGACGAACCGCCTCGAGCGCAGTTTCATTCGGGTCATTGTCATACTCTGCAGAACGCATTCGAGCGAAGCGCCCGCGTCCCATGTGTGCCAGGGCTTCATCGAGTTTCTGGTGGGGAATCATCCCATTGCGCAGGTGCTGCGCGAGAATTTCGTATTCAAAATAGTGCCAATGGTAAATCCGGACGGCGTCTTCCTGGGCAACAATCGCTGCAATCTGATGGGCCAGGACATGAATCGCAACTGGCATGTGGCCTCCGAGTATACCCAGCCGGAGCTGCATGCCATCCGGAACGTGCTAAAAGAGTTGGATAATTCAGATGTGAGTGAGACCGAGGATCTAGTGGATTGATTACGTTTACTCTAACATCGTTTCCCACTCTGACAGACCTATCAGATTGACTTCGTGATTGATCTGCACGCGAACAACAGCATGCACGGGTGCTTCATCTACGGCAACACATACGAGGATGTCTATCGCTATGAGCGGCATCTCGTCTTCCCGCGCCTCTTCGCCAGCAACGCCAAAGACTACATTGCTGAGCACACAATGTTCAACGCGGATGAGCGGAAAATGGGCAGCGTTCGTCGCTACTGTTGCGAGCGACTCAGCGACACGGTGAATGCCTACACGCTGGAGGTCTCCATGGCAGGTCACTATCTGCGCGACGGCAAGACGATTGCGCTGTACAACGAGGATGGGTGTAAGTATTCCTGGCTCTTCTCCAACCATTCTTATCCACCAAACCCGCAGATCATCGAGTTGGGCGCAATCTGGCGCGGACTCTGCTCCAGTACTATCGCTTCATCAATGTGCTCGCCGTGCCGCTGATGTCCGAGATGCGGCAGCAGGGCAAGCGACGTGGGAGGCCGCGCACGCATCATTCGCGCTCGCGCTCCAGGACACGCTACGAGGTGAAGCTGCGGCCCAAGACGACGCGATGTCACGCGCCCATTGCGTACACCAATCTGAGCATTTGTTACGACTCTGGCGGAGTTGGTGGGGTCTCCTCCGACGAGGGCGGCTTCTCGCCAACACGTCCCGCACCCATTGCACCCGGCAGCAGCTGCTTCAGCGGCTATCGCAATTATCGGCGCGCCGTAACCGCCAGCTGCAGCCACCATGATCAGTATTCCCTGGGCGCTAGCGAGCCGGGTGCAGGCAGTCGCCACAAGCGACGCGCTGCCGCTGCCGCTGCCGCTGCCGCCGCCGCGGCTACACTCTCCATTGAGGTGCCTGTGCCGCCCAAGCCGTACCTGTCCATTATCGATCTGAATCAGCTGACTCGTGGCAGCCTCAAGCTGAAGGCGAGCAGCTTCGATGCCGACGATCGCCGCTAGGTTGAATTTAAATTGTGACTCTAATTGATTTTATATGCTTAACGCTTGTTGCAGCCGTTTCCACAAAATAAACAGTTATATCTAATCGACAGTTTTTTGCCTCGGGCAACAAGTTGACGCCCGCATTGAGTGAGTTCTCTGCCATATCGCTGCTAAATGTACAGTGAGAGCAGCCTTGAGTGGACATCCAAAGGGTGACTATTGAGGGTGAGTCGAATAGGTACCAAAATTATATTTATATTGTCATGCAAATAGTTATATGTGATTGATATTGATTATTGGAATTTAATTCTCTTTTGTTATATTTTTAATTAATTAAATATACTTAAGCAGTAATTTTAATTTAAAGTTGAGTTTGTTTAGTTTTTATCATTATTAATATGTGATTTCAAATTTAGCCAAGCTACAGGAAGGTCCTCTCAAGGCAGCTTCTGCTGTACCCTAATCACACACACATACACACACACGCACTGGCATGCTAATATGTATGTGAATTGTATGGCAATTGCGGTCTATTGTTGCGCATTGCTTCGTTGGCCTGCTGCCAGACAGAGACACAGCTCACACAAAGCTCTCACGCTCTCTTTCTCTCTCTCTCTCCTCCTTCGCCTTCTCCGTTGCGCAGATATATCAACAGCTCATGGAGTGTAATGCAAGTATATTGCGGCAAATATATACAAATCGCAGTTAACTGACAGACACAAGGACAACAAACAGAACACTCACATTCACACGAGCACGCGAAACCTGCAAGTTTTTTCCTAATGGCGCCTCATTTCAAAGTGTCGCAATCTCTTGACATTTCAACCTAAGCGAAATGCACGTGAGTGCGAATGTGCGTGGGCTGTGTGTGGCATGTAATTAGGCAAAGTCACAATTGTAGCCGGCGGGAGGTGGCACTTATCTTATCGCGATGAATTTACAATCTGTATATAGCATGTACACGCAGTTACTTTGGAGAGAGTACATATTTATAAACAAGAAGATACCTGTTAAGAAAAGCGCTCAAGTATTTTTTTTGTACAACGAAAACACGCGCGATTTTTGTGATAACACAACGAACAGTGGCAGCGAGCAACAAACACTAATGCGTTGATTGATTAACGCCTTCAATTAATAAATCCGACGTTTGCTGTGAACACGTTCGAGGGCTCGAAATCAATAAAAGGCACTTTATCGTTTTGTATAAATAAAAGCGAACAGAATAAATAAATGGAGCACAAGAGCTGAGGCAAACTCCGAGAGCGAGCGTGCGAGCGAGCAGGCAGCCAGCGTTGCCAGACAGTCGCCATAGAGGCCGACTCAGCCAACTAAATTGATAACAATTGAAATCAAATAATCAACACATAACTTAGTCCAGAAAGGGCAGTTATTAAAGAACGATTTAAATAATAATGCTGTAATTGCGGTGTTGTATTGTTGCTATGCAACCAAACGCTGACAGCTGGCCAACTTGAATGGCACTGGCAACGCCACAAGAATGTGATGAACAAAACAAAAGCCAAAATAATGCAGAATGAACAGATGAAGTAATCAGCAACACAATTACATACGAACATAAATATATACACATACATACACACACATACAAACAAGCATATGTCAACAGACATAACTGAAACGCAAATAAAGCTGGAGTGTAGACAAGCCGCAATGAAGTGGGAGCGATGTGCTATGTGAATGAGGATTGCCATAAACAGAAAAAGTACATATAGCGAGACACTAATTAAATTATAAGGGCAACACAAACGTAAGCACAAACGAGACGAAACGAAACCAAACTAAAGAAACCATATTCCGTGTTTTACTTGTTTCTCTGTAGTAGCATGTCGTTGTTTGAGGTCTTCTTGCTGTCAAAAACGTTAATAATTATTTATTGCTAACACATATACCACACTTAAGAGCGCGTTGCGTCCGCCGTGCAGATTTATTGATCGCTTCACACACAAACTGTTGCAATTTTTAAATAGACATTTGCCAGACGCCTAATGAATGTACAACCGCTGCAACTAAGAGCACAAATGCAACTGAGAAGCCGTGAGCAAATCAGGCCAGTTTTTCTTCTATCTGTTCTTTTATATGGAGCATCAGTATAGAGTTCAATTTTATTGTGTGTATTTCTCTTGGCCACGCTCAGAAGATGTTAGATAGAAGAGGTACTTCAGATGTGCTGTTATCGATAGTCACAATTATTTGTAATTATTTGTTAATAAACGTTTAAATTGTAAATAGATCTGTAAATATAATAGAAAGAAATTGCTATACTTTGTATATTTATAAGCACCAAATTTTATTACGTTTTATATGTGTCTTGTCGCGGCAATTCGATATTTGGTAATTAGCGGAAAGCCCCTAAGAAATTAACCGATACAGCTCTATTAGCTTTCGCATTTGAATCCGAAAGCTTTCCAGCTGGCAACTCTGACAACACAAGATGGCAACACTCGCACTGATGAGTGTGCTGCATATTAATCGATGTGACACTCACATCTCTAGAACAGCTGTTCGTAAACAAATGACATCAAAAAATTCAAATGAGTGTTGTTTTTGCACTCGCTTGTCTGGGGTCCAGACAAAGGCAGCAAAAAAAAAGAAAAACATGAATTTAAGAAAAAAAGAAGCACTACCTTAAAATATATGTGTACTTAGTCTAAAAAAACTCACAGTTAGCTATGCCTTCACTCACAAGTCATTGCAGATTCATAAAACTCTTTCTCATAGACAAGCATACTTTTGGATGGATCTTACGCATCTAGTGCCATCATTGCAGTTGGCTGCATTGCTCCACTTTTTGGCCACGGGCTCCAGTGGCCGATCCACCTTCAGCCGAATGCTGCACAACATAATTTCGCAGATGGAGAGACGGCGCTCTGCGAAGCGGCAATCACTCTGCAAATGACGCGGCAGCAGCTAAAACAATCCCGTGACTATTTCTACGATAACTTTCAACTGCACCTAGTAATCGCCTGTGAGGACGGACTGCAAGTCCATATATTGAGGCCAGCGCGGGACGAAACAATTTACTTCAATGATAAGGAATACTGCAGCCTCAATGATAAGCTGGTATGTGTAAGCTCAAGGCAAAGTCTCAGCTAACCTCTACTCGGCAGGTGGTCAACTGGAACATGGAGATCGCGGCAGTTGATGCCACTCATCCGGGCTCATGCAGCGACCATTTATCTAGAGCAATAGCCAGGCGAGGCAGCCGATTCGGCCTATGCGCTGGAGCATAATGTACTAGAGCCGTATACCAATCCAGTACCGGATTTAGTTGAGCAGCGCTTCAATGAGAGACACGCAGCAGCTCGAGCTGTGGCTCAGCGCGCGATTAATCTGCTCAAGAGTCGATTTGCCTGCCTGCTGCGATCTCTCATTTGCCTGCCTGCTGCGATCTCTCATGTATGACGCCAAGTTTGTGGCAAATGTTGTCAACGTGTGTTGTTTCAGGCTTAAGACGCCAATTGACGAGAAGGAACTGCTGCACGAAGAGCTGGATGTGATCGCCGGCGATTTGGAGATAGAAGACGATGAGACTGGCGCGTTTTTACGAGACGAAATAGAACGAAAAATTTGTTAATAGCAATTATATTCATAACTGTGATATGCTTAAAGCAATTAGTGTGGAAACATACGAAATAAATTAAAATTTGACGATAGCTCGGCAAAAGTGGCGCTTTTAAATATCGATAAGCGCACTGTTGCGAGAATATTATATCGATATCTGGAAGCAGTGAGCTAAGCAGTGCACTGCTTCACGTGAACTGCTTGCAGAGTATGTACGGTGTTTTTACAATAGTTGACTCCCGAACCAGATTTTTATTTTAGTGAAAATTTCAAATTTGAAATGAATCGATTGTATTTGTAAAAATAAATGGCTAGCTTTATTATTTGTTGGCTGGGTCCAGTCAAGTGCATAATCTAATTGGCTGTGGTTGTCGAGCTGTTTTCCATTTGCTATGTGCAATAATTCGTCAAGCCGAAGGCCAGGTGCGCATGGTGTGGGCTCATTCGTGAGGAACGCTCTAGCCCGATGGTTGCCATTCTGTGCCTGCTCCCACTGCTGCTTGCTGCAGCAAATAGCCAAAATATTCACGTCGAGGAACTCAAAAAGGTTGTGAAACTGGAACGCGAACTCTTGCACAACTTCCGCGCCTACGTGGAAGAGCTTGGACAGATCGTACGCCTGATGAACGAGTAAATATAATACAAATATAAATATAATATATAATATATATAATTGCTACAGTTAACGCACATTTCCCCTTACTTCTATCTTCTATTTCTCATTTGATTCTTGCTTCTGCTACCCCATCAAATTCTCTTTCTGCCTCTTCTCTTCTCTCTCTCTCTCTCTCTCTCTCTCTATCTCTCTCTCTCTCTCTCTCTATCTATCTCTCTGTTTTGCCATCTTTTTATTGTCTTTTCTTTTCTCTTCCCCTTCACTTTTCTTTCTTCACCTTTTTCTTCATAAAGATTTTTTCATCTTCTCTTGTTCTTTACTTTTCTGTTGCTATTCTACTTACTTTCATTCTTCTTCTACTCTTTTCTTCTCTTATCCTCACAGTTCGTTTACGTATTTTCTCTTTGTTGTTGCTCACTTTCTTTTCTATAATCTTTTACTCTTAGCACTCTCTCTCCCTCTCTCCCTCTTTTTTTAGCTTCTTTAGCTTTTCTCATCAATCTTAAATTTTCGATCACTTCTTCGCTTTTCTTCTCGTCTATTCTCCGTATCTTGCTCTTGCTCTTGCCTTTCTCTTATCTTCTCTCTCCCTCTCTTTCTCTCCCTCTCTCTCTCCCGCTTTCCCTCTCTCTCTTCACACATTAGCGCTGCTGAGGAGTATAGCCAACTGTTGAAATACGCCGATAAACAGCCCGATTTGTACATGTCGAATCCGATCTTTGCCTTCCGGCTGATGAACCACATCCGCTACGACTGGCGCATGTGGTATGTGCAGATGCTGCGCACGCATGGCTCGAGGCAGTTGGAGCTGCACGAGCGGCTGGTCTTGCTTGTTCCCAAGGCCCCCGCCCACGCGCAGGCGGCAGTGAGCTTGCACTCGCTGTTCAGGTTCTACAACTTTAGGCCCGCGACCTTCCTGATGCACAGGAAGAGACACCTGAGGTGAGCTCGGCTTGGAGTTGCTTGGCCAACTGAATATTCTGTAATTACCCATACCCATGCAGGCTAAACCCGTGGGACTACTATCACATGGGTCGGGAGCTGTACGAGCAGGGCAAGCATTACGAGGCGCTGCAGTGGCTGGCCGTCGCGAGAGGCAACTACACCGCGTCGCCCCACAGTCAACTGCTGGGCGCCACGGCTGAGCGGATCGCCAAAGTGCAGAGCGACGTGTTGGATGCCCTGAAAAGCCAAAGTAAGTTGGACAGCATTAGGGTCTGGTGGAAGTGCTGGTACAATTGAGTTTCATTGAGTTGACAGGCAACGAAAGTACGCCACTGATCGAGATCAATCAGCTGCTGACGGAGGGTCGCTCCCAGTCTACACCCGACGAGCTCGTCAGCGAAGTGCAGCAGCAATGCAGCGGAAACTACGAAAAGGACTTGCAGTTGGTTTGCTATCTGAATAACGATTTCACGCCTTTCGTGCAGCTGGCGCCACTGCGTATGGAGGAGGTACTGTACGAGCCTATTGTCGTGCTCTACAGAAACGGTATCACGGACCGCGAGATAGTGCACCTGAGGAACGCCTTTGATCTGTGTCCGGCAGGCTCGCTGCTGACGCGAGTCCCCGGCATGAAAATCTGCTCCGTTTCGCATAATTTCAGCTCCACATCAATCAGACTGATGGAACGCTTGATCGACATGTCTGGATTCCAGCACCTCACGAAGCACTTCTTTATGCTCGAGTACAGCCCACGTGATCCATTCCGGTTGCAGGATCTGTACAAGGTAAACCTAGAGATTTCCACCATAATTGCGGAGCTCAATAAACTTTATCTTCTTAACTTCAGTTCTTGAATGTGAAAGGCGAAGAAGTTCATGCCACTGCCATTTTGTTCGTAAGTCACTCAGATCAACAGATCGCTCAGGTAGCTCCTCATAGTCCCTCTCTCGTTCCTAGTTGAATAATATGGATATGGGCGGAGCCATTACCTTAGCTAATCACGAGCTAGCCGCCTTCCCAAGTCGAGGCGATGCGTTACTATTCTTTTTCGAAGACGACTTTCGGATCACGATCTGTCCCAATGTGGTGGGCAATAGGTTGGGTAAGTCTTCAAGTTTAGTTGCTCCTCTCTCTTATCTTATCACAATTATATTTACTACCTGTCTCACGCTCCCTCCATCTCTTTCTCTCTCTCTCTCTCTCTCTCTCTCTCTCTTGCCGCAGTTCTCATACAGTTCCTAACCAACGAGAACTGAGCTGTGTTCCTCACGATTTCACAGCTCTCAATAAATACAAATTATTTCGCAAATCTACAGAAGATCTCTTCTTTCTATATCTTAAGTAAGCTAACCGAGTGCCTGGTCTTTCCTTATCAAGAAGGTTCTGGAAGAGTCTTCGTACTCGTTCTTCAAGCTTAAAGGGTATATTAGTTTTGTATAATGCTCAGCTCGTCTTTCGTTCATTAGCTACTCTTTTGATGGCACGGAATTGATATCCGACACATATACTCGTGTCGTGAAGTCGCTTCTGATCTTTTGAGGTATGCTCAGTATACAGGCTAAATTATATTAAAGATAGATTCAATTAAGATTGTCAGTTGGCAATCAAAAGATTTTCATTCCTCACCTCAGTTAGTCTTGATTTACTGGAATACTTCGAAATAAGTTTTATTTTATTTTATGTATTATGTTTACTTAGAGAAATTTTTAAAAGTTTTAGGCAACATACATTTTCACATAATTTTATCCGATGGACAGAACTCAACTTTATAACTTAACTTAGTAATCAGATTGAGACTGATTAAATCCAAATTTTCACAGTTTAATATAGTCCAAGACTCCCATCCGATCAATAACTCAAATACATTCCTCGGGCAACTTTGGAATTTCGTGCTAAATTAACGATTATAATGCAGCTTGGAGCTTGTTGGAGCCTTTCGAATGTTGTTTGCTTGATCGTATTGGCTATGTTAATTCAATCGATTAAGCCCACTCAAGTCACAAGTGGTATATCGTCGCTGGAGGACAAAGTGCACCTGCTGGAGGTGCACAGAAAGCTCATAGAGAATCTGAATGAATATGGCAATAAGCTGCAGGAGCAGTTAGATATGATGAGAAGGTATTCAACGAAACATTTGTTAAAATATTGACTAAAGTTATAGACTTACAGGCTGGCCATGGAATTGGAGAGCCCTTTACTGCTAGCCAAGGATCCAGAGATGGAGTTTCTCTCCAATCCGCTACACAGCTATTCGCTCATACGACAAATGCACTTCGATTGGCCTCATGTGGAAAACTTAATGCTGCAGAGAGTGGGTCAAGGTGAGTTATCCCTCACATATCTCTGCCAACTCAATGCTAGTTGTTTTCTTGCAGAGCAAATTGATTTCCTCAAGGAAATGCGTGGTCAGCTGCCTCCACTTGAAGATGTCAAGGAGGCAGCGGCAGCTTTGTATCGAGTGCAGCAAGTCTATGAACTGAAAGCAGCTGATATGGCCAATGGTTTGCTTGACGGACTGCAGCTAAAGTGCGTAAGCGTAGGATAAATCGATTGATTAATGAGGTTTATTTTCCTAGTGATAAACTCTCGATCACCGACTGCTATGTGATGGGAGCGAACTTGTTCGAGGCCTCGCAGTTTTTTGAAGCATCTGGTTGGTTGCATGTGGCAAGGGATATGTGGGATCAGTCCCCGACGGCACCCTTTGCATTGCTAACCGCCTCACGTGCTCATATATCGAAGCTCCTGGCTAGATCTTTAGTGGCAGCAGGTGAGTTACTTCCCCCTTAATTTCCTGCCAGACTTGACATCATTTTCTCGTCTATTCACTTAGGTAACTTTGAACTAGGACGAGCTGCCCTGTTGGAAGAACCCAGTTTAAGAGCTGAGGCAGAGCAGTTGCTGTTGGCTTTTCAAAAACATGAAGCTACTCTAACTAAAGATCATCCTTATATAGACGAAATGGAAAAAGACTTTATTGAGTTTTGCGGCTCTTCCTACAAACCCAAACCGACTCGACTTGTGTGTTCTTACAAAACGAATCCATCCAAATTTTTGCAGCTAGCTCCATTCAAAATGGAACTTTTGTCCGAGGATCCTTACATTGTTGTCTTTCATGATGTGATCTATGAATCGGAGATAGAGGATCTGAGCCGGGTGTCTGAGCCTTTGTTGGAGCGCTCCATGGTTGTTAATGAAGATGATAGGGAAAATCTATTATTTAAGGTGCGAACTGTGAACGGCGCTTGGCTATCTCCCGACGAACTATCTGAAAAGGATGCTGCATTGATGGAACGAATACTTCGGAGGTTGGGGGATTTAACGGAGCTGCAGGTAGAGGATGTACCCTTTGAATATCTGAAATACGAATTCGGGGGTCATTATAGCTTCCATGAGGACTATTTTAATTACACCGATCAGTTTCTATTTGACGATCGCTTTGCCACCATCATAATTTACGTAGGTAGTAATAGTTCTATTGTGAAAAACTTGTTAATTTTTACTTGTTATCAGCTCAATGATGTGACACGGGGTGGTGCTACGGCCTTTCGCGATGTAGAATTGGTGGTGCATCCCGAAAGGGGCAAAGTACTCCATTGGTACAACATGAATCCTCACTCATTCGACTTTGAGACGCGATCTATTCATGGCGCTTGTCCCGTTTTGATCGGCCAAAAGATTGGTAAAGACATTACTATCTTCTATGTATATATATACTTTATCTGGACTCTTTTTATTGTAGCTATTGTGCAATGGATCAACGAGCAGGACCAAATGTTTGTAAAGCCTTGCTTGCAGCCACCAATAAGTCGAACGTACCAAGCTAGTGAGGGAAAGAAGGATTAGAAATAGTGGGAGGGGGTAGAAAGTGGGATAACGATTAAGAGAGGATATAAAAGATGGGCGAGTATATATATTAATTTTTTCTATTGAAAACACAACCAAACAATCAAAAAATCATATTTACTTAAAGTTAACCTAAGAGTTAAACTAACTTACCTTCCCATATATGTTAATTAAATAATATGGGCTTGGGTGGAAGCATTCTCTTAAGAGTGACAAAGTGACTTCTTAAAGACTTTGGAATAAATTGTTGTTTAGGAAAAAGGAAATAGTCTCTATAACGATATTGAGATTCACAAAATCAAAATTTTCACAGTTTAATCAAGCCCAAGGCATGGCGAATTCCTTTTACCTCCATACGGTCAACTAATCAAGTAGTATCCATGAAACTGAAGTTCTTTACTACTTTCAAGACTATGCAACTCGGAGTATGTGGAACCTCTCGAATGTTCTTGGCTTGGCCGTATTGGCTATGTTAAGTCAATCAATTGAGCCTCCTCAAGCCACAAATGGTATATCGTCGCTGGAGGACAAGGTGCACCTGCTGGAGGTGCACAGAAAGCTGATAGAGAATCTGAATGAATATGGCAATAAGCTGCAGGAGCAGTTATATATGATGAGAAGGTATTCAACGAAACATTTGTTAAAATATTGACTAAAGTTATAGACTTACAGGCTGGCCATGGAATTGGAGAGCCCTCTACTGCTAGCCAAGGATCCAGAGATGGAGTTTCTCTCCAATCCGCTACACAGCTATTCGCTCATACGACAAATGCACTTCGATTGGCCTCATGTGGAAAACTTAATGCTGCAGAGAGTGGGTCAAGGTGAGTTATCCCTCACATATCTCTGCCAACTCAATGCTAGTTGTTTTCTTGCAGAGCAAATTGATTTCCTCAAGGAAATGCGTGGTGAGCTGCCTCCACTTGAAGATGTCAAGGAGGCAGCGGCAGCTTTGTATCGAGTGCAGCAAGTCTATGAACTGAAAGCAGCTGATATGGCCAATGGTTTGCTTGACGGACTGCAGCTAAAGTATGTAAGCGTAGGATAAATCGATTGGTTAATCAGGTTTATTTTCCTAGTGATAAACTCTCGATCACCGACTGCTATGTGATGGGAGCGAACTTGTTCGAGGCCTCGCAGTTTTTTGAAGCATCTGGTTGGTTGCATGTGGCAAGGGATATGTGGGATCAGTCCCCGACGGCACCCTTTGCATTGCTAACCACCTCACGTGCTCATATATCGAAGCTCCTGGCTAGATCCTTAGTGGCAGCAGGTGGGTTACTTCCCTTTGATCACCTGCTAAACTTCATCTTTCTTGACTTTTCTCGTCTATTCATTTAGGTAACTTTGAACTAGGACCAGCTGCCCTGTTAGAAGAACCGAGTTTAAGAGCTGAGGCAGAGCAGTTGCTGTTGCCTTTTCAAAAACATGAAGCTACTCTAACTAAAGATCATCCTTATATAGACGAAATGGAAAAAGACTTTGAGTTTTGCGGCTCTTCCTACAAACCCAAACCGACTCGACTTGTGTGTTCCTACAAAACGAATCCATCCAAATTTTTGCAGCTAGCTCCATTCAAAATGGAACTTTTGTCCGAGGATCCTTACATTGTTGTCTTTCATGATGTGATCTACGAATCGGAGATAGCGAATCTGAGTCGGGTGTCTGAGCCTTTGTTGGAGCGCTCCATGGTTGCTAATGAAGATGATGGGGAAGGTCTATTAGATAAGGTGCGAACTGTGAACGGCGCTTGGATATATACCGACGAACTATCTGAAAAGGATGCTGCATTGATGGAACGAATACTTCAGAGGTTGGGGGATTTGTCGGAGCTGCAGGTAGAGGATGCACCCTTTGAATATCTGAAATACGAATTCGGGGGTCATTATAGCTTCCATGAGGACTATTTTAATTACACCGATCAGTTTCTATTTGACGATCGCTTTGCCACCATCATAATTTACGTAGGTGGTAATAGTTCTATTGTGAAAAACTATTTAATTTTTACTTGTTCTCAGCTCAATGATGTGACACGGGGTGGTGCTACGGTCTTTCCCGACGTAGAATTGGTGGTGCATCCCGAAAGGGGCAAAGTACTCCATTGGTACAACATGAATCCTCACTCATTCGACTTTGAGACGCGATCTATTCATGGCGCTTGTCCCGTTTTGATCGGCCAAAAGATTGGTAAGGACATTACTATCTTATATGTATATATATACTTTATCTGGACTCTTTTTATTGTAGCTATTGTGCAATGGATCAACGAGCAGGACCAAATGTTTGTAAAGCCTTGCTTGCAGCCACCAATAAGTCGAACGTACCAAGCTAGTGAAGGGAAGAAGGATTAGAAATATATATGTATATATATTCTATTGCAAACACAACCAAACAATCCTGAAATTATATTAACTTAAAGTTAACATAGGAGTTAAACTTACTTACCTTCTCATATATATTTATCTATAAGCCATCGGTATCATTAAGATTCATTTGTTAATTAAATAATATGGGCTTGGGTGGAAGCATTTCCTTAGCTTAAGAGTGACAAAGTTACTTCTTAAAGACTTTGGAATAAATTGTTGTTTGGGAAAAAAGGAAAAAACTTGGTCTCTATAATTATATTGAGATTGACAAAATCAAAATTTTCACAGTTTAATCAAGCCCAAGCAAAGCGAATTCCTTTTACCTCCATACGGTCAACAAATCAAGTAGTATCCATGAAACTGAAGTTCTTTACTACTTTCAAGACTACGCAACTTGGAGTATGTGGAACCTCTCGAATGTTATTGTCTTGGTCGTATTGGGTATGTTAATTCAATCTATTAAGCCCACTCAAGTCACAAATGGTATATCGTCGCTGGAGGACAAGGTGCACCTGCTGGAGGTGCACAGAAAGCTCATAGAGAATCTGAATGAATATGGCAATAAACTACAGGGGAAGATAAATGCGATGAGAAGGTATTAAAGGAAACATTTGTTGTAGTATTGAGTAAAATTACAGATTTACAGGCTGGCCATGGAATTGGAGAGCCCTTTACTTCTAGCCAAGGATCCAGAGATGGAGTTTCTCTCCAATCCGCTACACAGTTATTCGCTCATACGACAAATGCACTTTGATTGGCCCTATGTGGGAATGTTAATGGGGAAGAGAGCGGGTCGAGGTGAGTTATCACTCACATATCTATGCCGACTCAATGCTATTTGTTTTCTTGCAGAGCAAATTGATTTCCTCAAGGAAATGCGTGGTGAGCTGCCTCCACTTGAAGATGTCAAGGAGGCAGCGGCAGCTTTGTATCGAGTGCAGCAAGTCTATAAACTGAAAGCAGCTGATATGGCCAATGGTTTGCTTGACGGACTGCAGCTAAAGTGCGTAAGCGTAGGATAAATCGATTGGTTAATCAGGTTTATTTTCCTAGTGATAAACTCTCGATCACCGACTGCTATGTGATGGGAGCGAACTTGTTCGAGGCCTCGCAGTTTTTTGAAGCATCTGGTTGGTTGCATGTGGCAAGGGATATGTGGGATCAGTCCCCGACGGCACCCTTTGCATTGCTAACCGCCTCACGTGCTCATATATCGAAGCTCCTGGCTAGATCTTTAGTGGCAGCAGGTGAGTTACTTCCCCTTAATTTCCTGCCAGACTTGACATCATTTTCTCGTCTATTCACTTAGGTAACTTTGAACTAGGACGAGCTGCCCTGTTGGAAGAACCCAGTTTAAGAGCTGAGGCAGAGCAGTTGCTGTTGGCTTTTCAAAAACATGAAGCTACTCTAACTAAAGATCATCCTTATATAGACGAAATGGAAAAAGACTTTATTGAGTTTTGCGGCTCTTCCTACAAACCCAAACCGACTCGACTTGTGTGTTCCTACAAAACGAATCCATCCAAATTTTTGCAGCTAGCTCCATTCAAAATGGAACTTTTGTCCGAGGATCCTTACATTGTTGTCTTTCATGATGTGATTTACGAATCGGAGATAGCGAATCTGAGTCGGGTGTCTGACCCCTTATTGGAGCGTTCCACGGTTGTTAATGAAGATGGTGGGGAAGGTCTATTAGATAAGGTGCGAACTGTGAACGGCGCTTGGCTGTCTCCCGACGAACTATCTGAAAAGGATGCTGCATTGATGGAACGAATACTTCGGAGGTTGGGGGATTTAACGGAGCTGCAGGTAGAGGATGTACCCTTTGAATATCTGAAATACGAATTCGGGGGTCATTATAGCTTCCATGAGGACTATTTTAATTACACCGATCAGTTTCTATTTGACGATCGCTTTGCCACCATCATAATTTACGTAGGTGGTAATAGTTCTATTGTGAAAACTTGTTAATTATTACTTGTTATCAGCTCAATGATGTGACACGGGGTGGTGCTACGGTCTTTCCCGACGTAGAATTGGTGGTGCATCCCGAAAGGGGCAAAGTACTCCATTGGTACAACATGAATCCTCACTCATTCGACTTTGAGACGCGATCTATTCATGGCGCTTGTCCCGTTTTGATCGGCCAAAAGATTGGTAAAGACATTACTATCTTATATGTATATATATACTTTATCTGGACTCTTCTTATTGTAGCTAGCGTGCAGTGGATTAACGAGCAGGACCAAATGTTTGTAAAACCTTGCTTGCAGCCACCAATAAGTCGAATCTACCAAGAGTCAAAGAGAGATATAGGGAAGAGAAAAGAGGACTAGAAAATCAGAGAGGGGGAGAGAGATAACAGAAAATAGGAATGGTCTACTCGAGACTGCACGACTATGAGATAGCTTGAACCCTGCGAAGAGATGATCTAATCACTTTACGCTTATTTTATATATACATTGCAACCAACTCATAGACACATACACTCACGCACTCATAAGGAAGCTCAATGGGAACCACGCAGCTGACTCAGCGACTCTACTTGGGCTGCAGTATGAACTTTACTTGGGAACTTAGTTGTTGGCTAAGTTTTTGTTCTTCTACATGTTTATTTTTGGACAAAAATGGTATTTTATTGTTAAAGTGCGAGACCGATAATTACATTAAACTAGTTTATACTAGCAACAAGCTACTAGTATACTTAAAAAACGAAGAGCGCATGGGGTTAGAGAGAGCTCGATTTTGGTTAATCAAGAACTGCAAGGGAAAGAAAAGTACAAAGAGAAAGTGAGAGTAAGGAGAGGAGGGAAATACACAAACAAGCAATATATAACCCATAGTCATCAGTCTAAACCTTCCCAACTGAAGGCGATGCATCGAATTTTTTCCTGAAGACAACTTTCGGATCTGCCCATTTTTGTTGCCAAGAGACTAAGTAAATATTTAACTGAGTCTCAATAATTATATAAGGATGGATAAAATCAAAATTTTCACAGTCAAATCTAGCGCAAGGCATAGCGAATTCCTTCTACACATTAAGTAGTATCCACGAAACTGAAGCTCTTTACTACATTCAAGATGTGGAACCTTTCGAATGTTGTTGGCTTGGCCGTATTGGCTATGCTAGTTCAATCGATTAAGCCCACTAAAGCCTCAAATGGTATATCGTCGTTGGAGGACAAGGTGCATCTGCTGGAGGTGCACAGAAAGCTCATAGATAATCTGAATGAATATGGCAATAAGCTGCAGGAGCAGTTAGATATGATGAGAAGGTATTCAGCGAAACATTTGTTAAAATATTGACTAAAGTTATAGACTTACAGGCTGGCCATGGAATTGGAGAGCCCTTTACTTCAAGCCAAGGATCCAGAGATGGAGTTTCTCTCCAATCCGCTACACAGCTATTCGCTCATACGACAAATTCACTTCGATTGGCCTCATGTGGAAAACTTAATGCTGCAGAGAGTGGGTCAAGGTGAGTTATCCCTCACATATCTCTGCCAACTCAATGCTAGTTGTTTTCTTGCAGAGCAAATTGATTTCCTCAAGGAAATGCGTGGTGAGCTGCCTCCACTTGAAGATGTCAAGGAGGCAGCGGCAGCTTTGTATCGAGTGCAGCAAGTCTATGAACTGAAAGCAGCTGATATGGCCAATGGTTTGCTTGACGGACTGCAGCTAAAGTGCGTAAGCGTAGGATAAATCGATTGATTAATGAGGTTTATTTTCCTAGTGATAAACTCTCGATCACCGACTGCTATGTGATGGGAGCGAACTTGTTCGAGGCCTCGCAGTTTTTTGAAGCAGCTGGTTGGTGGCACGTGGCAAGGGATATGTGGGATCAGTCCCCGACGGCATCTTCTGCATTGCTAACCGTCTCACGTACTCATATATCCACGCTCCTGGCTCGATCCTTAGTGGCAGATGGTGAGTTACTTCCCCTTTATCACCTGCTAAACTTCATCTTTCTTGACTTATCTCGTTTATTTACTTAGGAAACTTTGAACTAGGACGAGCTGCCCTGTTGGAAGAACCCACTTTGAGAGCTGAGGCAGAGCAGTTGCTGTGGGGTTATCATAAATATGAAGCAACCCCAAGTGAAATTCATCCTTATATAAGCCAAATGCAGCGAAGCTTTATTGAGTTTTGCGGCTCCTCGTACAGACCCAAACCGACTCGACTTGTGTGTTCCTACAAAACGAATCCATCCAAATTTTTGCAGCTAGCTCCATTCAAAATGGAACTTTTGTCCGAGGATCCTTACATTGTTGTCTTTCATGATGTGATCTTCGAATCGGAGATAGAGAATCTGAGCAAGATGTCTCAGCATTTGTTAAGTCGCTCCGTCGTTAAGACCAAGGATAATTCGGTAGTATCAAAGGAAAGAACTGCAAACGGCGCTTGGTTATCTGGGAAACAATCGCCGGAGGATGCTGAATTGGTTAAACGTTTACAGAACAGGTTGAGGGATCTATCGGATCTGCAGCTAGAGGATGATACCGGGAATCAGATGCAATATCTGAAATACGAATTCGGGGGTCATTATAGCTTCCATTACGACTATTTTAATTACACCCATCAGTTTCTATTTGACGATCGCTTTGCCACCATCATAATTTACGTAGGTGATAATAGTTCTATTGTGAAAAACTTGTTAATTTTTACTTGTTCTCAGCTCAATGATGTGACACGGGGTGGTGCTACGGTCTTTCCCGACGTAGAATTGGTGGTGCATCCCGAAAGGGGCAAAGTACTCCATTGGTACAACATGAATCCTCACTCATTCGACTTTGAGACGCAATCTATTCATGGCGCTTGTCCCGTTTTGATCGGCCAAAAGATTGGTAAAGACATTCCTATCTTCTATGTATATATATATTAGCTTTATCAGGACTCTTCTTATTGTAGCTATCGCGCAATGGATCAACGAGCAGGACCAAATGTTTGTAAAGCCTTGCTTGCAGCCACCAATAAGTCGAACTTGACGCAATTAAAGGTAGAGAAGGAGAGGGCGATGAGAGTTAGAAAGGTAGAGGAAAAAAACGAGAGATTTAAACAACCAGGAAGAGAATGAGAGATAGTGTTGCAGAGAGAAATATAAAGAGAAAGTGAGAGAGAAGTATAGAGAAGGTGAGCTGGTGATTGTGTGAAATTGAAAGTAAAAGTAAAGAGAAACCGAGATGACAATAGTAAAAGAGAATTAGCAAAGTGGAAGGAAAAATATTGTAAACTTCTTTGAAAACAGCAGAAAGAACACACAATCGAAACAATCGTTTTATTTTCTCAGATTAGATTTTAATCCATGTCATATCGTCGGCGTCAGTAACGGAAGAGACGGCAAAACGAGCACAGTGTGCCCGTCCTCCGATTCCTCGATCGTCCACATTTTTACGGAATACCTTAAATACTAAAAATACTAACTGTAATTGTTTACAACATACCTATTATAATATCGATAAATTCAAATACTTTACAATATTCATTCTTTTGGTGTGCTTGCACTCAGCTCATTTCACCATTAAGTGGGCAATTAAATTCAATTAGCCCAGCACACACACTCAACTCCTGGCAGACCATTCATCAGACTCTATCTACTGCTCCTGCTCCTGCTTCTGCTCACTTCGATTTGCTCGGGCGCTGCTAATAATTTCATAGATTTATTGTTTGGCTGGCCCTTTGGACTTGACCGACGAAGTTTGTGAAGCTGCAAAGTTCAAGATTGAAATCGATTTTTGCAATAAAATTGCAGTAAAACTACTTGAGTAAAGCTTCAAATCGACTTCTGTCTTTATATAGAACATTTGTCCGCTTGGAAACTTATGAAACAGGTGACTAGATGACGCTTCGAGTTCCCATCTATCGCTAAATAACAAAGCAGCTAATGAGGAACTTTAAGACTTATATAGTGGGTATATACGCCATCTTTGATTTACTGTTTAAAGATCACTTTAAGCTCTATTTGTTGCGATTGTGCATTTATCTTGCTTTCACCTACAAATTGAGTCACATTGAGCAAGGCAACAGACAACATCTGGCAACTTTGGCTTTCCTCTCTCTCTTCCTCTTTTGCTCTATGCCATTCCACGAAAGGTAACTGCGGCAATTTATCAAAATTTGCAAACGGAATGAGCGTGTGGTGAGTGGAAGGAGAGACACGGGGGAGACCACGCGGCGCAGCCAACAAAAGCAATTGGCATGCGTGTGTGCGTGATTGCAAGTCTCTGTCTTTATGTGTAGGTGAGTGTATGTGTGTGTGAGTGTGTGCGTGTATTTCTGTACTTGACTTAAATTGCTTTTTTCAATGCCAACGGCTGCAGCTATTTGTTGTTGCTGTTGCTCATGCTGCCCCGGCTGGCTGCCTGTCACATGTGGAGCCAAATGTCATTTCAGCAAAATCCCTCAAGTCGTTCATCTGCCTTGTCTGCTGACGACCGACCGACCGACCGACCGACCGACCGAAGCTGTGTGCGTCTGTGGGTGTGCGCAAGAAAACACTGTGCAAAATATGTGTGTTGGCAACATTTTTCTGTGGCTGCTCAAATTGCACTGCGGCACTGAGGTTGGGCCGCCTGGGCAGCTGTTGCGGCTGCTTTTACAAGACAATGAACAGTTGTTGCTTCTGCTGCAGCAACAACAAGAGCGCCAATAACAATGATTGTGAGTTCAAAAGGTGAGTGAGAGGGGTGTGTGTGGGGCTGTGTGTGTGTGTGGCCTATTGGTTGCGACAAATAAGGTAAGGATATGTAAATGCAAAATAAGGCAACGGGAAGCACGGTAAAGAGAATTAAATGCAAGGATGCTCCAGGATTTACAGTTACGTTCACTTTTCTGCCTGTGTGTGCGTGATGCATTTATTGTGATTTAATAGACGTCAGTCTGCGTGCCACTGCTTGCTGGCCTGTGCATATCCTGCGCATGCTCAGCTCACTCTAAGCGCAGCTGCTTGATGTCCCTCTGTCTTAGCTCCCTCTCGCTCTTCCTCTCTGCAGCTGGTCCTTTTTACTCCTGTGCAAATGCAGTTGAGCTCACCTATGCGGCTGTTGTTGTAAATGACATTTGAAATGGAGCTTTCATGAGAAACTGCTGAATATATTATAAATTACATACAAAATGTGTATAAATTCCTATATGTGCGCTGCTTTCTCTCCTATGCCACAGCAATTTAGATCAATTTAATGCTCACACAGCAGAGCACATATTTCACCTCATAGAAACTCCATGAGCTTAAGTCGCTTTGAGTTCACAGATTTGTTTGACAATCATTTATTTGTTGCGTTGCGTTGAGTTGGGCTTGTTGCGCGGCTTTCAACATGATCCGTGCCCCAGTTTACCTACTTCAACGTCGCTCTAATAGAATGAAAATGCCAACCATTTGCGCTTAAGCCACCGTGCAATGCGATAGTCCCGGCCCGGGCCCGGGCCCGGATAGCTTCCTCCGGCTGTCAGTGCTATAAAAAATTAGCAACAATTTTTCAGCATCGCATCAAATGCGTCGACTGTCAACCGCACAGCGCGAAGGCAACCCCACTTATCAAGTAGCTGACTTACTTTGCCGGCTACACCTTGCCGCCTGCCGCCTGCCGCATGCCACGCACTTTGTCATGTGCCTGGCTCTGCTTGGGTAATTTGATATGCTGCGGCTTACAATCTTTTTATACTCCTGTTTTTTGTTTCTTTGCTTCCATTCGCATATTTACTTTATTTGCCACAAACGATTTACGGCCGCACCGCAATTTGTGTTTAAACAGGAACATGATGGCCGAGATTGAGACTTGCGCCAAAGTAGCGCTAAATGAATTGTTTGCGCTGCAGATTGAAATTCTAATGCCGCGATACCAAACACTTGTGGCTGCGCAGAGACTTGGAGTCGACTTACCTTCAGCTTTGTTTTCGCTGTCGTCTGGTCTGCCAAGGACTTCTTGGCCATGTCCGCGGGCTCCTGCAAAAGACACTCGGCAAAATTAATTTGCCGCAGACGCCGCTCACTCAAGCAGCTGGGCGTGGCCCGCCCGCCAAGACCTTCACGTCGACGCCTTGAGTATATTATTATTATTTTTTCCTCTTTCTGCGTTGTTTTTTCTTTCTTTCTTTCCTGCTGCAGCTGCTTTAAATTGGTTTCGTGTTCGCGTCGCCCACTTGTGGCTGTTTTTGCCTTTTTTCTCGCACCTTGGCTAATTGCAATTGGATGCGCGTGTTGCTGACAGCAGCGACTAAGCCAAAGTCTCTCAAAAATTTAAACGCTTTAAGTGAGCGACGGAAAAACACACACTTCGCGCTGGCCAGGGCTCCTGGCGTTAATGGCTGTTTTATGGGCAAACGTTGCGGTCCCTCTGCAGCAGCCGGCAGAGAGGGAGCAGCAGCTGCCAGTGCTAAATATTTTGTTGCTCGTTTGGAGGGGGGGCGGTTGCAAAAATCTAATCTATGCTAGCCACACACACACACACATGCATACGCACGCATAGTTGCTATTTTTTGCGGCGCTCAGTTTTTTGCTGCATACTTCCGAGCGCGTCGCAGTTAATTGCCCCTTGAAGAATACGCCTGGCATCGTACCTATGCGGACACACTAGCATTGCGCTGGGCATGTGTGCCTTTTAATCGGTTTGACTTTGCTGCTGACCTGCGGCGCAACAACAACGACAACAACGACAGTAACAACAACAGCAACAGCAACAAGGACTACAAGGACAAACAGGGAGTTTGCGTGTGTGGCCCGCAGCAGATTGAATTCTAATCGAGGTTTTGACTTTGGTTACGTTGCGTAAACACGCAACAACCGGTGTACACACACACACACACACACACACACACGCACAGACTTGGGCTGCTGCAGTTTATTGTAGCATACTTTCAGGCTGAACGCGGCTGGCGACCCATTTGGGGGCAATTTGTGCGCCGAACAGCGGTTTGGGGCACATTCAACTGCTGCTGCAGCTTGCGGTTTTGATGTGCCCTGCGCTGCTGCTGCCTTTAAATGCGCTTTTAATCGCTGACTTTGTGCCTGGCGCTGGCTCAAAACTTGCCATCAATATTGAACCGGCGCGTGTCTATGCAGCTGTCGACAGCGACGCACAGGCTCACGTAGATGGGCCAGGCAGTCCCTGCTTATAGCCAACATAACTTTTGACAGTTTAAAGTTTGACACCCTCGAAAAACTCTCTGGCAACTCTTGCGACACAAAAGGAAACGAGAGACTTTGTACCGTGTCCCGTGTCCCGTGTCCCCTGCTTTGTATGCAGCAATGCGCTGACTTGACTTGTCTCTGGCTGTGTCTCTGTTGCTGCCCTCCCTGCGACCTTCAGCACATGACACACACACACACTCTAGCAACTTCAAATATCACGTAAGCATTTCACTAGATGCGGGTTCTCAGCTACCTTCCAGTCCCACGTTCCGCCACAGTTGTGCATGCATCAATTTTTGGTTATTTCTTGCTATTTTGTACTTTACTTTAGACTTTTTTTATATATATATATATACTTTATACATATATATGTTCACATAGTTACATTTTTTTATTTCCTATTTTTTATTGTCAAAAATTTTGCTTTTACTTTTCGTCCTCGTCGTCGTTGTCGCTGTCGTCGCTGCTGGCTTTGCTGCCTGTCCAGTTTGCTGAAAAGGTCAGACATTGTCAGTTAAGTGTCCATGTCGAAAAGTGTTGTTCAACATTCGAGTGCTTTTTACATTTCCCTCTCTCTCTCTCTCTCTGTCTCTGTGTGTCTTTTTTACTAGCTATTACTCAGTGCCAGGCAAGTCTCCCAGCTGGTAGCAGCTCTTGTCTTGGCTCCTTTGCGAATGACTTCTTCTGGTTAGGTGTCAATGTGCAAAGTGGAATTATGGTAAATGGTATTGGAAAACTTTTGCATCCACAGCAGCCACACCAAATGGATATTAAAATATTGACAACCCCGTGATGAAACATGCGGAATAGTTACTCAAAGCAACTGCATGTGGTCGTAGCTCTGCCAATTCATTTAAGTACTTAAGATCCAGTAGCGCGGATAAGGCGATTCATCGAGCTAAAGCTCGTTTACGATGTGATTGGCTCTCTGTTTATCCTTTGAAATTTTAATGCATTATAGTCATTTTTGAAATAAGTTTAGTTCAGTTTAGGTAACAGTTTATGAGCCATCAAATGATATTTTGCTATACTCTTTAAGCTCTTTAGCTGAATCTGTTCTCAGCTTGTTTCTGACTTTTTTTTGTGTCGAAGACACCGTGACATAAATTACAAAATCAACAACTAACACGCAATGGGATAAAAATCAAGTTATGACCAAAACGAAAGAAGCCAAAAACATATTTTGATTTATTGGCTGCTGTCGAGGCTCAACCCCAGGCTTCGTGCGGGCCAGGGCCCAGCTAGGCTGGGGCTAAGTAGACAGCTCAGAGGCCTAAACGTAGCCAAACAGGAGCAACAGCAACAACAACAAACAAACAATGGGCAGGCATTTGATTTGTGACTTGCGACTCTTCACGTAGCTGTGGGCGTGGGCAACCGCCCGCCATTCACACCCAGCGCCGGCAAAAGCCAACACGCGCTTGCAAAATCAACATAAAAAAAAATGGGGAAAAAAAGAAATATGAAAATAAAAATCACGCAACAGGATATTGAAACGTCACACATATGCCACAAGTGCGAGCCGCGCACGTAGCACCAGCATCAGTGCCAGAGTTGGAGAAGGGGAAGGAGAAGGAGTTGGTGTTGCGAGTAGGAAATCATAAAAGTTTCGCTGCAAACAGGAGAGTCAGGAGCAGCCAGCAGCCAGCAGCCAGGAGTCAGGACTTCATGCGGCATTAAAACTGTCAGTGGCGCAGATTGCCTGCGGTAGGTGGCTGAACACCTTCACACATGATTTATTTGGCCCAGCGGTGATGATGCAGTGCAGCATCCACGGCGTCGAGAAATTGGCGTAAAAACTGCTCACAAATTTTGTAAACAGTTGCAGCTTGCTCGGAGTAGGAGTAGGAGTCGCAGCCACAGCCACAGCCGGTGGCCAATTGTCAGTCAGAGTCGAGACGACTTGCGTGTCTGATTGGAACTTGGCTTTGCTTTCTGGCCTTTGCCATTGCCAGTTCGAACGTGCCATGAAAGTTTAAATAAAAAGCGCCAAAGATGCTCACACGTACCTCGATTCTCGCGTGAGGGTTGCTCTAGCTATGACTAACTCAGGAAGCCAAAACTTTCAGTCTCTAAACAAAGCTGTTTGTGCCGACTGATAGACAAAGCTACCTGATTGACTGACTAATTGACTGAATACCGATGCAATGAAAGAATGAATCATAGTAAATAATGGAGAATAATAATAATAAATAAATGGAATATCAGAATTTGGAAAAGTCGTTTGGATATATCTGCTCATATTATTCATAATGGCAACATTCTTATGTTTTAATTGGCTAGAAAGGTTTATAGTATGGTATGTCAAAGTGCTTATACTGGGCGTGTGAGACTAGAAGATCCCCTATAGTCAGCAGCGAAACAGCAGAATGGTAGAGACACTTATCGATACTTATCGATTTAGTAAAAAGAATACAATTGGTCTATGATTCGGATCGAACTTGAATATATATAAGCTTATGGCTACTATACAAATGCGATTAATCAATATGTTTCAGCTAGACTTTTTGCCGTTCTACGAAGGTGTCAATAGAAGCCAAGGCTTTCTTCGATTTTACCAGACACATATGACCACATTTGATGCTAATGGGCTAAGAAGTGGTAGAGCCCTGCTTGTGTATGAGAAATATATGCTCCTTATGATCATTTTCCAATTATAATTAATATTTTATGCAAAATGATGTTTGCATCAGCCCACATTAGCTGATATTATGCTCAAAGCAGATAAGCTGACAGCAACAAAATGTGATCAGATCATACTTTAACAGCAAGTTAAAGCAGCTGTCAATCTTTCAAAAATCAAGTTAAATATACTAAATGAAGTTATGGCAACGCCTGATTCCTTACATAAGCTCTACACATTAGATAAAGCCTTAACGTCTCGTTAACCTTTGCTAACAATCTGTAGTCGGCGTTAAAGTGTTTTCGAATGCCACAAAGCAGAAATCTGTTAAGTTGAAACCTGAGCAGCAAATGTGGCTCAGCTTCAATGCAGCAGCTTTTACCGTTACGTGTGCGAGTGTGTGTGTGTGTGTATGGCCTGAAAGCATATCCATTTCACGCACAAGTGCCGTAGATGTTGCCCCTGATGCTGGACCGTGTGTCAAATCCATTAACCTTCTGTTTACTTTTCTACGTCCAGCCAAAAAAAAGGAAGAAGCGAATGAAGTGTGTTTGCGTGTGTTCGAATTTGTGGTGTGTGTGTGTGAGTGGGAAATTTGATATTTTCACTAAATTGCGTTGCACACTTGAGGCCGCTCGCAGCGATTGACACAGTGGCCCGCCCACTAGCGACTGCCCACTGGCCACTATAACATAAATCTTACCTAGGCAAAAGTGGTGCGAGGAATGTAGCAGTAAATGAAGTAAACCACACACACACACACAGCCAGTCAGCAAATGGGCATTAAGTTGACGTAAATGGTGGGCCATTACATTAACACGGCAGACTCGGAGGCTCTACCAATTAAGTGCGGCCAATTGTAATTGGTTTTTTGGAGGGATACAAATATTTTGTGGCTCTTTAGTTTTCGTGTAAATATCTGTTTATATATATATGTAGTTATAGCCCGCAGCTGTTGTTGTTTTCGCTTGTGTTCTAATTGAATTTTAATTACCGTTGATTTCGGTTTTTCGACCTTTTTGGAGCAACAACAAACAACATTCAATTAACGGCCAAATATGCAAATAAAAAGTGCAAAAGTTGCACCCGCAGGCACTTGGCCTGGCCACTGCCGTGGCCTGGTCAGAGCCATTTGCAGGCGGCGAATTTACGGCTCTCCGATGCCAAAAACTTTCCGCGCACTTTACACGCTGACTTCCGCTTGCGGGCAGCAGCAGCAACAGCAGCAGCAGGAACAGCGGACAGGAGCACGAGTCCTTGCTGCTGTTGGCTTTGTTGTTGCTGCTGTTTTGGCTGCTACAAATAACCGGCATCAACTTTAATCACCTGCTTAATTAAATCAGTTTCAGTTGCGCAGGTTCTGTTCCCGTTGTCGCCCCGTGCCGCCGTCTGCTGTCCCCTGCATAAATTACGCTGCATAATCACCTACAAGCATTTTGCTTAAGCTTCGCTCGCTTGTCTCCTTGCAACTTCGTCGCGCACTTCTTCTCGCTCTTCCTTGTTCTCTGATAAGCTCTTAAATGATTTACGTTTTTTTGGTCTCTTTTGTGGAGCTTTTGTCATTTTGTTTTCTTTTTTTCTTTTCTTTGAGTTGAAGTTTAATTTACTTCATGGTTTTTCCTGATTTCCTAATCTTATTAGCACATTGCTTATGATCTCTTAATGAAAGCCAACCAGGTTTCCAAATATCTTCTTCAAGTCTAACTTCATTTCAGCTGAGTGAGGCAATTCGGACGCGGCTTCCCATTCTTGTGGGAAGTTTTAGTTCATCTTTACATATGTGAAGAGTTTTTAAATCTAAAACTATTTTAGAAGTAGTCCATATCACATAGCCTTGATGAAGGAGTACTCAAGTATATGAAGGATACTTTAAATTAATATAATTATGCTCTTAAAGTTTCACAGAGTTTCTCTGGGCTATTCTAACAAAGTATATTTGAGATAGAAGCGGGAACCTTCAAGGTGTTTGGGAATTTGGTTAATGGGCTGCAAATCCCATGAAGGAAAGCCTGCACAATGCAGATTAGTAAATTGTTTTCTTAGCAGTTAATAAAAGAGATAAGAAATTGCTACTATTTTCTTCATATATACCAAGTATCAACTTTATTTTGTACTTATACATCTATAGGGGGTTCCAGAGGCCTTAAGATCTCAACACTTAATCCTGATAACACTTTCGATATACTAAAACTTTAAATGAATATTAAAATACAATTTTGTTGTTCGCTTTCACACTTTACTCATAATATAATATGATATTTTTTACAGCTTGCAATTTTAATTTAAATTTCTTTTAAATTTATAACTTTGCTCATTGCACAAGAATTTCGCTAGTTCCACTTTACTGCGTTCCTTTATGTTTCTGGCGTCGCTTTAAATATTCAATTCAATTACATTTTTGCCCACGATTTTCACTTTCGCCTCGCATCGCCTTCCATCGATGCGCACAAAAGAATAAAATGCAAGACTCGACAATTATGTTAATTCGTTTATGGGTCAATGTCTGGTTCAACTGACTTGGAAAGTACTTGTAGGTATATACATATCGGTTGTATCTATATATATATATGCAGCTCTCTGAAGTTGTATTTCCATTGTCCACACTCAACAATATTTATGATTAATCGTTTCAGTGGAGCGAGCGCAACAGCAGCTGAAATGCAGTCTTAACAGCGCTGTTTAACAGTCAAGATTTCCCCTTTGAACTAACAGAGAAATGTTAAGTGCTAACAGTATTATGTTAATTGCCAGAGCTGCTAGACCGACAGCATGTTAATGCTCTCTCAGCAAACTGAGCACTCGTTGGGCACTGCGCATGTGCCTGCCTCACACCTCTGCCGCTAGACACGTGCCGTGCATGTGTGTGTGTGTGTGTGCTTTGGCGTATATAATGTACCTTCGCATCCACCAATCTACCTGCGCAAAGAAATGCCGCTCACCCCAACGAACCTCAACCAGCTAACCATACATAAACCTATGTACAGCCGTGACTCTCTCTGTGTATATGTGTGTGTGTGTACCTGCTCTAGGTGTTGGTCTTCGTCAGCATCGTCTTCGTCGTTTCAGTGAGAGCAGTACGAAATGCCTTTGTAGGTGCCATTGGCTTTATCTCACTCTCTCTTTCTCACTATCTACTGCTGTTGCCGCTGTCTCTCTCTCTTTCGCTCTGGCATCTGCTAAGCAGCGCCACCTGCCGTGTGCTGCCCCTCTCCAGCACCTACAAGAGCAGCTACTGCCGCCGCCGCTGCTGCTGCTGCTGCTGCTGCTGGCCATCAGTCAGAGTCAGCTTCAGTGTTTAGACTTGGCTATATTTAACAGCTGCCTCTGCTAATGCCTCTGCTGCTGCTACTGCTGCTGCTGCTCCTACCGACTGGTACCTAACCGCAAGTGGCAGTTGTTTTGCGTTTATTTGCACCCGTGCACGTAGCAACGCGCTCCCCTCCCCCTAGTCGCTGTGGGCCTTGGCGCCTCCGTTGCTCATTCGCTGTGGCGTCGTGCGTTTGCGTTCTCGCTCTCTCCTCACACACACACACTGGCTCACTCGCACACGTATAGCATCACAGACAGGTTGTTGCTTGCTGGCTCACTCGCACATTTACCGTTACCGTTAAGGTGTGCAGAATGTTGGCAGCCAACCAAAGCCGAGCACCTTGTTCGCTTGCTCACTGAGCGTGGAGCGTGGAACACGGAGCATGGAGCATGGAGCATGGAGCATGCAGCACGAAGCGTGCCAGCAGAACGCCTTTCATGCTTTCTTTAGCTTTCCTTTTTTACCGACGGCAACTAAATGTGATTTATGACTGGTAAATGGGTCGTATGCTTAATATTAGCACACATACGCCACATGCGCCCATTTGTTGACACATAAGAAACGCTGCCCGATGCAAATAAAATATTTTAAACTAACTTTTTTTTTGTTTGCTAGCCGCAGCACATGCGCTCCTGTCAGACGAGTGGCCTGCTGGCTTGGCTTGGCTTGGCCTGGCTTGGCCTTTCATCAACGTCACGGCAATATTTTCGTTCTCATTCGCGTAGTCGTCATCGTCATCGTCTCATTTTCGGCATACACCTTTCTCTTAGCTTTCCGTGTGTGTGTGTGTGTGTGCGTGAGGATATGCTCTCGTCGTGGCTGCTTTGGTGTGCAAGTTTTTTGAGCGCAGTTAGGTGCTCACACACACAGACACAGATGGAGGCAGAGCTTCGTGTCGTTCGTTAGTTCTCGTGTCTATCTATGCCTTGCCTTTGGCTTTTTTTTTTTTACTTTTGCTGCTGCTGCTGCTGCACGTCTTTAGGTAAATACAAATGAGACCGCTGCCGAGTGGCTCCACCTCAGTGGCAGCTGCCGAGACAGAGAGCGGAGAGCATCAGGTGCGCTGCTTTGGCTAACCCGGCCAGCCAGCCAGTCAGCCAGCCAGTGGCTGCCTGGAAGGTGTGTCTCTGTGTGCGGCTGTTGCTCTCAGCGCTGTAGGTGCGCGACGGGGACGTGATTTATGCCAGCCAATGGTTGCGTCTCTGCCGCCGGAGAGGTAGGTGTGACATTAAGCCACGACCGTTAGTTGGCTATTCGGCTAACAAAGCGCTGCAGCGTTCACCTTCTGCCACGTGCGCTTAAAAATGGCGACGCACGCACCTATGAGCGTCGAGCGTCGCCCACCTCCTCCACCCCGCCTTGAGGAAACTTTTCTAATTAGCCAACGCTGCCAAGAGAGAGAGAGAGAGAGAGAGAGGAGGGGAGCTCTCCAGTCTGCAGACTGTATGAAATAGGCGGCAAAAAGTTTCGCCTCTTTATGGATTTTTTGTGGGCCTCGAATTCTCAGTTTCTCGTGCGCCTCGGACGTTGCCAGCTGGCTTCACTGTCGTTCGCCTCTGCCTTTCTTTTGGTTTTGCTTTTGCTTTTGATTGTCTTGTTGTTGCTGCTGCTGCTATGGTGTCAGTGTCCTCGTTAGGCGACTCTTGCTTGTGCGCAGCGCATTTTCTTTTGTTGCAAACAAAATCGATAGAATTTTATAGCAATTTAATATGACCTTCATGGCACAGATACTCGCATACAGGCGCAGAAGTACATACATAAACACATATACAAAATATATACTATATACATATATATATATCTGGAATATGTTCATTTTCATTGAATTTTCTTTTTTTTCGCTTGAGTTTTCTTTTGTTTTTCTTATTTGGTCATCTCGTAGGCGGGTTTCGTGATATTTGGCTTGCATTTCTGACGTTCAGCGTTTAGCGTCGGCCAAAAGTTTTCCCGTCTCCTCTCAACAGGTCGACAAATGGGCGATATTTAGCTTCTGCCTTGCACTTTGCTAAGGTCAGCAACTTGACATTGAGCCTGACATGCGAGACTGTCAATGAACTCCTCTTTATACATTTGCACAATTCCAAAACTTTTCCAATTCGAGCCAAACAATTCCGTTGAATCAGCTTCGCGTTTCATAGCGAAGCAGCCCTACTTGTTTGAACAACAAAAGTAAATTTAAATTTCAGTAATACTTATTCATTCATTTTACTAGAGATTATATAGTATTTGACAGTAGATTAGTCATAACTGTTATATCTTAGATTTTAAGATTAATACCTTATTATAATATTGATCGAAATACTACTGGGGGCATTCGGTCTTAAAGTTCTCAGATATTTCTGTCACATATTCCTCATACAGTTGTCCCTTTTGCTTAGTTCAATATGCGAGTCAGTTTCTCATTTATATACATATATATTATACATATTTATTTTATAGTAATTATGGCAATTTCCTGACTGTAATAAAATATTGACACACATTGTCAGACGCTATTACGTTCATACGCTCATACGCTCCTATGCTTCTATGATCCTATGCTCCTACGCTCCTACGTTCTTACGCAATAACATTTATACGTAATGACAGCCTTACGTAATTACGATCTCACGTAAATGCGCTATTACGCTTTGCTCTCTTGTCTGCTGTCTCCTTCGCCTATTTATAAAGCACTCTATGATGCTCAGCTTGTCTAAGAGAAGAATCCTTTCTCTTCACACTGTCACTAAAATAAATCAATGAAATATAATACAAATACATATGTATATATACATGTATCTAAATCAATATCTATATATATTAAACATAAAGAGTATGTACAATTATTATAAAAACAATATCTATTAAAATTGTTTGTTTATTAAGTATTTATATATACTGAAGAAGAGAAAGTCGTCTGCTCGACTGTCTACTAGGAGATCAGGCATCTGGCTGAAGAAACACTGCTCTAGGTTCGCTTTTACTTAAGACAAGCCAACTACTTGAACTCGAACTCTGCTCGTCGACCTGTTGCTGAGTTATTTTGAGGGCGATCATTGGACTCGAACTAGTATGAACAGCAGGCGCTGCTTTCAGAAGTTATGTTTTTTGCAACTTAAAATGAGCATTATTTATGTTTAGTCCCTAAAAAACTTGCAGATGTAACAGATGGGCAGGTAAAATGTATATTTCCATGTCAATAATTTGTACTTATATAAACAAATATTTTAGAAAATATTTGTTTAGCTTTCCGTCTGTAATATATATAAGCTAAGAATTGATAATAGTTTTAAGTGATTTAAATATTTTATGGCTGTAATATCTAATGAATGAACTTCAACTTCTGTGAACTTCTAAAGCTAGAAAATTCTGATGTGTAAATCAAGCCAGGGCTGAAGATCTGATTCTTCTCTTCAAGTATTCGAGAATGTCTATATAAAGAGAATGTCTATATATAAAGTATATACATATATATCTCTCGCTAAATACATTGATCCCTAAGCAATCGTCAATAACTAATAATTTTAAAAACTAATAAATTAATCAATTTTAGGCAATTTCGTGCTTCCTTATCAAAGCAAATGTTAATTTCTATTTTAGTTTTATTAATATTTAAATTTAATTTTTTCTTTTACCTTTTATATCAGTAGCCGTAAGAGTTGTCTTCATTAAACACTAAATTCTTATGCCTGGTCTTTAACTTCTCAGCCTTGAAATGTAGACAGGGGCAATAAATCATATATGTAAGTAGTTGCAGCAAATGTTGCTCAGAGTTTCGACAAGGCATGGCTGAGAGTCTCTAATAGCGCACTTAACCCACTCCCAATGGCCACTCGGCCGCCTCTCACTGTCGCGCTCTGGCTCCGTTGCTCTCCTCGGTGCTTGAACAATAACTCAGAGCATTAGTCGCTTGAGAAATTGTCTGTTTACCTTGTTGGGCTCTGGCTGGTTGGCGTTGCCAAATGGCACTCAAAGTGCGCCAAATATGAAAAATGAGACGCAGGAAGCGAAATTACAAACTCCGCGCCAGCAGGGAGGCCGCTTCCTGATGTCCTCGGTGCACCTCCAGACATGGCCGCAACAAAAGCAAATGAAAACTTCAAGTAATAATTGTGCAGTCCCAGTTTGGTAAAGGCGGACCCAATCCCAGCCCGAAGACGGCGTCAACAGCGCCGCGGGGCCCGAGGCCGGGCTACACATTTTCATTTGGTCATGTCCGGTCGTCATCATCGTCGTCGACGTCGTCGTCGCCCCGCAATGTTTGTCCAGACGACCCCAAGTAGCACACACACACACACACACACACAGCTGCTGTCTTTTGTGTGTGTGTGTGTGTGTGTTGGCTTCTTTCATTCTTTGGCTTGTGCTCTGTCAACGGCAAATGTTGCCAGCGCGTCGCGCTGACCGCTGTCCAGTTGGGGACACCTCGTCTAAGTGGGCTTCATCAGTTGCGCTTCGCTGAGCTCGGGCAGCGTCATAATCGTTGTCGTCTTTTATTTTCGTAGCGTTTTTTGCCCTTTGCTTTTGCGGTTTTTATTTTTTGGGGTCAAAGTTCAGCCACGTCTACGCTTGGACTGCTTATTTATCTTTAAGATTCTAGCCACACACACACACACACACATACAGAGACACAAATACGTTTCGCACAGGTTTTTGTCACCAGAGCCCCTGAGTTATGGGCAGCAACAATGCGTCAGTTGGACGCTCTCTGCAGTGCCAGCAGCCACATTGCGTTTTTGTCAATGTCCACTCTACGGTTGCCATTTGCAGCGCCTCTGGACTGGACTCAACTGGACTCGAGTCGAGTCGAGTCGAGTCGACTTGCTGCCAAGTGTCTGTGTGTCGCACGTGGCTTACGGCCTTAAGTGGAAACTGTAGTTTTTCTTACTTAACCGTGCCACACATACGCAGCGGCGACCACATCATAAAGATTTGTGTCTGCGCTTTGGGCCATAAGTCAAGTGCCGGTCGCACTCGGTTCACAGAGCACACACTCGCCTCGGGTTCAGGTTGAGGCCGAGCTCAGCTGGCCAGCTTAATTAAGAATGCGTATTAAACAATTACGGTGACCAGCTCGAAAAGACTTTGCCATTTGCAGCGGCATTAATTCAATTTGTCACACTTTACGAGTGCCCAACTTTTACCCCACCTCCAACTCCATCTGGATCGTTGTCTCCTGCTCAAGTCTCTGAGCTTCACAGCTTTACACTTTGGCCACAAAAAGTGGAGCAGCTGGCCAAGTGGTTGCCCGCCCTGTGGCATGCTATGCCATTTTCAATTTGACTATGCCGGAAGTTACCTGCTGGCGCCAGCCTCACTCTAACACACTCACACAGCAGCTGGGTCGGCACTGAAGTCATTTCCTGTGCTCAGTCTGGCTGCCCTGCTGTCCAGTGGTTTTAAGTGTCCCATGTGGCCAGCAGGCACTGGAACTAGATTAAATTGGCATCTTTTGTTGTGGAGTGTCGAAGTGACTTTGTTTTCACATATGAGAGAGCGAGCAAATTAAAACTTGACTCATGTGTATGTGTGTGTGCTGGACACACACACACCCCCCTCTCTTTCTCTCTCTCTCTGTATGTGTGTGTTGTTTGTTTTAGCTAGCAAAAGTCCTTGGGGCATTGTAGCAGCTAGCTGAATGTTGACGTTTGCCAGCACACACAAGTTGCCTTGGGAGCATTCCACGTTAGGTTCGCAAACATTTTTAAAGCCTCTCTCGGTGATTCTCAGGCAGCAGAGATGAGAATATAACTATCATGTTTGTGTGAACATTTTTGTATTTTAATAATACGGTTTGAAGTATATCAAGGTCATATAGCTGTGCCTATTGTGGGTGCGACCAATCGGCAGAAATTGTCTTATAAATGTATTCATAGATTCATCAGAAACTAGATATAAACTACGTATAAAGCAGTTGAGTATGGACTCAAAAATAGTATTAGAATTATGGTAGAGTAGAAAAAGTCAGATAGTAGATAAAAGAGATCCGCTTTAAGTAGTTCATAGTTGATTTTTGCTTATTATATTTCGTGGTAGAAATGCCCCTCTGCGCGATTCTCATGTCAACTAGGCCCATTCATCAACAGTTTGAATTGATTGCCTGTGTTTCGTGTCGTGGCGTTGCCTCTGGCATTTCGGCCGCTTGCACAAATCGGCGATTAATTAAATATTTACAAGCTCAATTGGGCGGCAATGAATGCTAATTAATTCGTTGTTTTAAGCTGAAAGGCGGCTGCTTCTTATCTTCACGCTTGACGTGAGCTGTGCGCGGCATTTCGATTGATTACGGCTGATGGCAGCTGGGCGGTGGAGTCCGAGGAGTCCAACTGAGTGAGACGGAAAGCAACCCTTTGAGCTGGCTGGCTGGACACTAATGCCACAGGCGCACTTCCGCATCGTTGCGATGCTTTTGGGTCTTGGCATGTCTAATTGAAAAACTTTGCAGCTGCAATGTTGCCAAAGTAAAACTGAAGCAACTGAATAAGTGCAAATTGCCAAAAACTCAAATACAAACTGACACACACACACTCAGAGACACACACAGAGAGAGATACAGAGACTCTGTCGAATAGTTATCAAACACACATGAAACAATTCAATAAATGTAACTAGATATGTTTTGTCAAGTTGGAAAAGATTGTTGCTGCATTCGAAATGCGGTTAATTTTCTTGAAAGTTTTCGCCAAGTGCCAAATGGAACTTGCTGCCAAGTTTACAGCTGCGGTCGAGGACTTCGGCCTGGCTACTGTGTGTACTCTGGTTAATGCAATGTCCCTTCTTCCAAGAGTCCCCAAGCTGCCGCCTATCTATAGCGGATCTCTGATGGCCTACGCATACGCTTCGCATGGCACACATTAGATTTGTTGATATTCTGGCCTCTCCTCGGCCACTTTCAATTTCTTTTGCTTTCGGCCAAGATTTTTAATTGCACGATACGTTTCGCATATGAATTGTGGCCAGACGAAACAAACAAGTTAATTAAACGTTTCCGGCCAAAAGTTTTTGCATCTTATCTCTCCGTTGGCATCGTGCCACTCCTCCCCCTATCTGCCGCCCCTTGCCCCCTCCCCCGCTCATTCAGCTGGTGAATGCCGCTTTTAATTACACAGATTTGTATGCCTTTCACTTTCGGCCAAAACTTGTCTTGTATTACACGCTCTTGCGGCCGGGGCGCACACTCGGCCACTCAGTTTTATATATGTAAATTTATTATTTATTAACATTAATTATGTTGGCCAGTGTGCGTGTGGTAATTGCAGGCGCCGTCATCTAGCTTGCCCACTGTCGTCAAATTTCTGCTGGCTCTCTGGCTGGCTGTGCTGATGTCAGCGCTCCAATTAACTGGCAATTTGCATGGCTCATGGAATACATGATGATATACGATATCGCCTATAGCTGGCCTTAGTGTTAGTGTCAGCAATGGACACTGGCCTGTGGTCAGTGGAAAGGTACAAGCAGCTGCTTCACATATGACTGACTCCAGGGGTAAGACTGCGAAAAGTGAACAACTTTTGGATGATTTCTCTTAAGATTACATAAATATCGAGTATTGTTTATACTAATGTGTGTGTGTGTGTATGGTCTTTAATAAATAAGTATAAATAATCTGTCGTAAATTTAAAGTCACTTCTTGTATTTCCCAACTAAACTCATTAGACAGCTCTCATTTATTTCAAATATCACAGCCTCGAGTTACCTGGTTAAATTAAGAAAATATTTGATATAGTTAAAGTCTTGTTAATCTTACTTACATACTAGCTGTAGCTGCGGCAACTGCTTAACTGTTCGAGCTGAAGTTCGCCTAATTTAAATTGCGCTCAAAAGTAGGCAACACTTTTCGTTCTGCGCCTCGGTTTGCTGTGTCTTTAAAGTTTAAACACATTGTGCTAGCACTTTCGCAGGCATTGAGCATTTAATAGTTTTACATGCAATTAACACTTAAAGCCAATTGGCACACACACGTGTATATATAGTGTGTGTGTGTGTGTGTGTGTTTAGCTGCTGTTGGCACTTGTCGTAGTACGTGTTAATAAAACTAATTTTATTAGCTAACTAGTGTAAGTAGCGGTTTCCACACGTTGTTTGTCTATAGCAGGCATTCACTTGTGTCTGTATGTGTGTGCTCGTGTGCGTGTGTGTGTGTGTCTGTTGCCTAAAACAACAAAACAGAGCACACGTTTGGCATTAATTTAATCCTTCCGCAAAATAAAGTGATACCGCCAGCCACTAACAAGGCAAACACATTATATATTTATGCATACATCAGCACATACACTCGCACATACTCAATGAATTAGCTGTCTGTCGCGTTTGTGTGTGTGTTTGCATATGTGTGAGTCTTTTAATTGCTGTCTTCAAAGGCTGAGGTAAGAATAATTGCAAGATTGGGGATAATGTGTCAGGCAGAGTGCTGAGTGCTGAGTGCTGAATGAGAGAGCTAGCTGCAAGCTGATTACATCAAAAGCCAAGCTCACAAGAGACACACACATACACACACAGACTGATACTCATTCACACTTTGAAGTGTCAACGGCGAATGGGAATGGGAAAACGCAGCCACGTTATCCATCAAGACATCTTTCACTTTTGTCAGCGAAACAACAATGGCCTCTTAATTACGTGTGTGTCTCTCACTTTGTCTGTCTGTTTCCCAGTGTGTGTGTGTGTGTGTGTGTGTGTGTTGCGAGTGTTTGTCTAGGGCGCCAACAGTCTGATGTTTGCCTGACACTTTTGCTTTGCCACTCGCGCCACTTGTTGGGCAAGTTTTTCATCGAGCCGGGCGGGCAACGGCTTTGAGTTGACTTTTCGAGGCCATAATTGGAGCAAGATTTCTTTCTAGATTGAAGCATATTGCTGAAGTGCTTCCTGCAGGCCAGGCAGCTCTGCAGACCAACAGGATGTTAATTTCAATTTAAATGCTTGCCAGCCATGCTGTGCTGTGCTGTGCTGTGCTCCTCGTGTCCAATTGTCACATACGACGTCCTTAGCTGCAAGCGCTTTGCCTTGCTTCATTGTTGCCTTCCACTCGCTTGGCCAGCAGATGTCTCAAGGAGCAGCAACTGCTTAACTGGTAAACAGCCGTCGGCCATTGAGCCAACCTTTGACCGCAAAGGCTGTCGCCAGTCCTCTTGCTGGGCTGCATTTCCGCCTCTCGATGCGCACTTTAATTAGATTCTCTCCGCACAGCCACCGAAGCCCAGCGCCTAGTGGCCAGCGGCCAGTGGCCAGTTGTTCTCATACTTTGGCAACTTCAAATGAACTCATTCACTCATACATAATTGAGTATTGCATTTAATTATAAACAGTTCGGAAAGATCTTTTATGTGCAATAAAAACTCCAGTTTGACAATCAGCAAACTTTTCATTTGGTTTGACTGCACCTAAGACAGAATCTTCTTCAGCTATACCTATTCTTGAATTATATATACTCAGTTTCTGTTAAGATTAAGTAGTTTAAGTAGTCTATCCTTTAACTTAGTCAAATTCAATCGTGATCGTCTGAAGACCCTATGCAAGGTAAGATCGAGCCAACATGAGTTTATTCTAATTTCTTTTTTATTATTTTCTCAGTCTTTTGAATAGGTTACTCTTCGCCTAATACATGTAACTTGTGATATTCTATAGCATTTTCTTTACAAATTGTATGCCAAGGACTTTGCTCAAGGACTTCTGTTTTCATTTTCTTTTACTAGAGTATAGAAGTTCTGCTGCGCATTTGGCTAATTAAAATGGCATGAACAAACAAGCTCCAGCACACTTTTGCACGCGTGGCAAACAAAGAGATGAGAAGCAGCGGAAAAATGCAGAGTCAATTAGTGAATTATCGGCGGAGAGCGAGATAGCACCGTGCCAAGATGCTGCTGCTCAGCTCCGGTTGTTTTCCCAGCTGCCTGCGTGAGCTCATAACTCATATATCGAACGGGCAAATCTTGAGCGAACGCCGGAAATCACGTACCAACGGAAAAGTTGCCACGTTGCGTGTTGGATTTTAGCATTATTGTCCTTTAAGCTAAGACAGCATGAGTATCAGCAGCAGCAGCAGCAGCGGCACCCATCCCGCTCCCCCTGCACACCCCCCTTTTCAACGACCACAACAACTAATTAACGTTAATTTATTAAATCAGTGTGTAAGTAAAGCTATGCAGCAACGGCGGCGGGAGGAGTGGGCTGCCTGGCTGGCTGGCTGGGTTAGTGGCTGCCGCAGGCAGAGATAAAAGTTTCACACGACTTACTCAGACTGCGGCCGGGACTGGGGCTCAGGCTTATGGCGTACGATTTTCTTAGCTGGAAAAGCATGAAAACCACACGCAGCAATTATTAATTCAATTATTTTAGCGCAAACAGCACCTAAGACGCTGCGCCCAGGACCAGGCCAGACCAGGCCACAGCGAAACTCGGGCAGAGACATAAATGCTCTGGTCTTATGGTGGGCGTGGCAGCAGAGGAAAAACGGAAAAGAAAGAAAACGGAAGAAGAAATGTGAAGCTGTCTTTGAGTGCGCTACTGAAATAGAGCAGCACAAACACAATTAAGACAGCGAGGACATCAAGAAAGAGCATAGCAGAGTAGCTAGCGCAAGGGCATGCGAAATTTAATTAGCTACATTTCACACACAGAATAAGAGAGAGAGAGATAGTGAGAGAGAGAGAGAGTGAGAATGAGAATGTGACTAGCCACCTGTTTAGGTGGAGCTGGCCAATGGTCGTCCTGGTGGCCGTCGCTGTCGCCGCCGGACATGCAAATTAATAACAAGCTTCCGTTTCCGGTCAAAAATGAGCGACGAAACGTACGCAGCTACGGCCAAAATAATAATAATAATAGCACATGGAATACGCTTGGTGATTCGAAGTGAACATAAAATACACTATATGGCATATAGGTATAACATATATGATATATATATAACACCTACGAAAGGGATATGCATTAAAGTCTTATTTAATCAAATATTCAAATGGTTTTATATGCTAATACAGTTTATATTAAAATTGATTTCACACCTGACTTGCCACAGAAGAGAAATGAACTTTTTTACAAATATTCAGTTAGTTAAGATTAAAATTATTTAAAGATTTCTATTGCAGTAGTCTTACAACAATTTTTTTTGACGAAATCTCAGCTCGCATAAGTTTACCTTAGCTTTACGGTAGTTATTGAATATCTTCTGTATCAATTCAGCCAGAGTCTTAAAATTTATTATAAAATAATTAAAATTCAATGAAACTTTGTATTATTCTCCATAAAATTACACAAAATTGGGCTCTGTTTCAGGAAGTATTTTAAAAATATTTGTGAACAAAAGTTAACAAAAAGCAAGTTTTGATAGTCACTATAGATTATAGTCTATTTATAACTCAAACATATATGTATTTCTCGCATATATCAAATATTCAGTGCAGCTGCCATGCATTACATATTATGCCAGAGACTTGAAATACACTCTCCTCAGCCAACTTTAATAACAATCATAATGAGAGCCGTGGCCAAAGCAAAAAAAAAAAAAAAAAGGAATTCTGAAGGCAACACATCCGCAGCGACAAAACGTGTTCGTAACAACTTCCGCGGCGGAATGTGACGCAGTGTGCCGCTCTGGGCGCACTATGTAAATGAACCGAAAGTAGGTAAAATGCAAAAGTTTGCAACTTAAAGTCACCTGCGCTGGTTCCCAACAGGCCCGGCCGCAGTTGAAACAAAAGTTTACGAGCTGCGGGTGGGGTAAGGGCGGACGGTGGGCGCTGTCCCTTTTGTTTCAATTCACGGCGATTGCAAGTCAGCTAGCTCATCAGGCATCAGGTATAATTTGGCCAGGGACTATTTCATTTTACGGCCAAAGTGGCGCATTTGCATAAAGTTTTATTTTCTTTGACCCGCACTTGGGGATTTCCATTTGTCGCAGTCGCCAATTTCCATTTCATGTTTCCTTTCGCATTTGCTACTTTGTCTACTACGACGCGACGTCTGCGAAGTGATTTCCGTTTGCTTTGTTTTCTTCTCTTCTTCTTCTTCTTCTTCTTCTTCTTCTTCTGCTTCTGCAAGTATTGAAATTCAATATCCTCCAGCCAGGAGGCTGCCTCAGCGGGGTCAGCGCTTTGTTTAAAGCTGCGGCCATATCCATATCCCGGCAGGAATAATATGCTGTGCATGCTAATACCGTTAGAGCTGTTTACACACCGTCACAGCAGCAGCACACGTCATACGTCACGCCCCCCTCACACCCACATACACACTCCCTCACACACACTCACAATACCAATAAAAGGTAATTTGAAAATCAAACACTTTCCCCCCCTCAAAAAAAAAAAAAAAAAAAGAAGTCTGTTGAAGTGCAAACGGGAAATTTGTGTATGGGCTGCCTGGCAGGGGCAGCTATCGTCGTCGATTCGCCGTCTCACAGTAAATCCTTTCAATTGCTGCAATTTGCAGGATAAATAGGATCAAAATCGAATTTAAATGGCAAACAAATTTTTCGTGATTTTGATTTTGTTGACAGAACTTTTCACTTATGTTGCAAAATAAGCAGATTATGTGATGACGGCGACAGCAACGGCAACGGCAACGGCAACGGCGCTGCCAGCTCTGCTCAGCAGGATAAGCCAACAAGGGTTGCGCCTTGTCTATTGTACACCTACAGCACACACTCACACACAGATACACCCACACACACACACACACACACACACTTACAGTTTATACATTTGCATGGAAAGCGTTTCTCGCGTTTTTTGAAATGCTTGAAAATATTTCAATTAAATGCTCACAGGCACAGCTCAAGGAGCACACATTAAATCATCAGAACTATCTATATATCCACTCATATATATATATATATATATACTTGTTTGTATACCTTGCTGTATCAATACCCCAGCCAAAAGTGAACTCATTCGATTTTATTTATTTTTACTCAAATAACTTTGTCGAGCGAAACTTTCGCAGGAGGCAGCTCGGTTGGGCGCCAAGTTTCGACACGAGTCCTTGGAGCCATCTCCTGGCAGCATAAACAAGATTAATTTCACATGTGCACGGCTCGGGGGCGAGGGCGGGGGCCAAGGGGGCGAGTTCGGGTGCTCAGTTATTACTTTGATTATGTTTATTTTAGTCATGAAATCCCAATGCCTAATGCCAGTTACTTGTGCACTTCTCGCTCATTTAATAAACTCGCAGACGAAGCGCGAAATTATTTTCACTGAATTCTCGCCTCACAATCATTGCTCTTTTGCTCTTCCGAACTTTTCTGTGATTAGCCAAGTGAAAAAACACGAGATTAGGCGAAACTATTTACAACTTCATTAGTTTGTGCATAGAAATTGTGCGAATATCTGGCTGAGGTGAGGCGCAAGCAATGCCAACTTTAATTATGTGAATTTCCATATGAATGGAGCAGTTGGAAGAGGACGGCAGAAAAGCAAAATTTAGCTGGAGTTATAATATAATATCAACTAATCCTTAGTATTGGCATGAATTGAATCTGATTTTTATTTGATTTTCAGTAATATATAGATATTTATTTGAACTTAGTCAACCAAATTCCATATTCCTCAATAGTTTTAGTTTTCTTCAGACTTCTTCAACACTTGTTTCATACTGCTGAGCCATTTCCAACACTTCGTCAAACTATTTTCAGTCTTTTCCAACACATTTAGCTTAGTGTCATCCCTTTGAACTAGAACTACTTCTAGAACTACTTCTAGAACTACTTCTAGAACTACTTCTAGAGCTAGTTCCACGCTCATTGCGCTGTTAATTTGAGAGTTTTCATCATTTGGTCGAGTGATGGCCAGTCCAATTGGCTCGATCGCAATCAAACCGCACGCAACATTCAAGCACTCAAATAGCCGGAGCAATCTACAAATGCATCTGCCCATTTGGCGGTGCTCCAATAGAGCCGCCAGCACCAGCAGCCAAGCCCGGGCGGACAACTTAAGTGCTCTTAATTATGTCCACGTTCACTTTAAACCAAATATTGCAAGTTTCCGAAATACGCAAATCACGCCACGGCTGCGCCTACGGCGACCCACTGGATCCGTCGGTGGCGCGGGGCGGGCAATTAAGAGAGAGAGAGAGAGAGAGGCTGGAGCTCTCTAAATAAAGCGTAGCAATTTATGAAATTTTAATTTCTTACACTTAATAACACGCCGAGTTATGGGCGAGCAAATGCTGCCACGGCCAGCGTATAGAGACATCAACGTGAGCTGCCAGCGCAGGTGGAGCAAGAGGAGGACAGGCAGCTCCGTCTCCGCCGTGGTGGCAACTTGTGTGGCATGCCAGCAGACGGCTGCGCCGAGCATAATTAGAGACGGTGCGCCAACGTGGTGTTGTCTGTGGCTGCTGCTACTGCTGCTGCTGCTGGTGGCTAAATTTGGCACTTGCTGCCGCCCCAGCAGGCAGGCGATGCGATTAATCGCATTTATGATGTGTGAATTAGCGGCTACGTTCTGCAAGCGACTTCGAATTTTTATTATATGCTAATATGCGGCTACACATGGACATACAAAGTTATGAATTTGATGGAAGCGCGGTGTCATCCGTTTGCCGTGTCTGGTTCGTCTGGGTCGAAGTAGAGGCGGCTCTGCGGCAGCGAGTGGGTCGAACTGGACCTCGAGTTGGCCTCGTCCGACTGCCCGTCCTTGTCGTAGGTAGTTGTGCTCATATCGCAGATCATTTCGTCCATCAGCTGCTGCTGCTGCGCCTGGAACTCGGCCTGCAGCCGCTGCTGTTCTTCGGCCTGCTGCGAGACCAGCTGCTGGAAGCGCTGCCGCTGCTGCTGCTCCATGTCCTCCAGCAGCTTGCGCTTGATCAGCTCCGACTTGATGCACTCGGCAGCACTGGGAGCTGCTCCTGCTGCTGCTGCCTGAGCGACGCTGCTGCTCGACGACGACGTCTTGGGCGAGGGCATCGTGCCGCAGCTGCTGTTCGACTCGGTCTTCCTCAGAGCGGCGGCACGCCTGATGGTGGCACGCGGATCATAGCTGAGCCGGCGCTGGGTGCTGCTGATCCGCGTGCTGCTATTGCTCACGCCCGCTGCCTGCTGCACGGCCTTGGCATGCGAGGAGGCGTGCGCCGCATAGCTGACAGTGCCGACGTTGCTGCGGGCGTGCGGCGTCCGCTTGCCAGCCTTGCTCATGCTCGTCCGCATGGGCTCTGCGGGCCTGGCCGCCTTGCTGGACTGCTGGTCCGGTGCCGAGTGCTGCTGCTTCACCTGAATCTTGCAGGGCGTCACAGCAACACTTGGCACTTTCGGATCCTTCAGCGCAGTCGCAGCACTGCGTGGTGTACCGGGGCCCTCCCCCTCCCCCTCTCCCGTCGCTGCCACCTCCCCCTCGACGTCCGTCTGTTGCCCATTCGGACCGTAGCCAAGTGGGTATGAGTGATAGCGCTTCCACAGCAGCGGATGCAGTCGCTCGCTGCGATCCGTGCTGTTGCCGCAGGGCGTCGCATTGTCAGCTCTACGGCGGAACGTCGGACTCGTCGATGCACGCTGCAGCAGTTCGCTCTCTCGCTTGGGGATCGACAGCTTCAGCATGTTAGCGACGTCCAGCAGCTGCCTCATGGTCTGGATCTGGTTTGGTGGTTGTCCGCTCTGGCTCTCCGGCCCAATGCTGTCACTGACACTCGCTCCCAGCTCCTGCGACTGCAGTGGCCTACACCAGAAGTTTGGCTGCGGCTTAGGCCTAGGCTTAGTCGCAGGATCAGGGTCAGCCGTCTCCAGAATCATGGATGACATAGCGCTAACTATTGGATCCGGCTCTATGATCACTGCCTGCTGAGGTCCGATGCCCAAGTACTCCTCGTATATAATTTGTACTACGGGCAGTTTGCTCGGCTTGACGAACTTGATGATGGCGTTGCACTTGTTGTCATAGATCAGCGTCTCGGACATCTGCAGCTTCTGCCTGAGGCGGCCAAAGACAATCAGCGGCTGTTGCACCGGCTCCGACTCCCCCTCGGTATTGGTGCTGGCATCCGCAAGGCAACAACAGCCGCCGACTGTCCTGCACCTTGCCTGCCTCAGAATATACTGCTTGTTGTCGCTGGGCGACTTGCCCTGCCGCCGCACCCGCTCCTCTATGGCCATGGCAGCTCGCCGCAGACTCTGCATCTCCATTCGACGCTCAGGCGTCATCTGCATGCGCACAGCATCAGCTTCAGGACTACCGAATTGTTTTGTCAACACTTACCAACGGGGGCAGGATGGACTTGCCATTGATTGTGAAGACGGACTTGAAGCGGCTGCTCTCCACCTCCTCCTTCGACTGCTGATTGACCGCCTCGGCCATTTTCAATATGTACTCCATGAAAGATCAGTCCGATCGCCAATTACCAAGACAGAATATGTTAACTTGATGTTTGTGAATTTGCTGAACGAATAACTGAACCGGAATAGAAAAAAAAAAACATTTGACAGCTTAGAAGGAGACTTTGATTAAAGAAATAATTAACTGATATGGGGAGGGCTTATTTCCTAGCTACCCTTTATTGTTCGGCGTGCCAAAGGAAGATGTTTTCACTTACTTCCTTGGGCTGCCTAAAGTAAGATATTTAATTTGATTGCTAATTTGCGATAGGGCAGTCTGAACTGTTTCCCTAACCCCTCTACATAGCGATCTGTCTGCCACGCGCTCCACTTCAGTCTACGCATTCTAAATCTTTACAGGGTATGTGAGCATTCCACTGTTAAGTGAAGCGCTCGCATTGGTATGCACTGCACATGGCAGGACACACTGTACAGTCTGACAAATGTGACGGTCGTCGGCGTTGCTGAAGCGTGCCACAAGGTGCCAGCCGGCAGCAGCAGCAGCAGCGGTCCACTGATGCGTTGCAGCAGCAACAACAACAGGAACAACACAACAAATAAAGTCCACTCCATTACCGGCGGGCACTCACTCAAGCTCATTCCCAGCCTCTCCCTTCCCCATATATATAGTCCTGTGTGTTGTCCTTTGAGACGCAGCCAACGTTTTGTGCACTTCCGACCCAAAACGTATATGTCGGAAATTTGTCTTGCGGGTTGGAGCGCTTGTAGGTGTGTGATTTGTTTTTTAAATTTCTGCAGCCTTGAAAGAAAAATGAAAAACGCAACGGTGTCGATGGCAGGAGAAGGCAAGGGAAGCTCGACTGATGGGGGGGACACAGCTACTGGCCAATTTGTCGCATTGTCCACCCTCTCCTGGCAGTTGGCAACTGGCAACTGGCAGGAGCTGCCGAATTTTCTATTTGTACTTTGGCAATGGAGTCACGTAGCATTTCACTTGCATATTTGCCCAATGACATGCGACAATTTTCCACTAAATTTGGCATGTCAAACATATTTGCAGCCAGAAGGCAGGCGGCATGAAAAATAATTCAAATTAATACATTAGCGAGTGGGAGTGGGCAGAGGAGAGGGGGTCGACTGTCAGGTAATAAAGCTCATTGTCGTTAACTCACTTTGGCATTGCGTGCCAAAGTTGCCAAGGCTTTCGGCTCGTCTGGGCAATTTGCTTGAAGTGGCAATTCGGGAGCGTGCCAAGTGCCTCGATAACAGTTAACGGGCAGGCTGGCAGGCAGGCAGGTGGGGCGGCCACAAAAGGTATTTATCTCATTGTGGAGATTAACTTGTTCTTGCCTTCAAATTAGGTAAGGCGACGCCATGGGCCAGGGAAAGTACGTGCCGTGCAGCACGGCACGAGGTGTATTTGAGGAGATAACTTTGCCATTTACAAAAGGAAAGAAATTAACATAACAATTGACTCAGCAAATCTGTGGGATGCGAGCTGTACTCACCTTGAATTGACTCGCCTGGCAATTACTCTGGCTAGCACTCTTTAGGTTGCCCTTGCTGAGTAGAAACTTTATTTTCTTATTTAGATTTGCAATTGAACTTATAAAAGTCGCTCTCTCTTGGCCTGACAGCTACTCACTGACTATCGACATCGACAAAGGCTGACGACGTTAAACAGCTAGTGATGAGCACTTAGTATCGATAAGTTTAAATTCAAACCCTGCTCAATTTGTAATCGCACTTCAATGTATGTATTTCCCTGCATATTCATTTGATATCCACGCATATTTGGTGTCTGCCCGCTGCTCTTTGCCAGGACTAGACGCTCGGTTACAGTTCATAAATTCAGGGAATTATGAGCCGTGACGCAGCGACTCCTAAGCGGAAGCACGACCATTGCAATGGCCGTGGCCATGGTCATAGCCAGAAGGCCCCACGACGCGACGCTGCTCAGTGGGTGCAGCCAACAGGTAATAACGGTTGCACGATTGGTTAGCCTGACAGTCTCTCTCTCATTTTTTTTTTAGAATTTACAACATCAGCGACATTATGCAATATGTATTGCTCCGTTGTGCTGTGGCACGGTGGTGCGGCTGGCCACAACAAGTTGTCGCCATAAATTTGGGTTTTGTATTTGCTCAAAGCTCGCCGCATTTCTTTTGTCTGCCGCAGGGCATTTTATGGCAAAGTGCTAATGCCCTGCAAGCAGTCGAAAAGTGGGCATACTCGACTATATAAGTGGAGCGGGCTATTGCACTGTCTTCAGGTATCTATAACTTCTTTTCCAATCGGATTTCTTCATTCATAGACAGTATCATTAGGTATATTTCATACTCCCATTTACAGATGATGCTCTAGTCGAGTCTGCTGTTTGTGGCTGTGGCTGGCTGTCATAACTTTATGCCGCAGACAATATCGTCATTTTATGTGCGAGCAATCGATGAAAGTTTTACGATTCGCATTCAGCTCAATGTCGCGTTCGCATTGATTTTGTCAGCGGCTCAAGGTTCAGGCCTGACGAGGTTGAAGATGATGTTGATGTTGAAGTTAAGGCACGGCAATCGCTTTAATTGAGTTGCTGGTGCTGGTGGTGCTCATGCATATGCAAGACTCAATTAAAAGTGCGCCCAGAAAAACTGTAGACAAACAAACACAAGACGTCGCAGCCCCCTTTTTTGGCTGGCTGATGAGCTGCGTTGCAAGAAGTTGGCAACGTCTGCAACTGACTCGGCGAGCGTCTGCGGCGTTTTGTTGACATTTTGCGGTATGGAAAAAATTAAATTAAAATGCAAATTAGACAGCCGCGAAGGGCAGACGATGCAGCAGGCACTGTGACAAATTGTGGTAAACAAAAATGTTGCGCATCCGCCCGGTGGGACGACCCCGAGTCACCTATGCCGAAGGTCGGCCTCGCGTTACCTATCTCCGGCCTGCTTTCGCTGGCGACTCAAGACGAATGCTGTTTTCCTTTTCGTTCCTTCTGTAAAGGCGGTAAATTATGCAAAGCAGTTGCGTAATGCGCTTGTTACAATAATTTAATCTTGTAATCTGTTGCTGCTGCTACTGCTGCTGCTACTGCTGCTACTGCTACTGTTGCGCTGCGGCAAGTGCCATAAATAATTCAGCTGCCTGACAGACACTTAACATTGCATCTTCGAGAGCTGCCCCTGAATGGTGGCAGCAGCAGCAGCATCTGCTTTGCGTCTGCGAGCGGTTTATTTTTTGTATTTTTAATTTGAAGGTAAACAAACGACAAACAACTTCCGAGCCAAAACGGAATTCTAATGAGCTGTCTCAAGGTGAACGCCGGATTCCTTTACCTATCAGCCACTGCCAGCCAAATTGACATCTCGGCGAGGCGCGCACGTTAATTCAATTTGCGAGCTCAAAGAAAAATAAAACCAGCGAAAAGTTTTTAATGCCAGACCAAAGATAAACCAACCCTTTGACGGCGCCCTAGTCCACATCCGAGAGAGGGTTGCCAAAAATAACGAAAATATTATTTGTGGTGCGTAATTAGCTGCGAGCTGCTTAAAGCGCTGCTTAAAGTGAACTCTCGCCACGAGCGACAGGCCATAAATCAGCTGCAAATACGCAAATCCACTCCACACCCAAATCGCAGACAACATAAAATTTCAATAACGCTTTAACCCAAATGCTTGTGTGTGAGTCTGTCTGGAATCCTTGGCAAGGTGCACCGGCTGCTGCTACTGCTGCTGCAGAGGCGAAACCAATAACAAACAACAAACGGAAGCAATACACGTTGACACGTCGAACGGATACAAATATGGCGCTGTTAGTTCCGCACCAAGACAAAGCCCGTGGCCTAATGTTACGGAAACTCTATTGAATTGCGATAAAAATCGCGTTTGCCCTGCCATGCCATGCCTTGCCTTGTCCTCGTCTGCCACACACAAGCACACACACACACACACACACACACACACACAGACACACGGGCAGAGTGAGCGAGACGGTAGCTAAGCCATTTTTAAAGCATACTTTGCGGCTTGTCAACAGGCAGCACAATTTATTGAAATTGCGCGCCAAAGAGTTGCAACATTCTGAGACACACTTTCGGTTTGGGTATTGCCACTATGCTGTTAGATATATAGAGTTATATTGCCTATATCCTTTGAGATGCTAGAAGTATATATTTAACTAGTTGAATATGTATACCAACATGCATAAGATCCAAAATAAGCTGAAGAAACTTAAGTGCCTTTACTTGAATTTCGATGAGTGCCCAAAGTTGGCTCAAGTTTTCCCATATGAATATTTATGAATATATAAAATAACAAATAGATTTATAGATATTTATATATTTCAATTCAAAATATTTGTTATGATTTTTTCTAAGCTTCATTTAATCATTTTTTCAAATCCAATTCCATTACAAATATTTTCAACTATTATAAACAAATGAGAATGCAAATTTGACAGTCAATAAAGATCTCTATCTTCACATATTACTCTTTTACTTCAAGTAGTATAGAGTGAGGGTATACACAGTTCGACTTGGCACGGCAGCCTATCACCTCTAGTTTATTGTACGCTTCTGCTGACAATGTTATCGTTACGGTTATTGATTGAATTTTTTTTGTCGAAGCTGCTTGTGGCAGTGTCTTTGCCTGCCTGAGTCGAGACACCAGCTGCAGCTGCCACAGGTTGCGCGCTGTTCATGCTCGTGCACAGAGTGATTTGGAGTATATTGGTTGTTAGCACAAGTGAGCAAGATTTAGCGATGTCCTCCTGGAATGTCCTTATGAATGTGTGTTGGGTAGTCCCATATACCCGACTGCCACATTCCAGCTTATTTGTAGTGGATTTAGCTTGCATTTATCTCACTCGGCGTAAGTGGCAGTGATCTACCTGTCCGCTTGCCACACTCTCGGCCTGCCCTGCCACCCCTTGACTCTGTCACTTGCAGCGGCTGCCGAAACGATACACAAATGCCACATCAATGTGCATTTCATTTAACTTGCCACGCCCGTGTGACTTTTAAGTGTTGCCTGAACACACGCTCCACACACACACGCACAGGGCTGCCCGCACAGCCCTTTAGGCCAGCATTAGAAATTTGAGTGCTGGACATGACAGCTTCTGCATGAGCAACTTCTGCCCCTATGGCAAGGGCCAAAGTCAATGCCCAACTCTGCGCATGTTGTAGGTGTGTGCTATAAGGTATTATCTCTTGTGTCTGTGCATGTGTGTGGGTGTGTGCGTGTGTGTTGTGTCATCATGATGTTCTACGCAGCTTTCGAGCCCATTGTTGTTGCTGGGCCAAAGTTTGTGTTTGTGTCATTGTTAAATTTTGCGCTCGAACGATCTGCAACGAATGACATCCGTACGGCAAGTTACTTTTTGATTTACAGTATGCTACTTTTTGTTCATCAAACGCCTGGCTGGTCCTGCCTGCTGCTGCTACTGTTGCTGCTGTTGACCCAACTCCCGACTCCTGTCCTGCCCTGCCTGTTTGCTTCAGCTGGTCGAAGGTGCAGCGCAAAGGTTGTTGGCTGTTGCTTGTTGGTTGTCGGTTGTCGGTTGTCGGTTGCCGGCTGGTTGTTAGCTGTCGTTAGCATTTGGTTTAAATTGCGCAAAATGCGTGTAATTGCTGGAACTGACGATTGAATGAGCCCGTGTCCGCCAACGAGACGATTAGAGGGGTCCGAGCGCTGTTCAGCTGCTGCAGCTGCTGCCCGACTTGGCCCCAAAGATTTAAAGTTTCTGATTTGATTCGATTTCGTTTGCCTGTTTGCCTGTTGACTATCCACAGTAATTATGGACGCATTGTTGTGCAAAAATTGAGTTTCGGCTCCCGAGCTCTCGAGCTCTCGAATTTGTTTAGCCATAAACTTGTGCCAACTAGTTTCAGGCTGTCGTGTGCGTCGCCCACTCCGACTTGACTTCGGGCATCAACTTCTGCCGAGATGTTGCCACTTCCGCAGCTGAGCAACTGAAGGTGTCCCACAACAAACTTCTAGAAATTGAATTTAAACTTGAGCAAATATTAAAGAGTATCCAGTAAACTATAGATGTGTCAAAGACTTAGCTTGACTTGTTTTCATTGGCTGTTGAATTAGTCCACTGAGAGTTCTATTAGAATAATAACTGAAGACTCTAAAAGCTAATCAGAATCAGCTCAATCAGTCAGTCACTTCGTTCAATCAGACATTCGTTAAGTGAATCAATCAATCAGTCGATTTCAATTACTCTTAAATTCGGTAATTTATCTCAATGTCAGTCAATCACTCTGTATTGGTCACTCTCATTCTGGTTCTAAACAGATGTACGTCGATTAGAGATTCAATCAATCAATCGGTCAGTCAGTCAATATGAATAACAAGTGAACAAACAATGATTCAGTTTGAAGTCACTCAGTCAATCCATCAGTCATCAGTCAGTCAATCAATGAGCCACTGAATTTGGTGATTAAACAGCTAATCAATCAATGGCGTCAATCAAGCCTGGAATCAGTGAAGGCAGAAGTTAGTCTGCAAACTAACTAGCAAACATATTCAATCAATCAGTCATTCATCAATCAAGTAGTGTCCATGTGTGGTTGATTCAAACCATTTAGAAGTCATTCAGTCAGTGCTCAACACTTAATCTGACTACAAGTCAATCAAACGTATAACAGTCAGATTGACTAACTGATAGACTGATCAACTGATATGCTTGATCCGTTTGCATATCAGTTGATCCGTTTGCATATCAGTTGATCAGTCAGTCTCTCAGTTAGTCAATCTGACTGTTAGTCAATTAATTTCAGAGACAGCATTAAAGACAATCAGTCAATGTAATTTACACAGTCAGTTCAGTCCACATATAGACGTATGCTAATCCAAACAATTCATGGTTTATACAGACTCTCGCTGCCACCTCGCTGTAATCTCAGTCCTCAGGCCAGCAGCAACAACAATTAACGCGTTTTCATTGCACTTCCACCGCAACGAGCAATGCATCATTCAAAAATTTGTCAATAGAGACCGCAGCACATTTAATATACATATATATATAAATCTATTTATATATATGTGTGTATTTGTATATATGTGCAAGCCACTGGATGTGGCTGGCTGGCTTCACGCTTGGCCTACTCCAGCCTACTCCTGGCGGCAGTCCCTATAGGTATTTGTTTTTATTACATATCAGGACGGCACGATCGACGGCGCATAGGCCGTGCGCAGGCGAAGAAGCGCTATTTAATAATATAAAAGCAATATTTTTGTGACCAAAACAATAAAGTCGGGCTGTCATTGATTTATTTGTCTGCTGCGTGGCCAGCACACAATAAACTGAACGCGAAATGCACTCGCACAATGCACAAAGTGGGCACCGTCGCGGCGCTGGCACCGCCACAGGCAGTTGCACCACCTCAGCGGTGGGATCAGAGTGCTGCCTCCATCACCAGCAGCAGCATCACTGGAGTCTCCCTTCGACCCCACTCAAACATAATTCATTTCCGCTTATTGTCAGCGACGCTTTTGCATTTAAAATAACACAAAAACCCAAAAATCTCAAGTGTAAAAATATATGTATGTGGATGTGGATATGGGGAGAAAAAAGCGAATTGGTTGGCGAACAATGCAGGTAAATTGAGTGCAGATGGCGTTGGAGTCCTTTGTCCTTGGCCAAAGCGCGAGTGCGTAATAAAGTTCCAACAGCAGCAAATTGGCAGCGAAATGCAAATGAAAATCCACGACTTATCGAACACAATTGGGCAGACGTCACAGGGAGAGGGCGAGAGTGGGAGAGTGGGAGAGTGGGCGGACGGGGGCATGTCCGCAGCTAGAGTGAGCACCGTTCTCGGGGATGACATAATTAAATCCATGCACTAATTAAATTTCCCAAAAACTGTATGCAAATGCCGGCAAATAAAGCGTCAACTTTTGCCAACTACCTTAATTGCATGAGATAAGCCGTTAGACGGGGCGCATACGTAATTCAAATTATTTTCAACATTTCACATTTAATTGCAAGGCGGTCGTCGGACATGTCCACATAAGGGTTCCAGCTCTGGAAGGACGTCGCATTCATTAAGCAACCCTTGAGCGGGCTCTGCACTGGAGTGGTCAACTGGGCCCCTGCCCCGTGTCCCGTGTCCCGTGTCGTGTGTCCCCTGTCCGAAATGCGGCATGCGGCATACATGGCATACCAGCCGAAAATTAAGTTTTCGCATTTTCCACCTTTTTTTTTTTGGGTGATGTGTGTGCTTTGGCCAAAGTCCAGTTGATAATCCCGGCATAATGCGCTTTTATTTGAAATAATAATGTTGATGCCGACATCGGTCTGGGCTCATTAAATGTGAAAGAGCGAAAAAAAAAGAGGAAGTGGAGGCCAAGCCAGCCCAGCTCTGGCTAGGTGTAAACGTGTGTAAGCCAGCTGAGCTGGGTTATTCTCTCTCGTTTTTTCTGGCCCTGGCCCTGGCCCTAGCCTTGGCCCATTCGGGCTCATTGTCAACCGCAAAATTGTTGCATGAGGTGTCAAAGTTCATATCGACCCACCCTGCCCCTGCCCCTGCCCCTGCCCCCCTCCACCACCCCCGTTGCCGTAAGTTGTCGAAATTAATTTCCATGTCCGTGTCCATATGTGCTGGGGTCCGAGTGGCAAACGTTTGTTTAATTGCTAAAATTTTCCAGCAAATTAAGTTTGATGCGTGGCCCGCCGGACCTTTAAGCCAAGCGGCCCGGCGACATAAATATTTCTGAGGTGTAAATTGTTGAAATGCCTGCGAGATGCGAGAGCTTCGAGCTGTGAGATGACTAACGCAGGCGCATAAATTTGGCAGTGGGCGGCTGAGGTTAACCAGAGCCACAATAAATCTCACGAAAAACGATTTAAAATTTTGTACTTTCACTCGAGACACACACAGCATGTGTGTGTGTGTGTGTGTGTATAGTTCCATAATCCCTTGGCCCAACTGCTTTCTTAACTTTCAGCTTGGCAAGCAAAATTCTTGCGGCGTTGCCTTTTGGTTGCCTCTGAATGTGCCCCGAAAATAATTTATCATTTTCACTTTGAATTCTGTGTGAAAATTCAGTTGTGTGTGTTCTCGTGTGTATGTGTGTGTGTGCAGCCTGCTGTTGTCAGACCTGACACTGGAATACCCCTGCCCTGAACAGCGTTCAACCCACCAAGTGGCACGTTGACTTGTCACCACATTTGCTGCTGCTACCTTTTTGCTCAGCCACCCACCCATTCATCGGCCGGCGGTTAGTGGTTTAAAGTTTTGTCAACTGTTTTTAGTAATTTAAAGTTTGTTTGCGTGTTTATTTCTCTTTTTTTTATATATATATAAATTTGCATTGCTGAAATGCCACTGGCATTGGCCATTGGGTCCTGGGGCCCAGTACCTGGCTCGGACTCCAGCGCCAGCGCCGGAGCCAGAGCTCTGTAAAATACCTCAACATTAAAATGCCATTAATGCATTTGCGTAATGTTGTGTGTAATATTCGGCCAGTGAGTCCCCGCCCACTACTCTGGCCGCCTCCTTTTTTTGGCACACCTCATTGAAAGCCCATTAAAGTGACTTATGTGATGGCGCGGCTCCGGCTGCAAGTGGAGTGGAATGCGTTCGCTCTGGGGGCCCATGTAAAAATTGCATTAAAAGGGCTGGCAAAGTGCGCTAGGTGGGCGTGGCGTGGCCTGGCATGCATTTGTCTTATCAGCCGACTGCATTGGCATTGGCAATGGCAATGGCTCTGGCGATGGCAATGGCGATGGCAATGGCAATGGCAATGGCATTGGCTGCCAACCGATACTACTGCTGCTGGCCATCGGCACATTTGCCTGACCATAATGAGCGGCAATTACCGCATCGGCCGCAATTTGCATTACATACTGTGAAAATGTTGCAACAGCGAGTGCAACGGTGGGTGCCACTGCCACTGTGACTGTGTGTGTGTGTGTGTGTAAACACTGTGCTATCCTTTATCAACAACAACAACAACTGCAACTGCAACAGACACAACAATGGCATTGGCAATAGGAAAGGGCCATATTTAATTGCGACTACTTAAGCGCTAAAGGGCAGCGCCATAAAAAAGTTGAACAAAACAGCTCTGAAATCACGTGCTTTATCTCTCTAGACTGGGCCGCAATGTAATGGCCAGGTGTGTTGGCCCAACTCATATGGAAGAAAGTGACTTAAATGGATGCTGTTTAAGGTAAGTATGGGCTCACCTTTTCATCATCATATTCCACGAGATCGCTTTCATTCCATTCACAATATAACAACCGCCTTGTCAGTCTATCTATTGCCTTGCCAACTCATCTCTCAGTCTTTCTGCTTAGCTCGGCTACTATATCACATTTGATCTTGTATGCCTGTGGCATAGTTACACTCACAACTCAAGCCAACTGGCACATCCTCATCCTCAGCTTCAGCTTCAGTTGCTCCCTTGCGCATATCCGGGGCTATCGACGTGGAGTGGCATCTCATCATCTGGTTAACCGCAAGCAGCTTGCTCGTAATCCAACTAAGTTGCTTCAATTTAAATACCGCTAAATCAACAACTGCCACTTTATATTGAGTCGCAGCAGCGAGCAGACGCTGCCTGAATAAAAAGCACAAAATTAAATAAACTGCGAGTAAAATTAAAAGTAACAGAGGCGAAAGCAAACACCCACACACACACACACACCTACACACACACACACACACTCGTACACACACCTCCATCCCCCCAGCTCGGGTGGTTCCATTCCGACTAGGACTTGTTCAACTTTCGGTACAATTTTTACGCTTCTTTTACTTCATTTTCAATGCATTTAACTTGAGTGACTCTTTAATCCTTGTAAGTATCTTAGCTCGAGTGTGCGCGTGCGGGCGGGCCGTGGCACAGGGGGCGTGCCAACAATACTGTTGCCGTACAGCTTGCCTGGCATGAGCAGCATCTTCGTCTTCGTGTTCGTCTTCGTCCTTTTCCTTGGTCGCATTTTGTGCTACAATATTTATTTACCTTGCGCCTTTTGTGCCCACGTGCAACGTCTTCGGCTTCGCCTTTGGCTGCTGCTGTCGTCGCTGAACGCTACGTGCGGAGCCAGACCTCGACTCAGACTCAGTCTCAGACCCAGACCAAATCCTACTCCGATGGGTGCGTCAAAGCGTCTGCCACTTGGCATATTTTAAATACATTTCATGCGCTCCTGAATTTCGTTTGCTGCTGCCGTTCCTCAAGGATATTTACTTCTTGAAAATATGTTTACTCGTGTTGTGCATATTTTAATCGTTTGCTTTGCCGTCGACTCTGCCAACTGTGTGCTTGTTTAACTTGCGTTTAAGTTAAATAAGCCATGCGAGTCCTCGCCTGTCCTGCTGTCTGTCTCTCCTGTCCCCAACTAATTTGCCCTGACTTTAATGCCAGCCGTTGTCGCTCCCACTTATTAGCATATTGCGGAGCTACTCATAATTGTTATAATAACCCGGCCACAAATTGCAGCCAAGCTGCAACATAAATTAGACATCGCCGCGCGACGCATAAATAACGCGTGTCCTGCCCCATTTACAGCGTCGGCCGGACTAATAGAAACATCCGCTGCAGTTATCTCACGTACCGCGGTCCGTGGCCAGAGCATGTGAGGTAAACCGAATGGCAAACGGCAAACGGCACAAGGCAAACAGGTGTTGGTTATTTATCTGCCTCGATTCTGTTTCTAATGGATTCTAATGAGCATGCTGAAAGAGATACATTCACGGATACAGATACAGAAAGACTCAGATACAGATACCGATACAGACGGAGTTGGCCAAGCGCCTCTGGCCATTCGTTAGAGCACGCGGCCCGCTTCGACGCGCTTTCGACTGGTTCGTCTTCTGCTGCCTCTCCCCCTTCGCTTGATCTGCTTAGCAAATATCTTGAGGTGAGTTGCAATTGCAATTTAGACAGCAAAATATGTATGTGAGGAGAGTGAAGTATCTAAAGTTCTTGGCGCACAAATAGCCGGCGGGCCAAGCGCTTTATTTGCCAAAGTTTTGCTCGCTTTGAAATGTTGCGGGACTTACCTCACTGGGATGGGAGGACATGTGAGCATAGCGGCGAGCTTTAAATTACTTTCGTTAGCTAAGCAGACTTGAAGCAGACGCGATTCATTTGCTGCTTCATTAGCATTAGAGGAAAAACACAAAGATTGGCAGGGAGAAGGTGAGAGAGGGAGGGAGAGTGAGAGAGAGAGAGAGAGAGATGTCTCTCTGGAAGGAACTGATAAAAAAGACAGAGAGTTATAGAGAGAGAGAGAGAGAGAGAGGGGAGACAGAGATAACAAGATGAAGAGAGACACAGAGAATGAGAGAAACGAAGAGAAACATAGAGACATAGAAACAGAGATGAAGAAGCTAGGAAAAGGAAAGAGAGAGAGAGAGAGAGAGAGAGAGAGAGAGAGGTAGAGAGAGAGGTAGAGAGAGAGGTAGAGAGAGAGGTAGAGAGAGAGGTAGAGAGAGAGAGAGAAGGAGAGAGAGAAAGGTAGAGATGTATGGAAATAGAGGAGAGTCAGAGATAACAAGATGAAGAGAGAAACAGAGAATGAGAGAAACGAAGAGAGAAGACAGATAGAGATACACAGAGATGAAGAAGCTAGGAAAAAAGGAAGAGAGAGAGAGAGAGAGGGAGAGAGGTAGAGAGACAGAGAGAGAGAGAGACCGGGTTAAAGAGTGAGAGATATAAAGAGACGGAAAAAGATATAGAGATATTGGAATATTGAAGTCTTAAAATTGAAATCTGTCAAATCACCGACCTGAAGGATCAAGATAATCTATTGATGGAGTCATATCTGATTACTTAAAAATTGAGAAATTTAACAAATTAATAGTGAAATATTTTGTTAATCTGAAGTGGCCAATCAAGTGGCAGAAACATTTCATAATAATACTGAAGCAGCACATAGAATGCTCATAGGTAAATTACTTAGGGGATGGGCCCACCCCCTGGCGCATTCATAAAATATTTGCACTTTGATTGCTAAGTAAAACTTTAGCCAAGGCCTTATGGAGAGCCCTCAGCCCGGGCGAAATTCAGTTTGAGCCTCAGCTTCATATTCCTGCGCCAGCCGAAATTATTTCAATTAAGTTTCTTACAAATAGCCCCGCCCTTCTTGGGCTGCGGGCAGTGGGCGGACTGTGGGCTGTGGGCTGGACCCACTTTTATTAGGTTGGGCTGAAATTTATTGCCAGGTTCGATGGTTGGCAAAGTTTTTATTGCACGCGCCAGGAATTTGCCAGTTGTTGTTGTTGTTGTTGCTGTTGTTTGTTGGCTTTTGATTATTCAAATTACGCTTAATTGTTAAGGTGGCCATAACGCTCGGAAAAGGCAGCGTGAAAGGGTTTACTTTAAGTGCTGCCACTCAACTTTAAGTCTCGCAAACTTTGAAGGCCTTGCAGGGATTACGTTAAACTTAGTGTTCTGAGAGATGATGATGAAGGCGAGTGTGGGTGTCTCTGCTTCAGTAGAGACTGTAGGAGTGTAGGGTATTGATCGTATTGAAGACTTCAGATATCTTAGAACTAACTGAGCTACATTCCTGCATTATCCCTCTCTGTCCGCCTTAAATTATTTTAAAGCTAAAATTTGTTTACGCTTTTCAGAGCTTAACTCAGTTGAAATTCAGTTGGTTTTTGTTGATAGTGCAAGCCTCAAAACGGAAGTGCTTCAAGCGTCGTTTTTATTGTGAAAAAAAAACAATCATTTGCGGTATACCTATTTTTTTTGCCGCTACTGTATTGTTGCATTTCTATGCGACGCGCTGGCCGCTAAGGGGCACAGTTGGCCAACGTAAAATGGCGCGAAATTCGTGCATTAAATGGACTGAACTTCCGGTGTGTAAAATCGACACACACACACACACACACACACGACCAATACAAATACATATTGAGCTCCATGAAGAGCGCTTGTTCAATGGCTGAGTGTGTTTTTCTGGCCATATGCGAGTTGCTGTTTTGTGGGCGCTGACAAAAGCGCAGCAAAAAAGCGTGGGAATGGATTGGCCTGGGGCCTAGCAAAGCAACTGTAAATTTATGCCCAATGCAATAATCCATTTTTGGGCCGCCCATCAACAGCAACAGCAACAGCAAGAGCAACATTTGAGGGTCCATTGTTTCCGCGCTAATTGTTTGGCTTTTTGACCAATTTGCTGTTGCGGCGACTTGGCCTAAGAGTTTAGCCAGCTACAGTTGATTTTTTCTATATATTTTTTGGCCACTACTAATACACACTCACACACACACACACAGAGAGAGAGAGAGAGGGGAAGAGCACCCTTGCCGGGGCTGGGCTGGGTCGCAGCTGCCTGCCGTGGATTGCAATTATTTTGCAAACAATGAAAATTGTTGCTGCGTGTGCAAACATAAAATCAAATTGTGCGTAGGTGTGTGCAGCTGTTACAGCCAAAGCAACACGAGCACAATGTTACAGTTACGGACACATTTACAGCCACATCAGAGACACAGTTACACTCGCTCGGCGAGGTGTTGTGCTGTGCTGTGCTGTGTGTCTGTGGGACGCAGCTGGCATCTGTAGCATTTGCCTTGATTTGATTACATTCGGATACACCTAGCAGGGGAGCGATTGGGGGCGTGCGGCTGCTCAATAGATATGCAAATGAACTTTTTTTTTTGGGCGCGCCAGACAACAGGTGATGGCCACATAAAAGTGCCAATCGATACATATACATATCTAAATAAGAGTATATATATAGATGCTTCGCTTCGCTTTGATAATAAAGTGTAAATCGCTGGCAGCAGCGGCAGCACCAGCGGCATGAGGTGGCTAAATTAATCACTGGGCTGTATATATATCAAAATAAACAGATCATGACAAATGCAGCGCGTTAATCGTGCGGAACTCACTCTCTCCCTCTCTCGCTCTCGGTCTCTCGATCGGTATCTGCGTGCTCACCTCGTCGAGCTGGCTGCAGTTCTTTCGTCTGTTTCTTTGTCTCGGGCTGCTCTTTTAATTAAAATAATTTCTGGCTGCACTTTTTCCACGTGAAATTCCGCATTGCAGCAGACGACAAGAACATAGCCGCTGTCATGTTCGCTTGTCTAGCAATGTGTTCCCTGGCCAGAGTCCCAGACCCAGCACTAGCACCAGCACCAGATCCAACTCCAATACCAGACAAACGGCAAACGCATAAATTATGCTTTGTTGACAACACAGCCGGCACTTTGACTGAGGCTGAGGTGCCAAAGGTACGCAAAAACTCTTTAAAACATTTCTTGGCAAACCGAATGCCACAGCTTCTTCTTCTCCTCCTCTACTTCATCGTCCTTTGTGTTTTTCGCTGTCTGTTGACTCGAATGGACTTTTAATTGTCGAATCTCGACATAAATCAGGCAAGCGATGCGCGTGATTTGAGCTGAGTTCTGTAACATTTAATGTTAATTTCTCTTAGCCTGGTCAGCAGGTAACGCACGACTTCATTGTAATCATGTTGCATGGCACAAGCTGCTGCTCAGCTGCCTCCTCCTTCTGCTCCTCCTGCTTCGCCTGTTCATTAACCAAAAAAAGACTCCTGCTTTGGCTGGCTGCCAGATGGCCAGACTATCAGACAGAATGGCCAAAGCATCTTTAAAGTGCGCCACAGACACGAGTTGCAGCAATCTTTAGCCAGCCTGTCTGCCTGCCTGCCACGCCCCGTTCGCGTTCCTCTCGCGTCCCTCTCGCTGGCTCAGGCACCTCAGCATGGACATCTGTGGTGGCTGTGCAAAATGTTTTGCATTTCAAATTGCATTTTAATCGCATTTCAACCTGAAATGCCATTAGACATAATTCGTTTAGCTGCATTTGTCATTGGCCAGCAAATCATTTCGATATGGCCAGTGCCACGCCCACGCACGATAAGCCGCCCACCGAATGCGATTCACTTGAACAGAATTTGCCAACCGCACGTAAATCAACTTTGCCATTGATTTCGACTGACATTCGCTCCACTGGACCCCGGACAGTTGTCAGTCGGAGGACGTACTGTTCAGATTATGCGCATGGCATCCGTTAGTCCAATCGCACTCACACACACACACACACATATAGGAGCACAGGCATGTCAAATTTGTCATTTGGTAATTGATTGTGAGTCGATTGCAGACGCAATCGAATGACATTTAATCAATTTATGTTTGGCTCATTTCTAATCAGACGAACGCCCCAAACACAAAAACCATTTTGCATCTCATGCAACTGTTGGCACCTGCCCGACCGCGATCAGTGCAACGATTATATATACATATATATATATATACTGCATGATATTTAATTTGTGGGCATTTGGTTACAAGGTAAGCGGCAGACGTGTTGAAAGGCGGGTCAAGCAGAGTCCAAGTGCCTTGGCAGGCAGCTAACTATATCAAGACAGACGGACTGTCAACGTGCCTACAAAACTTAAATAGCCTAAGTCTCAGCACATACATACACGCGCAGGCTATTGTACTCTCGGACTCTCAATTATCGATTTTGTTAAGCATTTAAATTGTAGAAAGAAGAGAAGAAAAAGCAAAAAAAAAACGACATTTAGATTCTCTTTTAATATAATTTTATATAAAATAACAAATTTGAAGTTAAAACAAATCAAATTAAAGTTGAATCAAGTTGATTAACAATAATAAATATAAAAAAAAATTATCAATAAAAAGAGAAATTTTTAATGTTTTATTTTTCCATTTTCCATTTTCATATATAACTATTTAAGATTGCTTTATCTACATGCTTTTCATTCATGTATATACTAGACTTTAAGCACTTTGGCTAGCAAAATCAGTTCACTCTCTGCATATAGCGTATATAGACTTAAATTGACCCTGAAAGTGCAATGAGTAGAAAGAACCGAAGAAACGAAGACGACGCGCCAAGCGAATTTGTGCGCTTGAGTGCGTGCATAAATTTCTTGTGCTTTTTGCTGGCTATTATTTACATTACACACACACAGACACACATACAGACAGTCACATGCATGTGTGTGTGTGTGTGTGTTTCTGTACAGCTGTACGAAAAACTCAATTTCCTGCGACGGACACTGGCACATCAAATGCTTTACGGCCGCGCGTTGGTCCCCACTTCCACCCACACCCACATCTACAGCGCACGGAGCTGCCATCTCTGAAATTTAACACACGTTGTGGCACGGCACCCACTTGGCCACCACCGTTGACCTCATGGCCCGGGCCCGTCTGGGAGCGTCTGCCTCGGCTACGTTTTTCATATTTCGCCTGTAATGTGTGTAATCAAAGTAACAAAATCCAAATCATATTTCCTTCATTGACCACAAAATGTGAGCGAGTGTGTGACTGGGTGAGTGAGCGAGCGTGCAACCCTTTTATTTTCTTTTTTCTGGCCTGTGCATTAAACATTTTGCTAGATTTTCACAATCAACGTTGCTTACAGCCAGCCTTACAGCCGACATTTCTTAACCTTGTTTGATTTTTATTCCATTTATTTATTTTATTTCTTCTCTCTTTCCCTGTGTGGGCAAAAATTATTGGTCTGCGCATATGTAATCATCTCAGTGTGCTGGGTGCTGGGAGTATCATAAAGTGCACACAATCAAAATGAAATACGTTTTAGGTACGTTCCCAGCCACACACTCGAGCGCGCAGAGTCGACTGCACAATGAGCTACCTGAGGGCCAGCCCGTTCTGGCTGTGAGACATAACAAATGCGAAATCTCTTATATTTTCTGCTCTTTGACATTCTCATTAGATTTCCTATTGCAGCGCATTGCAGGCTCGGTTATGGCCTCAAAACTAGTTGCCATTTCGCATATGCTAGCAGTTTTTTGCTGCTGTCGCAGAGTTGACTTGACTTAAAGGTGTTCGAGGCGGGCTCTTGGGGAAGAAGTTCTGAGGCCGCTGGCCATTTGGCTGCTGCTGTGTCGAAACTTTAATGGGAAATCTTTGAAGCTGCTGAGCTGCTGCTAAAACTTTGCAGCTGCCCGAAAATATTCTCATTTGTGGTCAAGCAAAAGTTTTATTTGAGTTAGTTTCAGTTGCGAAATTCAATTAAATCTACGCATTAGCCACGCTGCACTGCGCCGCACAGCTCCAAAGGGTCAGCCCCTTTCAAATGCCCTTGCCACCACAGAGCTCTTGCACAAAAGGTGCGCTGAGTGGATTGTAAACAAATTATCAAAAGTGCTTAGTCAGCAGCCGAGTAGAACCGAAGTGGCAGCTGGAGTTGGAGCCAGATTTAATCGGGAGCATCAGTCGCTAACGCACACGTTTCTTCGTGGTAAGCGCCAGTTCATTATTAAAACTTTTAAAAGCAGATAAGTGCACAGACTGATAGAGATACTAAGCACTGATACACACACACATACACACACACACACACATACGCACGCTGGTTAACAAGGCAGCGATAACGATAACCTAAGCAGCAGGCGGCTGCCACCACGGTTCAGCCAACGTGGGCGCCACTTCACCTCTAATTGAAACATTAAGTTGCACGTCACGTACGCGGTGTCAGACACTAGACGCCTGTTGGCCGTGGGGCGCGGTGGTTGGCGCCTAGGAGTATGCTAAAATTTAGCTTGGCTCACACCTAGCCCTCAGCCCTAGGCCCACAGGCAGGACGAGCACCCGGCGAGCGACTATCAACCACTCAGCACTTTATTTTTTCCATGTTGGCATTTTAAAAAGCATTTAAGCCAGCAAAGGTAGGGGCTGAGATGAGCTGGCCCGTCTCGTGGGGGTCTCGTGTTGGTTTTAGCTAAGTGTGTAAAGTGATTACGCCGGAAATTTGTTTGTCTATGACTCTGCATACGTGTGGGTCGACCGGAGTAGTCCGAGTCCCCGCTTCACATGCCTGCGACATCAGCTTCAACTCAGAGCAGGGCCAGCCAAACGACATGCTTATTGGCAGTTACTAGAGCATCAGCCCAATTAAATTAGTAATTCGTTTAGCCAGGCAGTCTTTATTCCATTCGAATTGAAAGTTCGGATTAAATGTATTAATAATTTAGAGCATATCGCAGGGACCCGAATCTGTCAAAGGACCAAAATCGAATTTAGAATTTGTTTACAGCTGGACGAATGTTATTCTGCATTTAACTAATACAACAGAAAGTTGTTGAACTTCGAAAGATTCTCTGTTATGCTGCGTACTTTGGACTCCGGCTTCCGACAAAGTCTATTGAAGATGTTCCCGCTAGATTTGATCCATTGAGTGAATACTGTGGGAAGCAATGGATTTTAGTACAGTAAATAGTATTATGGGTGTTGGCAGGTATATTACTCCACTTGGACCCAACTAGGATTGGGCAGCCTCCATGTAAGGTTCTTTTGTCGCCAGTTTCATTGTGGAATATGTTGTACCAGAAGACGGCATTTCCGCGCTTGGGGCTGACAGCCAGATTCAGAGTAGGGAATACCGTGGCGCCTCCTTGTTCCACATCACTGAGCTGTGGATTGTAATGCAGTGTTAAACTAAACGTTAAGCAATTCTCACGACAGCTCACATACATAAAACACAACCGTGGCTATTCGATTGGCCTGCGTTTGAGAAGAAAAGGCAATGTTAGGACTTGACTAGAGCTTCACACAAAATTCGATAAACCTACAGTGGCGTTACTGGAGAAATCGTAATGAGCAGAATACTGACCGCCAGTGCCATAGTTGATAACATAAAAGTTTTCCGATTGCTTCAAGTTCAGATCGACCATATCCATAATACGCCTTTGTAGACGCAACGTCATATTGTTGTAAGTATGTTCGAGCCACATGCCCACCGAAACGCGTGACTTTTGCATAGCGCGGAATCCAAACTTATGAAAAACTAAGCTGCGACTGAGCTCCGGCTTAGCGATTTGTTGCACCTCGTCGATCTCGGCAGGCGACAGCACGTCATGAAACATCACAACTAACGGGTCTAACAGCAGAAATTCCACTTTAATCCGCGCCAGTCGCAGGAAAGGCGGATCCTCTGACTTATACGTGCACTTCAAGTTGGACTGTTGTGCGAACTGACCGCGACAGCCTCTCTCGAACTCTGAAGGTTCTGTCTTGGCCTTTGGCTTCTCCTCAGCCTCCACTCGGGCTAGCTCCTCGATTTTGCTTCTCTTAGTCAGCAGAGCGGGATCAGCAGTGTTGTTGGCCAACAGCAGTGCGTGATCGAAAATTGACAGGGCAATCGAGTAATACTCTAAGTAGAGGAAACAGACTCACAATAATATATTCTAAGCGAGGGAAACAGACTCACTATAGTCGAGGATCGCTTGAGAAAAGAGATGTAACACTGTCTCCCGTTTGTCTCCCAATGCCGTTGGAAGTGTCTGTTCCTTTAGCCCCTCGCTGGTTTCCTCGAACCATTCTCTGGCGATGCGTCGGTCTACTCTATTCATATACTTGCCCATCGCATAGGTATCCAGAGCATTGAAGCTCGCGCTTCGGTTAGCACCTGAACTTAGATTCTTCATAAAAGTGATTGAAAGAGGACTTACTCGTATTGCTTTCCATTGAGAATGCCTCTGGTCATATCCTGTACCGTTATGTTGTAGGCCTCTTGTAAGCGAAACATGGTGGAACAAGCTTCACTCAGATCTGCTGCAGTTGGGAGCTGAGATTTCGCTTTGTAAAAAAAATCCACCTGCGAGTGCCCAACAGACGTTTCCATGAATATCTTCCATTCGTGCCAGTCCTCATTCATTCGGCGTATTAGTGAAAATGTCTTCACTGGATTGGATACATATTTCTCCATTTCACTTAACGCCTCATTGCTCTCGGCCTTCAGTTTTGGAATGACCCTGAAGGCATTCTAAGTTTTATCTACCCAAAAAGTGAGTTAAGTTAGTCGGCTGACCTTTTCAGTATCTTCAGTTTGGCTTCCAGCTCATCCGCATAGCTAATGAGATGGTCAATGAGATCGGCCTCAAGCTGCACCAGTTTCACCATTCCCGACTCATCGATCATTTGCTGCGTTGCATCTGCGCCATTAGTCACTAAAATTATTGATATGAGAAGTAGCTTCCATACAGGCAATTCCATTGTGCTCCTGAGACGACTTATGTCAGGCGATGGAATAAGTCCAGAAGGCAAAGCCAACTTTGTATGTATAGAAGACCATTAATAATAGGTGTTTGTTTTCGACTAACATATATTTCTTTATATCGCATTGCAACTCAAGTATAGTCAGCTAGATAGTTGGCTTTCCTCAACTACCTTCGGGAAGATTTATGCCATTGGCAAGCCATTGGGTCACAGCTGTTGGGAAAGCAGGCATTAGCAAAAAATAGGCGATATTTGGGTTGGTAACTTGGACCCAACAAGAAGTTGACAGCCTCCATGAAGGAATCTCTCAGCTGTCGATAGTTACATCAGTATGTAAGTTGTTAACTATAACTGTGACTTGTATGCTTATACCAACTTGGATTGCTGACCGCGACAGCCTCTTTCAAAGGCTGAAGGCTCTCTCCTGGCTTCTCTTGAAGTTATCGAGACCACTTTCGCAATGCACAAAACAAGAAACTAATTTATTGGAAAATATGAACTTTAATATATTTAAAAGTAAGTAGTTCTAGTTAAGGTTATATGTGTTATCTATTTGAAAGACAGGGTCTTCGGAATAGCTGTTCTCGTTCGCGTATCCATTTGTTGCAAACTGTGAAGAAGAGTTTACGGGAGGAATTCAATCTATGTATGCATATGGGATTTGGTTATATTTACCCCACTTGGAGCCCACTATAACTGGGCAGGCGGCATGCAATGTTTGTGGATCTCCGTTGCCGTCATGCTTCAGATTGTACCAGACAACAGCTGTTCCGCTTTTGGGTAAGATGGCTTTTTCTATATTGGGAAAGACCGTGGCGCCGCCCTGTTCTACATCGGTTAGCTAAAGAGGGGACGGGATCAGTGGAAAATCGGAGAGGAGGCTGTCCACATAGGACTACTCACATAAAAGAGCACGGTGGCAATGCGGTCGCCGTTGAGCTTAGTCAAATCTGGGGCCTAGATAGTAAGTAATTGGATATGTTATAAGATAGGTTGCGCCCGAGATGATTAATGTACTCACAGTGGTGGAATTAAAGTAATCAAAGTGCTTGGCGTAATGTCCGCCGAGGCCATAGTTCATGACCTGCAGCATCTCCGAGCCGTACATATCGAAGCCCGTCATATCGGTTATACGTTTGTTCAGGCGAATTGTGAGTGAGTTTAGTGTGTCCAACAACCATGTGACCTTTGAGGTTCGTGTCTTGACTACAGTGTTGCGATTGCTCTTCTGATTGAAGACCGTAGCGCGTTTTAGACTCGGCACGGCCAGGCTCTGCAGTTCGCTGATCTCGCTGGGTGTTATGACATCGTGATATATCACCATATACGGATCCAGTGCAATCAGCTCCATTTTCAGAGGAGCCAGGCGCAGGAAGGGCGAAGTGGTGCTATTGTAGACGCAGTACAGCCTGGAGTTCTGAGGGAACTGTCCACGGCAGCCACGTTCGTAAGCTTGCACCAACGGTTTTGTGAACTGACAGCGACAGAGAGAGAGAGGGAGAGAGAGAGAGAGAGAGAGAGAGAGAGGATCATTTCGGTAGACTTTTAATTTCATAAAGTGCACTTACAGGCTTGGGTACGACATTGGGCTCTGTTCTTATCAGCGTTTCCAGTTCCGATTTTCGCACCAAAAGTTTTAAATTGTCTTTCTTAAGAGTCGTTGCTGTATGAAGAACCCGCAGAGCATCTTTGTACCGATCTATAAATGAAACGAAATTAATTGGGCTCTAAATAAAACTTGCTGCCGTTATCAGCGGAAACTCACTCATTTTGATAAGTGCCTCGGCATAGACGTGGAACACCTCAGCGCGATCTAGCTCCAGAGGCAGAGGCAGCTTGTATGCTCCTTTCAGCCAGGAGATGGCCTGGAAGAGCCACAGGCTGGCGTAGCCAAAGTCCTGCTGATCGTAGTGGTAGTTGCCCAAGGCATAGCTGTCCAGCGCATTCAGGCTGACACTGCAAAGCCCGTGGATTGTTCATAGTGCTCGGAATAGGATTTGGTTATGTGGCCGATCTACGTACTTGTACTTCTTGCCATTTAGCAGCCCTTGCACCATGTCGGAGACTGTCAAGTCGTAGGTGATGAGAATGCGATGCAAAGCAGAGCCGGCCTCTTCGAGATCCGTGCTGCTAGGCAGTTGCTCGCGCTTCAGCTGCAGGTGCTCCACCTGTTGCACACCCACCGGCTGTTCCATGTACTGCTGCCAGAGTGTCCAGTCCTGATGCATGCGGCGTATGAGAGAAAACGCATTCAGCGGATTCGACAGATACTGAACGGTATCGTCCATGGCCTTGGTATTCTCCTTGCGCATTTGCTTGACGAAGCTGAATTATGTCTTCAGTTTATAGATCTCGATCTACGATCTGTGGAATTCTGTGTTAACCAACCTGCGCACCACGTTCAGCTTCTGCTCCAGCTCATCGGCGTATTGGTCGAGATTATCGACGAGCTCGGCCTCCAGTTGCAGCAGCTGCACCATGCCGGCCACCGAGGTGGAATGACTCTGTTCCTTGTCCCCGCTTTGGCCATCAACCATAGCCCCCAGCAGTCCAACTCCGGCCAGAAAGACCCAGAGAAGCTTCCATGCCGGCGAATGCACTATTTCAGAAACCATTTTGAGGTGCCAATGGGCCAGCTCCGACTGTCAACAGTTTCGTGCATATGCCGAGATAAACGTATAAAAATACTCGTACATAGATGGGCGAAAGTGTTTGCCACTCACAACACGACTAGCGTCGTGCTCGCTGCACATATTGCGGCTCGTTTCCCCGACTGATAAGCAATTCGATGCGACTCAACGGGTTGATAGCGAGCAGAGCAACCGTTAATTAAAAACAGTTACAAATCACTCATGTACGGTGGAGCACGTAGCCACAAAACATTCTGTGCCAGAATCTGATTGACTCTGATATACTCCACCGATACTCACCTTATAGGTTAAGCATATTTAATATATATATATATATACATGACATATATATATATGACATTTAAGACGCAGCATTTTTGTTTATTTATTTTTATTTAATTTCGCTTATGCAGATTTAAGTGAATTAAAGCGCCAAGCGCGAGTGCAACGCGAATCAAGAGTCTTCAACTGCTGCATAAGCTTATCTACAGACGTTTATACACACATATCGAATTTCTTTTAGAAAATCGTGATTGGCCGTACAGCAGCAGCGCATGGGCTGGTGCGTCACTGAAGGTCTTTTCTTTCTAAAAATATTTACTTCAATTGATAAATGACTACGAAAAAAGCCGGTCATTCATATTAACTAATCTTAGATAAGGTAAATATTTTTTAATTATTTTGTGTGTGGGTAAAGATGAATATATGATAAGTCTTGATCGGGTCTCGTTTCCACAACTGGACTTCTTGAATGACTATCGCAAATGTCAGGATTTGTATGACTTGAGTTGTTTAAGTGCTTGACAGTTCAGTCAGCTGCTTGTAAGAAAACAAAACACAATTAATGCGTTCAGGAAGTATTCTCAAATTATCCGTGGCAGTTAAGAAATGGTAGAGGTTAGCACCGTAATTTACAGTCAAACACCAGAGGAGGGGTCGACGGCGACTACACTGCGGCCAGTATCGTTTCTGTTTTACACACTGGAGACGATCTTCAACATGTTTTGTTTGGCTTTTCACATAAAGGGCTTTATGTCGGTTGACTTGTACATGTTGGCCCTGGATAGGCACATCGTGTACTACATTTACTTGATAACCTTCTACGTGTTCATGTTGACCACGTTATTCCAGAGCATCAATATCTGCTCTGGACACAATCCGACCATTGTCATGGAAATCTGCAAGTCCTGCTTTGCATCAGTCGGATTCACAACGATTGCCATCCTTACGATGTGGGATGCGGAGCGCGACTTTCACTTGATGTACAGTGGGAAGGAGCCTGTGGAGGGTGTCTATGACACGGTTCCGGCTGTTCATCCCTTCCTGTCGTATATGCTTTATCAGTCAATTGCCTCATTGGCCTGCGGCATTCTCTACATGCTGCACGCAACGCTCCTGATCGATGTCAAGCTAACTGAAGATAACAAGGCATTGACAGAGGGGACAGACTCCGTGTATTTGCCAATCCACATATACGTCTTGGGCGAGTATGTGCAAACAAAACTCGAGAAATACGCGTGGTTCTACGACTTCTGCTCGAACCAACGCATTGAAATCTAATATTTTAGTATCGAGCCCCCATTTATTTTCTATTTCTAAACGTCTTACACAAAGCAAAGTATGAGTGTCCCAACTATGAAAATTGATCTCTTAAGAATTTTTAAATAAAGAATTAGGCTTATTTTTATTATAATCAATGTCTTTTCTCTTCAAGATACAATCACTTTCAAAGGGGAGTCAAACGTAATGTTAAACTGGCATTCTTGGGCAGTCCTGTTGATCCTTCATCTCGTAGTTGCCATGCTGGATTGGTCTGTCTCTAATCACAGCAAACTCAACAAAAGACCAGATCGAGTCGCTATATATGTGTAAATATAATCTCTTCAGCATGATCATATTATAGGCCTTCGACTGTCCACAAACATATTTCAATAGGGGTTTATCCCATAGATTTTCGATCGATCCTATATGTATATAAGCTCACTTCTAATCCCTATTTGGCTTTCTTTGTTGCTTTCAATTACCAGTGGCGAAAAATGTTATAAAATATTCGTCTCCATTAAAGGGAAAGGTCCTTTGCAGGACAGGAATGTGACAATCTGTTATCTGCTTTAACCATGAATGATTTCATTGAAAGGCTTTGTGGAAAACCTAAAAACCTTTTTGTATACAAAATAGCTGCACACACACACACACACACACATACACAAAGCAAGGCGCTGGGTGCTCCACCCACTTGTTGTGCAAAGGTATGACCGGAAAGGGCTTTAAATTTTGCACTTTTATGGGGGCGTGTGGTTGGGCGTTGGCTGCGCTGGCAGCAGTTGTCATCCTGCAGCGGCATGTGTCCTGCCGTTGATATCGGCTTAACTTTGCCATAAAACTGTCAGCGTCACGCGTGTAGTGGACACGGAGAGCAGCGCAGGGCGGTCAAATGAAATAAATTTTACAGCCAAATGGGCAGACTTTTGCCAAACAAAAAGGCCAAAACTCACACACACACATACACACACACATACAGATGCAGAGATTTGTGTGGGCAAACGTCAGAGGCAAATCTAATGCGGACAACAAAAGCACCTGTGACCTGGAAAATGTCTCGTGGTTGCCAACTGTGCGACTGCCTTTGCTGACCAGATTTAAGCCGAAAGCTGTTGACCAGCAGCACTTAAAGCCCCAGCGTTCGTCTGGGCCAACTGCAAATGTTTACGTTAAGTCGCCTTTTGTTAAGCTTCATCAAGTCCCCGCCCGATGTTCATCAATTAAGTGTCATCAATCATCTGCAAGCCATCGAAAATGTGGATCGAAACAAGCGACAACAGCGACATGGACGTCCGCGACGACGGGCAAACATGTCACGGTACAAACTGTCGCTTAACCTAAACCTAGAATGCGAAAAACCCACAGAGATTATTTATTTTAGTCTCAGACATCGATTAGACGTCATAAGGGACATTCCGCCAAACGGCAGCCAAATATCAAGCTTATAATCTTATAGAAAATATACTAAATTCCTTCTCATTTAATATTATTAATTTTGAGAAATTAATTTGATTTATTATGAATTTGATTTCAGTCATAAAACTGTATTATTCTCTTATTAGCAAATCTTCTTTTGTGTATGTATGCATATGGCCAAAGCAAGTTTCACGATTCCAGCTGGCGTTCAACAGAAGTCGAATTTCTATTGATATTGATTCCTGGAACTGCCTTTTGAACCTGATATTGGAGGGCGATTGACGTTTTCGGCCTGAGCGCAAACAGCGTACACCTAAACACACAAAACTGGGCCATGCACCACTTGAAGCATAATTTCTGGGTGGTGTAGTGGTGGCTGGGTGGCTGTAGGCACAGCAGCACCTTTTGAGGCCATATCAATTTCAATCATGGCTCGGCATTTCGCTTGATGACCCACTAAGCGCTGCGCGGGGCCGTAAAACTAAAGCGCTTAAGTTACGACGATTCCTCTCTCTCTCTCTCTCTCTCTCTCTCTCTCTCTCTCTCTCTTCGTCTCGTGTTGGACAGTTGAAACTTTAGTTGGTTTATGGGCTCGTTGGCGAATTCAAATCAAGTGGAAATGCTGGAACAGGACTTGGAACGACTTGTAAGACAAAGCCATTAATGGCGCCTGGCGTTGGCCACGACAATCTTTATGCCACAATCTTAGCATTAGAAATCAATGTCGAGCGCTGCAGTTATGATTATTGCAGTTGTCAAAAGTTCTCTCTCTCTCTCTCTCTCTCTCTGTCTCTCGTGCTGTTTCTCTTTGTGTGAGCATAATGGGTTATCCTGCTGGCTGGCTGGCTGGCTAGGTTTATGCAAATGCAAAGCGCTTTAGCGCTGGCAAACAGGCGTCCAAGTAAATGTGGCCAGGGCACGCTAAAAAATGCTTATGACTTGTGTAAACAATTTGGCATTCGCCGAGTCCAACGCCAACAACCCTCGAGGACGCGCTGCTCCTTTTACGTGTAGGTATGTGCCAGCTGAAGCTGTATCCTGTGCCTCGATCTGCTGCAGCTGTATAAAAATATTTTATGGACTTTGGGTGCAAAAGTAACTTTGTGTCTTGGACGATAAGCGAAGTTTGCGTATGTGACTTCCGTTTGTCCTTGCATGTCCTTTCACACATGAGCGCCATCTTGTGTGTGTGTGTGTGTGTGTCCTCTGCGTCTGTCCTGTTTGCTTTCGCACAATTTTTATGCATTTTCTTAGCGGCCATTTTTATGCCCGCACACGTTTTCCATTAGACGTCAACGGCTGTCATTTCCGCGTTCGCCTGTTTGATTTTCGATACGTATCCTTTGCGAGGCGCTTAATTGAAACTGGGTCAGCCGCTGGACGCCCATTAATCACACTAACACTCGCCCTCGCCCTCACCCTTGCCTCTGGCTCAATTTGCATTCGCATCTGCGCTCTTCACACAATTATCATGTTCGAACAATTATTCTTTGTTAAGCGAACGAAAGTTTCTCCCGATCTAATTGAAACGGTGAAGAAGGCGGCATTAATCTTCATAAGGTTGACAACTTCATTAGATTGGCGACAGCACTGCATTGATTTCGATTTGCCGGAACAGAGTTTGGCTCAATCTCAAGCAGAGCTAGCCCCAGCGCTTGGCTCTTCTGCTAATTAAAAATGTAAAACAAACACACACACATAGACACACACGCATAGAACTTAAACCGCTCGCAATTTATCAAAGGCATAAAGCGGTGCGTTTTTTATGCCGCGGATATAATTTTTTAGCAAGGCGCTGGAGCGCGGCGCGTATAATGCGCATAATTTCTATGCCACGTCGGTCGCCCGCAAAATGAATGTGGACGCACAGATCCAGCCAAGAGCCGACCTTTGTGCCAGCTCCAGCCACAACAACAGGCACAAACATGGCGTCAGTTTTTGGCAATGAGCAGAGTATCGGACGGACGGAGGGAGCAGGCCACCAGCAGGCAGAGAGGAGGGGAGTGAAGAGTGGGGGGCACATGAACAAAAGAGGTACACGCGAAAATAAAACCTATTACCGGAATCATAATTATCTTTTATGGCCGCGTCTGTCATGACGACATTATGGCCAGCACGGCGCGGCCTTCTGGCCCCAGCCTGAGCCGCGCCAACACGAAGCAATAAAAAACCGCGAAATGCGGCCAAGTAGCAGCAAAAAACGTGCAACTGAGCTTGCTACAAGCGAGTGGAAACGACTGCTCAATACTCGCTCCATACGAGATAGAGTAGAGTGTTTGCAAATATACTTAACTAAATCTTGTAGCTGTGGACAGTTGCTCATGAGTTGTCGAGATATAGATTAAATGTGTAAATACAAATGGCTATAGAGAAAGAGGAGTTCTTCCAGAACTAGGGTATGACTAACTAATATACCTCATTTCACTTCGCGAATAGAGTATGAAGAACATAAATTAAACACAGATACACACACACAGTCATACGCATAGGTAGGAGCAGGCAGAGGTCAGGGGGGCAGACAGAGACACCAGCCCAGCCGAGCTCAGCTCAGGCCAGCACAAATTATGTAGTCGGCATAATATTGTGCTTATTTTCATTACGCATCGTCCCCCTCGAGGGGCAGCTGTTGACAGCGTCGCTAAAAACAGGTGTTTTCTAATTTATGGAAACACCCCAGCAATAGACGCACTCGACTGTTGTCCTGAATGTCCTGGCAGTTGTTCTGCTTGTGTTTGACTTTGAGTTATTAAAAGTGCGATTTGCAGCGTGGATCGGGGCGCTGTTAGCGCCTGTCTCTGTCTGTGGCTGGCAGACAAATCAAAGTGCCCCCGCGACGCTTGTCATGTGTTTTTTAATTTCTAATATTTCACGCTGCAACTAGAGCTAATGCTTGGGGGCGCAACGCGGGGGTGGGGGTGAGGCGGTGTTCGCTATTGTTGTGCACTTGCAGTAAATTATGCGAGACACGTTGCTGTGGCTCTGCTGGCGAGGTGTGCCTGAGGTGATGCACACACACCCACACACACACAGAGGCAGCTATACGTGTGATAATTCAGCGCGCCAACAAAAGTTTTCTTAAAAATCGCCCAAGGCCAAGTGTGTGTGGCATGGCCCTTGTCCCCTTGCTGGCTGCGTCTGCCTGCCTCGCTAACAAAAAGCGCAATGCACGTGCGGCCTTTGTGCTCTGCTTATTGTTGTTGTTGCTGTTATTGTTGTAATTGGTGCCTGTTGACAGGACACTTCAACTATTGTTGTTGCCGCTGCTCCACTCCGCTCCACATGCTCAGCCCCTGCTTAATTCAGCATGAAATTGGTTTGTATTATTATTTCGCACTCGTCGCTCGCCTCGAATCGCCGGCGGTGCTTCAGCTACACCTCAGCTCTGCTTTAAACTGTCCGCTTGCAGCTTTAAGCTCTGCCACAACTCGAAATGGCACATGAGCTACGCAATGCCACAGAATAATTCTAAAGCAAAGTTTGCTTTGATGCTGTGCGCTGCTTTAATTAAAAACTGCGCGCGCTGAGTAACTAGCACTTGATTAATTTTTGGTTGCACACAGAAGTAACGCAAAAAAAACACGCTCACACACACACACACACACACACACATACTGATACGCACACCACAAAGCAGCAAACAGCAACAAATTGCTGGCCAGTTGCTGGGCGAAGTAAAAAAGTGGCAGAAAAAAAAGGATCCAAATTAATTATGTCCAGGGCGCGCTGTTGGTGGCGCGTCGTACTTTACGTTATCAACGCGTGCTCTGCATACGTGAGCGTGGATCCACACACAGACAGACACACATAGAGGCTGTGCGTGTGTGTGTGTGTGAGGCGAACTGTATGCGCTTTGGCATTGCATATTTGCCAGCATGCTGCGACCTCTGGGAGGGCGGGCTACGTTTGCATTGCTTTGATATTGAATTTTTATGAAATGAAATACGACCAGATGAACCTGCCTTCCATCTCTATGGGCGGGTGTGTGTGTGTGTGCGTTCTTTCTTGTTTCTCTCTTTTGGGGCGTGATCGCCGTGATTTAATATCTGCTGCGATTATGCGCAAAATGTTTGTAATGAAGCGCGCTTCAGATGGCACTGCTTTGAGAGCCGAATGTAATTGAAAAGCAGTGAGCAAATAGTACATCAAAAATGTAACCAATAACTGTTGCAGCATGCGCCAGTAGGAGGAAGCAGAATGAGACATACCCTCGAGAAGCAATGAAGAAGCTGTAAGCAAGTGCTCCATGAAAGTGACCCATGAAACATATGCAAAGCGAGCGAATGTAGTCTATGCTAGCTATTTTACAGTGCTGTGAAATGAGTTGAGCCATTGCCAATAGTGTTTAAAGTGTTGCAAAACAGCTAAACGGTAGCGAGCAGCGACAAACTAACTAACGAATGTGAGCCGATGTTAACCCGCTGTAAGTATATATGCCAAGCGCTGTCTTCCCTTGAAGGGCATGAGACACAGGTCTTTAGCTGCAGACACTTTTCATCTCTGATTGGGAGCAGAGCAAATAATGAAATGTCTCCGGCATACACACATATTAAATACAATATTAATAATCTCGCTTGCCATTGTCATGCGTCTGTGTGTGTGTGTGTAGAGATGAGAAACGGGTGCGAGTGCCAGTATAATCATGCCGACATTGTCTGCAACTACGCAGCACACGCCAAGAGTCATCACTCATTCACTCACACACACTCACACACACACACTCAGCAGACACGCCTGATTTTTACCTAGAGCACAAAAGTATAGCATACTTTGTGGCGTCGCGCGCCAGACTGGCGCCAGGCCAAACAAAAGCGTTGCCCAGAGTGGCACAGAGGGTCGCTTAATAAAGCGACGACATCAACTTCAACTTAAAGCCGACTCGAGTAACTGATAGCGCCCATACCTAGATACATATATATATGTATATATGTCTATGCTCCAATGCCAGAGGCAAATGTTAATGTAAATGTTTGTCTGCTATTTGAATTTTAATTACTTTTCTTGGTTTTCGCGTGGCGCAAAAACTATTTATACCTTGCTTTATACCCAGCAGCCAGCGCGCCGTTCTCACCCAAACTTTATAATAGAATCTCGCCAGAAAACCATAAAAACTTTCGCAGCCAATCGAAGGTAGGGCCCAGCCCGCCGGCACGAGAGCGGCGAGCGAGAGATTGTAATGCGCCTTAATTGAAACAAGTCCCAGACCAATTGTGCCGCGCAGCCACTTAAGCGCGTCCGAAAAGGTAGACGCCACAGTGGCTCCCAGTTGCACAATCAAAAATCAGCAGCCGCTTGCCGATGGGTAGCATAAATTTTCGAATCGTTAGACTGCGCCGTGGACCACTTGCACGGAAACGCCTAATTCCAGCCGCTGAGATTGCGACCACCCAGCCGCCCCTTTCACTCGGACAGACTTGACTCGCCTTGGCCTGGCGTCTGGCAGCTGTTCCCAGCCACAGACAGCCAGCTGCCAGAGCCAGGGCCAGGGCCAGCAAGAGGATTCCTATGTTCCCGTTTCTTCGCACTTTTATCGGACTCAGCTTGGGGAGATGCTGCGGTGGAAAGTTCAACTCGAGCAGAACGCAGAAAGAAATTCAATCAAAGGTACAAGTTAATCCCGCGTGAGTTCATAAAGTTCACAAAGCCAATTTATATGCCAGGCGCAATAAGTTTCAAAGTAAACGCCAGCGAGACGCCTTCGCCGCTAACAAAAGCCCCAACGAATCTGAATTCCTGCAAGCCAGAATAAGTTTCACTAGATCAAATTTGAACTATGTTTATAATAGATAAAATGTTTAGACTCTGTAGACTAAGAGACTAGTTAAACAAAGAGACATATGCGAATCCTTTATGAAGATGTTCTCTTCTCCCGTTTATTGAGTTGTCTGCACAGAGATTAATTGAACTTCCACAATTCGAACTTTAACGAACTTCAAAAAGTCGAAACTATTGAAAATATTGCTAAAACTGAATTGACAGAGCTCTTCTCAGTTGGCAATATTGAGCTGATTTATCAAAAAGCACGCAGGCCACACAGAAAAGTAAAGAAAAGAAAAGAAAAGGAACGAAATGGCTCGTTTAGCATCTCGCAACTCGTTCGAAAATCACGCGCCTTTGAAGTCGCGTGTAATAGAGGCGAGCAGCGGCATCATTATGGAGTTAAAAGAAGTTGTCTACAAAGGCGGCTTTTGGTGATTCCTTCACATATCCTCAATTAGTGTTAAGAGCTTGTCAAACAAGCAGCGAGATTAAAGCGACATGCCTCGGCAGCCCGGCAGCCCGACAGCCCAGCAGTCCATCAGCCCACATGCAGCTGAGCGTGGAGAGTCGGGCTCGAAGGGCAGGGCGTAACCCGAAATCGATTGCCAATAGCCGGCAGCTCATTTCACCTTCCCCAGCAGCGGTAAAAACAACAATCGCAGCTGGACAGACAAACGCAAACATCTAATTGCCTGGACAGAGCACAAATAATGGCAGAAGACACAGGGGACTACTTAGGATGAAGTTCATAGCAGCCAGGACCAGGACCAGGGCCAGGACCAAGACCACAGCCAGTGCACACATGTTACAACAATAAAAAGGTGAAGGATTAATAGCAAATAAATTGATGTTGAAATGGCGATTAGAGTGGACAAGGCAAACGATAGATAGATAAAGCCAGCTTGAAGACTCTCTCATTCTCACTCTCTCTATCTCTCTCTCTCTGTGCTTAAAGCCACTTGGCGTGGCTTCAAGCGAGTCCAGCTCATAAATCAACTGAAAATTTACCTATGAAAAGAAAATGTCAAAGCGTGGAAATCTGCGAAAATCAACAAGACGGGAAAAATACAAAATTGTGAATAGCCGCATTATCATATGAATTTTTGTGGTCCACCCGCAGGACAGCAACAAAAGCCAAAAGTTGTATAAATTTGCGAGCCACTTGACATGCATGTGAGTGTGTGTGTGTGTATGTGTGTGTGTGTGTGTATTGCATGTAGCACAACAAAAGGTAAAGCAAAGAGGGTCAACACACACAGCTGGACGTCAGAGCGGGCAGGGGCCGAGTGAGTGCATAAATTTTCATAAATTTGTGGGATACGCAAGAACTTTGATTTATATGATATTTGGTTTTGTGTTAGTTTTGCAACATGCTCATCATATCTGAGTGGGAGCATGAGATTTGAATTGGGGATGCTGGCCAGAGTGGGGAGGGGCTGATTGCCATGAAAACGGGGCTGGCTGGCAACGTGTGACGAATCGCATAAGAGTTCAACGGCAAATCGATGAAATCGCGTCGAGCTGAGCTTTAAGTTTGCCCAAAAAGATTAGATGGCAGAGTCGACGTGGACTGACCTTTGGCTCGTTCACTTTTCACGTTCATTTTCACAGTGAAAAACGATGACAAGAAGAGCAACAAAAATGGCAGTGGTTTGCATGTTCAACAGAAACAATCAAATCGCAATTTACTGGCTCATGGAAAAGCGATTTATCGCTGGGGAAGTTAGTCGGTCATAAAACATCCATTAACTTCATGTCAATGTTGCATATACGCACAGCCAGCCATCTCGCCCTCTCGCCCCCTGGGCCCAGTGGAGCATCGGTTAGTCAACGGCCGTTCATTTGCGGTATTGGTCGTGCATGGGAGTCACAGTCCTGGCCGCATCTATGTCCTGTGCACACTGCAAATTGCTCGGCTCCGCCTCTGCAACATGTCAGCGTTTTATTTGCTTTTGTCCAAGAACCGAGCCCAATGACACGTGATAAGAAATGGCAGGCGGTGGAAAAAAAAAAAACAGCAACAACAAAACTGGAAACACTGCTACCAAAGTGTGTCCTTAGCAAAGAATGAAGGATACCCTATGCACTGGATGTTACAGGTATTGAAAGTGGCTAGAAGAGCTAGAAGAAATTAATCCTTGAATACTAAATATAATGTTTCTTAGACTCACTGTCTATAAAGACTGCGATATATCATACATGGAGACACTAATTCCATATTCTATTCAGCAGTGGGAGTACTAGGTCTTCTAATCATTTAGATCATGCAGACGAGTGATCAGATAGACACAAGTGGGTACATATAGACGGAAGTAAAACTTGTCAGTTTATGCTGATCAAGAACAGCTAGTAGTTTCCTCAGATTTCTGTTGATTTCTTTACGCAGGCAAGACTCAGGCGCACTTCTAACTGCTCTCAGTTAATACAGGGTATGGAAACAGGCAAAAAGCAGCCCGGAAAAACAACAATTGCACACGTACGCAAAAGCAATTTTCCAATTGCCGCAAAGAAATGTCAAAATTTTTGTCGCACTTTTTGGTTCCATTTTTTTGGGGGAGAGTGGGGCAGGCGCAGAGGAGATTTTTTGCTCCGTGAAATGCGAGCCACTCGACAAGAGTTAATTGTTGCTGGTGGGGCATTACGAGTGTCTGGAAGTAAATACTTTTGACTGTCATTGCCAAAGATGCTCAGAGCGAGCTCTGGAGTGTGTGGAGGGGAGCGGGGGCAAGTCTGTGGCTGCGACTGCGGCTGCGGCACTTAGCCGTAATGTGCCCAGCCGAGCTGCGACGCCTTGCCGCAAACTTTTGAATTACCTCAGTTACAGGCGCAGAGCTGAAGAAGTTGCGGCTGTTACCGTTACAGGCGCGTAACCCCCTCTTCAAACAGACAACCCACCCACCCACCGCACTCATTCTCATTTATGCCGTTTCAAGTTGCGCAACGAAGCTTGCGCCGCCTGGCCTCATCCTGCCCCTCACCTCACCTCATTTCGCTTTGGCTCAATCCCAATGTTTGTCTTTCATTTGGGCCCATCCCTGGCTGCGCGTTCTGCTCTACGATTATTACCTGCTGTTAAAAATTTCATAATCTAACAGATAATAATTTAATGTGCCGCTTTTAGTGGTTCACATTAAAAAGTTTGCCAAGAAATTTGGGTATTTCCTTTGAGGTGGAGAGGACGAAGCAGGAGGAGAACATATTTTTATACTGTTGTAAACAGGTAATTTTGTTTAGCCGCTTCTAGACTTCGCGTTGAGTGTGGAGGTGGATAGGGTGATAGGCCTGGCCATGTAACAGATGAATCTGTTATCTGTTATCTGAATATATGTATGTTTACTCTAACTTAGCCAATTGGGATCCAAAACTGAATGTGTAATGAACAAACTCTAACTCAAATATGCAGCTTAAATGCATATTAGGTGAATGCATATTAAATTTTTGCAAAAATAATTAAGTGAAGCCATAACAAAACTATTTCTATTATCATGTTGCAGCACACAGCACACAGCATACAGCAAACAGCATCCAGCATACAGCCATTCAGCAAAATGCCAAAATACTTAGATAAAGACTTACATTCCTATTAAAGTGTTTTTTTTTTTCACAATAATTGAAGTCCTAACTAAATATTAAAAAGTTTTATGCAGCATTCCAGTTCGACAGCCAAAAGGCAGCTGCTCTGTGCTGGCTCAGCTTTGGCCATAAGTTACTCAACACTGGCTGCTGGCCTGATCCTAAATCATTGGCCAGGCGAAACACTTGTTAGCCTGTCATAAGTTGTAGCACCTCTCTCTCTCTCTCTCTCTCTCTCTCTGTCTGTCTCTATCTCTGCACCGCCCTCATCCCCTGGTGAGAATGTGCGAACATTAGCACTGCAGGCAGGCAGCAGGCGGAGCTGTCTATGCAGCAGCGGGCGCAGGATGCTGCCAATCGAAGGTATGTGCGTTTGTGTATAGGTAGCTACTGTCTCGACTGTCTCGGCCGTCTGTCGGCATCTGCGTGTGTGTGGAACTTTTCGAAGTTATGCGCATTTCTGCTGACCATTGGCATTCTGCAGCTTTTGTTTTTGCTCTCGGACATGGCCAAAGGTCGACACCGGCAGCTGTTGCCCGTTTGGACCGTTTTGTCTGCAGCCGGCGATGGGCATCTGCGCATCCGCATCCTTGGCGTGCTTGGCAAACGATTGGGGATTAATACTTCTTTTTTTTCGTGCTTGCCACGGCTCTGGCTCATCGTTTGGCGCAGTTTATTGAAAAGGTGACACTGCAGCGTGTGCGGGACGTTGCCAAAAGTTTAGTCCTTGCCCAGCGGCAAAGTTTTGCGTGTCTGCGATTCGCTTCACAGGACGTGCGTTTTTTTCCCTCCTTTACTTGTGTTCTCGATATTATCGACGTGTAACATATGTGAACATGTCGTTTGACACATTTGTCAGTTGGCTTAAAGCCCGGCCCGAACAAGCCAATGCCGGCTTTAAGGCCGCTTCGGCTGCAAAGCTAATTTCAATTGTCGCACACACACGCAGGCCTAATTGTAAGCTACTTCGCAGCCAATTAGTTGCTTTCAACAGCTTTCAGCATACAGTCTGTTCTGCATACGCACACACACACACACACACACACAGAGAGTAGCACGTACGTTGACAAATGACGGGCAGTGTTAACGGTGTTTGGCAGCATTTGTGCGCCTCATTATGTGGCATTTGGGCTAACCGCTTTAATTAGCTCTGCAAGCGGTGCACACTCACACACACACACACACATGCATTGCATGCATGCACTGGAGCTGCGCCCAAAACTTGCATGTGGTCAACGGCAGCCGACCCCAAAAGCCACTTGGGTCCGTCGAGTGTCGAGTGTCGAGTGCACTGACTAAATGCTGCTAATACGATGTTGCAAGCACCTTCCTGCCACGGCTGTCGTTGACTTTAATTGAGTCACAAATCAACCAAAATATACTACAGCACACCCACACACCCACACACACTCACGCACCCACACACACTCACATGCCTCGCTAATTTATTACGCAAAGTGTTGCATACTTTCGTGGGCGCTGGGCTGCTGGGTGCGCGGGCACCTGCTGAAGACGTCGGCGTTAATTTGCCAGCTAATGAGCCGCAAAACACGCACAGCAGAGCCAGCGACACGGCGCGTCTTCATTATGCTAATTTCAAGCAGCTGGCGCTGACAACGCGGCGCATACGCAATCCCCTGCTCCTGCCTCGCACTTGTCCAACTATCGGGAAATATTTCTTATCGCCTTGGACGTATTTGCGCTGGCGCCAGTCGCCGTTGCGAAATATTTTTAAAGAAATTTGCTGGCGCGCAGAAAAATTATTTGCAAACCGCATAAAAACGAAATTTGGTCACCCTCAGGGGCGGGGGCTGCTTGCCCAAGGGTGACAAAGAGACACTGGCTTGTTGCTGCTGCTGCTTTGTTGTTGTTGTTATTGTTGGGTTGAAAGTCAGCGTCACAGTTGCTTCCCTGGCTTTCATATTTTGAATACAAATTGCTTTATTTGCGCTGCTGCGCCAATTTGACATACCCCCAACTAGACAGCCCCTGCCCCTGCCCCTGCCCCCGCCCTCTTCGTGTCTTTGCTGTGCCAGTTTCGCTCCACTTCATTGCGAATTTTACATAGATATAAACAAGTGCTCAGGCCATCGCCTACCTTTTTCGCTCCGTCTCCTTTCTGTATTTTTTCTCGTTTGCATACCCTGTAAACAGTGGCTGTATACGACGAGTTGAGCCACTCGACATACACAATAAATATCGATAACAGTTAAGTTTCTCTTCAAATGTATCGAGTTAAAGATATATAAATCAGATTTGCTAGTAAGCTTTAGCTTCTTCAGTACAGAGTATCGGTTAGTCGAGCACTCCCGACCAAATCACTCTTTCTTGTTTTCCCTCGACTATTTCTTTTGCATTTTATTACAAGCCACACACAACGCTTTGATTCGCCAGGGGTTGGTTGTCAGTGCTGTCACGTGATGATCAGGGGAGCCGGGCGCGGCGTGGAAGGGGTGGCAGCCATGGAGCGGGAAGCTAAGCGGGTCTATAGGTAGTTCTGGTTTTGAAAAACAAATTGCTCCCCGGTGAGCGTTTGGCAGCATTTGCCAAAGTTATTTGCATGGCTTTTCATCCTCGCTCTCGAAATACATAATAATTTAATAATATTTGCCAGCCAGATAAATCATCTGCAGTTAATACGACAATGACTGACAGCGACTTTTTAAAATGCCAAACAAGAGAGACCGAAAAGAAAAATGATAATAAAAAATGTGTATCAAGGTAATATGACAACATTGTTGACAAATTGCCTTGCGGCATTTGTGACTCAGTTTTGCTTTATGCAGAGCATTTCTATTTTTTTTGCATTTTTTTAATGCCAGGCGGCTTTACGATCTAGATCTGGGATGGCCAGCGCCTGCCCTAGGGCAACTATGTTGCGCGCATAAAAGTGCTGAACGCAAATTAGCACACGCTGAGCTGAAAAGCTGAGCAGAGTTTTACGACTTCTCATATGCATGCAGATTTTGGCTTTGCCGAGGAAGTTATGCGTAGGAAATATGTTTTAATTAGCTGCTGACAACAGCGGCACCACGATGTGGGTTAGCATCAACAAAGTTGCGTCAAAACATCCGTTCCGCTAATTTTAGCGATCGTCGCCCAATCGTTTCTGTAGCTTGTTGCAGCTCGACCTTTCCGATTTGTTTGGCGTTTTGTTTACGTCGACTGGCGTCGAGCAGGTGCCCCGATCTTTGCCATAAACAGCCATTCCCAGCGAAACACTAAAAGTTGATTAAATAAAGAGAGAGAGAGAGAGAGAGAGAGAGAGAGAGAGAGAGAGAGAACGTTTTATGGTCTACAAAGTGGGAGGCAGCGCATAATTTGATGACAAATTAATACAATGGCCGCCCACGGCTAAGCGATGGGCAACGTATGTGGCGCAGGCGATTTATGCCTGTATTTATCAAATGAAACATATTATTATTGTGTATTATTATTATTGTTTTATTTTGCACATGATTCATTCGCTGTTCGCCATTCGCCATTGTTCAGAGTTAAATAGAACTCGCGGCATAAACATTCAAGCAACATTAAGTGGCCTACAACAATAAATAATATGTAATTTACGATCAGCAATTTAATGCTTCTCAATTTGCACACTAAAAGCATAAAAACTGAGCCGAATGAAAAGACTAAGTATAACATTATAATCTATCTAATCAGGGCAGGTTTTCCAGAGGCAATGTGATTGCTTTAAGCACTTCAACTGTTTTCGACAGAAAGTAAACGCAGTTAGCTGCTGATAGTGTCCCATAATCGCAGTCTTATCATAACTGCGAGCAGATTGCAGCTCAGGGTCAACCGAAATCTAAATATAATTTATTTTAATTACAAATTCTATTTTATAAAAACACATTTTTTATCTACACATATATATATATATTTTTGAATAATGAAAATTATCAAGTATCTTTAAAGATAAACACACAATTTGTCATTCCATTCACAAATATCGTATGGGGAAATGGAAATAACATTGTGTTAACAGCAGCGTTGCTGTTAACAGTGGCGCACTGTTATGGCTAACATAGAGCATACAGCCTCTCGGCCATCAGCCGCAGGGCCGTCAGTCGGGGAACGGCCTTTGGGGCTGCAGCAACGTGTTTGGGGCCACACAAAAGCTGGCCAAAGCCCAAGCCAATTGGTCAATTGTAAACACTGTGACTGTGACTGATACTGTGGCTGTGACAGACAGCCAGACAGGCAGACAGACAGTCGGAGTCACATTTGCAGTCGCTCATTTGTCGCTACATCTATGGCCAAAGTTTGGCCATTAAACTCTGCCCAATTGCTGTGATTCATATGCTGCGTGGCCGTGAGGAGCGAGCGCAGATTTTATGACAAACGGAAGGCACTTGAGCGAAACTTTTCGCCGCGCGGGCGTGGAACCTGTGCGAATCCGAATTGAAATGATCCAAGTCCTTGGCGACAGCTGAGCTTCATTTATGGCGGCCTTTGAACTATTGATGAGCCGTTTCAAACAATTAGTGCGTAAATTGCCGCCGCTGCTGGCTGCTGCTGGCTGCTGCTGGCTGTCGGCCATTAAAGCTGGCCAAGACACGTCCCCCACTCCAACTGCCACTCTTCTTAACCCTTTCACGCTTTGGGCATTATTAATGGGCTTGGACTCGGCTAATACTTGAAAAATGAACGTAGACAATTTCGCGCACCTTTTTCGTCTCTTTGGGCCTCTAATGAGTTTGTTGCTTATTCTATTCTATTATATTCTTTTTTTTTTTTCGAACTTGTTTTTGTTGTATTTTATTTTTGGCAGCCAGCATTTGGCACTGGCACTGGCACTGGCACGGGCACTTCAAAATGCTCCGCACGTTGCGTCGAGTTTATTGGCGCCGGGGTTGGAAGTTGCAACGGAACTTGACAGCAATGTGAATGATTGAGCGCGTGTCCATCAGAAATGCGTCTAATTGGTTTTTGCCAGCCGCGCGCCATAAAAATGTTAAAAGCCAAAAAGAAACGCAAAACGTAAGCGTAGAGCGTCAAAGGGTACTGACTGTCTGCCGAAAGGTAATTTTTTGTAATTTGGCATTCGTGTAACGCCGCGGGCCAACTCATTTGATTTGCCGCTGACACGTTTAAAGAGGCGGCCCTTTAAGGCCCAAGTGTGGGTTGCCCTTATCGCCTGGGCCAATAAACTTGGCCAAATGGCAGTGGCTATCAACAGCTGCGTTTCATAGGCGCCGGCCCCACCAGAGCTCGTGTTAATGTAATGTAAGTAATTTAGCTCGACCTGCGTAGGGTAGCTTAATTTACGGCCTACTCACACACACACACACACACACACACACACACACACACAGAGGCTCACACACATTTACGTGTTATTCAATTTTGCAAACTAAACGTAAAAATATCATGTTTCCGGAGCCCAAAACAAACAACAACAGGAAATGTGCCAGGAGGAGGGGCTCACGAGCAGCAGCCGCAGCCGCCGCCCCAGCAGCAGCAGCAGACAAAACACTTTCACTTACACTTTCAATCTATATATACGCATGTGTGTGTGTGTGTTTGAGTGTGTGTACAGTAAATATCAGGTTAATGGATTTGACGCCTGCAACGTCGCACGCAAAAATTTTCACTTTCACTTGGCATCTGCTGCCGCTGCCGCTGCTGCTGCAGCGATTCAACATTTTCCACTCAATAAATTTTCTTCCGTAGCTGCGGCAACATTTTCCCACCGATAAGCAATTTGGCTCGAACTCCTTTCGCGTCTGCCTCATTTGCTGCGCTCAATTCTAGGGGCGGGCTGCGTGTGCTTTCTGCTGATGCCTACTAAACGGCGCACCTTGCGGGGCGGGGCGGGGCGGCTTTGTCTTAGGCGCTGCAAATTGTTAAATGTGCCACAAGAAATTGTTTGCCAAGCTGATGAGCAATCAGATATCGCCCAGAAGGTGGCATCACACTCAGCGAGCATCACTTTAAACAGCAAACAATAACATAACTTGACATAACGTAACGTTCTAGGCTAGTCGATGGCGTAGTTGGAGAGTTGTCGTGGCTTAAAGTTGGCCAATATTCAAGAGATTTAGGTAGGAAAACAGCATTTGAAAGGCTTGAAATTTCCGTTTCTTTAGCTAGATACTTGGAGACTTATATAACAGTACAACTATATGCACTAGCCTTGGTTAGCAAGTCTTGAGACCTGTGGCTGTTCACAGATTGTAAAGTATTTATTTACAGCAAATGAGTGAACTTCAATATAGAAAAGGTCTTTAAAAGTATTAACATACTTAGAATATATATTCATAAAAAATTCTAAAAATTATAATAAATAAATAAAAAATATAATAAATCTCAGTTTTCGCTATTTATTTGATTTGTATATGTGTTACAATACATATACAGCATCACATACATTACATATACATCATCATATGCATCACAGATAACTGAAGAAACCTCAGCTTAAACTTACAGCTGACTTTCACTTAACTGGACTACAAACTGCAGATCAGAACACAGTTTTTCAAGTCAGCAATACGATTCGCAATTTAAAATCTATGATATATATAGATATATGTTGAATCATTAAAAATCTCTTCGCTGCTTATCGAACATAAATTGGCAGCACATACGGCCGAGCTGCGCTAGACCCTGCCATAAACAGTGCTTACCACCCGGTTGGCTGGCATGCAAAGTGGGCGCAAGGTACAAATACAAAGTCTCGTGTGAGCTCGTCCGGCTTGGCGGGCGGCGAGCGATGCGCCAAGTCGCTAAGTCGTTTTAATGGCCAATAAAAGCAAAATGTTGTCACTTTTTTCGAATTTGTATAAATTTTCATTGCCCGGGATAAGCCGATGCTGCCGCTGCTGCTGCTGCTGCTTCTGTTGATGCTGATGCTGATGCTGAAATACTACGTGCAATTTGCCCCAGCCTCGATCTGTTAAGGGGGCCAAAGGGTTGCTGCCCGCCCGCCTGGGTGGCTGGCTGGCTGGCTGATGCTTCGGCTATGGGCGATGTATGTTTTTGTTGTTGTTTACGATGTAGCAAGTAATTTTTTGCAACTTATCGCATGCAACACCAACACGAACAACAACAGTAACAAGAGTCGACACTTTCTCGCTGCTGTGATTCCGCTCTTCGCACTTTCTCGCTTTCTCCATTTTATGTTTGCCTTTACTTTGATTTAGTTGCTGCGCCTCCTGCCACGCCCCCAATCACACTTGTGTATGGCTGTGTGTGAGAATCAATTTGTTTGCTTGTGTGCCGCATGGAAATAAATAAATAAAACGCAAATCGTTGCAAATCGTCGCAAATCGGCATCAGAAGCCAATTTGATAGCCTCAGCTTTAACCGAGCAGCTCCCGTTTTATGGCCCGCTCGTGGCTAGATTTCCACGCATTACGTCCGATTGATAATAATTTATGATTATTTACTTAGGCATTTGCAGTTTTTCAATTGCCCTAAGCCCATTTCGCCGGCCACAATTTGCATTGCATACTTTAAGGCGCCGCCTCTGAGCTGAGCCGAGCTTAGTCCCACGAATAATAATATATATATATATAAATCTTGCCCATATTAAATTTGTTGCAGATCCAAAGCGATGTCTCTCATACAGTACGTGGCCCATAAATTCGAGCCCGCAAAGTCGAAAGTCAAAACTCAATTCACCTTCTAATGAAAGCCGGCAACATTTTTACAATCTCATCAAATGCTCTGCTGCCAATATTGGCAGCCAGCCCTAGCAGAATGGCAGAGGATATCGTTGTTTATGCCTCGCCCGCCGGCATTTTGCATAATTTTCGTATTATTTCACCTTAGGGCCGGGCGGAGCTGAGCCAGCGCTAAAGAAAAGTTTATTGATGTAATAAATTGTTATTTGCTCAAAAGTTGCGCCCTTTGTTTTTCCACATGGCTGGCAAGGCGCCACTGGAGCAGCAGCGCTGCACCACCCAACCACCAGCGCTTCGCTCTCCGCCCATCGCCCACCGCTCACCTCTCAATGCCGTTTTATGCCGCACAAGATTTTATGTGCATTTAATAGATCGAACAACAACACCAAAAGCTCCTATGCCATATGTCTGTCGTTCGATTTATTTACGAGACACGCGTAACAGCAGCAACAACAGCAACAACAACAACAGCAACAACAACAGAAGCAACAGCAGCAACAACGGAAATGTACAAGCAAAACATAGCCACACGACTAGGTGACACCCTGTCAACAGAGCTGCATAGAAGGTACCCCTCTGATGGAATATAAATGCTTTTACGAAAGGATTATAATTTGTGAATATGATTAGCTTTTATTTGCGAAATTTCACTGCTTATCTAGATCTTATATACAAGAAAATTACTTTACTATAGTTATAATTCAAAGGTATAACAGATAGGTCAGCAACATAGAAGAGCTTCACAAAGTGCATAACTCTAGCTCATAAATTTTGATATTCTCTGAAAATAACTTTTTTACAATCGATATATATCGATACTTCATTAACTATTGAAAGTTGACACCACATAGATATGCATTTAGATACCCTGTAAATAGTATGTAAACAGAAAAAAAACTAAGAAAAGTCTTATATTCTAATTTTCTATAATTTCTATATTCTGTTCACTTCGACCATTCGCAGGGTATCTAAAACGTAAATTTCTTCATGTCTGCTTAGATGCTTGTACGTGCATTGGCTTGATTTGTCTTGTTAGTGTTGGGCAGTGTTGTGGTGCAATTAACTAGAATGAGAACCGAAATGAAAACGAAAATGAAAATGATATTAAGGCGCATTAGATGTACGCAGTTTAGGTGCCGCGTCTCTGGCCAGGCGCGCATGCAGTTGGCCTCAATCCAAAACGCGCGTAAAGTGTTTTTAATTCGCTGCATCACAGTCGGCACACGATGGGGGAGAGGAGGGAGGGAGTGGCAAGGGGCTTCCCTTAGTCTGAGGAGAGGCGTTGTCCAAAGGGGTTTCCCTTGGCATGAACGCGTCATTAGCGCGTCGCCAAGTTAGACATAAAATTTATGAAAAACTATCGCGAACTACGACTGGGCGGCTCTGGGTGGGCCGCGTCGATGCCGCTGGCATTCGCTTAATTGATTTAATAGGCCAGCAATAATGTTTTTCTCTTTTCTTTTTTTGCAAATATTAATATACCCTGTATTCTCTTCCATTATATTCCCAGATCAATTTTTTTATTGGTTTCTTTTTCGCTTCGTTTTTTTTTTGTTTGTTTGTTGCATCATTTTGCATTTGGTTTATCAATTAATGCGCTGCATTTTATTGTTAAGCACATTAACGCAGTCACGCGTAGCCCAACACCAGCCGCTGGATACCCTGCCCCCCACGCCCCTTCGCGCCAACATAGCCAGATAATTGCGTGTGTGGCCGACGAGGCTGAACTGCGTGTAAATTTTAATCCAATTGTGTGCAGCCAAAAGTGTGCAGCCCACAAATGCAAACAGGCAACACACACACACACACACACGAACACACACCCATACACATACACACTTACACGCTTATATGTGTATTTATTTTTGCGTACAGCTTTTCCAGCTGAATGCATTTGATTGTATTTTTCATTGAGCTACATGACCCACCGCAAGCCGCATCGATGGCCACGCCCACTCTATTGAGAGGGCCCAATCAGCTGCCCACGTGGCGTTGTTCATTGCATTTGCCAGCAAATTTGTTTTGGCGCTTTTATCGTTATGCATTTTATGCTCAAAGGTGAAACACCAACAACAACAACAACAACAACAACAACAATAAAATCAACATTTACAACAAAAACAATCGCATTTGGTCATGTTTTGCCATTCACAATAGACAATGGGTGTATGTGGGTGTGTCTGAGTGTGTGCTAGATAAAGCTTTAAGAGCGTAGCAGCATTGAAATCAATTATTGCTGGGAGAAAGGGTAGAGGATCCTCTCTATCTTTGCCTCCATATCTCTCTCTCTCTCTTTCTCTCCATCTGTCTCCCTCCCTCTCTGCCACTATTCATATTCATTATTGACGTTGTTCCTTATACTAATAAGTAATCCTCTCTATTTATATGTCTTTCATTATCTTTGTCATGCACTCTCTTTTTCTCTCGTTCTGTCTAGCGCTTTCTCTCTGTCGCTCTCTATCTCTTTCTCTCTCTCGTTGTCTTTCTTTTTCTCTTTCACTATCATTACTCATATAGCGATTCTTCTTTCTTGCTCTCTTCTCTCTCTCTCTCTCTCTCTCTCTCTCTCATCTAGTGCATCCTTTGCATCTCGTTCCTGCGAACTCCTGCTGGCAACACCTCAAAGGAGCTCACAACAACAGCTTGAAAGTGTCCCTTCAACTGCTTCAACTTCTCACCTCGATTCGGCTAGCTCAACTTGTCTTTGTTCTTCTTAGCTTTTCTGTTCGTGTCTCGCTCTTCTCACTTCCCGACATTCTCACTTTCTCATTAATAATTCCGCTTAAATGCTTTCTAATAATTTCCGCATAATTCATATCGATGAACGTTTTATGCCGCACTTACGATAAGGGCAATTCCGCTGTGCGACGCGCTGCGTCGCTTCTGGCTGTTGTCCTGGCTGTTGTTTGCTCACCAAACAAACAACACGTACAGGCACACACACAGACACACACACACACACACACACACACACCTAGGCTATGTATTCATACTCGATTGATAACCTTAATAAAATGCTTCACATTATGCCAATCGATTGCACACCATGAATGTGTTTATCCTTTGCCTTTGCCTCGCTGGAGTCCACGCTCGCCTCGCCTAATACAGCAGCCCGTGTACACTGGTGGGTGGCTAGGTGGGGCCGCAGGGGTAACTAGCTGTTGGGGCTGGCACATCAATGCCGGCTGTTGCCAAAGCGCAACAATGACGAGGAGCAGCAGCAGCAGCAGCTGAAATTTGAACGGTGCCACGTTCGTATACCTTGTTGGGCCTGCTCCACCTACCGCTCACGCTGCCACGCTCATTTAGTGCTGGCGGCGTGTGGGGGCGGGGACTCGGCAATTGTGCAAAAAGTGCCAATAAAGCACATTCTTTGTTCGGCTTTGGCTTCGGCTCGCAAAGTGCTCAACAAAGCGGGCGAGCCGGGCCAGGATAACGTGTTACGCTAGCTTACGCCTGTCTGTCAGTCAGTGTGTGTGTGGGTGTGCCTGAGTGTGCAAGGATAATAATAATAACGTATGAATAGGTAAAAACGTTGGCGCGCTGTGCTCAACGATCTAACCAGGAGACAGGAGGCTGGAGGCTGGAGGCGAGAATCTCATCACAGTTCTAGTTGGCCATTGCCTGCGCTTGATTGCTTAGCTGTTGTGGCCCTCTGTGTGTGTGCGTTGCCTGATTGTTTGCCTTGCCCTGAATGTGGCTGAGGTGCAGCGACAGAGACACACACACACACTCACATACAGAGGCACACCTCATTGATTTTATTGTGTTTTTTGCAGAGCATTCAAAGTGCTCATAAAAATGCCCACACAATAAAAACGATGATGCGGCTGATGATGACCCGACTCCAGGGGGCAGCAGCAGCAGCTTAGCCACATGCACACAATGGACCCAACCTGAACTAAGATATTGCGAATGGGCCTCCGCCCATGGGTTGCCCACTCCAGCCGCCAACCTGATGTCTATTTTCGTCAGCTCGTCAGCTCGTCGGCTGCTGCTGCTTCAGGTCGAAAATAAATAGTTGCCATGGGTTGGATTTCAAGCATCCGTCAGGCGGCTCGTCGGCCCTTTACTGCGGGGACACGTCGGCGGCGAGTGGGTCAGCCTAATGAGCTCAGTCAGCAAATGGATTTTTGTAACTCATCCGAGTGCCGTGCAAATGGTGATGCTGGTGCTGCTGCAGCTGCAAATAATGAAAAATACATTTTCAAACTCTCGCTTTTCGAGAATATGCGATTGCAATTTGGCAGGCAAATGCGTTTCTGGCTGGCACAGCTTGGGCAACAATGTTGCCGTGTTTTGTTGCAGCAGCGTCTCTGGTGTTAATTTGTTAGCACATTGCAGTCCGGGCAGACAGTGATTAATTACACTCCAAGTCCAAATATAGACGGCCGGCCAAGTCACTGCTGCCTTTAAAGTTAATTAGTTGGAATGCTCAAATAACAAATTTCATAAAATCACACCCAAAAATAAATACATCGATGCATATGTGTGTGTGAGTGTATGACAAATACATTCATGGAATCCCTTCTGTCACCTCGCCTGCTACAGTGGCCACTCGCTACGCTGGCGCTTTACCTGCGCGCATAAATTTTAAATCCGTCCTGACCACAATTTGCGCATTAAATCATTTCCAGGCCATTTCACAGCACTGGGCGCCACCGCAACGCCGCATTCATTCATTCATTCGCTCACTCATTCACACACATTCGCTCGCATTCAGTTATTCGTTTCGATTTGCAGGTGAGCAGCCGCCCGGAATGCTGCACGAAATATGCAAAAATTATACAGACCAATGCATGCAGCGCATAGAGCATTGGGCATTGGGGATTGGGGCATTGGGGATTGGGGATTGGGGATTGGCAGCGGATGCAGGCGAGTGGCTGCTCTGTCTCTGTGTGTGGCTGGAGGCCACTTCAAATATATCACGCGTGAAGTGTCTGTCTGGTTCGCGTGATTGACAAACGCCGCCGGCTACCGACTGCCAACTGCCGACTGCCGAATGCCGAATGCTGGCTGAGGTGCATGGAACGTTTTAGAAAAGATAAATTTAAGTAATTGTCAATATTTCAAGCGACGTAATTGCTGGCCCGTGGCAGCACTGGCTGCTGACCAGTGTTGCAAAATAAAATAAATACCATTCAACTCGACTCGACTCAAAAGCAAAGGCTCGAGCCTGCCCCTTGGACGCGCTGCTGCGGCTTTATGCAGCTGCAGTTCTATGCAAAGCCCTCAGCCCGCTCCCATTTGCACACTTGACGTTTTACCAATTTGCTGCATAACACTTCTTTTTGCTCGTTTTTTTTGTTGGGTTTTCCAACACTCTTTTGCACTTTTTTGCTGCACTGCAGCAGACAATTTTGTTGCGTGTTAACAACTGCAACAATTTAGGTTTAATTGATGCCCGCTGCAACGCTCAAGTGCCGCCGCTGGCAGAGCGAGCCCTGTGGAGGCAGTCGGAGGCAGGCGGTGGCTGGCGTTGGCTTTTGTGCAACTTTTGACCATGTGTCGGGTGAGGGGAGCAAGGGGATGTCACTTTTTTTGGTCTCACTGCTTCCGCTTGACGAGTTGTTAGATAAAAGCTATTTACATGTTGTTATTTATGATTTTGCAGTTAAAATGCGCTGTGAAATATTTGCGGCGCTGCTCGTCGCCATTGCCGCCGAAGGACTCGAGTTCGGGCTATATTACGCATACGTCATGTTGTGCGCACTTCACATTCCGCTTATTTATATAGCTTTAAAAGTTGCAGCACTTGTTTCACTTGTTGTTTATGTTTATGTTTATGTTTATGTTCATGTTCATGGACTGGCCAGCGCACCTTCAGTCGCGCCTGGGCATATGCCGCACGACGGGCAACAGTTGCTGGTCAGCAAAAAGGAAAAAACGAAACAGAAAAGTTTCCCCTATAAACTTGCGCTGGGGCATTATCGAACACTAATCCATATATGAGCGTATTACATGGGGGATAATAGCCCTCAGCGCCCAGACCCGCTCAGCTCAGCTCTTCCCCTGCCTCGCAGTGACTTTATTACTTTGTGCTGACTCACGAAGTGAGTGGAAGCGAAACTCATGCAAAGGTTGGCTTGTTGATTTATCGCCAGGGTTGGCCGCTCCTCACATGTGTGCGCACTCTTTGCATGTGCCCCACTGTGCGCCCGGGCACCCAGGGCGTATGATGAATATGTAATTCCAGTGTTATCCACTGCGCTGAACTTTGATTTACTAACTGCGAAATAAATATTAAATTTTCAATTACAACGACTAAAGCTGTAGCAGCAGCAGCAGCAGCAGCCCAGCAGCAGCCCAGCAGCAGTCAAGCAGCCAAGCAAAGCAGCCATCGCTTTTTCCATGCAATTACCTTCGCCTTCGGCTAGAGGACACGCCCTGTCCTCACACGTGGCTGGCATCCTGGCTGCTGTCCTGGTGGCTAATGGCGCGAACACATTGGCTGCATTGGCCAGGACTCTCGTTGACTTTGACTCGGACTCGGACTTCGACGTGGTGTCTCGCTGCTTCGACAGGCTGCGCGCTGCAGTTAGTTGCGAGTTGTTGTTGCTCTTTTAGTTTGCTGCCATTAAAGGAAATTGTCTGTAAAAATGTGGCCGTATTTCTTTTTGCAAGGTACTTAAAATTAAATTATTGGACACATTAACGTCTTGACTTCTGCCGTGAACGTAGACGTAGATGTCGACGTGGATGCGAGCTTGAGAGTGAGCGTGGTTGGGGCTGCCTTCAGTCGTAGTGCTGCAGTATGGTGGTTGCTATGGCGCAAGTAAATGCCACGTAATGACGTCATTAAAACAAGTGAAATGTGCTTTTATTGTAACGGCTGCCAGCCGCCCGGGGAGCCGGGCGCTTTTCAATTTTCTATATTTTGCGATTGCAAAATCTCATGCACATTGTCATCAATCTTAATAAAGTTAACAGCGCGACAAGTTTTATTAAAGCCAATTCGGCGCCAGGCAAAAGTGTCGCTCTATGTATGTATGTGTCTGTGTGTGTGTGTGTCTGCTTAAGGTGTTCTCGATGCCGAGTTACGATAATCACAAATCAGCCGTAGTCAGCATGAGTCAGCGTTGGCCTCCCACTGCTCATTAGCATAAGCAGCGACTCGCTTCGCGGACTCATTCATTCTTTCTCATTCGCACATTGAATTGAAATCAATCGAATCAATCGCACATAAAGATGCGCGGCAACAGGTTGCGCCAGTGAAGTCCTTGTGTGAGTGTGTGCCACGCCCCCTCATACAAATTGGCAGCCAAATTCCGAAGCCAAACGAAGCCAACTGACAAGCGACAAATGAGGCGTAAATGAAATTAAACGCAAGCGCGAAAATTGCAACGCTTTTATTGGATTATTGGCAGCAGCTGCTATGCGTGAGTGTACGTATTTGTGTGTGTTGGTGTGTTGGTGTGTGTGTGTAGAACAATGTGTGAATTGTAAGCTCATTTGTTGTTGAATTAGCTCTAAGTGAATTTGTCTTAAACGCGCTGCGTATACAAAGTGCGCCAGGCCTCTGCTGAGAACTAATCAAATTTGTAGCTGGAAAAGGCTGAAACGGAGCCAGCGCCTGGCTCTTTAAAGGCTGCCCGCAGCAGCAATTGCCAACTTTTCATTTATTCCTGTTTAGGACAGTCCACGTCACTGGCCATCACACACACACACACATAGGCAAATGTCTGCAACTGTTTATTGTTGATAAATTGCTGCTGAGGAATTAGTGGGAAGTGCAACGATGATGGAAGAGCCGTAGCGAGTCGCTTCCAGTTGCTGTCAAGTGGCTGTGGCCAGCTTAACTGGGCAAACACCTACGACCACGCCCCACAGCCCGAGAGTCCCATGGCCCGAGCTGGCAATGCTCTACCAGCTGCTGCGGGCTCCAGTGTTCGCAATGTTTTTAGAAAATGCAAATTTTTGCCTAGTCCAACTTGGCCAGCGTTCAGCTTGAGAATGAGCCGGAGCCGGAGCCGGAGTCGGAGTCGGAGCTAGGCACGCAAATCTTTATGCCTGCCGGACTGCAGAGTGACACATGTCGGCAGCATGGAATCAGAATCTGTGCGTTTTATTTCGGACAGCGCAGAGCCATGGTCGCAGCCAAACGCAGATAGTCCTTTCATTAAGCACACACACACACACACACATAGATATATATTTATAGTATATATGGAGCATGATCTGAGCTGGCAGGCGGGCATAATAAAGTTAGTCAAAGCTCGGGGCTGTGACAAGTTTTTTGGCTTGTTTGGCATTTATTTAGTTTTAGTTTTGGTTTTAGTTTTAGTTTTAGTTTTCTGCACACACAAACAAACAAACAAAATGAGATGCAAATTTGAGTAACTGCGAAATGCAATTGAGGTGCCTTTCAGTTACTCAGCTGCGGCGTAATCAGCTCAGCTTATTTGATTCAGCCAGAAGGCTCTTTAAGCTTTAAGCACGAGTGAACCGCTCAGGTATTAGCCTTATATAGTTATCTAAGCCCAGAACTTGCCCATAAATCGCCAGCAAATCGTTGCGCACAGCGCATAAATCTTCGATTGTCCACTTCTCCTTTGTTTTCTTTTCTTTTTTGGCCAAGCGGAAATGTCCAATAAATTGTAATTTCTCCTAAGCTCCCACTTTAGTTCTTTTCTCTCTCTCTCTCTCTCGCTGTGTTAGTTGCAGCTCAATCATCGTTTAATATTTATGTGCTGTTCGATTGTGAAGTTTATGGGATTTGTTGAAGAGTTCTACTTGGCTCCGTCGATAATTGCAGCGTCTGCCCTTTGGGTGACGCCGGGCTGCAGGTGTTGTGTGACCCGAATTTATTGTGTATTCTGCAAAACGGTCGATTTGTGCCCAATTGGCTTGATTAGCTGTTATTTATGGCATTGCTTATTGGGTTTACGTGTAGCTCACATAATTCCCCCACTTCCCACACAGTTGTCAATGCAATGCAAGGAAAAGTTCTTTCCAAGTGGAGCGAATATTACATGTAATATAGTATAGAAGAAGTTACTTAAGTATTCTCTGAATAAATTGGAAAATTATGTACAAAGTTGTTTTGAAAAGTGTTTATCCTAAAATAATATATAGTTCTGCCATTATATGTTGTTAGATTACTGCTTTGTTTATATCAATCCATCTTAAATAACTATGAAAGCTGTAGGCGGGTGTGTCCGACAAACAGTTACCCCGACCACATGCCCACGCACGCTGCTCATATATTAAGTCTCTCTATTCAATTCAGGAACCAGCACTGTACTAATGTAATGAACAGCCATACTTTGAGTCTGTATCAACTGTGTGTTTCGACTTCTATCTTATCAGCTCATTCTAAATTGTAAGATTTACCGCATTGTTTAGTTCTGTTCATCTATATTATTTCGACTCAAGTTACGCTAAATTATTAGAACTACTATGAAGAAGAGACTGTCTCTTTCTCTCTCTCTCTTTCTTCTACTTTTACCCCACACAACATTTGATACAATAGAAATTTGCATTTGGCTTATCGAGGCAACATCTCTATAGAGAGATTTCATTATTCGTATTCAATTTGCGGCACATATGGAAGATATGGTCCATCAATGCCGTCTTGTTTCGCGATATCTGAGACATCAAATTATCCACAATGCGACACATAATGAAGCCATTCTTTTTGATTTTGCAAACCCCACTTTTGATAGGTTTAATGCTTTCGTCTGTGCGGCATTGTGCCTTCATTAAGCGGCAAGTGGCGCATTCTGTGCATATGTTGCATGTCCCTTCCATGTGGGTGGGCAGCTTCATCGCATAAACGTGTCACATCAAACAACATTGATTAAAATCTAAAATGAAATAGTAGCTGAGCTGAGCTGAGTTGAGCTGTGAAGCAGCCGCAGCACGTACACACAAGTACTCTGTGGAGATGGAGGAGCATAACTCGTGGCAATCCCAAAGTGAAAATCCTTTTTTTCTCTCACTCTCTCTCTCTCTCTCTCTCTCTCTCTCTGTCTAAGGAGGGGGACTACAATTCAAATTTCAATCAAATGCGACTACAATACCCAATACCTTTTGGGCACATATGTACTGACCACAAAGTATTGTATCATTCGCCAATGCGCCCGCTTGTCCGAAATCAAATCAAAGAGTAGCCGCAAAAAAAAATGGAAAAAAGGATGCAGGATAAAGGAAAAGGGTGCTGCATAAAATTGCCAACTATTGGCAAAAGCGTAGTCGCCGGCGCACATAAAATCAGATACAATTTTCATTACCTTATGGCCGCACATTATCGGCATGCGGCCATCGTCTTTGGTGACTCGAGCTGGAACCGGCACTGGCACTGGAACGTACTCCGACTCCGACTCCCAAATGGACACAATGTGCTGCTGATGACGTTCTGTGTGCAGAGCAGTTCTTGTTGTTGTTGTTGATGATGCTTATTGTGCGCTCTATGGCGCTGGCCATAAAAAACGAGTGAAAGCCCTAGTCGAATGGGGCTGACTACAACATACCCTGCAGGCAGCATGCAGATTTGTCATTTCAAAGTCCTAAGATCTAGCTTTAAATATCTATCGTAGGAAAGTTTCTAAGAAGAAGATTTCTGTTTAGCTCACCTGCAAATTGAAAAGAATCTCCAGCTTCTCGCTCTTTTAGTTTTCGGCATGCCCAAGTTTATACAGCCAAAAAGAATATATAGACCAATATACCTCGCCTGGTATACTCCCATCAGTTCTCGGGTATAGCAAGACAGAATTTGAACGTGTGAACGGGACAGCGCGAGCTTTTGTACAACAAACGACAAACGGAAAGTGTCCAACAGGAAATAAGCAGCAGCAACAACAGCGGCGACTTAGTCTACGACTCGAATTCGGACTCGGACTGGGACGCAGAGTCTAGGAGTTGCCCGAAAATAAAAAAGGGTAATAATTTTATCTCGCATTCAGATCAGACACACGTCCGTCTGCTGTCCACTCCACTCCACTCAACTCAACTCTACTCCAGGTCCCAGCATTGTGCACGCTCCTGTCCGGCTTTGGCCTGTTCGCGTATTGCGAATGCTTTTTTCTACTCTTTTTCTACTTTTCTCTACTGTTTTTTTCTTCTTTTTACGTATTTGCCGCATCCTTGTGGCTAGTTATGTGTGGCACTTGAAAAGGCTGCTTGAAACTTTGTCAACATGGCCAGAGCTTATGAATATCCGAGAGCCACCCCAGCAGAGCCCCGTGCCGGAACGCATTCAATTACATGTACCTCAGACAGCGGTAAGCAGGCAGCTGCCAGCAGTGATAAAGTGCGGCCCACTATCGTGCTGGGGCTGTGTGGCATAGAGTACGTGGCTTTAGCGGGGCCAATCTATCAACATAATTGATGGCATCGATTAGTTACAAATTTCTGCGTGGAGACAAACGGCGAGCTCAGTGCACAAATCGTCGATTAATTAAATATTTACTTCGAGAAGCTCGCTTTTTGGCAATTAATTTGACCAAACGAATCGACTAGCTGATAAACCCTTCCGCAGCTGCCGCATCTTTGTGTTCGGCTAATGAAGTGCCGTTTGCGACGATAAACTGTCGCTCACTCAGAGGAACCCCCTCGGCTACACGTTTAGCTCCCATGCATCTCGTGTTCAACTGCACGGAAAAAAGTGCAAAAGCAACGATGATGGAGAGGCGGATACGACGGAGACGGAGACTGAAGCTGAAACTGAAACTGAGACTCAGACTGGAGCTAGGCGTTTATTATATATTGTAATATGTATTCGTGCCCTCAACGCGACTGAGTTATTGGGTATGGCAAAGTGCGTTGTCGCCAGACTGCGGCGCGCCAAGCTCATCAACGCCCCGTGCACTACGCTGGGGGGCTATAAACACACCAGGGGCACCGACGCCGCATAATTCTGCCATAACATTTCGTTTGGGCCCCCGGCTCCGTTGCGGGCTACCTTGAAGCGCAATCGAGTCACTGCATTGTCGCTGAGTCGCTGACGCTGTCCTGCCCCGGGCTGGGCCTGGCCTCATATTTGTACCTTGGTGCCATAAAAAGGAAACGGGCCAAACAATGGCGTCAACGGCGCTGCGAATGGAAATGCGAATGCCGAAGCTGAGTTGCTTTCCATGTATCGTCCTGTTGGCTGCTTGACAAAATCTAAAAATGTCCTGCTGCCCGCCGAGTTCAAAGTCAATTGTAATTTTTATGGCAAATGCGACGCATTATGATATATATATATATTTCACATGAAACTATGCAGTAAACCAAAGTAAATGGAAACTCTTTGCGTAACTGCACTCTGACTGAAATATATTTTTCTAGAGCTATATAGAATAGAAGATGCATTCGAAGCTGTACTTGCTTTTGGATATATCTTTTCATTGTTTCCGCAACATTCCATATCAGATGACTCCTTAGGTAGTCGAGTACCTTTGCCTTCTGACGGCTTCTGATTTCAGCATTCAATTGGGACTTCTTACGGAAAGTAGTCATTTCTTTGCGCTTATCAATGATATCTAACCCCAGCGCATCAATGGTTTTCCCCAACATAACTCAAGATCTGTTTTCAGAGGGTTATCTATCAGTTTGACTGCCAGCTCATTCAATTAAATTCAGCTTGGCACATCATCTCGAAAAAAAAGCTGAGCTAAAACTCCAAAGCTTATTAGAAACTAGCGCAAAAGGTATGGCTGCACGTGAACAACCCTGCTGGAAGCAGGGGCGCTCATTAAATCCTTTAAAAAAAGAGAGAAGCCCGCGGTAATCCCATTAAATGGCTGAGTTTCAAAAAAAAAATGGCTGAAAATTGTTGGAAAATATTTAAAAGAAATCAGCGCAAGTGCCCAACTTGACGATACCTTCATTATTTTGATGCCTGATTTAACCTGACGCCGTCGACTGGGCCTGGCCCTTATCAGCCCATTCTGGAGGCGGGAAAGGGTTGCCAGAGCTGTCGGGCGGTTGGGGGTGGGTAGTTTGTTCAAACAACACGTTGTTTTCATTGCTCATTAGCGGCGACAGCGCGAGTTTAATTAGCATTGGCGTTACGTCTGATTCTTATTACGGGCCGAAGAAAAGGGTTAAAGCCAATTGCTGCTGGCAGTTGCTGCCAAACTTTCGTCTAATTAGGGGAAACGGCCCAGCACTCAGCAACACCTTGGTCAACAAACAAAGCGAAAAAAGTGGCCAAGAAAAATGGTGCAACGCTTTGATTCAATCAGTCCCGCCCCCAAAGAACAACAGGAATCGAGGGTGGCCCGAGCAAAAACTAATTGCCTTTTCGACATGCATTTAATCTCTATTAGAGTACACGAAATTGATAGAAAAGTTGCTCTGCTTGGCCCCATGTGTGAGCCCTCCAGCTCCCAGGAGTGTCATGTTCGTGTCCAGAATCCCGTCCAGTCGCTGCCGCTGCCAGTCCAGCTAGTCCTGCAGCTGTGCAGCACCTTTGCTCTTTGCTGTTTCATAAATTATTAAGGGGTTTGTTGGCTCTTTTTGTCCATTTTGGCATTTAAAACAAATTGTTGTTGTACGTTAGTTCGATTATTTGCCAGAGGGTGGCAAAAAAGTTTTGTGTGTGCTGATAATGACGGAAGTCATCACGTCTGACGGCCAAATCGAGCTCCAGCTCCAACTCCAACTCCAGCCCCAACTCCAACTGATAGATGCGAATTGGCTGGAAGGTGTGAGCACGCCTCTTACATATCAATAACATTTTAGTTTGGCTCACGTGAACAGGACGCCAGGAGCTCGTAGTCCCTGGTGTGTGCAGCAGCTGTGTCGACTGTTGATGTCATTTTAATTGAAGTGGCAGCAACAGGAGCAGGAGCAGCAGCAGGAGTAGCAGCCGCAGCAGAGTATGAGCTTTTGTTCCTACCATATTTTGATCAAGGAGCGACTGGGCATTGCTGTGGCTAGGCGCAACTTTGTTGCCAACGGGGAAATTTGTAAATTTGTAAATCTTTTAGGACTGCTCAGTGGAGCACACAAAAATGCAAATAAACGCGCATAAAACAATTTGAAATCAAATTTTATGATAAGGGCAAGCCGCGAGAATCCTTTAATAAACAGACAGCGGGCCAGCGCCGAGCATTGAACACAAAATGTAAGTGGGCGAATTCCGCGCAGCCAGCCACGCCCATTTTGGCGCCGTTAATTAAACCGAGAGCTGGGGAAAATCTTTTGGCCAGCCACGGCGAAAGTTTTTCCATTACGGCCTGCGCTGGCGCAAACCAAATCAAAAAGTAAAAATTTATGAAGCGTTTAATTGAATTAATTAAAAGCAATAATACCTTGAAATAATTGCGCCCTAATAGAAAAAGTTTAGCGTGGCTGGAGCCGCGCCTCGACTTGCCACAGTTTCCAAATGTAGCGAGAGAATGGAGGGAAAGGCCAACTGCAGACAGACAACGGACAACCTTTTGGCCAACACTTTGCGCTGCGGCGCTGGTATCCTTCGAGCCGTGGGCGGGGCAAGAGTTATGTGACAAATCCTGCGCACGCATCTAGCAGCCAGGCCATAAGTCAAAATTATCAACAAGACGGCAAACGAGCGGCGTCAGCGGCACACAAATAGCCGTGTGTCCTGTGTGTGTGTCCTTGCAGGCAGTGGCTGTGTGGCAACTGTCACGCACGTAGGCCACGCAACATTGCGAAAAATATGTCTTTGATGTCATAAATCAATTAGGATTGGGCAGCAAGTGTCCTGGCCAGGATCTGCGCCTTAACAGCAAACAACTTGCTCGGCGGTCGCCTCCTTCTTCCTTTCCTTTCCTCGCCGAGCGCTCAGCTCAGCTCAGCTCCGTTTTAAACACAGTTTCAACTCGATTTCAAGTTTTAAACGTGCTCCTGCTGCAGCTGCGTGCAAATCAAGCGGCGCAAATGGAGCAGATGAACTTGAAAAACAATCCACACACACACACACATGCTGCCAAGAGTCCTTTGTTTGCGTAATTATGTCAGAGGGGGGGGAGAGAGAGAGAGAGAGAGCTTGCCTGGGGTGTCATGTGTGTGTCTTTCGCTTGCTTTTGTGTTAGTCTATCAAACATAATTAAGAAGTTGCGGAGCCAACGCACGATTGCTTGACAATAAACAGAAGTTTAATTATTTCGCCCAGGCTCAAGTGCCGCCCGCAGGACATGAGACTGGCATCTGATTAAGCCCAGGCTCACCTTTTGACTTATGATGAGTGCCGCTGTTGCTGGCACGGGCACGGGCACGGGCACGGGCACTCTCTGATGTATTGCCCGATTTATGACAGCTGACAACTGACAGCTGACAACTGGCAGCCAGGCGGATGGTCGGGCGGACGGGCGGGCGGGCAACACATCATTAAAGCCGAAGGAGTTGCCAACTTTAATGGTTAATTGCCGCCCAGACAAGCAGAGCCAAGTTGGCAACACATTTGCGTAAATCAAACAATTAGTCATGGCATCTACATTATCGGGTTGCCCAAACTATGCCAACTACTTGAATTGTCCACTTTTCTTTGGTTCTCTATTAATGTGTCCCCGCGGTGCTGTTACTGCCTCGTCTTACACTAGCTGCCGAAGGTGTTGTCCTCCACTACTGTTAATTTATGCGACATTCTCGTAGTTTTCGCCAGTTGCCTTAATAACTTCTAATATCACACACAGCCACACAGCCCAACCCCCTGGGGGTAGCTGCTCAACAACAAAGAACAACTCGCCACTCGACGCATTCATTAATTTATGGTTTTGGGTCTTTGAATTTATGTACTGCACAAAAATACGAAAGTATTTGTTTTAAAACGAAAGGGACTCGGCCCAAGGTGACGGCCTGCCAGCCAGACAAGGCACTGAAAGATCTCTCTAATTTTGAATACTCTCCGAAATGCTCTCCCACATATTTGCATATTTGAATAATATGAGAATTAATTGCTAGCAGCAGAAGTTATTCAATTAATTGTACTCATTCCTGAGCTTGATTAATGCATGTATTTCGCATAGTTTCTAGAAATAATAGTAAATAATATTCTATGGGTCTATAAGTCTATATCGACAAGCAAAAATAGACTTCTACAACTTTCTATTCACATAAACAAAGCTGAACTTAACCCACATATTTGTAGCTTAAAGCTGTTTCGATGGCTTCCGATTATATGTAATAATATCTTGATTGCTGCCCAACTTAGTATTCGATTTTGGACTATGCTTCACTATATGAATTTTCAGCTGGAGTTAAGCTCTTCCCTCTATGTACGGCCAAAGCTGTTCGACAATCGTTGGTAACGAGCTGTGCTAGAATATCTGTTGAATTGGTTGGGCTTCTGGCTAAATAAATTGAATAAGAGCTGCTGCTAGGTTTTCGTTTTCCGTGTAGTAGAGAGAATAGAGTTCGCTGCCCCTTGGCTGAGAGTATTACAAAACTTTCCACTCCCGCCCAGCCACTGCCCCTGCGCCTTGATTAGCATCAGCAGCATTGCAATTGTGCAACTTTTTGTGCGGCTTGTTCTAAGTGGATGGAAACTCGTTTGCGCGCCTCTGGAGCTTGTTTAAATTTAACATTTTATTAGCGACTCACACCTGGTGCCGTAGCTGGAGCTGGAGCTGGAGCTGGAAGCGGCGCAGTCGACGTGGACGTTCTGCTCGCTTTCGCCCGCTTTTCGCATTTGATAATCAAAATCAAGTCGACACCGACGCCGGCGCCGGCGCCAGCTGCGGCTCAGATGATGATGGCCAAGTTCAGTGCCCTCGAATTGTGTTGACGCTTTTCGATCGCGACTCGCTCAGTGTTTGCATCGAAATTGGGTTAAGCGTTTCCAGGTACACACAAAGAACAAGCTGCGAATCGATCGTTGCAGTGGGGTAATCTTTGTAGAGATTGCCTAATCCGCGTGTCTGCCGATTGCCACAGCGCCAACAACATGAAAAGGCAATTAGCCCAGATCGAAGCCAGAAAATCAAATGTCCAACACGTAGGCCAACTGAAAACCTGTTAACATTTCAATGACTTTGAACTTTTTGAAGTTTAGAGTTTGGTTTTTCTTCTGTTTGCTGCCTGCATTTGCATATTGATTGTTGTTTGCTTGACCCATTTACCGCGGGGCACTTGGAGCTGTGGAGGTGTGGAGGTGCCGTTTGAAGCCCACGCCACTTCCACTTTCGTTGGAGCGCGACTTTCTTTAACAATTGCCCATCGATTGTTGTTGATTTTTTTTGGCCCTCAAGCTGGGCCCCAACGCTTGTCGGATTTGTCAGAGTTTGTGGCTGCCGTTGCCGTTGCCGCTGCCGCAGCCGCTGCCAGTGGCGCTCTGTAACCAGTTTAATGACGTCGACGTCTGCGCCGGCGTCTATTCTGAACGCCGACGCTGATTCTCGGTCGACTTTTTATAAAAACTCTTTGGCCAACTTTCTTGAGGTTCATTCGCGTCTCAGGCGCGATCGTCAACGTCTCGCGCAAAATGAAAGCAGTGCTCTACTTCTTTTCGCTGCTGGCCACTGCCAGCACTGTGTATTCCCTGCCGTCGCTTGCAGCTAAGGAGAATGCTGTGCCCAGCTCGTTCGCCGCCGAGGCATCGCAGCTGATTGCCACGCAGCTGCTGAAGCACAACAAAGACATCGACGCCAACCAGGTGTACTCTCCTCTGGGTGTAGCGACCATTTTGGCCGCGCTGGCAGAGGCAGCTGAAGGCGAAACCTACGCGGAGTTTGGACAGGTCTTTGGCTTTCCCAAGGAGCGACAGGATCTGAGAGCAGTCTTTGAGCAGGTTTTGGCCAGCTTCCAGAAACGGGACACAGTCGATGGGCTGCCCTCGTTCCAGACCTGGTTCTACGTCTACCGCAACAACAGCGTGCGCGAGGACTACAAGCAGCTGCTGCAGCGTCACTACTACGCCGAGGTGAAGGACATTAATAGGGAGGGGTATGAGTGGAAAGAGCAGGGCAACTCGCCGCTGGAGGGCAGTGGCACGGATGGGGATAGCACGGAGCCCAGCAACAGCAAAGATGTCATCGGCTTTGAGACGCTGAAGCGCATTAACCTGGACGACGATGCTCCCATTGGCATCAGCGAGGACAGCTATGGCGAGGAGGTGATCAATAAGGAGGCATCCAAGTTCGACCGCGAGGTGGATGACAAGCAGTATGTGGAAAAACCAGTTGCCATTGCCGAGGCAGAGCAGCTGCAGCGAGAGCGGGAGCAACTGACCACCGAGCAGGCGGCAACGGATGCCGACAGCAGCAGCACTGATGCTCCAGTGGAAAAACTAGAAAAACCAGCTGAGATCGCCCTGACCGTTAAGGAAAATGTTGCTGAGAAGCAGCAGAACAAGCGCAGCGATGCCAATGCCGAACAGAATCCAAATATGGAGGAGAACGAGACGGTGCAAGAGGATGAAAAGCTGCGCAAGCTGCTCAACGAGCCAAGCACCACTGGCAACCAGGTGACCGCCAGTGAACCCGAGAAGGTGCGCCTGCCCCTGCAGAAACTGGAAAATGCTGTCAAGACAATGGTCAAGGAGGGCGCCGACGAGATTATGATTGCACTCGAGTCGCACCTCAGCTCAGTGGCTCGAGTATGTTTTCAAGTGCACAATTTTCAGTTGGATTTTCATTCTAACTTCCGTCGTTCGTTTCTCTTTTATATCTCAGGTGTACAGTGGCCGCAGTCTGTTCCGGAAGGATGACATTGCCTGCGCCCTGAGCGCCAACTCCATAACGGGTCGATCCAATGATGCGAAGACCAAAATGCTGCTCTTCAATGGACTCTACTTCCACGGCAGCTGGAGCCAGCCCTTCTACCAGCTGCGCGACGGCAGCGACGAGTTCTTCTTTATGACGAATGATGACGCCATGAAGACGCCCATGATGCACGCCCGTGGCAAGTTCAACGTATCCGACTTGCCCCACTTGAAGGCGCGCCTGCTCTCCCTGCCCTACGAGAACGCCCAGTACAGCCTCTGCATTGTGCTGCCCAACGAGCCGGAGGGCCTCAGCGAGGTAATCGCCCAGCTGCAGCCCAGCGACTACAAGTATGCACGAGAGCACATCCAGCTCAAGGAGCTGCATGTGACGCTGCCCAAGTTCCAAGTGATGGAGACCTCTCGCTCCGAGGCAATGCTCAAGCAGATGGGCCTCAAGCGCCTTTTCTCCCGCACCGAGGCACAGCTGAATCTGCTGTCCGAGGACGAGGATCTGCATATCGATGAGATTGTGCAGTTCGTGAGCGTGCGCGTCGACGAGGACGGCAGCAGCACCAACTCCCTGTCCGCGGCCAATATCCAGGGTCGTTCGCCTATTGCCACCGAAGCGGCTGCCACGTTGCCAGTGCCGGAGCCGGAGCCAGAGCCGGGCGTAGAGCGCTTCGATGTGAACCGCCCGTTCGCCTACTTCATTGTGGACTGCAGGAATCAGGTGGTGCTTGCCTCCGGCAAGATCTACGCACCCGAGTCCATCGATGAGCTGCCGCCCGTGTCCATTGAGGTGGAGCTGGAGCAGTCCTAGATCTTCCCACATCAATCGCTAGCTCTTAAGTTTCGTAACGAATTTTCACCGATGCGCTTCGTGCAGTTTTCATAATTCTAAGTGCTCACAAGCAATAAACAATTTCATTTTTCACAAAAAAAAAAAAAAAAAAGAGATAGGAAAAATGTGGATTCCTGCCGCTGCTGCCTCTGGTTTTCCCAGCCACTTGAGCAGACGCAGTCTAGCGGACTCGGCGTCCATTTGCTGCGCAATCAAAACAACAATTAATTCGCTTACTCGCTGACTAACAACAACAATAATAAGCCCAGTCGCAAGGCGGCAGCGAGATCAACCCTCAGGATTCAATTGTCTGTCTGTAATATGAAATGTATCTGGCGGTGGGCATCGCTAATTTCCGTGCAGCAAATTTGTCATTGCAGTTGCCTCGAGAGTGGGAAAGGGATTGGGGGTTGCTTGGGCGAGTGCCGTGTGCCTGCTTTGTTGACTTTACTCCTAGTTCCATCAATTCTCAGGCTACTCAAGCGAAAGCGGCGCATCCGACACGTGCCCCTGGCTGGGTGGCTGGCAGCCCTGGCGAATCTGACAGCCTTCCCTTCAAGTGGTCAATGGGCTGCAATTAAAAGTCTCATTAGAATGCATGATGTCTTCTTTTTGCCAGCAGCCAGCAGCTGAGGTGGCCAGCCAGGTTCTAGTTCCAACTCCAACCGCCACATGCCCAGCACTCGCAGCACAAGCCGAAACACTACACTGAAAATACTATATGTCTGAGCGCAAAGGCGCAGACACGAAAGCGAATGCGACTGCGAGTGCGGGGAGCTGGCGCCAGGCTGTCGGGCGCCAAGATTCAGAGGTAAAAACAGGAGTAAATGCGTGCCATGATTATAGTGATGACGACTGCCACCCCAGGCTCCGGCTCTGCCTGGCAGTGCTTGGCTGTGCTTGGAGACGCAGACCAACTCCTCGCCGGCCTGGCTGCCAGCCGGAGCAGACGATGATGTTTCATCTTTTCCACATGAAAACTCACGTAACAAAAATTATGATAATCATAACTTTTTTTTTTTTTGTGGACTTTTTCCTTTGGCTTTGCCTCTTTGTTTTGCTAGCCACTGGACAAAGGAGTCGCTGGCGTTTGCTAAGGTATCTTCGGCCCGGGCTGGCGTCTGGCGTTCGCTCTATTTTTATTAAGTCTTGCATATAAATCAATGCCGCCAGATATGCAGAGTAGCCCCGAAAGGTATAAAAGATTTATAAGGGCTTCTGTCGTTTCAGCCACATTTTTTTGTCGTCAACTCGTTTGAACATTGTTTAACATAGATCGTATGCGAAAGTTGAGCAGATGAATACCAAGTGAGAATTTGTTCTTTTGTTGAACAGTGTAGCTTTCAGGACATGGTCACTGACTCTCACCTCAATCAGTTGTAATGAATAGAAAGCCAAATTCTTTGGGATGCCCTTACCTCCGGCACTGCACCCACTAGCCATTCGGCCTGCGGCCCGTCAGATGGATAAGCCACGACGCAGTAAACTCTTCCAATTGCATCAGAGACAAACATTTGCTTGATGGCAATTTCAACAAAGCGTCACGCAACGTCTTCAAGATTTATATGGCTGCTTCCAGTCCAATTACAAGATAAGTTCGACGAATTAAAAATGCGCCCGGCTGCAGGCAACAAGTGTGGGAAATCGTAGGAATTTTCAATGGTGCCAGCTGTCTTCTGAGAAAAACTGGACCGAAACAATACAATTTGAATATTCCAGCGGGGGAAGACTTTGACAGTTGCGGCGTGAAAATCTAATGAACACATGTGGACGCCAACTGGCAAAAGGGGGGCCACTCCAGGGCTGCACTGGAATGCAGTCGGCGAGAGGGTGGCTGGCTGAGTGGTGGCAATAACTGCGCCGTGCATGTGTAACAGTATAAGACAATTTTAAACTTTATTTCTCAAAATATTAATCTACTCATCAAACTATACTGATTGGTATGCATATGTATATGGTACATTGACATTCCAACTGATTTTCGTAGGGGTCACACTGGTATCTAGCTAGAATTCAGCAAAAGCTTCTTCGTATTTGACGGTCTTCGATTTTGGCTTCTGTTTTCCTTCGCTATGCTTATCGAAATTCGAAATATCCTCCGCACTCGATATTGTGGGCGTGTACGGCGGCGTTATGGTCTGGTTAAGTAGCGGAATCCACTCTATCTCTTTGAACCACTCGTGGTTCTTGATATCTTTGTTGCCACCCATTAAGTTTCCGTACCTGCAAAGAGAAATCCCCTGTAGATGAGTTCATCGACTACCCTCAGAGCTACTGTTGACTTGCCGTTTCGACAGATCCACTTGTAACAAATGGTCCACCAAGTGGCGCAAGGGTCCCGAAAAGGCACTGGGCATCTTGTAGTCGGCCTCGATGATCTTGTTGAACATTTGCATTTGGTCCCGACTGTGCATCCCAAACGGCGAATGGCCGGCAACAAACTCGTAGATGAGAACCCCGAAAGCCCACCAATCCACGCTGTTTCCGTAAGGCTTCGACTGTATGATCTCCGGTGGCAGGTACTCGGGAGTGCCACACAGGGTCATTGTACGCGTTTCCACCTTCTTCAAGAGAAGAGACATCAGTATATGTTGTATTTTTATTGGAGCGCACTTACTTTGGCAAATCCGAAATCCGTGACCTTCAGATAACCATTCTTATCGATCATAATGTTTTCGGGCTTCAAGTCACGGTATAATAGACTGCAGTAATGCAGATATTCCAGGGCGAGGAACACCTGAGCCGCATAGAAGCGAGCCTGCTTTTCATTGAACTTGCGGACTCTAAAAAAGGTAACCGATCAAGCACATTGATAATGCATACTACTTCGGGCAGACTCACTTGCGATGATAGGTAAACAGCTCGCCTCCCATTATGAGTGGCAGAATGAGGTAAAGGCTGTCGTTGTCCTTAGCCGAAGCTACCAGATTGACCGTGAACGGGAAGTTCATTGAGTTAAGTACTTTCTTTTCGCTCATGACATGGCCGACCTGTTTTGTCTTTATTATTTGGTCTTTACTCAACTGTTTCGAGGCGTAATAGGTATCACCATCCCTCTCCTTGACGAGCTGCACCTTGCCAAAGGATCCAGCGCCAAGGGTCGCCTTGATTATGAAGTTATCGAGACCACACGATGGCGATGGCGTATTGCGGACGAACTTCTTGTTGAATTCTTCTTTAAGCTTTTCCAGTATGACGCCATATTCAACCTTGGGGCTAAAGTATTGTGGTTCCAAGTTTGAAGCCCGTCCTAACATTTTTGTTTAGCTGTTACAAAACTATCAATAACTCCTATAAGAATTTCGACAAAATGCTACGCACATTTTGAAAACAACAAATAAAATATAGTTCATCTGTACGAATAATAGCACAAGGGCTACTTGTATGCTCTCGTTTTCTGCTACCATCCCGGTAAGTATACAATCTGGGGGTGGTACGGAGACATATCTTGTGCCTGAGAGACAGTTACAACCGTCCTGAGTGGTTACGTGCATCCCCTTTGCAACTGAACAAAAGCCCAGCGAAAACAAAACATATTGGAAGACCAACGTTTAAAAATTATTAAACAAGTCTGGGTGGCGATTTATTTTCGACTTCAATTTCGGTTTGCCCTTAAAATTTTCAAAGTTAGACAAATCTTCAACACTTGTACCAGACGGGCTAACATCTTGATTAACCTTGAAACCATGGACATGTTTTGATGTCCTTGGACCCATCGGTTGAGTTACCTAAACTGAAGAAGCATGCTTGAAATCCGGCGCGTAATATGGCTCCAATGTGCTTACCGATTAGAGGGATCAGTCTGCAACAAGCTTTCTACCAAACTCTTCAGCTGTGTAGTAAAAAACGAGGGTATTCGATATTCGGCCAAACAGATTTTGGAGTACATCAGAATGACGTCACGATTGTGCATTGAAAAGGGCGAATAACCAGTCACAAACTCATAGATCAAAATACCAAACGTATACGGCTTAAGCTGAATGATTTCGGATGTTGTTGACATTCCAAATGATTTTGTAGGTTACACTGATGTCTAGCTAGAATTCAGCAAAAGCTTCTTCGTATTTGACGATCTTCGATTTTTGCTTCTGTTTTCCTTCGCTATGCTTATCGAAATTCGAAATATCCTCCGCACTCGATATTGTGGGCGTGTACGGCGGCGTTATGGTCTGGTTAAGTAGCGGAATCCACTCTATCTCTTTGAACCACTCGTGATTCTTGATATCTTTGTTGCCACCCATTAAGTTTCCGTACCTGCAAAGAGAAGACCCCTTAGATAAGTTTAACAACTACCTTAATAATTACGATTGACTTGCCGTTTCGAAAGATCCACTTGTAACAAATGGTCCACCAAGTGTCGCAAGGGTCCCGAGAAGTTACTGGGCATCTTGTAGTCGGCCTCGATGATCTTGTTATACATGATTATTTGATCACGACTGTGCATGGCAAACGGCGAATGGCCGGCAACAAACTCGTAGATGAGAATTCCAAAAGCCCACCAATCCACGCTGTTTCCGTAAGGCTTCGACTGTATGATCTCCGGTGGCAGGTACTCGGGAGTGCCACACAGGGTCATTGTACGCGTTTCCACCTTCTTCAAGAGAAGGGAAATCATTATTTGTTGTTTTTTTTTTTACAATTATTTTTATTACTTTGGCAAATCCGAAATCCGTGACCTTCAAATAACCATTCTTATCGATCATAATGTTTTCGGGCTTCAAGTCACGGTATAATAGACTGCAGTAATGCAGATATTCCAGAGCGAGAAACACCTGAGCCGCATAGAAGCAAGCCTGTTTTTCATTGAACTTGCGGACTCTACGAAAGGTAACCGATCAGCACATTGATAATGCATACTACTTCGGGCAGACTCACTTGCGATGATAGGTAAACAACTCGCCTCCCATTATGAGTGGCAGAATGAGGTAGAGGCTGTCGTTGTCCTTAGCCGAAGCTACCAGATTGACGGTGAACGGAAAGTTAATTGAGTTTAGAACTTTCTTTTCGCTCATGACATGGCCGACCTGTTTTGTCTTTATTATTTGGTCTTTGCTCAACTGTTTTGAAGCATAATAAGTATCACCATTTATCTCTTTTACGAGCTGCACCTTGCCAAAGGATCCAGCGCCAAGGGTCGCCTTAATTATGAAGTTATCGAGACCACACGATGGCGATGGCGTATTGCGGACGAACTTCTTGTTGAATTCTTCTTTAAGCTTTTCCAGTATGACGCCATATTCAACCTTGGGGCTAAAGTATTGCGGATCCAAGTTTGAAGCCCGTCCTAACATTTTTGTTTATCTGTTACAAAACTATTAATAACTGTTATAATAATTTCGACAAAATACTACGCACATTTTGAAAACAACAAATAAAATATAGTTCATCTGTACGAATAATAGCACAAGGGCTACTTGTATGCTCTCGTTTTCTGCTACCATCCCGGTAAGTATACAATCTGGGGTTGGTACGGAGACATATCTTGTACCTGAGACACAGGTACAACCATCCTGAGTGGTTACGTGCATCCACAGTTAAAACCGTCAGAGGTTACGTGCATCCCCTTTGCAACTGAACAAAAGCCCAGCGAAAACAAAACATATTGGAAGACCAACGTTTAAAAATTATTAAACAAGTCTGGGTGGCGATTTATTTTCGACTTCAATTTCGGTTTGGCCTCAAAATTTTCAAAGTTAGACAAATCTTCAACACTTGTAACAGGCGGTAAGTAGGGCGGGCTAATATCTTGATTAAGGATCGCAAACCAGTCGACGCCTTGAAACCATGGATGAGTTTTGATGTCCTTGGATCCATCGGTTGAGTTACCTAAACTGAAGAAGCATGCTTGAAATCCGGCGCGTAATATGGCTCCAATGTGCTTACCGCTTAGAGGGATCAGTCTGCAACAAGCTTTCTACCAAGCTCTTCAGCTGTGTAGTAAAAAACGAGGGTATTCGGTATTCGGCCGAACAGATTTTGGAGTACATCAGAATGACGTCACGATTGTGCATTGAAAAGGGCGAATAACCAGTCACAAACTCATAGATCAAAATACCAAACGCCCACCAGTCGACGGATTTCGTGTACGGCTTAAGCTGAATGATTTCGGGTGCCAAGTATTCGGGAGTGCCACAAAGTGTCGACGTCCTGTTGTCCACACGCTAAGGAGAGATCAGTCTTCTTCACATATATATACATGCATATTTATATGAGTGGGGTGCAGTCTTACCTTGGTAAACCCGAAGTCCGTCACCTTAATGTAGCCGCGGGCATCCATTAGAATATTCTCGGGCTTAAGGTCTCGATAGATGAGACTCATATGGTGCAGATACTCGAGGGCCAGCAGCACTTGAACGCCGTAAAAGCGGGACTGTTTCTCATTGAACTTGTGCACTCTTGGTGCAAAGGGGAAGAACTGTGTCTTTATACATCTGCAGACCTAATCGAAGCTAAGGTTTGAACTCACTTGCGATGGTAGCTGAACAGCTCACCGCCATTCACAAACGGCAACACGAGATATAAATAGTCAAAGTCCTTGGTGGCGTCAATCAAGTGCACTAGAAATGGGAAGCGAACGGAGTTGAGTACGGTCTTCTCGTTGTACACGTGAGAAACTTGCTTCAGCCGTACCAGATCGTCCTTATTCATCATCTTAGCCGCGTAATAATTTTTGCCTTTTTTCTCCCGAACCAACATCTGCAGTGTGAGAGACAGATACCGAGATAGTGTGGAGTGAATAATAGAAATCATTCAGCTGGATAACTCACAACAGTGCCAAAGCTGCCATTGCCAATGACTGCTCGCTGTACGTAACCCTCCAGGTTGGTGTAGGGCGATGGCTCTTGGGATGTCCAACGCTTGTTAAATTCCACCTTCAGTTGATCGAGTGTTGCAGTGTAGTCTGCCTTTGCATTAAAAGTCATTTGCAAGTTCTCGCTACTCATAGTCGGCGCAAAGGCCTCTTACTCATCTTCCACAATGAGGATGGACAACACAATATCTGATAAGTCGCACGTTCAATAAACTGATAATTTGGGCATTCATAATTTTGTTTGCTTTTCTGTAATTTCAATTTCGGTTGTCAAACCGAAAGAACAGCAAATGCAAAACATATGTGTATTCATTCACTCGAAAAATATACATCATATCAATTAGTTGGGCGTGCCGCCCGAATTAGGCCAAGGTATGACAAATAAGCTCTGGCCCTCAGCCAGACAGACACCGCATGACCACATGACCACATCAAATGCCAATTTCCTGTGCCTCGGCCACACACATCAAAGCCAACGTCACCGTCTCAGCTCCAGTCACAGTCACAGTCACAGTCCCAGTCACTGTCAACCTTAACGTTCACGTCACCGACTTCTTGATGCGGTCCGGCAAAAGTAAGAAAAATTGCAAAACGTCCAGTTGATAAATGATGCTAACCAAGATTACATAAGTTCGTAATTTTCTAGTACATTTATTTCTACATGTCAGCTAGTCAGCTCTCGACGCTCAGCTCTCAGTTAGGAACCTCTCTACGTTTGCAGTTGGCATGCGATGATGGACACGTCGGCCATCTAGCTCTGGAGCAGAAGCCCGATGCTGATAAGAGCGAACCGGATGCTCCGGTTGTTGCATGGCTTTTAAGGTAACTAGCGAGCGAACGGCCCGTTATTGGCCATTTTGGCCATGTGTTGTGTGTTGAGTGTGGCGTCTGCCCGTTGTTGGACGCAAATTGACAATTAATCATTATCTTTCAGCGTTTTAAGCCTTAGCTTGTGTGTGGCTTGGGGTTGGCAGGCAATTACAGAAAGGTTAGTCTTTGGGTAGGCTCTTAGCTTGGGCCCCACATATGCCTGAGTGTCGTCTGACTGTGTGTGTGTGTCGAGGCATGTGCAAATGTCTTTGTAAATATGCTTGGGGTTGACTTAAATGCGATGACATTTATATTCGAAAAGTTCATTACTTATTGACAAATGCTTCAGCTCCAAAGTCTGAAATTGAAAGACAATCGGACTGTTGCACAAATACTTAATCAGTTGCCCAACTTGAACAGTTTTGACTGAGAAATAATAGATATGGAGAAGAGCTAGAGTAGAGTTGGCTTTGCTCTCTTCTTCACATTGTCAACTGTCATAGAAACTTAGTCTGTCTTTGAAGCGACGAGCAGCAGCCGTAGCCATGACTCTTACCACTTGACTCTGATTCAGCTAAATAATTCTCTGCATACTCCACATTCTCATATAGTTTTCAATACACTTAAAATTTAGAAAATTTGTCACGTACTTAACATAACGCAATTGCTGCTTTACGTTAAACCAAACAGCTTTCACTTGCACTCTCTCTCTCTCTCTCTCTCTCTCTCTCTCTCTCTCTCTCTCTCTCTCTCTCTCTGTCTTTGATGCTAGCCAGTAAATTAGAAATCGTGCAAAAACTAAACAATATCACTTAGAACGACCCAATCCAAAAGCTTGGCTCATTTAACATACAGCCACTAGATGAGACCCTGCCACAGACACACACGCACACACACATACAGTTAGACAAGATAAACTCCAGTGGGCTAAGATATGTTAACGACTGCAATAAATAAACGGATAATATCTAGCGCGCTAGGCCTTTCCATAAATACACATATCTACGTCCATTGGCCTCAGCCTCGACTGCGGCTTGGACTTGGAAAGATGCGTTCGCTAAGCGGCCCAAGACCAGATTAAGTCATACGCACACGTATCTCCTCCAGGCGGACCAATTGCCATTTCTTTGGCTGCTCAGCCACACTTAAAATTCATTAGCTGTATTAGCGGACTGCTGCTGCTGCTGCTGCTGGTTGGCTTATGCAAAGTAATTGACGCCCCGATGAACTGTTGACACGCTTCACATTTGTCTTGGCGTTTTGCTGCTTTTGGCCAATATTTGGTTTAGTTATCAGTGACATTTCTTTCTCCGGCTTTCGGGGCTTAAGTAGGTGAAAGTGAAAGCAGGGCGCAAAATGGCCAAATTCAATTATGCTGAAAGGTTTCGCCGTTGTCTCGCCTCGCCAAACATATATGCCACATTTGCGAACAGCCCTCGCCATTAGCGCTAATCTCTACACAAACGGGATATGAATCACGTCACACACACACATACACACATACAGTCAATCTCTCTCTCTCTCTCTCTCTCTCTCTCTCTCTGCCCGATTATATGCTGCATGCTGCATGACCGGAAAATGCATTCACTCTGCACAGTTCAGCAAGCAGCAACAATGTCAACGTGTTCCACCTCGACTAAGCCCTACTCCCCCCTCCAGCCCACCCCTCCTGGCACGTATGTGTGCAAAAGGTGTAACTAATCCGCAGGGCATGTGACTTTTGTCATGCGCCGCGCCGCTGTCACTCACTGGCGCCCCGCCTGTGCGCCTCTCCGCCGCTACCTTTGCCCGAAACCCTTTGCAAGTGCAAACTGTTTCCAGTCAATTCCACCCCAATGTCTGCACACAATGCGGACCTGCCACCGTTCTTCTGGCTTCATCTTCTGGCTTCACCTTCAATTATCGATGTGGACCGCCCGCCATTGTTGTCGCTGCTCGTGTGCTCCATGTAATCCATTGATTCGGCCAGAGCCAACGGTCCGCGCCGCGGGTGGCAGCGCTGACATTTCGCAGCTGGCTGACTTCTGTCCATGTTTGAGGTAAGTTTCGGCATAAAAGAAATTATTATGATTATGATTATTCGAATGCGCATTTACTTAGTTTTATTGTCGGTGCACTGGACTGTGTTGACAGTTGGCTCTTCGGCCACCTTTTGTGTCGTCAGCTCGTCATAAATCAGCCATAAACAGGATCCCCATTGACGATATCGCCCCAATAAATCAATTGCATATGATGACATCAGGTTCGATGTGCACACCAAATATTGCCATCTACACATATCGAAATTATTGCATCCGAAAAAGCACAGCTTAATACATAGAATAAACAAATAAATACAAAATAAAATATTATACACAAAAGTTTTTTCATTTTTACTAGCGTCCACGAGAAATATGATTTCATTATTTAGTTATATGAAATTCAGACCCTTTCAAGCTGCCAGAGGTCACCAGCTTTGGTTCCTCATAGGACTCCATGTCTGCTGTCCTGTCTTGTTTTCAAGATGACTATGATATTAGACATTGCCTTCGCCTAGGCAGTTCACCTCATATAAGGAACAAACTGCCTGAGTAGCTATCTTTAGTAGGAAAAGTACTAGAGAATATAATACTTACCCTACCTAACCATACCTATCAATATTATCTTACTTATCTCTTCATACCTTGCTCTTCCACTGCGCTTCATTGTAATCAACCTGGGAAACTCTTTCATTATCTTACCAATCCTCATTCAATGCATATTCAAAGTTGTACTTTGGGATATTTTGTACATCAGAATTTCTCTGCGTGTTGTTATTCATATTCTAAACAACAATTTGTAAGCCTTTCGGAATGAAAACAAACGCATTCGAATGGAGAAGTGGAAGCTGTGGTAACCGGCCGGTTAAATGGCTTTTGGCATATAATAAAAACAATGCCGGGCATAAAAACAATTGCTATTGCTACAATTTTAACATTTGCCATAAATAAACATGAGCCGGTGGCATTTGTTCATTCCAATTGCAATTGCCATTGCCGTTGCCGTTGCATTCAGTTTTTGGAGGAAATGCGAAATGCTGAAACATTTTATTGAAATTCAATTAAAGTCGTATTTCAATAATTGGCCACGCATGGTGCGCATTTCCGTGCCGTGCTCAATTTCAAAACGCCGCTCGGAATTTATGACTTTTCAATTTTTGGCCAATTGTGAAATGTTGCCACTTGGACTGTGGCATGCCCCACTTGTGACACTGCTGCCGCTGTTGTCCTTGTTGTTGTTTTCGCTGCCGTCCATTTGCTAAGGGGGAAACGGAAATTGGTGCAAAATTGATGCCCGCCGTCGAAACTCCATCACAAACGCTACGGTGCATTAGGCTGCAAGTTCTTATCAGTTCAGAGCTCACCACCCTCAGCCCTTGGCCTTGCCAGCTCCACACACACACACACACACACTCCCAGCCACCCTTAGGTTTTCTCTCACGTTAAGTGTGCAAAATTTTGCGTGATTTGTGCGAATTTCGCCTCATTGGAACGTAGATAAGAGTCCCCAGTACAGGGTATTCCCTGAGGGTGGGTTAGTTTTGGTCTTCTCTTGTTGTCATTGTTGTTGTTGCTTAGTCCCATAAATTCTTCTTTTTTTTTGCTACTTGTCATATCTGGCTCTCTATTTAGGCACAGATCATTAAGTTTCCATGGCATTTCGGCATCTCTATCTGATTTAAAGATTTGCCGGCAATGAGAACATGTGCCTTAATAACTCGACTATCCTACTATAATAGTTCATGTTTGCCTTCTCAATACATAGTAAATTAAGCTAATGAAGTATTTGAAGTACAAACTAAAAGGTTATTCACTTAAAAGCAGGCCTCGATTGTGAAGGAGCTCTGTCCATAGCTAAACTCTTAAGATCAATTGCATATATATGTATCTCAACTATTCCATATGATCTTCAATGTTTGTCAGATTTCACGAACTCTGTCACTTGTGAGCAGACACTTTTAGCCATAGGTGTGCAGCCGCCTGCCTCGGAAGTGTCAACCTGAGATGTGTTCAAAGCAAAGAGCCAACTGCAGCCGCATAGATGAAGTTATCTATATGCATATATGTATGTATATAGAGACAGATGGGGCTATAGCTGCATCATCATTTTCGTCTCTGGCGAGAAGTGCCTTTAGATCTTGAGTGCGCGCAGATCTTATTTCTAGAGTGCAGCATTTAAATTTGACAGGGGCGCGATTTGCACGCTTAATTGAGACAGGTGCCCAGCGCAGCAGCGCAGTCGGAGTGGCGTGGAGCAACGGCGACATGTGTTCGCTGCTGTTGCACAAGCCGCAAGATTTATCATCGTGCCACGTGTGTCATTACGCTGCGCCGCGCTTTTCACGGGAATAGCGAACGACGCACGCCAAATGCAAAATTAACAACCTAATTAATACCTAGAGCTGTCAGAAGCCACCTCGACATGCCCATCCGCTTAGCCGCCCCGCCGTGGGCAGCTGCTCCAAAGCTGTTCGGGGGCGCGTGGATAGTTGTGCCCACGCCAAGGCCCAGATAGCTGGCGCAGTTGGCAGGGGCCGATGAGGGGGAGACTCGCGTTTTTAATTGGCGCCCAGAACGTAACACTGTCGAGCACATGAGTAGAGAGCGAACCGCAAACTAACTAACGGCCAGCGGGCGGTCGCTGTCAAACTCAGCTGCTGCAGAAGCTGGCTAAAAATGGCTAAAAATGCAGAATTGACTGCTGCCGTTCGGGAGTTTTAGCCATATTGAAGGCGTTTGCGGTTGTCCCACAGCACTTGGCCGGACGTTTATTGAACATTTTTACTTGCGGTTCCGTTCGCTCTCGGCCGGCAGTCCAACAGTCTTGGCCAACTGGCAGCTGCTTTGGCAGGCGCTTTTATTAATTTCGCCGAGCGCGTCTCAATTTCACGGACAGTCATCAGTATTAAATGCAAATAGCTACAAAATGCGATTTGCAAACAGAGGGAAGAACCGAGAAAGAGAGAAGAAATGTCGGCAGTGACAGCGAGGCGAGCCATAGATTTGGCGGTTGTCCTGAGCGAAGCCAGCGAAATTGGCCAAAAATGCGTTAAATGCAAATTGGATAAGAAGTCGTGTCAGGACGGGCAGGCGCTGCATATGGCTGCCAAAAAAAAGGCCAGCAAAAAAGGAAGAAGAAGCCGCAACTGTAGCTGAGACAGTTGCTGAAGGATATCCGCAAGGATATGGAACTCGCATCACATGAGCGGCGAGCGCGAGGCCGCGTTTCGTGTTCATTTCACGAATGAAAGCCGCGACAAACTTTAAAGTGGATTACGTTTGCCTAGCCTGGCTCCGCACCAGGCACCAGGATACACCCGTCACACCCCCTTCAAGCCCACCCTTCTCCCGCCCCTTCTCACTGCTCTGTATTCGCCCCGTACAGCTCTACTATCTGCTGCCGCATGTTCTTGCAACATAAATCCGTGAGTTTTGCGCGCGCAAATTTATGGCGCTGGCGACACTCAGCTCAAACTTTGCTGCCAGCGGCATTGTTGTATTTATGACCGCGACATGACCTGATCCTGCACCAGCCACTGTGCCCCAGTGCCATTGCCAGTTCCTGCATGCTGCGTGGGCGACTGCCGCTGGAAAGTGTTGCGAGTACGTGCAACCTCAGCCTCAAGCTGCCAGCCGCAAGACTTAAAAGTGGCGCGCGGAAATTGGATTTACTTGCGAGCCAAACTGCCGTCTTAAATCTGCACGCCTGTCAATTTGCTCCTGTTTAAGCGCGATTTATATGGCATCTGCCAGCTCCGCCTTGCCACTGCCGCTGCCTCTGCCTGCTCCTAATGAGCGCCGGCTGCCTTTGTCCCTCTGCAAACAAACCAAACAGGACGCTGGCAGCGTGCCCCATGACTCAATTGAAGTTAATTACGTGGAAGAGGCTCACTGTTACAGGAACAGGCAGAGGCGCAGGCACAGGCTCTGTCACAGTCACAGTCACAATTACAGTTACTCTCGGTTATTTACATGTGATTCTCCCCCACAAATATGCCAGCAAAAAAAAAAAGAACTCGGAGTGCAAAGCATTCAACTCGACCTGCGGATACTCTGCTTTTAGTATGATGATTCAAGTTTGAGGCAAACTCATTTGTTGAGATGATCGATTGAGAAGTGCTTAAGAAACAATGGATTCCTTTTAATAAACAAACAAAGTTAGTGTATTCTTTCATATCGACTTCTCTCTGACCTTCTTATCCAGAACTCATACCTGACTTAAGCTTATCTACCTTCGGATAAGCTTGGAATCAAAAGAAATTAAGTGTATTTCAACTATCATCATTTATTGAACTGTGAATCGATTTAGACAATCTCATTTGGTTTCGAACGAATATGATCTTCCTTGATTCCTAAAAATAGGGTATAACAAAAAAAAATGCTCAATTCATTGGCTAAAATCAATTCAACCGGATGCATAGCGTCGATGGCGACTGCTGACCGTTGGCCGCTGCCCGCCGTCCGCTTTCCATCCGACGTCCGACGTCCGTCATCCGATTGCCGCTCGCCTGCCCCTTGGCAGGATGTCAATTGTGATTGAGCGCGTTTTGCTTATGGCTGCAGAATCCCATTTGTAGTTGTTGTTGTTTGCGCAACGTCTCAGCATTTGGGCAAATGGGCAGCCAAAACGTAGCCATAATTATTGTTATGTTAATAAAGAGGCCTTGCCCAGCAAACAGCCTTTAGTTATTTAGAGGGTGGCAGCGCGGCCACAGGCCTTAGTCATCTGCTCGGCCATTGATTTTTACATTATGTGTTTGCGCATCGACTTTGCATAAAAATGGCTAAGTGACACAAAACTTTGACGTCGTGGATAAAGATTCTCAACGCCTGCAAGTATGCCACAAATTTCAGTCGCACGCCATTAACAGCAGACTCTCAAGTCAAGAGGCGTGGCAGCCAGCACTCCTTTCACTTTTTAAGAGAGAGAGAGAGAGAGAGAGAGAGAGAGAGCGCGAGATTCGTTACAGTTGTTGGTAGCTGCAACTGATACGAAGCGCCGGCTACACTCCGCCCACCCCGCCGATAGGTGTGACAGATCGTGTGATTGATGAAATGTGGGCAACAAGCAGAGGCGGCCTCCCGCCTCCCGAGCAGCCTGCGGACCGCCAAACTAATTTCCACATTTTTCACATTTACGAAGACAAATTGAGGTGCGAACTTGGGTCGAGGCAATAAAATTGCCGAATATCAAAACAACAAAATCTTTTGCAACAGTCGGCCATAAAAAAAGACGAGCCGAAAGGAGTCTGCCCGAAACATAAAAGGGTTTGAGTGACGGAGGAGGGTTTGAGTGAGGGGGTTAGGGTTAGTGCCACATTTGACACAGAGGCTTCAAAACATCGCCAGAGACGCGCTGAGAGTGTCAGGCATGCGAATGCCAATTGTTTTTCGATTTCGGCGCTTAAAAATGCGCAAATCCGTGAGCAGTGCATTATGCGAGGGCTGCGGGCGGCCTGGAAGTTAGCAGTTGCCAGTTGGCTGTTGGCTGTTGGACTCGGGCCCACTACACTATAAAACTCAATATCTAGAACAATAAATTTCAAGTCGCACACACACGACACGACGTCGATAGAGCAGTTGCACAGCTGGGGAAACGTGGCGAATCGATGTCATTGCCGATTTCTATTTCTATTTCGATTTCTTGCCTTTATTTTGTTTTGCTTTGTTTTTTTTTTTAAGTTTTCCATTTTATTTCGTTTTATGTGCGACTCGCCAAAAGTTGTCAACGACAATTCACTAGCCATAAACGTGGAAAACTCCCACCCTGCCCAGCGCCCTGCCCGAACCTCTTTGGCTTTTCAATAAAACTCAACACCAGCCGCAGACACGGCCTACCCGCTCAGGCCATTATTTGTATTAGCATAATGTTGTTTCGATTCTGATTCGGATTCTGATTCTGATTCCGATCCGATTTGCTACAATTTTATTTATTGTTTTTATTTTTATATTTCGTACACGACAAAGTTAAACATTGAGCTCGTAAACCAATCGAAATTACATTTTAAATAGTTCTTCTTTCTCTCTTCATTTTATGTCTAATTTATGCGCATGGCCAAATTGAATTGCCGACGGTTGAGGGCCATCGAGAGTGACCACCGCAATGGCTGGCCAGGGATCCGCAGATACTGTTAATTGAGCTGCCTCTCAAGCCCAATGCCACACGTCGTTCACAATTCAGCGTAATCCGCGCCAGATACGCATTTTTCAGCTGGGCAGCGTCGAATGGTCACGGCCGTGTCAGAGGTGACCTTGAAGCATGTGCGAAATGAGTTGAGGTCCATTATTATTTCGGCGTCTCTATTTGTAACATTTCCCCAATTCTCAGCGGTTGCGGTTCAAGTGCAAAAAATCAAAATCAAAATCTCGCGCAGTTCATGGAAACAGATGAAAAGAGTCAATAGAACTGGGCCAGCGGGACAGACGGCAGGCGTGTGGCCAATGGACAGAAAAATTAACGAAAACTCTGCATAAAAATAGATTGCATATGGATTCATCCATATATATATATATTTATATATAGTATATTATCCAGCATCTGTTTTGTATAAAAAATTGGAAAATTAAAATCAAAATCAAATGTTCCTCAACTGCCTGACAGACATTTTAATGCGCCCGCCACAGGCCGCCACAGGCCCAGCGGTCTTCAAGGTCAGCGCCAGCGATTCAAGAACACACGCACAGCGCAGTGATCGAAGGGATCCAGCTCCCCGTTGGCGACATGATAGAGCAGAGCCTGCAGGTTGAAGGGCAAGCGCTGCTCGTTCTTCATATTGTCCCAGATACGCTCCGCCAAGATGCCCACGTCCCGCGGATTGGCATTCGAACACTTTTTCATGTGGCGCCCAACGTAAACCTCTTTGAAGTTTTCGTAGGGCGTCGGGAGCAGTTCGTAGCTAGTGAGGGCCTTCCAATAGAAGCTTATCTTCTGAACGGGAGTAAGGAACTCCCACTTAGGTCCAGTGCCTTCGCTTTGCTTGTGGCCCTCGCGTTTATAGAGCGCCTTGACACGACGCTCCAGCTGCGTCAGACGCAGCTGCGTTGCCTTCTCCGACAGGTTGAACGGGATGCCGTTATTTCTGCGCGGCTTCGCATCGCCGTCACGCGAGCAACTACTGCTGCACTCCGACTTCACTGGGTTCGCAGTCTTGTCGACTATATCCGAAAAGCGTATTTGACGTGGCTCGCATCGCGACTCCGCATCGTAGGTGACCAGACGCTTGGGGTACTTGTGCCGAATGGTGTAGCTCATACAGCCCACGGGCTCCTCAGAATACTCGTCAGAGCTGCTGCCATCGCCACCGGCATCGTCAGATGTACGTGAGCCTCCAAAGAGGTACGCCAGGGCCCGAGGTATGTCTAAATTTAGGAATTTGCATAGAACTTCTATAATTGAAAAACTCATTTCTAAAATTTAGCTAAGTGAACAGGAAAATCAGAGAAACTTAACAATGTGATTGTGTGTGGAGAGAGGAATGTTCTCAATTGTTTTATCAAGAAGCCCCTAGCGGCGCCTAGTCAGCCGAGAGCCGCCTCATAATTTAGTGTTCATGAAAATATATGGCCCTATATTATAAATGCGAAAAATAGTCGTTGCTATTACCAATAAAAATCTTGCTCGAATGGTTGCCTCGCTCGCGGAAGGGGGGGCTCCAAAATGACAGCTATATTAAAAATGCTGCTGTTTGTGCAAAAAACACAAGTGACAGGGCAACAGACGGTAATAACTGACTAAGCAATACCCTGTACTCAGAGTCATTCAGTTAAATGCGGCATTACACCGTAGCTTCGCGACAGGCTTCATTGTGATTCATGTCGAAACGATAGCCTTTGATATTTACAGCTCAATCCATTACCAAATTACTATGTAGCTTTATATATAATGTATATTATCCTCGCTCTGAGGATCAGCCACAGTCAACTCAACTGGGCCACCTACTTTCAAGCCAATATACCCCACAGTTGATTAACCAACAGCGATTACAGGGTATTCAAACGATTCCAAACGAAGCCGCCAACTGAACTGAGCATCTGAAATTGTGCAAATATTTTGGTTTGGCTTTTCATATTTCCCCGGGGTATTTATGCTCTGCGCTTATTATCTAGTTGAGGTTCCCAGTCTGCGGCAAGCATGTTCATGTTCATGCTCATGTTCGTGTTCGTGTTCGTGTTCATATTCATTCTTCCGATTAAGCAGTTTTCATGGTCATCGTTAAATATGTTCATATAGTCGCAGCAATCTGGCTGCTTGGTAGAAATAAAATAAGTGGCCTAAATAAAAATGTTGGCCATATTTTTGCGCTGTTTACGAGTCGATGCGAACGATTCGAGCCATCCATCCGACTGCCCGTCTGCGCCCCCACCAAATGAAAATCGCTGCAATTATGAAAATTTATTTCATTTATTACATCACGAAAATAGCTCAACGTAAAACGCTGCCCCAAAATACTTAATGAACGCGTATGGATCTGGCCACAGGCTGTCACAGCAATTAAGAACTGAGAAACAGCCATTTCGCATTGTCCTGGACATTCATTGATTGCCCCTCCCCTCTCCCTCTCTCCGCCTGCCTTATTACATGCCATTCTGCGGCTTTTTGGGCATTTCGCTGCCTGCTAATTTCAAGTTAATAACGCTGAAATATATTTAATGCACATTCGATTTTCCATCGTTTTCTCCCTCAATTGCCAATTTCGCAGCCATTTGCCGTTTATTTCGCTATTAGCCAACATTGCGTTGACAACGTCCTGGCCACGGCTAACTCTGAAATCAGTTAGCACTTCGCATTTGTCAGCCAACACGATTTTTGTTGACTTTATTAGAAGGTAATAATAGTACGGGCTGCAATGAGGCTTTGAATCTAAATTAGGCAGGGATTACTTGTAGATATTAGACTTTACCTCACGTCTCTGAAAATATAATAGGGCAGCGCAGGTAAGTGCAACTCGTCATGGAACCTCTATAATGATTAGCCTTGAGCTCAGTCTAAGAATATGAATACTTTACTCCGCCTCTGCTCGAGTCACAAACTCTCTACGCACTCTTCCCACTCCCGCGCTTTTAATTCCCTCAGTTATTTGCTGCAGCCACACATGACTTTATGACGAAGTAGATCATATCTGCCAAAGAGAAACACCTTCCCCTCGGCGCTTAGGTGAGCCAATGCCAGCGCCAATGCCGTGTTGCGGCTAATGGCAATGCGTCGCTTGCAGCTCCCACAACAATAAAATTCCCATTTAAAGGCAGGCAGCAACCCATACTCTCGACACTCTTCGCCAATGAGAGCGAAATTGATTGCATTTCTTTTTGATTTTACTGCCGACAGGCCAGAGGGCAGGGGCGGAGTTAGCTTGGTGGCACCATGAGCTTAACAATGCACTCAAGTCAAAATCTTGGCGAGATCGTAAAAACTTTGCATAAAGAATACCTTTAAGGACCCGGACTGAAAATCAAATTTTGATTCACATTTCATTTAATTTGAATATTTGAGAGAATAAAAATAACTTTGACTTGAATCTCTTATTAAGAGGACTAGCTTTATAGCCAAGGCTGCAGCCGGATAGTGATGCGGCAATATCTTCAAAAGAAACATTGATAAAATTTTGCATATTTTGCAAAATGTATTCAGTAAACAAGGCAACTGCTTAGCTGTTAGTCGAGCACTCCCGACGAGAGTTTTCTTGCTCGTTTTTTTTCCGAATATTCTCGTCAAATTTATGGCGCTTAGGTGAGCTAGCGCCAATGCCGTGTTGCGACTAATGGCAGTGCGTCGACCGCAGCTCCCAGAACAATAAAATTCCCATTTAGACGCGAAAGCGAACAGCCAGTAGCGAGAGGCAGCTACCAAGACTCTGCCCCCTGCAGCATAGTGTAGCATCAGCAGCAGCAGCAGTTTTGTGTTTACGTGGAAACAATTTTTATGGCATGTCAAAAACCTATTTTAATGCTTTTAATGAAAGCGAATTTTATTGCATTACTTTTCGATTTTACTGCCGCGCGGACTGAGGGGGCATGGGGGTCAGTGGGGGCGGGGCTAGGCTGGTGGCAGCATGTGCGTAAAAATGCACTCAAGACAAAATGTTGACAAGCTCGTAAAAACTTTGCACGGCATGCGAACTGGCAGCCCGCACTCGAGGCAAAAACAGGTGACAAAGCAAAAAAAAAAAAATAAGTAAAGAAAACAGAGAGAAAGCAGTTCGCAGTTTATCCATAACAAAGGCCACTTAAAGTGCCAAAATGTGGTTTCGTCCTTGCCCTCTGCACCACACACAAAACCAACAATTTCCGTTGGCATTTCTTCTTCTCTCTTTGCATAAATTCAAGCAGCAGCGGCGGCAGCGGCAGCGGCTCCCCGAAGTATGCTCGATTTTTGGGAATTGTGAGTTTTGTGCGCTTGGCTTTGGGCCTGCGACTACCTTTGCCAAATTCATTTGACCAGAAACTTAAGTTATATTTTGGAGTCGCGCCAACGGGTCGAAAGAGACATGTTTAGTGCCACGGCAGCAGCCCCAGCAGCAGCAGCAGCAGCAGCAACGACAAAAGCTTTCAGCCATAAAGAGCCACCAATTCCGAGGACGACATTGTCGTCGTCGTCGTCGTCCTCGCACACGTCGCCTGTCGTAGCACTCAATGTCAGCAAAATGCACATGCAACTCGACTGGTTAAAGAGGGTATCGACGGGGTCGCTGGGTTTTGGCCGGGCAACTCGCTATTCTCAGCTCGAAACAATGCCGCCACAGGCACATGAGCCCTCCTCCCTCTTCCCGGTCTGCTGCTGACAGGGCTGACAATACTTTGGAATTGGACGCACTTTTGCGATCCATGTGGCATGCATTAAATATTGCATATGCACTAAATGGATTAGGGTAGACCAGGCCCAAGACCATTGACAGGGTCAGTCATGCATTGTTGGCCGGCCAAAAGCTGTCCGAGTGTCACCGTCTTCGCCAGTAAAGCATGGCCTGAAGCAATGCACTACTCGACTATTAAGCATTTCGCTCTCAGCTAACTCACATTCGAACTTCGTTAGCCCAGCAAAGCAGATTCGTCGCACAGGGGCTGCGTTGCTGTCGGGGGTGGCTGTGATGGGTGCACACTTGGGTCTATGCCGTTGCCTTTGCCTGTGACGAATACTTGGACTGACAATAAAGTGTCATTAGGATATATATATATATATTGGTTGGCATTTGCATCGTAAAAACCAATGGCAGTCGCTCCAGCCACAGCTACACCAAATTCGTTTCATAAGCACATAAAACGACAGCAGCCAAATGCAAATTATCTAACGATGAGACGCCGCTGCACAACTACAGCGAAACAAAAAGGTGGAGCAGAGCCCAACAAAAAAAAAAAAACAACAACTTTTTCGCAAGTACATAATTTTCAATGGCAAAGCATAAAAAGTGGAAGCTGCTGCGAAACACAGTTTCTGCTAGACCTTAAAATACCCTGGAAAGTGGAGAAATTACTCTTGATACAATTTAGGTTGGGGAGCAGAAGAGGAACATGTATTAGGTAAAATTTCGCTTAATATAAGGATAATTGAAGAAGATTCAAATTAGAATGTGACGAATGTTTTATAAATATGAAATTTATGAAAAGTATTAATAATCCCTCCTTAGTAAATTGTTTTTCTAAATGAAATGTTTTGGGCATGAAATAAAAATAAACAAAAACAGAATTTCAATGGGAAAGCCAGATATACCCCAAAGTGAAATGCTTGCAAAATACTTTCCTAAATACTCTTGGCATTGCTAATAAAGGATATTAAAAAGTGTCATTTAGAGTTTTTGGGTCTTTTGGGAGAGGCGCTGGGGTCCTTGTTTTCGTATCTGGGGTTGAGCTCAAGAGCGCTTGACGCAAGGGCCTGACATTGTTCTCGCTGGCATATAATTACAGTTATTTGTGTAGCTAATTAATTGCTAATCAATCATAGACGAAGACGCCGAAAAGGACTCGTCCCACTTTGCTTTGTTGTTGCCTGTCACAGGATGTCTCAATGTCTGCGCTGCTCCTGCTGCTGCTCCTGCTCCTGCTGCTGATGCTGAAAGCTGTCGCTGCGAATGCCATTGGCACTTCTAAGGCGTCGGCCCTGCCCGTTTGCTGTTCATAAACAAAAAAGCCAGTGAAAACAAAAGCTTAGCAAGATTGATCACAACGGTCGCTGACGGCATTGAGAGCGAACGGCACCTGTTCGCTTACTCACGGTTATTAGCCGGGACACGCTGGCAAAGGACATGCAAATGGACGCTGGCACTTTAAGCGGCCTCAATGGCAACTTTTTTGCACCTTGCAAGGATTGTCGAGTGTTTGAGTAAGCCTGCCTGTCTGTCTGTCTGGCTGTCTATTCCACTGCTCGCCTGTCACTCACTGGCTGACGTCAGCCTTGCCGTTTATCCTTTTGGCGCACATTTTATTTTACATAATTTGAACATTTAAGACGTGCCTGGGCATAGCCGAGAGGCTTTAGTTTTAGTTTATGCAGCCAGTGCGTAGTTCTTTTTCTATTCAACCATTTTATTATTAAAAGGCATCGCATCCTTTACGCCCCAGCGAGTTTTATGGCCCCCGAAGAGCTGTCTCGGCGACAACTCGAAGAATCACATTTTTGTTAAAACTTGCACGTTTGCCGTTTGCTCTTTGCCGTTTGCCGTTTGCTGAAATTTGCAGTTAACCCAAATTGTCGGCCATTTGGTCAGCGTGCCGCTGTTGCCGGCTATATGTGTGGGCAATATCCCATTTTCAATTCAATTGTTTTTACTGGCGAGCGGGGGCTGTTGTCTAAGTGATAGTAATGCCTTGATGGCTCAATATGAATTCTAAACTCAGCATCGCCAGGCGGGAGGGAGGGAGTGTTCGGGAGGGACCTTGCTAGGCGCTCTGCAAATCCAAGTTAGTAAATTGGCAAATCGGTAAATCTGACACCGTGAACTATGAAGCCACCCCGGCGCAGCCCGGGTCGCGGAGGTCGCGTGACCATGTCACAGCTTCTTTTGGGTGGGGGTTGCCAACTGGCATTGTATTGAATGATTGGTAATTCGATACAGTTGTTCGATTGCCGTGGCTGTGCGTCGCTTTGTTTTGGTTCATTTGCCGCGCATCGCAAATTGACAGTGCATTGCCCCCCACCACTGCGCCACCCTGTCCTGGCCTCTGGTCCATCTCTATTCCCATTGCCGTCGAGGCTCGAGCCCAGAGGAAAAGCCGTCGATATGCCCTGTTCGCACTAATTTTCCTGCATGTCGCGCCGTGCGAATCGCATAAATATATTTATTTCACTTCGCTTTCATATCGAAACTATTTATTGCTAATGGATTTATGGCCCGCTTTCAGCTGGAACTACAGCCATCCGGCCAGCGGCTCGATTGTATATCAATATCTTTCATATCTGCTCTGTAACGGCACGTGTGCTGGGCCCGTTTCCCGTTGCGACGCGTCGCTCCTCGGGGAGGCCTTGCATTAATGCATTTCTATGGGAAATCTATTCGGCACAGAGTTTTTCGTCCTTGTTGGTCCTGTTGGTCAACAATTTGGGAGGAACGTTGGCGTCTTCTTATTATTCTTTAATTTTGGCAAATTGTTTTCGTTTTATGAAATTTTCTTTTCACTTGATATTTTTTATTATTCCTAGGATTGGCCAAAAAGGTTTCCATTTCTGCCCTTCTGCTTGCCAGCTCACTTCGCCTTTTAATAAATGTCCAGCAGAAGGAGCAGCAGGAGCAGCAGCAACTGGAGCTTCGAATTTCGTCTGGCCGCTCAAGAAATATGCACAAATTAATTTTGTTTTATTCCAGCTGAAGTAAAATTTAAATCAGGCAAGTCGAGAAAGAAATACGTCATGTCCACACTGCCACTGTGGGTGTGGGTGTGGGTCTGCGTGTGGGATCCACCAACAAGAAAAGGGTTTCAATTGCGCTTTCTCTCCCTCACTCACTCCCCCTCTCTCTTTCTCTATCTGTTTCTCTATCTCACTGTCTACGGCGAAGACAGGAGCAGCACACAACTGCCAACTGTTGTCCTACGACTCGGCACGGAATTGCCACAGCCTTCGCCTTAGCCCTAACGCCTTTGCTTTTCTCAGAGACGTGTGGGTGGGGAGGGGTCTGTTATGAATGCAAATTAAAAGTATACAAATCTAATAAGTTCCATTTAAGACGCTTTAATTTGTTTCACTCGCCTCTACGTTTCAGCTTTCTGCTGTTGCCATTTTCCATCTCAAAAATTCTTGCTAATTGTTGAGCTTTTAGCCAGCGAATTTTTAATGCAAAGTGCAGCATTTCCATTCCCATTCCCAATCCCATTTCCATTTCCACGCACAACCCCTCGGCTTCCCTCCAGCTGAGTTCTTTTTCATCAAAAATAAGATGCATTTTTATGAAAATTGCATTTTGATTTGTTAGCCAAGCACTTGATGCACTTTGGTGCCAAAGTTATTGCCCAAACAACAAATTAGTAAATAAAATCCTTTCTCTGTAATAGTAAAGTATAATAATATTTATTAAAATTGCTTCTGAGTGCAACTAGAGATTTTTCAATTTAAATATAATAGTTAAGCAATTAATGCTAAAGGCTTGCATCTTGGCATTAGACTCAGGCCTCGAGTCGTCTTGAGCACACAAAATATACATTTTAGTCAATAAAATATTAAATTAAATAAAATACGTATAAAACTATATAAAATATACAATAAATAATACAAATTAAATCACTTTATAAATAATAATACTTCTATATTTAAATCAAAGTAGCCGATGGCAGTAGCTCGAGCTTTATCAGCTTTAGTTTTCTTTTGATGTCGGCACAAGTCTCTACTCTAGTTCTTCTTTCTAATCATATTTCCGCTGCTTTATTGACCAATTTATTTACAGTTATACATTTAAGTTCACAGTTATCTAAAACACCTCGAATAAACACTTGCTTCCAAGCACATATTAAAGACTTTTCTTTTGCTCGCTTTTGGCAATTTCTATCGACTGCGGAAGCTAATGAGATGCATGTTCAAGTATCCTTTGATTGACTAATAAAATGCTACGTGATCTGCGATAGACGAGACGCCATTGTTTTAATACGCAGCTAGGTAATTTCCTTGGTCCTTGGGCTTTTATTTGGTCTCTTGCGTTCGCAGCAAAGGTAATTTCGTCAGCTGAACTCCTGGACCAGTTGGTGGCGTATGTGACTCACATGTTTAAGCAACACACTCCACACGGCCCGAGCGCCCTGGGGGCAGGCAGATGTCACGACGGAAAGGACGCTGGGGCGACAATGTTGATGGCTGTTGATGATGCTGACAATGAACGCAGCCAAAGCAAAACGAATGCGAAATAAAGTTTGTAAAACGTGAAGAAGGGCAAATGGAAGCGGGCCCCAGTCCGGTGCCCGACTGCTGACCATATGTTGCCGCCGCAGGCGCGCCTAGGTGTAACTACATGCCATAAAGTAGTTGTGTAATAGACTGGCCGCCCGCCCACCCAGAAAAGGGTCTCGAGACAGAGGACAGCACCTTGAAGGCGCTCGCAACACCTCAGGGGCGCTTTTTGCTGAAATGCGCACAAATTTTCATGCTAGACCCAAAAATCCAAAATCGTCGTCGTCGTTGAACGTCGTCACATTGTTCTATATCCTGTGTGGGTGTCCTTTATAGTTTTGCTCATTTCATAAATATGCGTTTGTCCTTTTTACGGGTTGGGCTGCGCTGGGCTGGCCAACAGCCTGCGGCTTTCATAACTTGAGATGGCCGGGCACACCTTTCAGCAGCCTGCCCTTCCCTGCCCTGTCCTGCCATACCGTGCCCTGTCCTGCCATACCGTGCCGTGCCAGTCCTCCTGTCCTATGCCCATAAGGAGATTCATAATTTGATCCTGGGGTAAATACATTTTATTATGATTTTTATGTATATGCGAGCCTGCAGTTTATATACGTTAGCCTAACCTAACTTCAGCCTCTTCAACCTTGCCACAGGTTGTGCTTGTCCCATCTCCCGTGTCCCGTATCCGTGTCCTCAGCTGCTCCAGCCTTAAGTGCAGACTTATGAATTGGTCAGGCGGCGACATATGCGTATGTGTGTGTTTGTGCGTGGGCAACTGCTTGGGGGTGGCCGTTCGGCTTGTTTGTCTTTAATATTTTGCACATAAACATATCTTTATTTATTTAGGTCGTCGTCGACTACCTCGGCGAAAACTGTCGGCTAGGCACAAAAATTTATTAAAATATTGGCAACGACCAATTGGCCCCCGACACAGCTGCACTTGATGCGTCCGGCATCATCAGTTACTAAGCAATATATGTGCATAGTGTGTGTCTGTGCGAATGGCACGCGGTGGCTGCCATGACGCAAGTCGCTTAACACTTTCACTTCAACGCTAAATTAATTAAAATTTATAGTTAGCGCGCAGGCCGAAAGAAGAACAAAATCAAAACAAAACAAATTAAGTAGGCGTTAAAATAGTTCATATTTCATTTTGGTCTCTCGCTGCGCGTTTTTATGTGGAAACCTCCAATGGCGCAGACGAACAATTGGCAAGTGTTGACAAGCGCCCAGACACGCATATAAATACTTATATAGATATATATATCTGTATATATATACATTGAGGAGTTAGCACTATGTGGCACCTAGTGTTTGGCCATGCCCTGGCGGCGCGAGTGTTGCAAGTGCAACAGCATCTTGCAACTGGCAATTGCGTCTCAGTTTTCCTGGTAGTTTTTGATTTATTTGCCACAGACAGCGACAATAGGCGAAATGGCTCAGAAAACATATACCGAAGACTTAGGAATGCTCCAGTGAGGACTAGCTTGACTGTCAGTTACCCTATTTAAAAGTGATTGAATGAGTGGGAATAAACCTTATGTATATAGAGACTTGATATAATTACGTAAATACCTGAAGATACTTAGACTAGACTAAAGAATTTGCTATAGAAATTTCACCTTACTTGCATCTTTAGCTTACTTAATGAGCTGTTAATATTGCTTAGCTTTATAGCCTCTAGATCAGATACATCTCTTATTTGATACAGGGTATGGGCACACCGAATGTCCATCGGCAAGGGGCCAGCTGGCAGCTAGCAGCTAGCAGCTGGCTGACGGGCTCACTGCAAGCATGCGGGCTAATTGGCTAGAGGAAACACCTACTCAAGTGAGCCATGTAGCCACAGACTGTGGCCAACGGGGCCAAATGGCTAACCGAGCTGCCGCCCGGCTTGGCCAATATGAGCTCCACATCACGTAGTCAAATACTTTTGCACTTTCGCTTTTATTTCACTCCAGGGAGCTTGTTAGTCAAACGTGAGATGCGCATACAAACCTTGGAGACTTCCAATTGAGCAGGATCTAGAAATCTGAGTGTGTGTGTGTGTGTGTGCGTATGTGTGGGGGTATACATTTTAAATTTCACATAAAACACTGTTCGAACTGTTTGATATGTGTGTGTGAAAGAGTGTGAACTGTATCATGTTGCGTAAGTCAATAAAATTTTCATATTTATTGACCATTAGACGCGGCTCGTTGTGATTTGCTGTGCGAGTGAGTGTGAGTGTGCTTCTTTTTTGGCACCTAGGGCGCAGCTGCGTCTCGCTCGCCCAGCCACGCCCCACTGCAGCATAGTCCGCCTGACGTGGCTGTCGTTGCCCGACAATGCGAACAATTCGCGCTGACATGTTGTCTGCATAATTGCAGTACACGAGACTGACGCCAGCTTGTCGGAGCCGAGTGACGTTTGCCCGTGCCCCTTTTCTAGGTGCGAAACTCCCCGAGCCGTAACCTTTGTGAAACGAAATACCTAGGTGGCGTCAACCTACTTCGGCGTGGCCGTGTCTTCGCCGAAAATAGACGCCAATTCGTCCCACTGCGTACCTTTGCGGCCAACAGGGTGCCTGCGGCTCGCCAACTGCCTGAGCTCTCGCTGACGTGATGCCCATGCGCGAGCACCCTGTGGCAAGAGGAAAAGGTGCAACCACTTAATGGCGGACCGTCTGGCCGATGTCCACCGTCCGCTTAGGTGCTAGCACTCGGAAAATTCTTGCGCATTTAGGTACGAATTTGTGGCCAACGAAATTTTCGTCGGCATTTTTGGGGCCAGGCCGCTGAGTAGCTTGTCTCGTTGGCGTCTTGTCGTCGCCACCACCACCACCACCAAAGCCAGCAGGCACACATCAGCAGCGCTTGGCTAAAAATCTAAATGAAAAATCATTTCATTTCAATCCATTTCACTTAAAAATACGCCACACACCGTTCGAATGCTCTCGACTCGGCAATAAATTAAATTTTTCTTCTCTTTTTTCCGCTCAGCGCAAGCAACTAATTTCGAATTGAACGCACATTTCCTGAGAATACGTGAAAATGCAGCCGGTACATTTAATCGAAGGCGATACGCCCAATCCCCACTCCACGCAAATCACGCAAACCACAAAAAAAAAAAAAGCAAAAACCAAAACTGAAACAGAAACAGATTCAAATCAAGCGCGCCGTGTGCCACACTTTTCGGCCAAAAACTGAAGAAAAAAAAAACACACGCCAGCGAATCGGGCCCCAAAAAGCATTTTTCAGTTTATTTTCAAATTCAATTTCAATAATTTTTAATGGCCAACGCACGCACGTCTAGTCTGGCGTTTCCTCCACATAAGCCCACTCAGTGTGGATCTGCCTCAACAAGTCGGCGATCGTTTGGCTAATTAGTTGAAACTGTTTTTCTATTGCTGTTGCTGTTGCCTTCTCTCCTTCTCCTTCTCTCTTTCCTCTTCATCCTTTTTGCACAAAGATCATATGAAATTTCAAGCTCAATGCGAATGATGTGCGCCATGAGCACAATGAGTGCGCGGCGATACGTGTGTGTGGTATATATATACGTCTATATAACTGAACGATCTGGCTGTGCATGCCTGGGCGTGTTTGTTTACAGTTGCTGCTGCTTCATCAAAGGGGCAACAACAAGTTTTATATTGGCATTTGCTTCGCTTTGACATTTTCTCTGTTTTTAGTGAAAAGCCATATAAACTGGGAAAGGAAAACACCTTTGTGCGCTCGCTCGGCCGCTGTTTCCACCTATAAAACGTCCAGTGCTTGGCGAACTTTACGAGCTGCCCCACAGTGAGCGAGCCCACGCGTGGATGCCCCGCCAACCTCTGCGGGCAAAGATGTGAGCGCAATTTTTACGCAACGGCAACTTCCACGAATTCCACGCCGGAAATTATGACCGCCGTCGACCTCCACAGCGTCTCGGGATTGTGCGACAACAATGTTGCCAAAACATTAAAATATGAAAATTCACTTAAAAACTTAAAAACGTAAACAAGCTGCTGTTGCCACTGCTCCCATTCAATGCATATTTCGAAACATCAGCAGAAACAGCAACAGCAACAGAAAAAGATCAGAAAGCAAATAAAACAAAATTTTAAAGGCGGCCGCAGAGGTGCTGCCGGCAATGGAGGCGGCCAGCAGCACTTTACGATCGATCGTTAAATAAATTGGCAAATGAATCTAAATGAGGCATGGTCAAAACAAAACATGTCCGCATTTATGCGGCTAACTATGCAGCAGCTATAGCCACAGCTCTGCTATGCATTTAATGTGTGCTTGGTCTATGAATGAAGGAGAGAAGCGTGGGCTTCACTTGGGCCCGTATGAGTCTCTGGTATGTAAGGGGGTGATGTAGTCAGATGAGTTACGACTAGAAGACATTGTAGGCAATGCTTTATTAGATGATATAATAGCTACGTTCCTTTGCAGCCTGGGCATGGGTACATTATGTCAGCAGGTAATCCTTATACTGTTACTGTATACTCATCCTGTAGGCGAGCAGTAGGTCACTTGGATAACTCATTTGTCGATGACTGAAATGCCAACTTGTCAGTCCTGAAGATACTTCAAACATTTTCTCCGAGTAGAGTTGGCCGTAAATGGCATGTGGTGTGGGAGTTAATCAAATTGCCAGCTGGCTTGCAAAACGCTTAAGCAACTTAATCTGTGCCACTAAATAGTTGAATATTAATGAGCAACATTTTTAACGGGCACTTTGAATGCTTTTATCGCTGAGAGCTAGAGCGAGAGGGAGGGGCAGAGAGAGAGAGAGAGAGAGAGAGATGGAGAGCGGAACACGGCTAAGTCGAGATCGGGATGTGGGTTTGAATCGGGCACTAAAAGCGCAGAAATCACTGCAGCAATTAAAGTGAATTTATGAATCCCAGAATGATGGACAGACGGAGGAGAGAGGGGGGAGACAGAGAGATAGAAACGCATTGATGCGGCATAAGGGCAGAACGTGGGCCGCCAATATTGTATTAAAATTTTGCCATCATAAAGATTATTATTTTATGAGAGCATCCACGAATGGGTCGCAGTCATCTATGGACACGCGTCACGGGCGAATTCTAATAAATTTTTAATGCACTCGTTCGCCCCTGCTCCTGCCCCTGCTCCTGCCCCTGCGCGAAGACAACTTTTACAGCGCACTTTTATTATTGATATTTACAGCTCGCATATCGATGATGCATAATTCAATAGACGCCGGCTTGTCACATGTGTGTGCGTGCCATGACGTCAAGGAGCAAACAGGCAACGCAGCTCCGTAATTAATGAAGCCATAAAAACTACAGTCAATTAATTAAAAATTCAACTGAGCTGCGAGCGGAGATCCAATGGAAATCTCGTGTCCAAACCTATGGCCAAAGTTGAATGTGCCAAACTGTAAAATGTGTTTTACGAGCGATCTGCACTCGGATGGCCATTACCCATTGCCCATTATCCATTACCCCCTCTGTTCAGTGCCCCCTTTCTCCACCCTCGCGATTGCCCCTCAATTGCTTTTGTTGTAAAGTATTTGTCTCAGTAAGATGGCGTCGGTCATTGTAAAAATTTTTATTATGCACTCGTAAATGTCAGATGTAATTTAAGCGCCGCACACATATGACAACTGTAGAGCTCTGAGAGTGTGTGGGTGAGTGTGGCCAGACAGTCAACCAAGTTAAGTTAACAGTTAGCTAAGCGCTTGATTGAGCTGTAAGCCAACAACTGTCAGCCACATTGCCACAACCATAGCTGCCTGTGTGTGTGTGTGTGTGTGTGTGTGTGTGTGTGTCTCGAGTTTGTCACCAAAAGCAACATGTACCAAATGCTGCCATAGACAGACCGTAGAAATTACAAATTAAGTGAGACTAAGCAAACAGACACGCGCACAGCGAACTGCATGCAGGCGTAGTCCCGGGCTGCCCGCCAGAGCAATGCAAACAACATTTTTACAAGAACTAATCAAAATATTTAGAGATGAAGACGCGCTGCGTAGACGCACCCACTGAAAGGTGCCAGTCGCACGCAATAGACGAAGAGTTTTTCTTCACTTCCATTTCATTTGCACATGAAACTTGGCAGCTGTCTGCCAGCCAGCCAGCGCGGCCAGCGCTGCCAAGGAAGCTGCGGAAAAACTCAAAAGACTTTCCCGAACATATGGTAACAGGTTAGACCAATAAGGAAAAGACGAGGCGAGTCAGTTGCGACCTGTCTCCGCGACACGCCCAGCCACGGCAGAACAATTCTGAAAACATTATGGCGTATATATATCTGAGGAATCCTCGGCAGATAGTTTATCCAGGTTTCTATATTATCGCTTTGGCATAGTCTTAGCCCAAGGCCTTAGTTGTTCTTCATAGCTCACTTGAGTTGTTCCCACAGCAGCTCCTCTCAATGCAATCATCTTTCGATGGGTTCTCACGATCTCAGCACATTTGAGTATTAATTAAATTAAGGAACTAATAACAAATGCATGTAAACAGAGTTAGTCGGGCGGGGTAAGACGCATTATGACAAACACCTTCCACACTCTGTGGCACGTGTCGCCCACTGTGCTGGCCAAATTAAGCAGCTCTCGCTGGCGCTGGCCGCGTGCTGATGAGCAAAAGCAAACCGTAAATTGTCACATTACCAACCCACTTGCCCCACCCCACGCCACCCCTCGATCACCTTCCAGGCGACTCGGGAAATTGGAAAAACAGCGCATTGATTTCAACGCAACGTGTGTCGGGCGTGTGTCCGGGGACAGTGCTCAGTGCTCAGCGCTCACTGACACCCTGTAATCTGTCCTCTGGAGAGCATTTGCGTGTCCCGCTGACAACTGCGCAGCAAGCACAACACCTGCCACGCCCAATGCCACAAAGTTGCCACGCCAAGAGCCAAAAACCAAAAGCCAAAAGCCCAAATATGAGAAATTTTGAATATTTCATCAAAAAACAACGAGCAAGATTTTTACCCTTTTCGACGGTTATATTTCGATGGGATGATAATGAGAGTCCTGAAAAGTAACCACTCTTTGGGACGGGCTCTCTCGGTATGACGGATGCATTGACACAGCAAATTAATATTAATTTTTGTCACACGCGCCAGCGACAGTTGCTCCACGCCGCGGCGAGTCCTTGAGCGCTGAGCTCAGGCAAAAAATAACACGAAATTATTTTCAAAACATTTATTTTTGTCTGTCTGCTGAAGTAGCACTCGTCGGCGATGATGATGAGGCCGATGAGGCTGATGATGAGGTTGTCTGGGCCTAGCGCTGCCTTGCCTGCGCACGCATCCTGTGACAGGATATCAAGTGAAATGATGCGCGCGTCCGTCCGACCAACGGCGAGCGACTTGAGTAATTAGTTTGGATTTTGTGGCATTATAAAATCTCCGACTGCCGCACAAATATTTATTCAAGTGTTAAAGTGTCTGCAGCAATTTTTTCTCTTTTTATTCATTCTTTTTTCTTTTCTCTTTTTTTTTTGTATCTCGAAAATTTTTGATTGCGCCCGACAACGGGCCGTCAATCTATGTCGGCCATGAAAAATTGGACACCTTATGCATTGAGCAAATACAAAAAATGAGCTTGAGAACTTTCGCACTGTGCTGAGGCAAAGTTTTCCCGAAAACATTTTCATACACAATCAATCCTTGTAATTGGCCGTTACGCGTTTTCCTGCTAGCATTTTTTCTAGTTTTTCCCATGAAAAACGTAGCGCTAAATGAAACTGAGAAGCGCAAACGCAAAAAAAGAAACGAAACGAAACAAAACGAAACGAAACGAAAATGCCGCCATTTTTTGCAGCCGCGCGAAGAAATCAAAAGGCAAAGAGCAAAAGCAAAACTCACGCGCAGCAAAAGGGAAATGCAAAAGAAAAGTTTAATTTTACTAATCACAGCAGAGTAATTACGTGGAAAATGAATTTTTTCTTTTTTTTCTTTGCTTTCCGCTTCTCCCGCTCTGTGCGCCGCCACCCCAGCCCGGCAGACAGCGCTCGCTCCACGCTGGGCGTCTTAAGTTGCGTTGACGGAAAGGTGCCGCCCCATCAGCCCCCCTCCGGCGACCCCCTTTCTCTTGGCAAACAAATAACTCGCAATTTGTACGTTTTAATTTTTGTGTGTGTTTCGTAAAATTTTTCAATTTTACTTTCGCTATTAATCAAACGCGAGCAGCAAACTGCAAACTGGCTAAAAGTCAATGCCCGGCCAGACAACTTGGCTTCAATGTGTTCTGAGTCTGAGTTAGCTTAAACTTCTAATTAGACAGACACTTGCTATGCACTTCAGATCGTTAGCGATATTCCCTCTGCAATAACGTCAATGGGTATGGAAAGTCTAAGCTTATAGAGTATAAGAAATGTGAAAAGAAACAGATTTTCCCTTCCTATTAGCTGACACCAAAGTCATTAGCTAGAGGTAGGTGAGGTGCATGAACGAGTAAAGAAAGCACACAAAGAACTCACCAGCAATTGCATTAGCTATAAATTAAACCGCCTTTGACTTAAAAGGTTGACTTGATGGCAGCTCGGAGTGGAACGGCGTAGCACAGAGACACTTGTTATGCTCATCAGGCTGTCTGATGTATCTGTATCTAATGCAACTGGCGGCACACATGGCCGGCCTCGTTCTCGTGGACTGCACAAGTTTCCCACATTTTCGTCGCACGACCGAGGAGTAGGCGGGCTGACAGGCAGCCGAGCAGCCAGGCAGGCAGGCAGGCAGGCACATAAATTGTTCAAAACTAAACACGCAATTCAAGAGTCTAATAAAGTTACGCAAACAAATGATGCGGTGCCCCCAAACGGCCAAGTGGAGCAGCGCACCACCACCAATGAGCGAGTGGTAGGCGGGGTGTGTCGGTGCCTAATGTGCATAGCAGATACAAATGCAGACAGATACAGATACAGATACAGATACGGATACAATGTCGCATATCCGAGAGCGTGGGGCAGCAACACTTTCCACCAATAAGTAGATTTTTTTAATTGCAACGAGAGGCAAAGTGTTAAAGAGTTTATGTGCAACATTTACAGAAAGGGGAGCGAGCGGCACAGCACACACAAAGAGAGCTCCCCATTCATTTCCCATGCGGCACTCACACACACCCGCCCGCCCGCTATTCACAATAAAATACTTTTCAAGCGAAACTCATAAATTTCCAAAAGCGACAAAGAAACTGACGACGCGACTTCAGCTCTGACTCTGTTGACTCTCTGCTGTTGCCCGACTCCGACTCTGACTCCGACTACAATTCCGATTCCCCATTTTTGATGCACTGGCTGCCGTGTGAATGAGTTTACCCCACCAATCTGCTTGAAGAGCGGCAGGCAGCAGCAGCAGCAGCTGCTCCGCCAATCGGAATGGCTGGGGCGGCCGAGCTGCTTAGGAGCCAACGGACTTGACTCGCAGTTTTAAGAGTTAATCACACCAGATGTTAATGGTTTTTATGGTCGTGTTTACTATGCCCCTCTGCAACTGTATCTGTCGCTGTATCTGTATCTGTAGCTCTCTACATGTCTCTGTGTCTCGGCTGTATAAGGTGACATCATCATCATCATCATCAGCTGCGTTGAGCGACAGCCAGCCCTTAATGCTAGTAGTGGGGAAGCTGGAAACGGGAGAGGCAGGAACTGAGACTCCCTACTCCTGCACCTAGCAGCTCCTAAGGGCCGCTTATTATGCTAAGTTAAATGACTTTAAATTCAGGCAGTCCGTCCGTTTATTTGTTTGTTTGTTGCCGTTGAATGATTTGTGATTGTCTCCCTGCGAGCTGAAGCTGCAATGTGTTTAACTCCTCAGCGCGTGGGTGTGTTTGTGTGTGTTAAATAGCTAAATAAACGTCTTATTGAGTGTTTACCTATAACAAAACTGATCAAAGTCTAAACAGGCAACGCAATTGAACTGTTTAAGTATTTTAGAATATTTATGTAGTCTTTAAACCTGTTTCAAGGAGCAGAAAGTTTCATTGAAGGGAACTATTTGTGGATCAAATAAAACAAGACAACAAATCCTAAGTTGTTTCTCCAAGAGATGACCATTTCGATATTTAAATATGCTCTGTGATGCTTGGTGGATGCAACTGAAGAGTTCTATCTCAACTGCCTTTTGTTTCATTAATAATTCTGTTCATAATGCGTTCAACAATATAGAAACACTTAAATATATATATATTTTAAGTCACTTTTGGTGTTGACAAACCAAAAACAAAGAAACGAGAATCAGAAACCTTGAACATCTGTATCCCATTGGCTGGCTGTAAGCCGGATAAGTAGCACAATCAATTACTGCCCACAATTGCATTACATATACATGCTGCGAGAGTTGCACAAACGAAACTGACTAAAAATAAAAACTAAGACCCAAGCCAGCCGAAGAGGAAGAGGAAGAGGAAGAGGACCTGTATGGAATGGAATGGAACGACGAATGATCTCTGCGCACATGTCGCATGTGGAAAATAAATTGCCAAACAAATATCAACATGACAAATTGATAAATTCATGTTATTATTTCACTGATGCCTGCTTAGGCATACGACTCTCTCTCTCTCTCTCTCTCTCTGAGTAAGTGTGAGTGAATTTGTATTTAGTTTTGTTCGCTTTCACACATTAACCAAATGAAAATTCGGTGTTGACGCATTTGTTTTACTCATTTCTCGTCGGCTGCTGCGACAAATGAGCCACAGGCTGCGGCACAGCTGAAGCGTCTAGCACTGCTTGCAACATGAAGGCAATCGCCAGGCCGTTAGATGGCGACTGGGCAAATGGTAATGGAAATGGAAACATTGAGCACGTTGCGGCATTTGTCAACCACACACACACAGGCAGATATATAGAGATAGAGATCCATGTGTACATAGTTCCATATGGCAGCAGTAGTGGCCCCCGGCTTCGCAGCCTCTGCCTCTGGCTACTGTCGGAATTTTAATGATGCGCGAAATGTTAATTTTTCATCTCGATCGCTCAGTGGGGCGTACTGTGTGCTCAGTGCTCAGTGCTGTGGGCGTGGCCGGGCGACCACTTAATGAGCCAACAGCAGTGGCCGCTGGCTGAGTCAATTTCAGTTGTGTCTTTTGTTGGCTTTTAATTAACGTTGATCACCTCAATTGAAGCACGTTGCATGTGAGTCCCGCTCAATACCCTGCATGTGTGTGTGCGAGAGTGTGTGTGTGTCACCAATTAAGGAGCTCGAACTGGCGGCAAAGCTACCCTGCAGCAGTTGGCTTTACATGTGGGCTGCTGGTGCATTATGCGACGACGACTTGGCCACATCTACGCGTAATTCCCACTAATTGAGCTGAATGGGCAGGGTATCCGCGGCTCACATATTAAGTTACAGCGAGGTAACATTCGCTGAGAGCCGGAGGCCCCTTGGTGAGTCGCGTGTTTAATAATAATCATTTCTTCGGAATATGCTTATGAAATATGTTTAAGTCATGGTCTAATTAAAATCAATTGCCTTAATTGAAAGCACAACACAAAAACGAGAGCGACTACCACATGAAGGTAGCAATTTGATCATACGCATAATTTATGACCAGCTTTGGCTGCCAGAGCGGGAGGAGCTCGAGGAACGGGAGGAGCGATGTGCCCTACCCTTTGGCAGAACACTCATGCGAGAAGCCATAAATCAGCATCAGCAGCTTTTCGACTACAAGTTTTGTCTCTTTAAATTGGCATAAATCTATAGTTGGAACTGAACAATAATACTACATGCATATATCTCTTGCTCTACAGTCCGATGAGTGTGTGTGTGTGTGTGTGTGGATGGATATTCCTACGCTGCTGACATTGTTAATTTTTCAAAATCTCGCGACAGCTTTTCGCTTGGGCGGCTTTTGGCAATTGGTAATTGCCTGTTTTGGCCAGGCCCAGAAGCAAGTGCCATATTTTATTGGCCTGCCACTCGAGCGCTGATATATGGCCATAGAAATGATAAATCTCAGACATAAGTTTAATTTGGCCAGCGTATTTGTTTATTAGCCTTGCATTTGGTTCTTATCGCCAGCCAAGTCGCTGCACTGGCCCCGATCACAAATCATCTCCGAAATTGTTTCGAACTGTATGCATTTCTTTTGGAGCGTGGGCTGCACGAAACTGCCGTCATAAATTATGTAAATTGGCCAAAATACGCAATTATCAAATCTTGCCAAAAACTCGCAAGAGTAGTTCATGTAAAGTAATGGAATCTGAGATTGGAATCTGATGAGTCTATATATGACTGGGATCACTTTCTAAGAGAGTGAGAGTTACCTTAGTCATAAACAGTCTAGTCTGAGTCAACAGTTTTACTGGAAAATATGAATTGTCAGAGGTGAATTATGACAGCGAAATGTGTGTAAATACCAAAGGCGAAGACTCGCATATAGCGTATATATGTAGAAAATTCAGAATAATATTCATATTAATCACAGTACGATTCAGTAGTTGACTCTAACTCATCGAGTTTATAAGATCATAGCTCAACTAAAAAGAAATCGAATGCAATAAGATAAGAACTTCTCTTTAGCTTCTGAAGTCGCAACAGACAGGCATATGTATTAGAATGGAGTCAGTTCAGTCAGCACACATTTCACTTCATAGAATTTACCACAGCTGCATCGGCGTATTCCATGTATTAGCAGATAGGCAATGTACTTTAGACTATATGTTGTAGGGTATATCAATTCGAAATAATATGTTTAGAATTTTCTCAATGTTATATGAACTTTACATTCTGTCTTATCCTCAGCTTTAAATGCTAAAGCAGCAATATTAAAACTCGAGTCGTTTCTTCCAAAAAAAAAAAGTCAATTAGACAGTGCTTTATGTGTCTTGCAAAAATTAAGTAAGTACAGCAGATAATTCATAGTATATGAACACAGAGCTGGCCATATATTATCTCCAATAATAAGTGAAATAAATACATCCCTTACACATATTCCACTGTCATCTGCTCTCCCTTCTCTCGACATTCATGCACATTGCATAAATTATGAGTGAGGCAGAAGCTAGCCAAAAAAATGTTTGCCATTTGGTTGGCAATTTTGGAAAGTGATAGGCATACCTCAATTGTAAAATGGTTCAACGCACTTACGGCAGCCAGCAGTGAAATGTGAACATAACATTAAATGGGTTCATATACAACCCGCATCATATGTGAAAAATCTACAACAACAACTAGAGTAGAGCAGACCAGACCAGGCCAAAGCCAAACAAAACAAATTTCAATTTAGCTTAAAGATTTTGCACATAAAATTTGTAACACTCAATTAGTTTAAACGACAACGAAAATGTTGCCAGCCAGCCAACCTACAACAACACTAACAACAGCAACAAGAACAACAAACACATCAATTGCGCGTCATATGAAACGTTTTAGCAACCCTCGCTATTGGCCCATGAGTCCCAGAGTAAATCGCATAAATGCGGCGACGTATGAATTTCATTTAATATGATTAGTGTGGGCCGCTGCTCCTGGTTTGCTATGTGTGTGTGTCTGTGTCTATAAGGTTGTTCACAAGGCACAAGTGCAGTGGGCTGCTGGGCGGGGCAGGCATCATATATATATATTGGGTCATAAAAATATTTACGCTGCATACTTGCGGGCACTGCAGCATAAATCAGGCAAACAAGAGAAAGAGAGAGGGAGAGAGACAGGGAACTAGAGAGAGATGGAGCATCGCTTAATAAGAGTTAAAAGGTGGTGAAATACAGCTATCAACAGCTCTTGAGCCAAGCGATGCGCCCAGGGTTGCAAGGGCAGCGCGAGCAGCAGCAGATGAGAACAGAGTGAAGAAAAATCGAAGCAGGCGCAACGCAAAATCAATTTAATTTCGCTAATGTAGTGTAATACTCGAGCATTTACGGTTAGTGCTCGTTCGCAAGTGCTTCGAGTGGCATTTGGCCTGGCGAAAACGATTAGCAACAAATGCTCTATTTGAAGCTGCTTTGGACACACCAACCCCAGCCAGCCAGTGGCTCGCCTCGACCTCTGCCTCGATGAAGCTTTGTCAGGGCACTAAAACAAAATCTTCATTAATTCTGATCGATGAGCATAAATCCTTTTCGGTGTTTCACTTCTTTTGCTGTGGCTGCTGCTGCTGCTGTTGCTCCTGCTGCTGATGTTGCATTGTTGCAACAATCAAATGATTGAACACTTACGAATGGAGCTGGGCAGCCTGCTAAGACAGGATGAACATGGCATTTGGCATTCAAGGAGCAAGGACTAAGAGTAACTAGGGGCAGCAGCAGCAGCGGCAGCGGCAGCACCAGCTCATACAAATTCGACAGCTGAAAGCGTTTCCGGTTCCGTTTTCTTGTCTTTGTTTGTCTACATTTCTCGTTTCGCTACGCTCTTTACTTTTTTTGTTTCCTTTAAGCTTTCCCATTGCTGTTGCCTTTGCCGTTGCTCGGCTTTTTGTTTTGCTGTCCATCGATGCAGCCGAGCGCGTTTATTTGTTGCTCGTAATTTATTTACTGTCCGCATTCGTCGTTCGTAGTTCGTAGCGGCTTCTAAGGATGCTGTCCGTGTCCCAGTGCGGGCCCTCACAGTTGCAACTTGTTAGTTAAATATTGCCAGTAGCTGGCAACTCTTCTTGCAGCTGCTTGTTGCTGTGCCAGTGAGTGATAAATTAATCGCTACATCAGTTTTTAATTCCGTGTTGCTGGCGATTTATCTTTCAGCATGCGTTGGCGTGTGCCGAAACCAAACCAAACCATAAAATCTCTATGGCACACTGACGCAAACTGCTACGCAAGGTGGAGAGTCTCAGTCGAAGCTCGGTATCATTTATCATTCATGTTCTTGGAATGCCAGCTTCGAGAGTAAAATAAGACTGCTGAGCTCAATTAGCTCTTGGCCAGTTGCCACATCATCTAGAATGAGATAATAGAGATAGTAAGATCAGCTATGGAAATCTTTGAATATAATAATTTTCATAATTTTTATGTTATAAATCTGCCCAGGCTGTTAAATTACTTTCGTCTCACAATAAAGAAATAAATATATAATATATTTTGCTTATCTGATCTAGGAAAACTGAAACTAATTCTATGATCTATTCACTATTACCATAACTATAATTATATTATATTTACTTTATATTATATATATATTGAATCTATTTATTTTTTCTGTTATGTCAATCTATAAATTTTCAATAGGTTCATTTTCAATTCTAAATTTCTATGCATTCTATGAGCTTCCGATATTTCGACTAGTTTCCCTTGCTGTAATTACACGTTCAATTTGTTCCTCTCCGATTAGCAGTCCCTCTGACCACTGTGACTCCACTGGCAGTGCATAATATTCCAACTGGTGTATGCAGCCGCTCCGATCCTGCCCCTTTGGCCTCTTCGATGTCGCGCGCTGTTTAAAATGATGTATGGCAAAAATTTTGACAAATGTACAAAAATGAGTCATGAGTTCGTCGTGCAAACAAAACGCGGTAGTTGTTCTTGTTGCCCCCCTCCGTCACTCCGTCACTCCGCCGCAAAGAGTTGTTGTTGCCGCTGCCGCTCACTATTTGCTGTTGACTTTTTCATGTAGTTGCCATCGTCGTCAACGTCGCCGTTGTTGTTTTTATTATCCATAACGCAAACAAGCACAAATGTTGAATCTAGAGACGAAGTCGGAGATGGAGATGGAGGCATCTACTCTGCTGCTTACACATGTTTTTAGCTTGCATTTCTGGAGACAGGACAGGGGCAACGTGGCCAGGCGCCAGCATTTATCATTTATGATTTACCTTGGCCTTACCACAGTCCATGTCGTATGCAGCGCATTAGGCTTCTCTTCAGACCGCCCCATTTGGCACGGAATTGGGATTGAAAGTAGAGGCTGCACAGCTTTAAAATCATGAATGCTATCAGGATACTGACAAGTTTTTCGTATTGTATATGAGAGGTGAAATGATCTGAATGCCAGAGGCCGGAACGTGTGGGATCTAGTCAGTTTTGGAGCAATGTCAAATCAAAATCTCTCAAATGTCTGTCATAGACCGTATCCACAGCGTCTGGGAACACGAGCTCCGGACTTCAAAAATATATTGTTTAAATACTGAAAAGCTCGTAGAATATGGCAGCTCGGCCAAACAGCGATAGAGGTAACAACAACAATCATGACCGTGACTATCGAGGCAACTCTCAGGACTATCGAAACTTTCACAATCGGAATCGAGACTTCCGAGATCGCAACAGGGATGTGCCGACCGATCCCCCATACATTGCCTTTGTTGGTAACCTGCCCAAGGGCCTCGTCCAGGGCGATGTGATAAAGATTTTCGATGACTTCGAGGTGAAGAGCGTTCGCCTGATCAAGGACCGCGAAACAGACGAGTTCAAGGGCTATGGCTACGTCGAGTTCACAACACTGGATCAGCTGAAGCGCGCGCTCTCTCGCAATGGACGCATCAAACTGGACAATCTATCGGCTCCGCTGCGCATCGACATTGCCGATCATCGGCGCCAGGGCAGCAATGGTGGCGCCGGTGGGGGTGGTGGTGGTGGTGGCGGCGGTGGTGGCGGCGGTAGCAGTGGAGGCGGCGGCAGCGGGGGTGCCTCCACCAGCGGCGGCGGCAGCAATCACAATCAGCGCCGCAACTATCGGCGCGACAACAGCGCCGGCTCGCAGAGCTACCAGGGTCAGTATTCGCGCAAGCAGCAGAGCCCTGGCCGCCCTGCGAGCAATCGATTTTCCAATAACAACTGTCCAAGAGGCAGACCGGATGCCAGCCCACGGCAAGGTGGCTATCGCGGCGGTCGCGGTGGTGGCGGCGAGAGAAGAGACGGCGGGGGCAGGGGTGGCGGCGGCGGCAGGGGACATCGCATCAACGATGGCTACCAGACCAACGACGGCAGCAACAGCAGCGACTTCGGCTCCATGGGCGGCGGCAGCCACGACACGTCCAGCCTGGGCAGTCCCAGGCAGTGCGTGGAGCCACACATATCCTCGACGAGCTTCCAGAGCAGCCGCAGCTTTCCGCACTACATGAACAACAATAACTACAACAACAATCGGTAAGCGAATTGACTCACGCACTCACCTGTGTAACCCTCTCTAACCACGCAGATACAATGATCGCAATAGCAGCAATTACAGGCGTGGCGGAACCCAGCGCCAACGCAGCATCAGCAATGACAATAGCCACTATACGAACTTTGGCCAGAACCGAACACGCGATCGTCGCGGTCACTACAATCCCAATGAAAGGTTCAATCAGGCTGCGAGCGACACTGCCAGTCCAGCCTTCGCCACTCTGGACGACGATGATCGTCCGAAGATCGTGCTACAGCCGCGCACTGTAACCGAGCCCATCAATGCCCTGGCCGAGACGAAGCAGGCAGCCAGCATTTTCGGCAATGCCAAGCCACGCAAGAGTCAGCCCTCGCTCCCAGTTTCGTCAACGTCTGAGCCGGACCCGTTGGACGATTCGCAGCCAGGTGGCAGCAACAAAGCTGCGAAGCCATAACCCCATCCCCAAATCCACAACAAATATGAACGAAAGAAAAGGAAAAACAAAACAAAACAGAACAAGTGTAGCTTAGCCACAAATGCGAAAATTACTTAATCACCCCCAATCGAAACAACAACAAGAACCACAACAACAACAACAACTAGAGCAGCTGCGAAGAGCTATAATCTGCTCGACCTATCCACGACCAAACCCAAACCGACAGCCTACCCATTCTAACACAGTCTAAGTGAATATGTATTTGTTTAGATATATGTATATGTATGTATATGTTCTGTACACGTTTTCAGCAGAACTGATCACCGTAGACAGACGACTCGTTGCAAACTCTTGAACATTTTAAATAAATTTCTATGTGATCGTGTTAACTTTCTATGAAATTTACACTTTCACATGCAGCAATTATTTTGCCTCTAATCAGCTTTACAGGATGTATGATATGGAAAGAGAGAGGGAGATAAGAGAGCTTTCTTTAGCCCATCACAGATATAGTTATATATGGTATATATGGTTTCATATACGAGAAGTTCTTTTTTAAAATATATAAAACTTCAAAGGATATATTCAGTTGAAGTGTCGGCTAGAATAGCTCTTTTGCAAGCTCTCTCATAGAACATAGCTAGCAGGAACTTAGACTGCAAGGATCCCATATTATATATAAATACTAATATATTATATTTATATATAATAGGATAGTCTCTCTTCTGTCTCACCTCCTTTTAGGCACTCTCAGTTGACTGTGGGCCCATGCCCGAATCTGCTTTGGTTATCTCCTAATTAGCCTTGAATAGAATCTTATAAGCAGTCGCCCGCACTTGAGCTGGCACATAAATTTCAAAAGTTAATGCTCAGTGACAAAAAGACGGCGTAAGCGCCAAGAAAAAAAAAAGAGGACATGACCACACGACTAACTGCCGTTGGCAGGGGCACGGCACACCTAAGCGGGGCAGCTGGCGCTGTGAAAGGGACATTCGCGAATGGTTCGCGGGGCATTAACTAGTCAGCTCGAACTAATTGAATTGAATGAGATTAAAGAATTTCACGCCGAACTGAAGCTGTCGCCGGCCAAGCGCAACGTGATCCGGACGGCCAGGAGCTTCTGGTATTTATGGGCCAAAGATTTACGAGCCACAACAAGGCACTTGAAGCTGAAATGGATCCGCAGCCTGGGCGCCTGGGTGCTTGGGCAAATTGGCTTAATTTCTTTTTAATTTGCTTCCGCCGCTACTCCAAGAAATTCAATTTCAAAAAGTGCCCGCCCGGACATGAGGTGAACAGGACACACACACACAACTGGCCGCTCGCTACGGTTTGTTTCCATTTCAATTCGGTCCGAGGCGGAGGCTGATTTGCCTATGCGTATGCGTATGCCCCTGACCCAAAGTCAATTTACGCACGAACATTTTCAATTTACTGCGACGCACAAACCGCAGGACCCCCCGCCTGAAGGAATTGAGCTGACCCCGCCACCGCCCCCGCCCACCCCAAACGGGGCGCTGCACTTTATAGAAATCCCGCGTAAAATTCACGGCATTAAAGGACTTTTCTTTCAAACATTTTATTTTTTTATTTCTTTTGAAGTTCGCCCACTGGCCCCGTCATATTATTTGCCTTTTTTCTCGCTCTCTTTCACTTTCTCCCTCTACCCATCTCTCTCTTCTGGTTAGCACTTTTCCGCGCTTTTTTCCTATTTTCCTCGCGTTTTTTTCCTGCGTTAATGTGTCACACGCACTTTATAAGCAATTGTTGTTGGCCTCGTTGGCGTCTGGCAAAAGTTGACGACGTTGACGCCCATGGCGCAATTATTATGATTATTGGGTACAGCTGCACTTGGCCAGCAACAGGACCCGCCAGGGCGACGACGACGGCCACTTATAAGCGAAAATTGTAATTTACCTCAGCATCGGAACGCTCCACTCCGAACGCCTTCTGCTGCCGCCTTTTTTGAGCCACTTTCATCAGCAGCAGCAGCCAAGCTGAAGTGTTGTCCTGTTGTTGTTCATTAGGACGGTCGGACGGGTGGATTGCTGGATGGGTGGACGAACGAGCTAGTATCCTGTGCTTTGGACGCTGTTTGTCGCCTTGGGGGTCACGCGCTCATAATCGCGCTGAATGACTTCATAATGAAAATATTAAAGGTGTTTTTTGTTATGTTGCTTAGCCGGCGGCCAGGATACATTATTCGGCTGCCTCCACTCCTTCTCCTTCTCCTGCTGCTGCTGCTGCTGCTGCTGCCGAGGCTTCGGCTGCTGCTTTGTGCCCAACACAAAGGACGCCCAGTTTATGTTTATGTCAAGCGCAAAGGGGGCGGCACAGTCCTTAGCAGACCAGGGCGTAATTTAATAATAAAGCGCCTTCTTCTTTTTTTTTCATTAAATGTAAGTGCAGCAGCAGCAGCGGGGGTAAGCATTCTTGTGGGTAGTGCCAAGGGAAGGTATAACAAGAGCCTGCAAAGAGTTGACCAGGACAGCAGCAGACAAAAAGAGAGACGACCGAAGACTCTGTCGAATGCAATGCCGAAAGTGGGTTTGTTGTATATATATCTATCATTTTCATATTGCCTGAAGATCTCAAGCAGGATAATCAGGAATTGTGTAAACTATATACAACAGTTGCTGTAAGTCCTATGCATTGAAGACTTGCACAGTTTTCAGATCATGCGAACTATATATTCTAACTTTCTTTGTTTCATGTGGTTGCCACGTCTGACCTTTAGAAGTTTCGAAAGACTTTGATAACGTTTTTCAATTCTAATTAACGAATGTTAATAGAAAATAACCAACTTATTTCAGCCACAGTATATATGAGACTTTACTTTGTCTAAACACTACAATACTAGTTTCAACTTACGTCTATTGTATTATATATATAATGCGATTCTTTGTGAATTATATGAAGCATAGTCAAGCTCTACTACAAACTTGTCCTTACTTTTCCCCCTAGCTAGTGCTGGGCGAGTATTTGCAGTTAGTTCCTCGAAGCTATCAGCAATCAAATTGAATTTGCGCTTTCAACAAATCCCAAGAAACAATTAAGGAGCAAACCCGAAAGGGAGCAGGAATACATATTCAAAATATAGTTGAAGCTAATTGTCATGCTATCGACGGCGTCTTATCAGCAACACAGCAACGAATTGCTTGTTGCCAAAATTTATGCAGTACAAACGAGCTGAGGGGCCACTCGCAGGACACACTCACACTCTGGTCTGTAAGTCAAAAGCGTTGCGTCTCCAGTGGTCCAGTGGCCAGTGGTTGGTGGCTATTAAAATGCTAGCATTTGCAGGTTTATCTAGAGGCAGGACAACAGCTACGAGCTGGAGAGATAATGTATCGACAGGACACAAGGAGGTGAGCGCAAATCTAGACGTGGCCATTAATGAACGCAGCCAGGGCTGGCACAGTACAGTGGAGTCCATTAAAAAGGACTAAATGGCAATTAAACATTTGAGTTTGGCCTAGGACGCTGCTCGACGACTGACCGTTGCCGGCGAGTCCTGGCGCAGCGCAGGGGTCAGCAGGCAGCGCGGCAGAGCTCAGCAATTAAGGCTCCCTTTTGCACTTTCGGCCAAGGACACTTGGCAATTAAGCCGACAACGTTTCTGGGCAAAAGTTGGCGCTGACCAATCCCTTAGCGACAATTTTGGAGTGTCCTATCGCTCTGACTGTGTGTGTGTGTTATCCTTTTACCTATCTCGACTGCTGCTGCAGTTGCTGTTGTTGTGGGGCAAAACTTAAATGAGTTTGTTGTGCGGCCCCAAAGAACATTTAAATGAGCTGGGCAGAAGTTTTGATTGGCTCGCTAAGAGATCTATCTGCGCGCTCTTAAAGCAGCCAAAGCAAACTCAAATACCTTCGGCTCTAAGGCAATGCTCCATCCCATCCAGCCAGACACATGTGCACCGAAAGTACCTCGATGTTGGTGGAGGGGGCGTGGCATTCACGCGCGACATAGACACAGGCAGAGGCACAGTCGTCGATATGCTCATTTAAAATAATTTATTGCAATGAGCTGACACTCATTGCCAGTTAAAAGTGGCATGCGACTCTGACACTTGAAGCGTTTGCCACACACACTCACTCAGACTCACGCACACATACTTAAAAATAAATATATAAATACTTATCGAGTGGCAGCGGCAAAGATAAATTGCGCAAAATAGAAAAATGCTCTAATTAAAATTATGCACAAATATTTGGGGAATTCGTTTAGCCATGCGACACAAGTCGCATTCAAGTCACATGGAAATCTTTGAAAGTCTTTCAGATTTGGAAATCTTTTCGGGCTGCTGCTGCTGCTGCTGCGCTCTTATTGATGGCGTGCCAATTAAAATTGATTGGAAATTCCTTGCATGCCACGCACGTGGGCGCCACCAGCTGCCCCTTATGGAGCGCTCAGCAGTTGCTCAGCAAAATACCAGCTGCATGCCGGATTCATAGATTAGCATATGCACAGACACTGGGTGAATGAGCAAAGGAGGCGCCGGCAGACGAGTTCTAAAAGTTTAATTGAATTTCAAATCCAGTCGGAGGTATCGGAGGAATAAGTTCTGATATCTGATTCTCTATTGAAATCTATAGCTAAAGCAATCCTAATCTGAGTCTAAGCAACATTTCCTATATATTCAAATATCCATCTCTAATTTCTCTAAGTGTGTTCGATATCGCGACAGCTTTTGAAGTTGTTCAGCGCAAGGCTCTGACCATTTCGCTTGACTGCATTTGAAACTCATTTGGCGCTTTGTCAATTAACACTTTTGTTAAGTAAGCCATAAAAATTGAAAATTGGCAACAATTGAAATTGAGGCAGATGTCTAAAGACTCGCATTTAACCCTCATTTCTGCTAATGTAGCAAATAAAACGGTCACCTTAATGGATTTCTGTTACGCGGTCTAACTTCAAATTGGACAGAAGGTGGCGTCCAAATCCACACACAGCTATAGAGCCCACTTGCCACGGCAGTTGCCGTTGCCGTTGCCGCATGCACACGCTGTGCAGCTGATTGTCCTTGAATCGTTGCCCGCTGCCACTTAATCCAATCGCGCACATGTTGAGCTCTAACAATGGGCCGAGCCACCCAACCCCAGTGCGGCAGGGTGGTGCGTCGTGTACCTTAAGCGGCTTTCACCTTGACGCCGCGTAGCAGCCCGCCTGCAACCACCACAAATGCACCACTGACTGCTGCCTTTGGCTTGATTTTCGCACCAATCGGTCGGACTGGGAGGGTGGACCAACTGTTGTGAAATTTGTACGTGTGTTTTTCTACTTTGCCAGACTTATCACACACACACACACAGACGTGAGCAGGCACGGACGCACAACTACACAGGCAGGAAAGCCACCCAAGGGGTTGGGTGGTTGTTACTTGCGACCACCTTGCGGGGTGTTGACTTTGCCTCAGCCCGGCGCATTATGATGTATTAGAATTAAAATTAAAAGCACTGTCCATCAGCATTTGACATGCAGTCAGTGCCCAATCCAGACTAAGCCTGCTGCTTCAGCTTCAGCTCCAGCTCAGGTTGCCCCCTTAATGAAGACGCTTGTTAGTTGGGCTGCTCAGACAGGCTCGCCTAATTAGTGCCGCAGCCGAAGACTACAGTCATATAGTAGTTTATTGCCCTCACTCGTTCTGCTTCTCCTCCTCCTCCTCCTCCTCCTCCATCATCGTCTTCTCCTTCTTCTTTGGCTGGTGGTGTCACTCGCGCAACAAATTACGGAGCACTTGGAGTGCGGGGCAACAGCTGCCCTCGTTTTTGACTGGCATTAACTAAAGACCGCCACTTGACGCAAATTGTGTAAGAATTAAGCAAAATGTGCTTACCCCGAAACGAAAACAAAACTTGCCGCCGCAAATGAAACATCATTCAGCTGTCAAAATCATTAAGAAATGTGAAATCGCTTAAATATGGCCGCAAGACGTTGCGACGGCCCCGCGGCTAAACTCAGCTTTTGGGAAGCTGACGAAAAAATACAAATGAAAACAAATTTTTGGGCAGCCAACACATGTAGAGGGACTTTAACAGCCACATGGCAAGCGGCCATCGAGTCAACCAACGAAATGCAAGTAAGCATGTGGCAAGTGGGGATAATCAACTGACTAATACTCGCCCAAAGACATTGCACAGTGAGGGAGAGAGAAAGAAATATATCAAAATGGAGTTTTTTATTTGATTGATCAGCTTATGGAATCCTCACTTAGAGCTTGACTCGTATAACTCTAAAGCTGCATAGACTTCGCTCGCCATATGAGCGAGTATTAAAAATTAAATAAAAAACAAAAATTCATATTAATGCCTGTCTCATTTTAAGTGAACTCGACGCCTTCATTTGCCACACGTTTCTCTCTCTCTCTATCGGTCTCTCTCTCTCTCTCTCTCACTCTCTCTCTCTTTCTTTTTCGGCTGTGCCCAAACATTTTTATTACAATTTCGTGAGTTTCACACCGAATAGCAGCTCCATGAAACCCGCTTAGGCTTACGATTTCGTATACCCCTGCCGTATGCTTAAGTGCATAGCTCAGAGAACTTCAAAATTTGCGGATGTAAAACTAGGAATGCATCAATATAATAATAATATATATGTGTTAGCCAGAGAAATGTTATGGTATATTATGTAGATATTCGTAGAATTTTAAGAAAATATTTGACCAGAAGAACTTGTCAAGGTTTGAGGGAAGTCAAAATTGTTGACGAATATTTTTCCTTACATTCAAAATTGGGTTAAGACTGATAACCCAGAAACTGAAATTTATGTTGCCCACTTACCAAGCTTCATTCAATATACTAAACTAGCAGCTTCCAGAATCATTATTGTTACACTCCTCTAATAATCTACTACTAGCAGAGGGGAAATATTTAAGATCGGCAAACTATGCAATAGCTGCACGGCACATCAAATTTAGATACTCGAGGAGGTTCCTGAACAAGGCCAAGACGGTGCCTTCATGGAAAATTGATACTTAATCCCACTCTTAATTAACAATGGACTCAATTATATTAGACTGAGCTAGTTGTTATTGTTATTTCAACTACATCCAGCTATTGCAATCTAAGTTTGGAGTGTGTACTCAGACTACAACGCGTCTCACCTTTACCTTATATATGTAAAACTGAATGAGGTATCTATTCTATATAATGAATACGCCACAGATATAGTTATGAAGATAACGCAAGGCAAAATAAATTTGAAGACACTTTAGGTCCTGTTAAATAAACTCTAAATCTAAATAAACTCTAAAAAAGTAGGGTATCATACAGTTGAGCCTTTTATAATATGCTGAGCTCAGCATTACTTCCTGGACACGCAAATTATTTTATTGTAATATTTTTCACAATCTTTGTATAAGCGCGTTGAGCAATAAAAATGCCCGAGCGCACCAAAAACTATTTCGCTGTGAGGCTGCTGCTGCTCGATGGGGCAGATGTCGCTGTTAGGCTGTGCGGACTGTACGGACTGTGCTCTGCACGAGTGCCGCCATGTGATACGCCCATCATTGACGACGATTGTCTTACGAGAGGCATTCAAATTTTCGGTGCGTTTATTGAAATATGAACAGCAACGACGACGACGACGACGATGAGGACGCTGGCGATAAAAGTGGCAGAGCGAAGGAAATTTTCATATAAAGTACCTTTTGTTGGCATTTTAATGGTGCGCTTTATGGAAGGATTAAGCACATAAACTTGTCAATAACTCGAGTGCCTGAGAGTATGTACGACGAGCGAAGTACGAGCCGTGGACCATAGTCCATATCCACTTCTTAATAATGTCACCGCAGACGTTTTGACTAACATACACAAACACACACACACCCACACACGAACACGCACACACTTGCCGAACGAGCCATCTTATTTATGAGCTCGAGATGAAATTACTGCCGCATATGTTGAACCCAAGAGTTGAGCGACTTATTAAGTACAAAAACAACAGCTGAGCACATTATTGATATTCGACGGTGGGGCCATGGGCCAACTGCTCGCTCATAAGTGCTTATTGTGAATAGATGGAGCCAAGCCGAAATCTATCTCTGTGCTCCATATGCAAAGTGTACTCAATGATTTTTATAGTTACGATATGATTATAATTATGTTACGATTATGTCATACGTATGTATGTAGATCATAGCATCTGATGAGTGAGGTATAAAATCTAGAATTGTTTTTCAATAAATTCTTCGGTATATAGCTGTTTACTGGAGACTGATTACATGAGCTGAAACGTTTGAAGTGAAGCTTAAACTGAATATCAAAACTTCAATTTAAATATTGCTCTACTATGCGACTCTCGTGTAGTAGAATACGATATATAGTAGTTATATTCCTTTATATAAGTAATATATTGTTATAAATAAGAGCTGACTATCCATAAACAACAGAGTTTCTCGTTCTAATAGATTCTGCTCTTATTTGGATAAGATGATGTTATAAGAAGATAGTATAAAAACTTATATAAAATATATTTTTTAACTAAAGATATAATCGATAAATCGAATAAAAATTTGTGTTAGATTTAAATCTTATACAAATATTGTATCCCAAATTCGTTACCTTGTGCTGCTTGCCCAACATTCAAGTATCTATTAATTTGCTAACCTTTGGAATATTTTGCATATTTTCAGTCGGCAAACTTCCGCTTCGGGTCGATGCTGTTTAGCAATGCTTTTAGCTGCTGGAAAGCTGGAAATACGAAGTGAAAAAGCAAAGAAATTGCAAGCCAGCCAGATCCAGCAGATTACATGACCCGCGGCAATTATTTTACGATGCACAAAGGTATTGTTAAGAGGCGAAGGCGGAGCCGTGGGGGCAGGCCATCAGCCGGCACAGAATAAACAGGCAAACAAGGCGAAACAGCCAAGCAAAGTCAAATATGTTGAGATGCGGCCAGCCAGGATGCGGATGATATTGGCAAAGGGCGGCAGATGGGGAGCGCAGTCGAGAGCTTGCCACAGTTCAATATGCAGCGGCAGGCAATATTAAAATATCTTAAGGATATTATGTTATTACGTACACATTACACAGAGCACTGCCGGGCAGGGATGGCAGCAGGGAGGCAGGAGGATAGCAGGATAGCAGGAAGCGTATAGCATGGCAGCCGGCAACTCCACTCAAATGAGATAATTCCCTGTAAAATAATAATAATAAAATAAGCAGCCAGGCTAGGGGAGGGGGGAGGGCACGGACGCCTACCCTGCCCAACCCAACCCAACCACCCATTCAGCTAGAGAAGCCCTCGCACAGTTTTCATGATATTCATATTTTCGCATGCCACGCCCCCTGCCTCCGGCCCCTTGGGCAAATTTTAAGTGCTTTTCAATATGAGCGCAATGCATTAAAGGTATCTCAGCTACAGCCACGCTCACGTATTGTTTGCCCACGCCGGGATTTAAGTAGCCGGCGGCCACTTGGCGAAACGTTGCCTGCCTTAGTTGAGGGCGTGGCAGTGATATAAGTTAAGACTATGTACGTAATGTAAAGCAAAACACGCTCATAAAGTCCGCTGCAGGGTAGCCGAAGCCAAAGCTGTCGACTCAGCACTCGTTGCTGGCGCACAATTTTTAGTTTTGATCTAAATGCGTCAATAAATTGTAACACTTTCAGTCGGTCGCCAGAAACAAAAAGTCATTTCGGGCTAACAATAAAAAAAAGCGGCCAACTTGTATTTCCCACTCATTTGCTATACCCTGTACATTGTGTAAATGTTTGCAAAGTCGAATACACTAGGCAGTGAGAGGCGAAAAATAGGATAACGACTTGACTTAGCGTTTGCTGTATATAAATACATTTATGATAATTATATAATATATCATCTTATGTTATCGATTTTTGTTTACTTTAAAGTAGATTATTTTTATTCTAACACTGTGCATAACTATCATATTTAATATATATTTTATGCTTACTATATTCACAAAGTATGGTATCCCATAGACATTGGCACAGAATGCTTATCAATCCGTCTCGTTTCATTCTTTGATTACGAGAACTAAATTTCTCTTCTCAGAGATCAAAAATCTATATAAATACAGCCAAAATATATATTTTTAGGGTATTCACTTAGCCGATCACTGCTTATCAGAACTCGGAATGTTCTCATTGGAGTCTTGTTTGCTTTTCGCCACCTCAGCAAGTTTGGCAGAGTAGTAGCCCTGGTCTTGGCCTTATCAATGGGCCCGTTTTAAAATCAACGCCCGCTTATTTACGAGTCGTATGTGTGCGTGTGTGGTTAGGAGCTCGCTCACTCGCTCGCATGGGCTTTTTGTCTCTAAGTCTCTCATTTCGTTTATGGCTGCGAATGGGCTAGAAACTTATCGCTCGAAGCGCATCTGCTTAGCCAATTCCAGCAGATGAAGATTCAGGGACTGAGTCAGTTGGTCACAATAAAAGGTTTTTATGCGCTCAACTGGGATAAGCCAAGCGAGCGCCGAGTGACGTATCAGGAGTGGCTGCTACACGGCACAGAGCACCAAGTTCTAAGGGCCAACTGGCTCGCTCTGCTTGTGGCAGGGCTGTCTCGCTGTCTCGCTCTGTCAATTTATTGTCACTGATAAACGTTAATAAATTAATTAGAATTATTGAAATGCGAGGTCTGCTGCAGCCACTGCCAGGACTCTAGGTCCTTGTTTCCTGCTGCCTAGCTGCGAAATGCAAACACAGCCATGGACGCCATTATGCGCTGATTTGTGTTGCATGCTTTGCGGCACACAGCACACAGCGGCAGTTGCTGTTCCACTTCCCGTTGTGCTGTGGCAGTTGATGCTGCCACATTGGTGCAGCTGCCACACGCACGCACTTTGAATTAGTTTGTTTGAACTCGACGCTTATCTCAAGTAGTAGATTTTCGGCATTTTGTTGCCATTTTTGGATGCCTCGTGGGCCACGCAGCGCATTTGTTCCATTTAACCATTTGCATTTTGCATTTTGCATTTTGCCAAAAACGAGCCCACTAAACGTTGCGACACTTTTATCAATTAAATTTACGCAGCCCATAAAAATATTGAATATGATTTATGCGACACTCGCAAAATCTTGCTTAAAAGTCTGCCATATTTTTTGTTGTTGCTGTTGCCTGCGCCAGACTTTGCCAACAAATTAAATGACCAGGTCTATGCTCACGGCCACCTTTTGTAGTGGAAAAACTTGACTCACTTTTTAGATATTTCCATGGGGTATATAACAAGCTCTAGTTGGCCATCTAAAGAAGTATGTGGAGAGTTAATCGGATTGTTAAGTATCATAAGAGATAAAAAAAAATTTATATATCTAGCAGAGCATCTTCTATAAAATGACCAGTCATAGAGATCCTCGGCTAGGAAATATGTTTGCTGCTAAAGTGAGACTTATATAGAGACTATATATAATTTAATGGAATTTATAGCCACTCAGTCTTCGTTTCTACTTATAGAATATCCTCAACATCAACAGAAAAGTCTATGAAGTAAATTAAGTAAAAATTCTAGAGTATCTGGTAAGTCGGTCAGTCAGCATTCACAATTTGTTCCATGTTTTTTAATGCCATTAAAAGTTTTCGCTCGCTTTTAGCCAAAGTTTTGTGCACTAAGGTGCCTTTTTTATTGGCCGCCAGTGTCCAGACGTGTTCGCCCCACAGGAATTTGGCTCAAGGTGGTGTACCGACTGAAAAAAAGAAAAATAGAAAAAAAAAACTCAAGTCAAGAAAAAACCGAAAATGAAAAAATTGAATAAAAGTTTTTTAGCTCACAAATGTTTTGCTGCTAATTGAAAATATCTGTTGGGTTCAATTAGACGGCGACTTCTAGCGCTGCCCGCGCACAGCCGCCGCCAGAAACTTTACCAGTGTTGAGCAATGGCAAAAAAAATCGTATATATATATATATATATATTTATAAGAAGAAGAAATACGCTGATTTAAGCACTTTGCAAACATTTTTTTGTGCCATCCACTTTTTAGCCACAAGCTTTGCTGCGTGGCTGACTTGCCGGCTTGTTGAGGTTGACCTGGCTGAGTTTGATAGAGCGCTTGATACGATTCGATACGATTGTTGGCGCAAATTAAAAACTTTTCTTAACTTACAGCATACAAATGAGCTGCCACTTACCTGCAGCTAAAGTTCATGGCAAACTAACAGTTAGCCAAGGGAAGAAATTGAATAACTTTAAAATGAAATAGACGATTGAGATGAGAGTTTAAGCTAAGTATTTAACTGAAAGTATTCCTATGAATTATTTGATGTATGCTTAAATGGTTAAAGGTTCCTACCCAAACTAACTTACTCGCCAGTCTAACATATGTATTTTGAACAAGGTCTGACCAATTCCAGTGATAAAAGTCTCTTGTTAGTCGAACAATTCGTAAGTAAAGTCAATTAATCTTTGCTGCCCAACTATGTTTGGCTTAACTAATGAGTGAGCAAACAGTAAGCTCACATGTTTGCTGAGCTGCCCCTGGCAGGGATGGATGGGGCCGACATAATTAAACAAAATCAACCGTCAGAAGCTGAACACAAATTGTCAATTAAAAGGTATTTAAACATAATACCCAGGTCGGGGCCGGCGCCAAGCGTTTAATCCACGTAAATTAGTGCAAAAATCAAGTGGATGTGATACCTTTGTCGCTGCCATTGCTGGCCGTGCTGACAGTGGCAAACAACCCACCCGACCCACATGGCCCCCTCGACGCCCAAGCCCAGGCCGTTGTGGTGGCACACGGTAAACACGATGGCATCGGTGGCAACCGACACCAATAAAGCCAACAAAGCGTTTTTAGGGTTAAGTCCATGTCAAAGTGTCAGTTTAGTATCGGTATCATGTCATGTTGTTCCACAGATTGCCACTGCCTCTGCCTGAGTGTGTGTGTGTGAGTGTGTTTGTGGGGAGAGAGATAGAGAGAGAGAGAGAGAGAGAGAGAGAGGGAGCAGATGTATGCTAGGCATGGGGTTTTAATTTCGTGTGCGGCAGCGGCAACATGATGCCCAACGTGAGGCTGCCAGTGCCCCACCTCCGGCTGGCTGTGCGTTGAGGTGCAACGTTTTACTAATGAATTTAACAAGGCTTTGCCGTCTGGACAGCACGAGGGCAAGTTGCATGCAGCACGTTGCACGTTGCATACTCATTAAAACGTCACTGCAAATGGAGTTGGAGCTGGAACGGAAAGCTGAAAACTGTTGGCCCCAGACTGGCATCAGCTGCACTTTGTTGCCTTTCTGTTTATCCGGCCAACATATTTTTCAAATGTTTCGCTTTGCATAAGTGAAAGGCCAAAAAGGAAGATAGCCAGGACCCGCACAGCCATGTGGCCAGCACGCACGACATTGGCGTCAACAACAACACCAACAACAACAACAACCTGGGGCGGGCAGCCAACAATGGCGCGCAAATTTACGGCTCACCTACGCGACTAGAAGCAGTAAAGATGGCAAAAATCTTTCATGGTTTGAGCTGGACAGCTGCCACACGTATGTGAGTGGGTGTGTGTATGTGTGTGTGTGTGTGTGCGTGTGTGTGCGGCTTATTTAAGCTTGTTTTTATGCGCCATGGCTGGGCAGTGCTACTTCATGGCCCAGGTTGCTGTTAATCCGATAAAATTGCGTAATTAAATTTGTGCTTCATTTGGCGTTTGTCATGAACAACGTTGTTCCGCCCGTTGTTGTTGTTGTTGTTGTTATTGCTGTTGTTCGTTTTGTTTTTGCCACTGTTTGTTGTGGTGACAAATTTCAAACCTGTTGTCATTGCCACATTGAGGGTGGCAGCAACACAGGCAGCAACAGCAGCAACAGCTAAGGCAACCCTTCAGCGGAGTCGCACAAAAAATCGCTGTGCATGTCGTAATTTTTCAATTGTTGCATAATTGAAGGCAACGAGAGCGCAGAGGACAATGCCTCACGTGTGGCAAACGAAACAAAAAATGAAAATATTGGCAGCCAATGGCAAATTGTCGAGGCTGCTCGAGGTGTGGACATTGACTGCGTGTTGATGTGTGGTTATGTATGTATTTTTTTCTCCTTTCTTTTTTTGTGGCATATGCCCCACACACACAATATATGTCTAGCATGTGGAAAAACGATTTTTAATTGTTGAATGTTTTGCGTTTAACCGCAGCGCAGAAATTATGCAGGCATTGTCTGATAGAGTTCGTATAGACGCAATTGTGAATTTGATAAGGGCGCAAGACGATCGACTGCGTCACACGTTGCACGCAATTTCCGCAGGAAGTGTGAGTGTGTATGTGTGTGTGTGTGTGGGCGTGTCTGCGGCAAGCAGCGGGCAGCAGATAACATGCGCCAAGACGAACTGCAATTGCCGCCAAGCTGACTCAAAAGGCCGCTGACTTTGTAGCGAGGCGATAAAAGTTTTTCTCTCAGTCTTTTTCCCTTTGGTATTTGTGACTTTTTTTTCGCGCCCACAACGTTGCAACGTGCGGCAAACATGAAAAAGGCGACTCAAGTGCGCAGCAATCTAAGTGAGGCATAGTTTGAACTACTACGCGAAGCAGGCTTAGTGCCAACGGCCAAGTGCCAAGCACTGCCCGTCACTTTTTCGCCTTATCAGCCGCCGTCGTCCGATGGGTCTGGTGTAGCCCCACGCCCCGGCTGCCTCAGTCTCTGTGTCAGCTGTCCCCCTTTGCCGGCTGGTAGCACTTGCGTGTGCTCTCGTTTCGCAGCTTCATTCAATCAGCGCGTCTGTTGGATAGAAGACCGCCACGAAATCTTTTCTTCATTTCATGAAATGTTCTCTGATAAGCGCAACTCCGTCAAACGAAAGCGTTGCTTGTGGCACGCATTTCTTGTGGATTCTTTTTCGCCCAAATACCCTGTAAAGCTGTAGGTGGGTATACTGAGAGCATCACAGAACAAAACTCTTAGTCATAGAAAGGAGTGTGAGTTAGAGCTAGAAAAGTTGCCATGAAGTAAGCTTGCTCTTCATCTCAGTTATGGCTTAATTTGCACCTGTATTAGGTGTTTGGACTTAAAGACTAAATAATTTACTAAATCGAAACAGACTTCTATGTAGAGAAGGCTTTCGTCAATAGCTACTTTAGCTATTCTAATACAAATTAATTTGTATTTATAAATAGAAATTGTGAGCTCTTTCGACGCTCGCTTCAGCTCTTTTCGTTTCAAATGATTTGACTAAATTTCCGGCTGGCAACAAAAGGTAAAACGATAGTTGAAATATATTTGTATATACATCTGCGTATCAATATAGTTGTATATATACATATTTCTTTATTAGTATTTACATATGTTTATCTCTTTTCATTTTAATATTTTAACATTCTGAAGAAAATAATATTTTAGTTTTAGATAAAATAAATTTACAGAGTATCTTCTATACAAAATACCATTTCTCACATTCATTTCCATTTTTTTGGTATTTTTTGAACGATTAAAATGAATGTGTATATATGCATATGCTCACATACATGCTGAAATGTAATTTAGCACATTTCGCCGAAATGTGACAAAGTTTGAGGCACTGTGAAAAGCTGTCGCCCGCTGTGGAAATCGCTTTTGCTTTTCGCTTTGACTTTGGCTTTGGCTTTAATTAAAAAGTTTGCGCTTTGTGCCCGGCGACAGACCGAAGCATTTATATTCATATTTTGATGTCGCTGTTGCTGTGATTACTTAAAGCAGCAGCAGCAGCTCGCAGCGGCGGCGACAGCTGCTGCTGCCGGTCAAGTAAATCGAAAAGTAAATGCATTGCAGCAATATTAGTATGTGAAAGATATTAACAGCATACTTGGCATAACAATATGGCCATATAAGACGCTATAGCCTGAGACAGAGTCACAGCCAGGCCAGAGACGGAGCCAAAGCCAAAGCCAGAGCCGGAGCCAAAGCCAGCAACAGGAAACAATTTTTCATAGAATTCCAGTTTTTATTAGCCCGCCCACTCTAAACAAATGAGCAGGCAGCAACTACAACGATTCGCTTTATATGACCATGCAGCAGAGTCCTCAGAGGCATGGCATGCTTGCATTTTTGCTTAGCGAGTGGCCAGGCCAGGACTTAGACATGCCCTGGCATGTCTCATAAGACAATATAAAGTATGACAGCCATTTGGCAACACTTTGCGGGCCGTTAGCAGCGTCACCAAAAACCCCATCTCCTGCTTCTCGTTTCTGTCACGAGCAGCCCGAGCAGCCCGAGCAGCCGACGGTCAAGACGACTTTTTAAATTGTTAATGCGAGCGCTCAGACAAAAGAGCTGTCATAATTCGCAGCAAAATATTGTCAAGCAACTTATGTGGAAGTACTTACATGATGCCAATTTACAACGCCTGGCCAAGACATTAGCCATTATGTGCCATCTCAGCCACTCTTGGCCCGCCTCTGCGCCGGAAGTGCGCGCCATCTTCTAATATTGCAGCGGATGTAATTAATATGCGCAATGAATGCGCCAACAACTCTTCCACAATTGGCCCAATCCTAGTGGCCATTACACTCGCATAATGCCACATAATTGCAAAAGTATATACAAAGGAGCAGAAAAAGCATCTCAAAGGAATCCTATTATAAAAGCATTCAAGCAACACAGCTAAATGGAACATGGTATATATGCTTGGAAAATATTAATCGAGTGTCCTTAAAATTGAACTCTTAATTTATTAGTATAATTTTGTATTTTCTCTAAATATATCATATAAATATAAATAATATACTATAATACTATATAAGTGTTAGTTTGTGCAATTAAGTCGTGCTTCAATAGAATATCGATATTTATCGATTCCTTTCGACTCCATGGGCATATCATATAACTTATCTGTAAGAAAAGCCAGCTGGAATCGAACTGCACTGAAGAACAAATAGATTACTGCTGCCATTTGGCACACCCCCAAATGAGATTCTATTAAATTTCCTGTTTTTGGCATAACTAATATACCCCTTCACACATTTCAAATGAGTATGGCTAATGCCATTTTATTATTATTGAAAAACTCCCATTGGCTTTGCAATTGAGTTTCCAAAGAAGCTCGGCAAGCCTGGAGCTAAGCGTCAAATCTTACTCTCCTTTCTAACGCTTAGTATACCATTTGAATAATATATATATAAAATATTTTAAAAATATATATTTAATTAAATTTACTTTGTTACCAGCAATTAATAATATTCGAAGAGTTTTTTGCTTTGGTTTATTATTTATTTCACAATCATGGCCACTGCCGTCAGACTGGATAAAGCCGCACTTGTCGAGTTCAGTGCTTCGTTTATGTACTACGTCGAGAAGCACAAGCTGTTGGATATCATGACCCGCATCCTGGCCGAGGCCACTGTATCGCAGAAGATTGAGGATGTGCGTAGCTGGCTGGGCAAAAACATAAGGAGAGTCGCTCATGAAATCTACACGAAGGCCATCGATGCATTCCACCTGGGCATTGATGGCGACTTCTATCAGCTGCCAAAGAACTTCTTTCATCGCATCGTGCTGCACGGGCGAGTCGGTTCGGGTCGCCACTCGCTGGCCCATGTGCTGGCCCAGCGGTGGAATCTACTGATACTGGATGCCAATACGCTGACATATCACCACATCAATGGGCACGCGCGGGATAAGGATGTGTCGCTGCTGCATGAGGGCATCGAGAAGAAATCCGTCTTTAAGTTGTCGGAGGCCATTGGCAATATCATACAGAAGCGTCTGCTCCAGGAGGACGCACTGCACCGTGGCTGGATACTGATCAACTATCCGAACAACCGCTGTGAGGCCCGTGAGCTCTTCGAGACCTTCAGTGTGCCGCCCAATCGCCTGATTTTCCTACAGGTCGACGAGCAAACGGCACGCATGCGCCTGGCGATGCGCAAATATGCGCCCAGTCCGCAGGACACCGTCGTCTATCTGGACTATCAGATGCAGCAGTTTCGCAAGAGCGAACCCCTGCTCAACAACTATCTCAGTCATCGTCGCGAGGTGCTCTATGTGGATGCCACCGAGTGCTTCGAGGCCGTCAAGTGCCGCATCCTGTCACAGCTAACCAAGACGCCCTACGTGCTCGGCTTCAAGTATGGCGAGAGTAGTCCAGTCGACTAAACTCAGTCCGCTGCTCCAGTTACAAACTCCAGTTTCCCATAAATTATTAAATCTGTGCGCGAGCATCAAACTTCTTTCAATACAAGCAAGAAGAAGAAAACTGTGTTCCATAATTTCGTGTGTCGCTGCATTGTTTACTACTCACTCAAGTGGATGCTGTGGTTGTTGCTGTTGCTGTTGCTGTTGCTGGGGTAGGGGCGCAAAATGCTGTGCTTATCAGCTTTCGTTTGCCTCGACAACAATTCTCAGCAGCCCCCGCCGAAAAGCGTAAACATTTTTCGTTTAGGTAAACAAAAAAAGAACGAAAGCAAAAGAAAGTGATTTGGAATTATTGCTATTTGAATTTTCCGTCATGAAAAAAGCAAAAAAAAAAGAATGTGGAAAACAATAAAAAGAAAAACAAATGATTTTATGACCACAACTTAAGTGCTCAATTTTTAATTGTTTGACGACGCTGATAAGTAGCCGAGACAGAAATTGGAATGAATGAAGTGGAGGGTCTCTGGTTGAGGTTGAGGTTGAGGCTGGGCTGTTTTTATGGCACCCAAAAGTTCAATCAAAGTTTTTTACTCCCTGTTGACTTAACGCCGCCTGGCCTCAGGGCTCAGCAGCGTTTCATTAGACTCGCAGGTTGATGGCCATGACGCAATAGTCACAATGCCCCAGTGTCCAATAGTCCAAATGAGGCATTGCTCAAAAATAATTAAAAAACCAAAAACAAAACAAAAAGCTAACACAAAGTTATAGAGCAAAAAAACTGCATTTTATTGCACAGCATATGGCGGATCGGCTTAGCGCACCACCTTGATGTCGGTAGTAAAGCAGCAGCGCTTGCTGCTCACAGGATCCTTGAGGTGCCAGCGTATGGTATAGGCGCTCAAAGGGAATTTGGATTCGATGGGCACATCGATTGTGTAGGTTTGCTGCACGCCAGCCTTAGCCGGGCAAGTGGTGGCCTTGCAGGCATCGCGCTCCAAGGTGGCCAAAGGCAGCTCCTCCGTCTCGCTCTTCGCCCAGCCCAATGTGGCGTCCAGTTGATCAGCGTCGAACTTTGGAGTATACTTGAAGGACATTTCGGCCGGATGGCGGCGGCGTATGCGACAGGCCGCATTTTCCAGAGCCTGCGGACACGGAGTCACCTTGACCTCATCAATAGTGCACTGATCGACAGTGTCCGGGCAGTTTTGATAGTGAACAACCTCAGCGTTGGCCAGCGCGACCAGCACCAGCAGCAGGAGCGACAGTGACATCGCAGCGGTATTCGACATGATGCCTTGAGTGTTGGGAACGGAATGCGCTGTTCGAATGATCTCACAACAGGTCTAAAAGGCTGCCAGCGGCGTCTTATCGCCCGGTCAAAGGTGAATTGTGCGCAGCGTCACTGATAGCAGCGCAGATTCACAGCCCGTGAACAGATAAGAACACGCGAAGATAAGAACTCGAGCTGCTTACTCCTAGGCTTACGTCGCACTCAGCTCAGCGCGGCTCGAAGGTAGCTCAACTAATTGCCGCAGCAACAGCTATTCATTAGACTGCAGCACCAATATTTGTTTACTCACAGGGTGACACACAGGCATACTTCTGTCAGCTCTACACCAGTCATCGGGGCTCCGAAAGGAGTGGGCCTCTATTATAACTTCAAGCTGAGTGTGTTCTTTAAGGCTACTTAGTGGCTTTGATTTAAGTAGTATGTGAATAGATTAGCAAAGGAAACTATATACTGGAATATGCCTTTCTTTGCAATTCTCACAATGATGGGTATGTTATTTGAATATATGTATGAATATATACATATATCATTCATATAAAAATATTACATATATAATATTAAAAAAAAAATTAATTAAATAACAAATGATAATTCAAAGTCTAAAAATATTTCATATTGGTTTTTTCTCTCCTTTTTTACCAAACTTAAAGTTTAAGCCCAGATTTTGTTGCAGAGTGTTGACTATCTCTGGCAGTGCTCTAAAAGGCACGTATGTATGTATATATCGACACGCTTATCAAGTTGGCTGCTTGGTGGTTCAGTGTGCAGCTGGTGGAACAGAGCCAGAGGCTTACAGATCGACAGACAGAGAGACGGAGAGTCGGATGGACAGACCGAGTGGCAGACAGACGAATAGTTGTCAGTCACAAGCTGTGCGCACGTCGGAAATTTGAGACGATTCCCGCGAGAGGAGTGCACTTCAGTCTTGAATGCAGCGCAGTTCGAAGCTGTCAATATGCCAGGCCACGACGACAATTGCACGGCTCATTTGCGGGCACATATGTCAACAGCAACAACATTTCTAACAAATTTGTGTACAAAGAGAAAAAAGTGAGAACATTTGAAACAGTCAAAAGGCAACACACAGAACCCGACCCCGACACGCTTTGACAACACTTACGCCTCACGACTCGCCGCTAGATGCGTCGCAATTTGATGCCACATTTTGATCATGCCCAGAGGAGCCAATTAAATCGCAACAAAATACATATATATATATATATATATCTGATACATTTTCGGATGCAAAACATGTTTTTACCGCTCAAATGCAAACAAGTTTTTGCCCCTTAAAAAAGCAAAATGAAATAAAAATTGATAGAAAAGTTTTGCGGCCAGCGCATAATTAAGAGATTTTCAGTCAAACTTTGATGGAAACACGTTTTCCGCTTTCCTCGGCGCGATGCATTTTTTTATGCTTTATTTTCTGTTAATATATTTTGCATAAATTATGAATGTTTTTTTTTCTTTTTTTTTGCTTTTCGTTCTCCGGCGTTTCCCTTGGCCTTTTTATCGCCAGCGACTTTGCGCCTTTATCAAAGTCCACTGAACGGTGAATCAACAAAAACCAAAAGCAAAACCAAAACAGAATTAATTCATTAAAGAAATATGCAAAGTATTAAAAAAAAATTACCAACATCTTGCCTGATGGGGTGCCAGAGAACAAAATACAACAAAATGGAAGAAAAAAAAATGAAATTTATGTTTTATTACTTAATGAACTTACCGCAAATTAAGCCAAGGGTGGCCCAAAAAAATATGAAAAAAAGAGAAATACAACCAAGTCTCGGACTTGGTGTCGTCTGCCCCTCTTCAATTAATATGCAAAAAATGTCAACAGCAACGGCTGCCGGCGAGAAAGTGTGTCCACTCTGTCAGCTCTGTGTGATGAAAGCAAATTGGTTAGCAATTAAAGCCAAGTTCTTTTAATTGAACACGTGATCGAGCAGCGCCGGCCAAGGCGTGATAAAGGGTTAATCAAGTGTTGGGGATTAAGTATGATTTTTAATACAAATCGAAGCGATTCAAGGAAAATGAAATTTGGGTAGAAGCGCAGAGTTTGCTAAATATCGTATATGATGCGTTGCTAGTTTTGAATGAAAGAGTTTAACTTGAGCCAAATCAAATCAAATTTTCAACAGAAAACTCCAATCTAAAACAATTTCAAAAAGAATTTTACTTGCAGACTTTGCTACAGGCAAAATATAATTTGTTCTACATATGCTTGCAACTTCATTGTAAAATCTAATGCCAAATAACTCCACATAAATAGTAGTAAGCACCTGTTGCTTAGCCACGACGAAAATATAGCTGAATAATACAAAGCTAATTGAATAATCTGAACTAATATGAGGTTATTGAGATTAATTTCTACAAAAATCGAAATCATATATATGTACGTAGAAATTTATAGATTAGAGCGGCAAGCATTGAGATTTCCAAAGCCTTTACTATGAACGACAACAAGGCTTTGCTGATAACAAATAATAAATTGATTTAATACTATATGCAGAAACGAATTGATTGTAGTCAACGTCAATGATAAAGCAATGTAAAATTTGATATGCATCAAGAAAGATAAATGAAGTTAAAGAAATTTTCTAAAATATTAAATTTTACAATTTACAAAATATAATAAAAACTATAAAAATATTAGAAAACTTTTGTTATCAAAGGCATTAGATAAGAAAATGTGAAATTGCATAACATTTTAGCTGTCAGTGGCTCTTTCAATGGGAATATTAAAACAATATTGGGCGGGGGCACGAGAGTACTTTGAAGAGCACGAGAGCATTGGGAGAACTGCTGGCAGGAATTTGCCAAAGCAAATGCTGGCCATCATTTGCGGGCCAAATGTAGCTTGTGATTTGCGCAGATTTGGGCAGTGCCTCTGACACGCCCCCCTCTCCCAGCTGTAATGGGGGAGAGGGAGAGGGGGAGCGATGAACTTGGGCAAATCACCTCAAGCGTCATAAAAAGTCAAATGAAATAAAAGCAAAAGCCGCTCCAGCCAGCAGACAAAAACGAAAAAATAATGAGTACATTGAGATGGAGCGAGGCCAGGCCAGCAAACGGTTGAGCACTACACAGCGATGGCACTCCTCGTATCGTGAGGATTTTTATTTCTTGGAATAATCTGGGAGCGAGCACACGACTAATCTTCATTTAATTTCATTTGCGCCAGCAACTGAAATTGAAACCGAAATCGCAATCGCAGTTGGAGTTGGATGCTCGGGGTCGAGATACCTTGGACTGGCAAGGACAATGTAAGGACATTGCCAGACGAGCTCAGACGAGCGAGCGCCCAGAGACCGTGCCCCAACTGGCTGGGAGAGTGGCAGGGATTTGTAACATTTCATTGGCTGTGGCAGCGCTGGTGGCGTCAAGGAGATCAAAAGTATGCGACACCGTGGCTTAATTCGATTTTAACAATTGCATGGCTGCTCGCACAGCCAATGGCAAACGACCAGCAACGTCTCTGCCAGCCAGCGGACTCTAATTGAACGCCCAAGACGGCGACTCGAGCTGAAGCTGTAGCTGAAGCTGTAGCTGGTCCTGCTTGGGCGCACATAAAACTAATCCGACGTGTGGCGCCGGCAACTTCGTCAGCGTCTTCAACAATTTGAATTTAAATGTCGCCTTGCTTTTTTATTTCTATTTTTATTTGTGCTCTTTAGCTAAATACAAAAAAAAAATATATATATATATAGAGAGAGAGAGAGAGGGATAGAGACATGCCAAGGAACCTTTGCGAATTGAATTAAAAGTGTCGCCGAACGTGTCCTTGTCTATCACGTGCTCTAAGCTCCAAGCTGTGGATCCCTTGTCTGCCTTCTGGTTAGGTGTTGCTGCCGTTGCCCCCACTGCTCGCTGGCAATCCAGTTGGCCCCACTTGCAACCCGCACAATCTACGCATCTATTGAGAATTTTATTGCTTGGAATAATTAGCTGAATTAAGCACACAAATTAATTGGCGCCGCCAACGAAGCATATGTGGAAAAAAATATATAAATATATAAAGACAAAGACAAAGACAAAGACGAACCACGCGAACGAGCTGAGGAATTTAGCTGCAAAAGTCGAGCTGATTTACTTTTATAGGCATTCGGCTAAAAACTGAAGCTCAGCCCGATTTATGCACTTCGACGAACGAAACTCCGATAAAACAAATTAAAGAAAACAAGAAGATGAAAACAAAAAACAATTCTTATTTGCACTCAGGCAACCCATCAGACATTCATCTCGTTGTGCTTTCAGAAATATTCCACAAAATATTTTGTTTATCAAAGCTAAAATGTGACAAAAATACCCAAAATTGTATTTTCGGAGAAACAAGGCTTCTGTAGAGACTTCCGAAATGGGGGAATTTCAAGAAATGTTAAAAGATCTGTGGAGAATACTCGACTAAGTTATACTCTGAATTTCAAGAAATGTTAAACGTTCTGTGGAGAATACTCCACTAAGTTATACCCTGATCAACACAGATAGAGAGAGATAGTTCTAGACGTCTGATCATAGACATTCATCAATAATATTTATACTTTATGCTAAAGGCCATACTACTTTCAGCAAGTCCCACTCACTATATAGCTCAATAGATAAAGCAGTTAGAGAGCTTTTACATGAAGGTTAATACTCTGATTATCATATTTCAATTTCATTTCATTTCAATTTCAAGAAATGTTAAAAGATCTGTGAGAATACTCGACTAAGTTATACCCTGATCAACACAGATAGAGAGAGATAGTTCTAGACGTCTGATCATAGACATTCATCAATAATATTTATACTTTATGCTAAAGGCCATACTACTTTCGAGTCACACTATTTATAGCCCAATAGATAAAGAGTTGAGAGCTTTTACATGAAGGTTATACTCTGATTATCATATTTCATTTCATTTCTTTCAATTTCAAGAAATGTTAAACGTTCTGTGGAGAATACTCCACTAAGTTATACCCTGATCAACACAGATAGATAAACATATATGCAGACAAAGATAGATCGAGACGTCTGATCATAGACATTCATCAATAATATTTATACTTTATGCTATAGGCCATACTACTTTCAGCAAGTCACACTCATTCTATAGCCCAATATCTATTGGGCCGTTAGAGAGCTTTTACATGAAGGTTAATACTCTGATTATCATAGAGCATTCATTTATAGACAAATCTGCAAAAAGTATAACTACCTACAGCAATCACAACTGCTTGAAAAGAGTTTCACTTGCATATGAATATGTAAAGCTCTAAACTCGGTATAGTTGTACCTCGCACTATCTGAGACGCACAAGAAACTATGATCTTTTATTTACTTCGAAACGAGTTTCTGGAGTTCATTATGCGATTTTATCAGTGACTTGTAAACAGTTTCTATTGTTATAATACTTTAACTATTATCACAGGAGCCCGTATTTTAGCTACGTCTGTTTTTGTTACTCATGCAGAGACGCCCACTGCATGTGCCAGTTGCAACATGCTGCAACAACAACAACAACAACAGCAGCAGCAGCAAAAGCAACTGGAAGAGAAAAACATTTTATGCAAAAAGGTTTTTAATTTAAATTTCTCGAGTTGACGTGTGGCATGTGCCGACGTCGACGTCGACGTCGAGTCCTTGCCTTTGTCCCTTGACGTTTACATCTGCAGAAATGTGGGCAACGTCTCCGTGGCGCATGGCCAAAGAAACTACCCACATGGCTCAGCCCTGAACACACCCACACAAACACTCACACACTCAAACACACCCATTTGGCCATGCACAATTGACGCTTACATTGTTCTCGAGAATTATTATGTGGTTTTCATCGGGGAGCTGGCGCACATGTGTGCCACAACGACCACGCCCCCAGTGCGAGCCGTAGCTTATCAGTGAGCAGCACTTGAGGTGAGGCAGGCACACAGGAGCGTCTGTCAGAGATGTTTAAGTTTTATAGGGGAAAACTGTAAATTTATCAGGCAGCAGCAAAACCCTTTTTAGCCACGGTCTGCAGCTTAAGTAGTTAAATGAATCTTGCTTGGGAGGTGTGCATCTTGGCTTGTGGTCCACTCGAGAGCAAGACAAATTTCCTTAAGCCCACACCCCACGACCACAGCCAGGCAGCAGCGACAGCGGCAGCAGCTCAGCTTGGCAATTAATAAATAGGCAGCTCGAGGCCAAGACGAGTTTCTGTTCCTTTGGCGTGGCAGCTCATGTGTGACCCATAAATTTCAATTTTATTGGCCAAGGTGTTGCTGGGCCGGCAAACTTTTAATTGTAATTAATTTGGCCCTTTCTGGACGGGGCGCCAACCAGTCAGCCAGCCAGCCAGCGAGCTAGCCCGCCTGGCAGCCCGTGGGTGGTCCCAACTGAAACTGGCGGCTCTTCAAGTGCTGCCAACGTAAACACACGGCTATTTATGCCAGCCCAGAATTGAAATCGAAACATTGAAATGCAACGCTGCAATTTTTTCGGCCTCAACAATTTGCGCCGTTCGCCTTAGCTTTGACTGACGTTTTGTTTGTTTTGCAAAAAGCCAAATCCAAATCTCTCGCTGGGTGGTCCGCACAGCTGCCATCTTATCGCGCAGCGCGCCTCTGCCTCAGCCAATCTCGAGGTTGGCCGTGTGGATCCGACCGCAAAGAGCACAGAGCGCTGCGCTGTCAGGTGCAAAACCCAGTGAACTTGACAGCCGACGGCATTTCATGACAACAAAGTAGCAAGACATCAAGGACACACACAGAGAAGCTAAGACTACTTTTGCCAGAATGTAAAAGATATATAGATATATTATGAAGATTTATATGTATATACTTATCTATATATGTATGAAAGTTTAAATAAACTTTATAATATATTCAAATTATATCTTATCGAAAATATATGTTAGAGTTTTTAAAATACAATAAGAACAGCTGTGAGCTCATTAGTGGAGATGGCCAGACTAGAGTATACCCTGCTTCTATCTTATGTCAAACGACATAGGTGAGACTTTAAATGGTTCGAGAAGGCTAAGATTATCTATATCACATTTAATGAGCTCTATTCTTATCAGATTTTAGATATGAACAATATTGTATGTAGCTACGATTCTCAATAGGAATTCTTCACCAAAGACTTTCGTTGTGGAATAAGAAAAATTTAATAAACTATGCAAATCATTGAAAAGTTTATAAATCTTGATTAAAATCTAAATAAAATTGAAATTTACTGGAGTAAACTGAAAGATAATTATTAAATTAATATCCTGCATCACTTAGTCTTTCAAATAGCTGATTGGCAGTCAAATCTCTAGTCTAAAGGAATCCATTATTAAACTTGCCATAGATAACCCTAGCACAATCTCTAAAATCTATTGCCAACTGTAACTCTAAAGGTGTCTTCTCAAAACTTTGTTTTATGAGTCTAAGTAAGACAATAAACGATTAAAGTTCATGGTCAGAGAATGATAGTCGCATATCAGTGGCAACAGTAGGTGGCTGCTTAGAACCCTTTTTCGGTCTCAACTCTTACCTCGACTAGCGTCCTGCAATCCCATATGTAAATGAGACGTACACAAAATGTTTTGCGCTGTTTGACATTCGGGCGTCTTTATCACTCGAGAGTTGCCGAACAACTCGTAGCTGGGGTCGGCGGGGTGGAACTTGTCTAATAAGTTTGCATATCCCGCAGGATATAAAGCAGACAAGCAGCAAACGCAACTCACAACTTGCTCAGCAAGCAAATAACAGGATTATGAAGCGAAAAAGGGACCAGCCAGAGCAGCAGAGCCAACACGAAGTCCTTGACAAGTGTGCGCCCAGCTTAAAGCTACCCAGTGCGAGTCTGTTCGTTAGTGACCCAAAGATGAATTCCTTAAAGGCTTACGTCTAGGTGTGTCCCCACGCACTGAGACTAATTTATAATATTTAAATGCTGCCCCATTGACTACTCGCTTCTTTAGCTATTAAGACTAATGAGCGGGGCCAGTCTGGAAATTTGTCAGCCAAGCGAAATGACTTCATTGCCCAGCAGCTGCCGAACCTGAGTTCACTTTGAAAATTTATATCGGAGACGACATCAGCTGCCTCATGTGGGCGTCGCTCTTCAGAGAAGGTGGCGTTCCTCTGTTTTTTAAGAATTCTGATTTCATTTGCAATGCCAGCGAATTTCAGCACGTTTTGTATATCAAAGCGGTGTAACTGTGTGTTTGGGTGTGTGGGTGTGTGTTGGTGTTTGTCTTGTGCTTTCCGCGAAATATTTTTTGGGTGGCCAAAAGAACGAAGAGCACAAAACAAAGTCAACGTCGAAATGCCAAAGCCTCACAATTTTGTTTATTTATTTCTTATGACTTCTTTCTCGCCTTTCGATATATATATGAATATATGAATGTGTATATATATATTTGTGCAGATCGAAGGAAGCACCTCTTGGCCGCAAAGTGTTAAAGTTCTGCTACATATGCTACACACACACACACACAGATAGCGAAACACGGGCACACACACGTCTTTTAGTCCCCAAAAGCAATTTGCGGACGTGCATGAAAAACTTTTACTGGCAGCAAATTGAAATTAATGTGAAGTTGAAGTAAAAGTGGCTTAAATGCACACACGGGCCGCATTTTGGGAATTGCACAAACTTTTCGAATCCAGTTTTATACGACTAAAAGTAGCTGCCAGATACTCTAGCCGCAGATACTTATGTTATTCTCAAACACTTACCCATACACAGAGAGAGAGAGAGAGAGAGAGAGAGGGAAGAAAATAGTTTTGCTTGGGTTTCAGTTTTCATAGCTGAGTTTTAAGCCGCCAAAGCTGTTGATTATAAGTTCTTCAGTGGGCGGGCTTAGGCTGTTTGGCTGTCGGCACACCTCACACACACACCTCGCACAGCACGTGGCTGGTAACAGATATTGCCAAAGAGGAAGACGCAAAAAAACAAACAAAGGCGCAAAGTGCTGCAGCAACTTGAAGACGGCAGCTGGAGTTAGGTAACTGCCACATTCTAGCAAGGCGTCTCGTTTCGATTGAGCCAACGATTTGTGAATTGCACTTCCTGTCTGTAAATAAGAGAAAACTATAAATTCTCCAACTCTCGGATCCTTGAGCGCAATTTGCATGCGTGCAGCCTCAGTTAGGTGGCCTCTGCCAGCTTCGAATCGGAATCAGACTCTAAGGAACTTGGCTGACTGGCGTCTTGCTGCTGCCTCTGTGGTGTGTGTGTGTGTTTGCCTTTTGTATTTGTTAGCTTAACAGCAAAAGTTTGCCTTTCAAATCGAAAACTAGAAAAACGTTGCATTTTATTACGCTGCACGCGTTGCGAGTTGTTAACCAAGACTTGGGCGTAGGTGGCAACAACTTCAAGGACTTTAAAAGGCAATTTGCCCGAGAGTTGTCATCAAGTCTGACAATTTACGAGCTCTATATGTGTACTATATGTACTATATGGATGGCACAGAGTGGGGGTTTATGATTTGTTTAAGCTCGTTGATCTATCCACATTGCCAATTTGACTTAAGAGGAGCGGGAGATGGAGCTCTGTAAGTTCATATGCATTTTAAGTATACCGTGAACTCTAAACTTTCAGCTGATGTATAACTGACTTAGAAGAGTTTGATAGAGGTTGTAGCTGATGCAGACAGAAAGCTTCTGTAGTCGAAGAGGTCTTTGGGACATTTTCAATATTCTCTAAAGCTAGCTGACATCTTACTTCCGAATTATTTCGAAAGGACTAAGATCTGGTTCACATAATGATGAATTGCTTCATAAATGATTCCAAAAAGTACTCTAATTGGTTCATTTAATACTCATAGAACTCGCTATGTTTGCACATGGTGAATTACTATTCAAACTTATCTATCATATGTGGATTAGTTTATGCTAGAGCTGTTCATATTACAGGATAACTGACAGTCGAGCAATCGTTTTGCCCACCTACTTACGTAGCACGTGGCAATGCCAGCTACTGGAGGAGCTACCTTAGCAGGCAGCTGCAGCTCTAGGAATGTACTCCCCTTGCCCGAGCTATGGATGCTGCTCTCATTCGATAGCTATTCAAAATATTTCACTATTTGCCTGGCGCTGAGCTTCGTTTGGCTGATGCCATTGGCTCGATGTTTGCAATTTTCTTGCGCATTTATTTGCATTTAATATTTGTTTGTTTGTTTGTTTGTGCATAACGGCAAAAAGTGTTTTCCACAGGAAAAGGCAAAAGGAACTCGCTTTTGTCTCTCTCGCTCTCTCTCTCTCTCTCTCCCTTGTTCTCTCCCTCGTTCTCTGTGAGCTGTTTGTTTTAAGTGAATAATGCAAATTTTATGCTCTTATATAAGCGCAAAACTTTTGCACATGAACATGAAAATATGTGTGTAGTACACACACACACACACACACACACACTCACTCACTCACACACACACTCGCATAGTGGAATGCAAACTTTTATTGTGGGTTAAAATGAACTTCCGCGAGCTGCAGCCGGAAGTTCATAATTTCAGCTGATTTGCGAAAACTTTTTCCCACTTTTGCATGGATTTTTCGTTTTCTTTTTCTTTATTTTCATTTTGAGCTGTTTAAAGGCGATTCTCTTGGCGCTGTTGACTGTTGACAAAGACATTTCGCTGGCCAATTTTGAGTAGCACGCAACAACAAACACAGCCATTTGATTTGTTTACCCAAAGGACAGACGCGCTGCAGCAGCAACAGCAGCAGCAGTGACCAAAAGGCGTAGGTACACAATCGCATCTCCTAGATACACAAAAACCGAATACCATGCCTCTGCCTCTGCCTTTGGCTCTGGCTCAGACATGGGCCCTTTGCACTCCTGACTGCCTGCGCGTTTTTGGTGCACATGTGTTTGCCAAATGTTTGCCACGGCATGTGAAAAATCTACCCAAGTCCGATACGAATGCTCGCTCTCTCTCTTCCTCTGTGTGTGTGTGTGTGTGGTTGTGGAGAGGTGTGATCCGAAAATGGAATCGTTGCTCGGCACGGCATAGCCAAGGCAAACGGAAATCAAATGCAGACATAGCACTGAATGCACCCTTGCCGCCTGCCTGCCTAGCACATCCTTTTCGCCCGTATCGCACATTTTCTACATTTTTATTTTAGGTAAAAATTTCACACATTTTGTTTATGCGGCCGCCTGTCGTGCACGCCTGTCCAAAAGGCGTTATCGGCGCTACCGCCGACAATGCCGACGCGCTAAGAGCTCAGCTTAGAGTTATGAATGAAAATGTGCCACACCCAAAATAGGTACAAAGACTTTAATAATACCTGAAAGCGAAAGCTCTAATGATTTCATATTAGCTCTAAAGAACTTTGACCTGGTATACGAGATGACTCTCAGCCCAACTGAGTTGAGCTTAGAGTTATGAATGAAAATCTACGACTTTAAGGGACAGAGCAAGCAAGCGCTTGCTGAGCAGTCTGTATAAGCTTTGAACTATCATATGAGTTGACTCACAGCTTTACTTAGGTAAGTTTCACATATGATTCACATATTATTCTGAGCATCTGCATTAGTAAGCCTTTGGTCTCTACTTTAGGCCAAAGCACTCCCCCCATGCCTTTTCGCATGCGGTATCTGCATGCATTCAAAAGTTCATTAGCATGACGATCAAGAGCTCTGGCTTAGTAGCAAGATGAGCCAATCTGCATGCTGTTCGCCAGTGCAATCACTCAAAATGTCTGAAACACACTCATTTGACCCACTGCGAAATGCGCTTCCCGTTGGTGGTGCAAAGTCCAGGCAGTTCGCATTAATTAGACATGCGGCTCTGAAAAGTGTTGGGCATATCATTTGTCTTCATCAGAAGAACTGTTGATAATATCATTTAAGAGGCAGCACATATTTTTGGCGCCAGCAAATGCATTAAATTGCATTGCTAACCGAACCCCGCTGAACAGGAGGGGGAGGAGGAGCGGCGGCGGCGGCTGCTGCCAACTGGCGCCTATTATAAGTTAAACAATTAAAATTATATGGCAAATGTGACAAGTGGCTGGCGCATACCTCAATTAGCATTTGAAGAGTCCAGTGACGAACAGACACCCGGACAAAGAGACAGACAGTTAACAGCGCAGCGGAATAGAACTACCTCCAACCGCAACCCTCTCAATGATTAACGCCTAATTACAACAGTTACTAAAGCGCTGATCGTCTATTTTTAGCTAAATGACGACATGGCTGTCATTACCCCTGGAGATTGTCAATTAAAGCCGCACGGCCTGCAGGACATTGACTTCGGCAGCGAGTGCATGTGAAGTGCCAGCCAAGTGTCGTGCGGAATGTGCACTGAGCGACAAAATTACACAACAGTCAATTAAAATTAATAACTTTTGCAACTACAACAACAACAAGAACTGAAAAAAAATCGAAAAAGAACTTTACAGTCGGCCATAGGCGTCTGCGAAATACTCGCCCATATGTAATCAAGCGAGATTCGTTGGAATATCCTAAAGTGAATACTGTAGAAGATATAGCTCATCCGATTTGCCAAGGATATCTGTATAATACTTATCTAATACATATCTGTATAATACTTCAACTTCATCGGGGGGAGGTCAACTTTATAGAGGTATTTAAATTTTTGATTTCTCTCATTCTGCCAGACATTCATACAAGCAGTCAGCAAAATACATCTGTTGCACAAAACTAATATACCCGTTTCACTTGTTAAACGAGTATGTAAGCGAGTGTATCTGTGTGTGCGTGTGCGTGCTTCACATGTGTCAGCTGAGCGAGGCACAACCAAAATGTATCCGACAGATACGCGAAAAACGGTCGCTCTGAGCTGCGCTTGAGGCACGCACACGCGCTTTTCGTTTAAAAACCATTTCAAGTTGAGCTCTTTTTCGCTTCTCGTTTTTTTGTGTTTTTTTTTTTATTAATTTTTAGCAGCCGCATTTTATGAACTGCTGCAGCGGCAGAATGAATGTGTGCGTGTTCGACTGGTGCAACAAAAAGTGCTGCAGCCAGCGAACAGCATGAGGCAACCTTTTTGGCATTGAGCGCTTTATTAGTTGCAAGTGAAATGGAAATGTTCAAGAAATGATGAATCAATTTATGACCGATTGTTACTCAATTAGAAGTGGGCATCGACAGACGCGGCAAACAAAAGGGAAATTATTACTGGAATATTAAAGAATAATCGGATTTGGGATGGATGAAGAACAATAAAAGGGAAAATATTAAAAATTTAGATATACTTAAATACAAACTAAACAAGAAGCTTAACTGTAAATATATATGTAATAAATAATATAGTGGCAGATGTGCCTTAACAACAAATTTGACTGAGTACTTTGAGGGATATCCCTAAGAAAAGCTGAACCAAGGATTTGATCAGAGGAAGAGAGAGTTCAGCGGAAAAAACGTGATATAATATATTACTAGAATTACTAAAAGAAAATCAATTTATTTAGAAATAAATCATTATTTTTAAAGTAAAATAAAATAATAATCTAGAATTGTGTTGAAATGTTCTTAGTTTTGCTGCAGCTGTCCGACTCTTCGATATCAATTTTATTCATTCATATTCAAGCTGAGATCCAAATAAGACATTTTATTGATAAGAAATATTACATATCTATGTAGAAACATTATATATTTTATTATAATTATTATATTATTGTTAGCATTAAATATAGAAACATTATATATTTTATTATAATTATTACATTATTGTTAGCATTAAATATATTTCTCTGATTCTACAAATACTTCACTTCAAGTCTTCAACTTCAACTCACTTCAACTTCACTTCAATACTTCAACTCTCAAGTCAGTCAACTCTTGCTACAACACATTTACAATTAGTTACCCTAGCTATGGCTATCATGTCGCACTATCATAAGCGGACACAGCCAGTGCCACGGCGACTGCCTCCTGCTGCAAAGCCGTGCGCTTCATTAAGCCCAAGCCGCATTATTCACACCTTGGGCTGCCAAGCGACGACGACTAAGAACATTATGGAAACCAAACATAAAGGAGGAATGGGAATCATGTGGCACAGGAGAAACGCTTTTGGGAACGTGGCCCGCATGCAACAACTGTGGCCCGCTCTGCACTCGGGGCTGATTGTCAGCTGAATTTTAGCCCGGCTCGCCTTTCAATCAATTAATCTAATTTAAATTTTCTTTTGTCGTGCTGCTTTTTTTTACATTTTTTTTTTCTCGCTCCTTTAGCCACCACCGTTAAACAGGTTTATAGCATTCTGTTGTGGCTCAGGAGATTTTTTTGCATCATCATCATCAGCAGCAACAGCAGCAGGAGCAGCAGAAAATCGCGCCAGGTTGCAGCCGGTGTTGGGTATCATTAGCAGTTCGTCATTGAGGGTAGATTCTGCGCATCCCTTTACGTTATATTTTATTTTAATTTTTAATTTTTTTTTTTTCTGTATTTTTCGAGTACTGCGCGTATGTAAATCCGTTCACAAAAGAAAGGCAACAAGCTTCAAATGCAATTCAGCTACGCCTCGCATCAGCTTAAAAGCCGCAAACGTCGGTGAAGTTGGCAAAAAGGCAGCGGAAATGCGCTTTAAATGCCATTTGGTGTAGCCAAAGTGCAATGAGCCATTTCCGACTGACTGAAGCTGACAAAAAGATGAGCAAAAATACCTAAAAAGAGGAGACTACAACACAAATGTTGAGCAAACCCACAGACACGACTGCAGACATTGAGCTGCAGCGGGGAAAAAACCGGGAACACCTAAAAAATCGCAGCGCAGACAGAGCCCAGCTGGTCGCCAACCAATATGGCCAAAACTGACAGGGCCCACACACTCACACACAGACACACATGTGGCAACAGGGAAGAGCAGGTGTACAAAAAGTGCAAACCAAAGCGAGCCGTGTGCCGTGAGCCATGCCAAAAACAGAAGCTGGCTAAAAGGGTTTTTTTTTGGCACGGTTCCGTCTCAGGTTCAGTTGGCCTTGCCACTTGACTTCTTGCGCCGGCTTATGGGATTTGCTACACCTTTGATCATGTTGCAGCCCAGCTCATAACGCATATAAGGCGCATAACACAGCCGGCCCATCAGTCAAATCAATCAAAAACGAGCAGCGTGCCGGCTACAAATGTACTTTAATGCCATTGAATTCACCTCAATGAGTCGCTGCTGCTGCTCAAACCAACCCTCAGCCCGACCCCACCCGCTCGCTAGCCACAGTCAGTTGAACAATTGAACAATTGCAAAAGAACTTGAGTATAACAGAAGGATTAATGCTGGTAACGCGGGCATGTGCCTTGCTTCTGAATCTGATCCCGTTTCCCTTCCCCTTCTCTCCTTGCCCATTGAATTGCCTCCGGCTTGGCCCGAAAGGTGTCGCGCTTCAAACTCCCCGTGTCGCTTTGCAACCCTAAATTGCATTTTATGCTCATCGCGCTCGTGCCCTGATCAGCACTTTTCATTATGCTAAAACCGTAAATGAAGAGGGTTGCCCCGTAGCCCGTGGCCCGTGCCCCGTTCTCCGTGTAGTGCGCGGGGGCCAGGTAGAGCAAGATGCGCCAGCCGAACTGAGGTGAGCTGCGCGCAGCGTGCGTGACAGATTGCCGAGCAGCAAAATGCTGACATACGGCGCTGAATGCGGGACGAAACAATCAGTGGGCAACTAGAGTGAAGGGCAGGGGAGGACTGTGGAGGAGGCTATAACATTTTGTATAGGCAAACTAGTCGAGGAATTGCCTCTCTCTCACTGCCTCCCTGTCTCGCTCTAGCTGCAGCGTGCCAATTGGCAATGCTGTCGACTAAAAGTCATTGCATACTTTGCGGCAACTTCCGGCTCTTTGGCCAGTTTCCTGTTGCCAACAGTGGGCATTTACCTTCTCCAAAAGCGGCTCGTGCCACTCACATACACACACACACACACAGTAACAACAACAACAGCTGCTGGAATAACACGGCATTCGTTGAGCTATTTATTTATCCTGTATATCTGGCAAAACAGCAGGCAGCCTCACGTGCGCACACAGAGTTATCTGGCTCTTCACACTGCACTGCAGACACACATATACCCTAGCGCAGGACCTTCTCTCGACTTTACTCCATTTGCATATGGTAATCAAAGGAAAAAGAAAAACTATCGTTAAATGTATGCCCAATGAATTTTAATTGTATATATTTATTATATATACATATATAATAAGAATCTGCTCTATATGACAGAAACTATCGTTGTTGATCCCCAAAACAATTTGTGCAATCAAACTGAACTATCGCTTGGTTTTTATAATTTTTTAAAATATTAGAAGCACACTAAAGATATTTTTAAATATTAAAAAATCTGAACTATAGTTTAGTTTGATCATACAAATATTATATGGGAAAGTCCTTTGCCAAAGATGTTGACATAGTTCGTAAACAAAGTTTGTTTCTTTTATAAAACTATTATTAATCTGTGTAAATAATACCTATGTATATATTTGATAAAAAAATATCCCAAACGATCAATACACAATATCTTTATCTATATACGCATACAATATGGAACTACTATATATTAAGTAAATACTTTTATAGTAGAAATCTACAGAATTCAAAATAAAATTCATTAAGAAATTCTATGTAAATTATATATAATATTGCTGCTCTTCGCTATAACATAATCCTCATATATATTTGAATATAAGCCTGCCTATAAACTATTCCCTAAGCACCTTAGCTTCCCTTCTAACAGCTGCTGCCTTATGTACTATGTTATATGTTATATGATCTATGCATAGTCCATCATTAGGGCAGTAACCTATAGATCTACTCCTTGTATAACCGATAAAAGATTTGACGTTTCGATATTCAAATCTGCTTTTGCAAGGGAACTGCAAGTTCGGTGCATGGAACTCGCAGATCTTTTCCAATTTTCATTTGAACAGCGCTTGAGTGAAGGGCGACTCGAAAGGTGGACAGCAGCGCATTTCAGTGGCTGTTTTTCAACGTTAATCATTAAATCTCTGCTAACACACGCACACACTCACACACACACACATACTCAAACACACACGTGTGTGTATGCCAAAAGTCGATAAAGGTGCTGGGCATTTGGCTTTGTATTGTTTTTGTTGTGGCTGCCAGCAGCGCGAGGGTGAGAGGAGAGTGAGAGTGAGCGAGAGCGAGAGGGCGGGTGAAAGCCCTTGCGAAGGTGTAACTGTAAAAGCTACCCCCAATAAGTGCTGCCGCAGCCTTAGACACGTGATACGCAATTTCGCAATAATTTTGCCCAAAATCACAAAATAGCAACAACAAAGAGAGGACTCAGCAGGAGCAACAAAAAATGCTATTTGAAAGACCTTAATGAGTAAACGTGGCGGCTGCGATGACGCACATGTTGTCGCCAGTTGTCCTTGACGCCGCCCCGTTACTGCTGCTGCTGCTGCTGCTGCTGCTGCTGCTGCTGCTGCTGATAATGATGATGTTGATGATGATGATGTTGCTGATGATGCTGATTACTTACAACAAACAGCAGCAGCGGCAGCGGCAGCCGTCACTAGCTGCAGGCGCTTGTTTTTGGCACAAATGAGGGCTGCAACCCCCACCCAAGCGATATGCAGGGATATCAGCAACGGTGCATGATCCCTGGATTGAGGTGAAACGAAAAAAAAAAATAATGCAAAAGGTGCGTCGCACATGTGACTGCGAAACCAAACCAAACCGAGCCAAACCACCACCAGCAGCAGCAGCAGCAGCCCGTCTGAAACTTGTTTTATATTTCTTTTCGCATCGCTTTGATTTTGCTGCTCGATTGCTCAGCGTTCAACGCTCAATGCTGAATGAATGTTGCCTCGTCTCTGGTCCTTCGTCCTGCTGCATCCTGTGGTAGGTCGCGTGCCGCAATCTCGTTTTTTATTGTGCTTTTTGGATGCGCGCGCGTTCATTTGCTTATTTGTTTGTTCACTTGGTGCTCGGCTGCCGCATCAAGGTAAACTTTGCCCACCCCGCTCCGTGCTGCTTCGTCCTTTTTTTTCGTTCCTTGCCTTTTTCGTCGTATTATTATTATTGTTTTTATTTTCTGTTTTTGTTGTGCGCGCCGCCAGCGAAATGGGATTTATTATTATTTTTTGTACTTTAAATATTGTTTCAATAAAGGCAGACAATTTCATCTTTTATCAGCCTAGCGTGTCCTGGCGTGTCCTGGCGTGCGCTAGCGCATCGTCTGCAATTGGCTTCGCGCTCCTCTTAGCCCTTTCTATTTGAATTTGGCACAACCTTTTAGCGGCTAAAGTTACATCAATCGCGCCCACTAAACTCAAGTATTTATTTGCCCAGCTGCGATTCACGTTCAAGCAAATGTATCTGTATCTATTTCTATTACATTCGGCTGAACTAGAGATGGCACTTCGTGACACGACTTGAATGTGACTTAAGGAAAATCAATTAAAATACATACAATTGTGAATGATTAATGACAAATCATTTGTGACTAACACAAATATAACTTTATGTATTTATAATATAAATATATAAATTTTATATGAACTAGAGATGGCACTTCGTGACACGACTATAATAGATAATTCATATCTATACCTATTATTGAATTCTTTATAAATAGTTCTAGAGCTGATTATGATAAGATGATGCTCGTACATAAGTTCATATATATTGAATGAAACCATGAGGATCTTAACATAGAAAAGGTGCCCTGACTATAAGAGAGGAGAAAGTGAACAAATTTAAAGCCTCTTAAATGTCTATAATATATATGTTAATAATTATTCTATTTATTTGATTTTTCATTAAATTTCATAAAATAAATAAATATATATTATCGTAAATAGGTAATCTATATATTCTCTCCACTCTGCCGTATATCGAATCATCTAGTCTCGTGATTTGTAGCTTCAGACGACGCTCCCATCTCCAATTAGAACTCCTTCTGTCAGTTTTTGCGTAAAATAAACAACGGCATCAAAATATTAAGTTACCAAATGAAATTTTTAGAGTGCTATGAAAACGGTAAACTACTTACAACATGCATATACGCACAAATACATAGGGCCTTGCGTTTATGAGGGCAGTTTGTTATGCGCTCGCTCTGCCTCCCTTCCCTCTTCCATGCAATGCAGGTAAAACCGTTACGAACGGTTTACTATAAGAGAAAACCGCAAATCAATGTGTGCCTTCATATCGAGCACAGCACGTGTCTCTCTCTATCGGGAGGAAAGAGAGAGAGAGAGAGAGAGTTGAAGCGAACGCAAAAGGGATAATGTGAATGCCATTCAAACTGTTCCTTATAGAGAGTAGAGAGAGTGAGTGAGCGAGCGAAAGAGAGAGAGAGAGAGAGAGCGGAACAAGGATATTGTGCGTGCCATTCAAATGCTGTTTACCGTTGTCCTCGCCGTCAAGTCTTTGTTATTTCAGAGATCGATGCAAAGTCAACAATTGACAGTTATGAAAACAGATGACAATAATGATGATTCGCGTGTTGCCGTTACTCTTTATTGTTGTCTCTGAGCCTTCTCAATGCCGCGGCACGCGTCGTAAGTTAACTGTAGAGCGTTGAACCTGACTCGACTGTTTCGCAGCTTCACAGCTTGAGAAGCATCTCACAGCAAAATCTTCCCACACTGCAGTCACAGATGCACTTGACTGTCCCACCCGATCGCAACGCCCCCACTACTCCACACCACCCCAACCCCACCCCACCCTAGCCCCTCCATATGTGTATTAGAAACAAAAATTTGACATTTGCCTGCACTTAACTGTCACATAAAGTGTTAAATGAAATGAGCAGAAGCAGCCACAAAAACGCGTCGCGCCGACTGCACCAAACACTTGAGATTGAGTGCGACCCCAATTGTAAACCACCAAGCACCACCACCACCATCACTACTAACCCACACACACACACACTCGCAGAGAGTCCACTCCACTAGCATACCATTTAGAACGCCAAGTATTTATGCTGTCATTACATTTCGGCTCGGTTCGGTTTCGGGTTATACGGAATACCCTAGAAACTAAAGTTGAATGAGAAGGTATTATCGATTTGTAGAAATTGGATAGATAACGGGTTTCTAGTATTATTTTTAAATACTAATTTTATACTGAGTTGGGTTCTTGATATACTGATGAACTCAAAGATCTACAGATCATATCAATATATTTTTGTATAAAAGTGCTCATATTTATATTTTGGCTCAGAAAACGTTCTTTTTTAATTGGTTTGTGCTTTGTGCAGTACAACACTACGATGGCGCTACTAGGCACTAAATCAAGTCAACTGCTCAAAAATATATATTTCTTATATATTCGTCTCTTTCCTATCCCCTTTTGCACTTCAAGTAGAAAGCGTCGTACCCACACAATAATTTTTATTGAGTATATGCCTGATTGATTAATTAATTACATTACTACAGGGTATCGAGTAGTCGTGCATACTACCCTAGACTGAAACTGACTTCGTTTTCCTTTTGGTTAAATGCCGCGCTAAAGTTTACTGCTAATTAAAAATTGTAGAAACGAGAAACATGCACGCAATTCAATACCCCGAAATCCAAACGCCCGCAATTGAAAATGTTGAGATGAAGATATATAGTATATATATCGTACACATATATACATATGTATAAAAACCGCTTGGTACTCGTAATGTGTGAAAAATAATGCAACCGTCGAGCCCTTATGCTGGGGTCACCTCTTCGCAAAGGATTGAAATTGTTTTTCCCACCGAAAATTTGATCGAAGCCCCTGCGAGTGCCAGATGGGGGTAGGGGCAGGGGGGTAGGGGGTAGGGGGTAGTGTGTTGTTGTGAGAGCTGCTCACTTTTAGGTTATCCGTAATTATAAAGTGAAATAAATTGATTGCTTAACGGCAAAGTTAATGACAGCTAGCGTCGGCTTCCTTCCCATCTTAACGCCGGCCATGCGATGACGTCAGCGAGCAGCAAAATTGTATTGAAGTACGAGAAACACTCGCATTATCGCACTTTTATGTGGGACCCGCAGCAGCAGCAGCTGACGACGACCACGTTTCATTTGGCACGGCATGAAACTGCAATTGCAATTGAAATCGCATTGAGCACACATCGATCGACAAATCCAATTTAAATTAAGAACACTCAACATTGTAGGTACCCAAAACAAAGCAAAGTGGGTCTGTGGGACTGCGAAGTCATTCTCACGGTGCTCTCGAGTGCCCACTGTAGTGGGCAGTGGGTGTGCCGCTCTGGCTGGGAAAAAAAAATATGCATGCCAATGCGGGACAGCCTCAGTGTGCACCAAACCACCAAGAGAGTTAACTACGATCTACATAGAGGTATGTAGCGGTACTTATAAAATATTAAATATAGGGGAAATTTTAATGGGATTTACTTTAAGTTAACGTTATATAATATAAATTATGTTTAAGATATCAAACAGAAAAACCCCTTTAATAAAAATCACATATTTAATGCTTTTGTTATAGATAGCAGTCGGAAATATTCTCATCGCTCAATTCATTTGAATTAGAGATATTCTAAATAATATTTTGAAAGAATGTGTGTATTACGATAAGCAGAATTCTGAGTATGAAATAGTATAAACAAGCTCTTTGAATTCCCAGAAAACTAAAGATAAATATATAGATTTATGACAGCGAGAAAAATAATATTTTAAGCAAAAATAGTAAAGATAAATTGAAGTAAAATATAATAATAAAGGAAAATGATGAAAAGACTCTCTGTAAATGTTGTTATTAGGAAAATTTGATTTTTTTTTATATATATATATGTACATTTTTTATACATTTTTGTTAAGTTTAATTATTGTAACTATAATAATAAAAATTAAAAAAAATATGCAAAATAATTTTTAAATTTCGTATTCTCATTTTAAAAGTTTTTATCAAATAAACTAGAATTTTTTTTTACATTATTTATAAAATAGTTTTGTTTGTATTTATGATACAGAATTTAAATTTAACAACAATTGATAAAACATTCCTATATTATTAATTGCAATAATAATGAAATAACAAACATATGTATAATAGCATTTGTAAAAATATTTTGTTTAAATTGTTAATATATGTAATAAATTTAATGTATTCCTTAATATATTTTTTATGTATTTATATATTTATATAATTATTATTCTGTTTATTTTTAATGACATTTATGTAATTTAAATTATTTTTATTTGAATTTATTTAACATTATTATAAATATATAAGTTATCTATAAATATTTTCATCATTTTTTTATTCATTTGAAATTAAATTTAAAAATTCCATGTTTTATATAATATTATTTAAATAATTTTCATATTAGATATTTGCTATTATTACTTTTATAAAATTCACTTCCCAATTGGCTTTTTCCCGCTTCCAAGCAAATGTCTTGTTCGCTCATAACGAACGGTAAAAGCCATATTCTCCATTGGCATGCAATGGCCGCCTACAGTTGGCAGTCGGCAGCCAATGGGGCGGCAACAGGTGCAAAGCGACCAATGCCAAATGAGCAGAGCCAACAGCTCACCTAGCGCACAGCAAACACCTCGCTCATTAGCACACCCACGCGAGCGCACACACACACACACAGACACACACATTCAGTGAAGAGCGAGAACTAATTAACATACAAAGTGAATGTGGCGGGAGAAGCAACACGAAAAAAATATATACGTATGTATAAAAACCGCTAAACGGCCGTTCGCTTTGCTCACTCTCTTTTTTACTCGTTCTCGCGCGTCAACGTCAGCGCTGACGTCGACGTTGCCGTCAGCGTCGCCGTTGGCTTCAAGTGAGAAAATTATTGAAGCTCCACCTTTTTACACTCACACACACACACACACACATAGCTGCGGTTGCCAGTGAGAAATGCATATGTTTAACTATATATATGTGTGTGTGTGTGTGTGTGTGTGAGGGGTGGGGGTAGGTAGAACACATGTTAACCGCATTAAATATTAATGTACAAATTGTTTATTATGTTGTTCGAGTTTGCTTTTTTCGCCGTCGGGCCCACACGCATGCATCTGTGTGTGTGTGCGTTGTGTTCGTTGAGTTTTGGTGACTCTTGACTACGCAATCATTGCAAACAGCTTCAGGATTTATTTTATTTTGTTTTTTTTTATGCTTTGCCTTTGATTTCTTTGGCGGGCTTCAACTTGTTGATTGAGAGTCGAAAACCATTTTTTGTTCTTCGTTGCTATTTCTGAAGCACATTTCTTTTGAATTTGTTGCCCAAGCGATGTTGTTGTTGCTGTTGCTGTTATTATTTTCATTGGCCGTTTGCATAGCTGCTGTGCGTGATGGACATTCTCAAGAACTTTTGCTTCTTGTCAACGTCAACAAAATGTCAAATGTGTTGCAATCCCCAAAAGCGAAAAGTAGCTGAGCAAATGATAATTTGAAGCTGCAAACTCTAGCTAGCACACAAAATTGCGCATCCGAAAACAGAAAATGTTAAGTGCAAATGATTTCTGGTCTAATGATAAGTTAAATATGGCGATTTTCTTCGAAAATTCAATCGAAATCAAAGAGATTACACACATAAGCAGCTAGTAAGTGAAGTGTTTCCTACACACACACACATATCTTTAATCCATTGAACAATGTTAAGTTTAACATTTTCCCCTTGCGCCAATATCGTAACGTAAGAGCATACGATAAAGCGAGCAGCGTCTGGCATTAACAGCGGCAGAGCCCAAACACTGATTCGCTCTCTCCAATTGGAGAGCGTCGCACCACCAACACACACACACGCACACCAGCGCACAGTGAATGGGGGGCGGGGGTGTGTTGTCATATCACCTCGGCAGCGCGCTGCCGCTACGCACACAGCCAAAGACACAGCAAACGGTGCACCGTTACACGTAGTCGTCGTTCTGTTATATGGCCGCTGCCTGTTATTGGTGTATGGGTGACTAACACACACACACACAGCTACGTTAAACTACCACATAATAAATGTGCTCGCTGTTCTCTCGCTCAGTCGCTCTCGCGTTCGGCTCTTCGCTCTCGCTTCGTGCCGAGCAGAAATATATTGAAGCACCCTTACACACACACACAGAGAGACAGAGGCAGGCAGAGATGTTGAAGCAGAAGCTGAGGCAGGCCAACGTAGCAAACAGAAATCAACAGAAACCGTTAGTTGTATTCTAGACGTCGCGTCGGCCGCACACGCGCTGCTCCCCCACAGCGCTCAGAAGCCAACGCATTGGAAAAACAATTGTAGAAATCGCCGAGTCGAAAAAGCATCTCAGTCTCATCAGCGCGTTCCGAGCCACATTCGAAACACAAACACACGATTAGTGCCCAAAGCAAAACAAATAAAAAAAAAATGTTTTCAATCGGAATAAACCACAAATCATAGAAGGCTGCCCCAATGGCCGCGACACGTGTGTGCTTAAGCAAACGTCTCTAATCGAACCCAGATCCAAAACACTTGACAACAAAAGCCCCAATTGAACCGAAACCAAAACCAAAACCAAAACCAAAACAAAACTTGTGGAACACACAGAAAGTGAAAGAAAAGCAACAATAACAACAAAAAGCATTCCAATGTTGTCCTGTTTGGCGCCATCGTCTACACGTTTTGGCCAAGAGGATAACATTATACAGCAGAGCATGCCATCGTCCACAGCCTTCTCCATGCAGTGTAAGTCAGAGATCAACAAAATCATTTTAGAATCTTGCGATGAGTCATCAATTGTCTAGAAATTCATTTTGCATTATCAGCGCAATGCAATTGAACTTAGTCTGAGTGTGTTACTCTCTGTATGACTGTATGTGTGTGTGTGTGTATGTGTGTGTGAGTGTGTCTCAATTCATTCAACTTTTGCAAAACGCGCCAAAAGCCAATCAAAGCTATGCCAAGCGCTGCTCAGTGTCAATGTCAAAACATTTCCAGTTAAACGCCGCCATTTTTGAGCAACTGTGTGGTCCCCCAAACCGAAATTCACCTTAAACGAGTAAGCGACACAGCAAAAAATAAGTAAATAACAATAAAAACAGAGAGCGACAAAGAGAGAGAGAGAGAACGATCGAGCCGTGGCATCGAATTTCTTTCTTCGCTTTGCCTCCTACGCAAAGCAGCAGCTCAAGCACTTGGCTCAGCTCGGCGATCGCTCCTTCAGCACAGCCGAACGACCACAAGCGAAGCGCTGGCTATATGGCTATGCAGGCGCTGTTTAATCACCTCCCAGCTACAGTCTTGAAAATAAACACCTATGAACGACACACTCACACACACACGAGGCATGAAGAATAAAGGGTTTCAGCTTAAAAATATTGAATTGTTGTGCTGAATTCGAAATGCTCTTATCGATTCCAAGGCTGAGCATCGGTAGAATGAAATGATTTGCAATGAAAACGAATTGAATTTCTTTATTATTTTTGTTTCCGTTGGAACTATTAAAATTATTATTATTGTGAGCATGACTATAAGTATTATTATTGTTATTATTATTGTTATAAATATTACAGAATTTTTTATACTTTTACGGATCGATGAGTTGAGAAAATGAATATTGAAAGTCTTGAATAGAGTTGAAAGGCAAACTGATTGGCTTTGATATTATTATTAGTAAAATTGTTATTATTATTATTTGAGAGTACAGATTATTATTGAGTATGCCAATTATTAACTATATAAATATTAGTAATATTTGTTATTTTTAAATTTATTAACATGAAAGTATCATTAATAGTACAAACTTATCAGGTGTATTTTGATTCAAAGTGTAAGAGCATATTCATTCAATCTTTAGAAGAGAAATGAAGGGAGCGATATACGCAGCTATTATACTTAGTAGTAGATACTATAGCTACATATCTGTAAACCAAGTCTTGTCGCAAATGATACTTAAAGGATTTCAAAACAAAGCTCTGCAGCTACATGTTTTTTCTATCTTTGTCAAATCAAAACTGGGCTCCATTATGATATTTTTATTTATTTGATGGCTATGATTTATTCCCTAATTTATTTGTAAAGCTTATGAATATTTAAATGAATATATAAATAAGATAATAGAAATTTTAAAACTTTTGTTTTGACATAAATAAACATTGCTATAAACTCTAGATCGTGAAATGTATTCAAAAATCCTCTTAAATTATTCCATTTATTCTTTTCTCAGTTCTATGTAAATGTTAAATTATATATTATATATATATTTATATACAAAATTGTTTTAAACTGCATTAAATTAATCTTTGTATATCTATAATATAGAAAATATAATATAGAACTCTTTAAAAAACTTTCAATTTATTTATTATTTATTTATTATATTTTTATTTATTTATTATATATTATATATGCTAAGCCTGAATTGAAACTATTATTATTCATTCACAGTCCTATATAAAGAATATTTCTCAGCTTGCACCTTTGCGATTCGAGCTATTTTCCGCTTTTATATTTTCTTATGTGGGTGCTTGAAAATCGAAGAAGAAGAAGAAAGAGAGAGAGAAAAACGTAAAAAGGCTTTTGCATATCGTATGATTTCAGCTGCGACCAATTGCAAACGCATTCGAATTTGATTTGTTGGCAGCCGTTGGCAGCGCGTTGCCTTGGCCGAGCGTAAGATGCGATTAGCTGCTGTAGGTGGGCAGGGGCAAGTAGCCGAGGCAGAGGCAGCGGCAGCGGCAGGTGGTGTGGCAGGTAGGCAGCTAACAGCGCAATGGCTGAGAGTCAAGTGCTGGCGCCTCCTACAACGTCAACACCACCACCACCATTGAAGCAAAAACCCACACAGAGAACGCACCACTCACACACCTGTGTGTGACATGCGCACGCGAACAGGTAGACCACGTCGGACTGTCTCCGTCTCCGTTCCACTTGTTGGAAACCCTGTTAAACCTGTTCGAGTTGCGGCCGGGCAAATGGCAGCTGTTGGTTCCATTGATTGATTGTGGTTGCGCGCTGGGAATTTCCCATTCTTAAGTTTTCCATTTCGGCTCGATTGACCAAACAGCCAATCCAAGTGTAAACAAAACATAAAACTGTCAGTGGGCGAAGCTCATCGACGCCCCGACTAAAGTGAAGGTGTTAACAAATGCACCGTAGCTAGGAGAATTCATTTAAAATAGCTTCGATTTTATTTTGCAAACGGAAAATTGGAAATGGGAAAAGGGAAATGGGAAATGGAAACTGGAAAATGAGCTACAAATTTATGGCGCAATTTCATTATAGCCACTGCCCACGTTCTTGTCCCACGACTCACATCCATGTCTGGGTGCCCGTCTACACTCACATACTCACACTCACACTCACGTATTCACACTCACTTTCACATGTGAATTCACATTTCAAAGCTGTGACAATTAATAAGCAGCGCTAAACATACGGATTAATTGCACATGTTCGCAGTGGAGGGCAAGGGAAAGGGAATCAGTGCATAGCAAATAGCTAGAACGAGGGCAGTTTCTTAACTTGTCAGCTATTGCCTATGATTTATTAGCCATATGAAAATCTAGAGACTTTCCCAGTTGATTCATTGCAAGCAAAAATATATGAGAGATACCATAGAAAGTTAAATTTTAAAAAGCTATAGGGATATCTATCGAATTTTTTAGAGAAGTTACTAGTAATTTTTTATATATTTTATATTTTATACAGAGACATTCACCTACCTAATTTAGCTATATTGCTATATATCTTTTTAAATATATGTACTTTATCTGTACATTTTTAACTGACTTTCTCATATTACAAGCTTAAATCGCAATAACTTATATCTCTCCTTACCTATTTTCACTCTTTATTGTATATTTTGTATATTGTCAATACACTGAAATAATTTATATAGCAATTTTTATGGCACTATAAAATTTGATATTATAATAGACGCAAGATTTAAGAAGCGACTCTCGGCGGCCCGTGCGCCGGGCCAAACAATAAATTATAATTTATGGGCATTTAAGTAGCGGCCCCTGCGTTTCTTTCCGTGTAAAGTGGGCAGTTGTAGGTGGAAGGCGGCTAAAAGCCAACAGAAATGAGCGCAGCTAATCGATCGATCAGGCACAGGTTGCCCCACATATAAGAACTACGCACGACTATGCACATGGAATACACAGCTACAGATACAAAGATACAGATACAAATGTATCTTCTTCGCTGGCAACGCATCTTTTTTTTCCGGTTGTTTGTTGTTCGTCTGGGCCGCCTTTTGATGTCACTGGGCAGCTGCGGCCGCGATGTGTATTAATCGCTACTACATTGAAAACGCTGTTCTCTGCTCGCTGCTCACCGCTGCTGGCTTCTCCCTGCCCTCGGCCCTCGGGCCGCTGCCCTCGGCGCGAAACTCGTTTGGCTTTGGCTTTGGTTTTTGGGGCGTGTGTTTGTCGCGTTTCGAAATTGCTCCAAAATGTCATAAATCAAAAATGTTGTTAGCCCAAAACACCAGAGCTAAAAACCTGTCTGTCTCCGTGTTATCACCTACACACAAATTATGTATTTGGTAACGCCCCCTGCCGCCGACCGCCGCTACCTGGCATTCAGTCTGCCTCGTGCAACAGTAAATCAACGCTGAAAGCTTTGCTAATTTCTTGACGTCCAGCTTTATACTCACATATATGTTGCTATATGAGCACGATGTTGTTTTTGTTTATGGAATTTGTTGCTTGTTAATAATATTATTATGATTATATTTTTATTTACTTTTAACTTGACAGAATGTTTTGGTTTTCCACGTTTCCCATAGCGAATCTGCCTACATTTGTAGTCGGATATATTGGAATCTTTCTCTTTGTTTATGTAAGATATCGATATACGTATGTATAATCGATAAATGTGTTATCAATAACATAAGCTTTCATAGTAAAATATCAATTGAAATTCTATTTTAAAATTAAGTTTTTAGGTGATAATATTGACAGATAATCGATTTTATATATATTGACAGATATATCGATCAAGCCTAAATTAATTTGATTTTTATCGCTTGGCTTGTAATAGCATTTCCTTCCTTCTTTACATTTCCATTTACTTAAACGCCTTTTTGAGGCATAATCATATCTATCGACTTATCGATATCAGGCATTACACATATCGATTATTGTTTCTTTAACCTCTTCATAGTTTATACTTGAGTCCACAAATCCCCTGAGCTGTTTTTGAAACATAGTCATATCTATCGATTTATTGACTTGTTTATCGAAGCCACCTGATTTCATTATTATCGATTGCAATTGTCTTACATTCTCTCTGCACATTTGGTGCCTGTTCTTCATTTACTTTTTTGTTTGGTTTTTTCATTAAGCAAATCCTTGGGGCATATTTTCAACACATACTCTGGACAATGCTGGCTCGTATCATTTATCTAGGCAGACGCTCGCCTCGAGTCGACTTGACTCGACTGGGCTTGCCACGCTGTTAATTAATCATTTTGGGATGTCAGTGAATGTCAGTTTTATATGCTGGTGCTGTCGGTGCTGCCATTTATATTCCTACCAGCCTCGTTCCAGGCTGGCGTCTCACGTTGACATACGCTCCTGGCTGCTGGCTCCTGTGTAGACCTGAAGCTGCGTCTGCTAATCGAAATTAAACAAACTTTCGCCCAACTATTTGCGAGAGAGGCTGCCTGGCTGCCTGGCTGCAAAATGATTAATTTGAAGAGGCGCAGTTAATGCCTCAAGACAACTTGTTTGCTTAAGCACAGACACTAGACTGATCGTATCTAAATAGATGTGCATGCCTGTGTGTGTGTGTGTGTGTGATTGTCTAGCAACATTTTTGAGCAGCTGCCAAGTGGTGTTGCTCTGGCAAATACATTTTCTATACATTGTTTACGGTAAGCGCCTTTAAAAAGCTCAATTGAAGGACTTCAAGCACCATAAATCAATGGCCAAAAGGTACTGGATATTTACTTTGATATTCTGCAACTGCCACAGCTGCTGCAACCTGCCGCAGCTTTGTGCAAATTATTTGCCGCATTTTATTTTGGATTTTTTGGCTGGCGAAAATTGTTTGCCAATATTTTTTTTGTGCCCATTGCCGTTGCCTTTGTGCACACAATTGAAACAAAGATAACTTTGAAACAGTTGTAAAGTGAAAATTGCACGGAATGCTGCACAGTCCCAGTCCCAGTCCCAGCCCCAATCCCAATCCCAGCTCCAGTGCCGAGTGCCCGCCCAGCGCCTACGAAATGAAAAAAGCTGCCGAAAAAAATGTTCGTCTTTTTTTTTTGGTTTTACTTGCTTATTTATTTAAAGCCAGCCACACGACGAGACAACAGCGCCCAAAAAAAAATACAAATAAAATAGATAAAAATAAAAAACAAATTTGGCAAAAAAAAAAGTATGAAAACAGAAATCGTGGCGCAAACAAAGCGAATGCGACCAACCCAAAAGGTGTAGCCAAAGGGCTTGCGAAATTGCAACAGCAACTGTGGCAGGTGGGGGCAGGCTGGGTTGGGCTGAGTACTGGGGGCGTGGCACAGCACTCAGCTGCACCAGCAGCACCGAGTGCTACGGCTGGTTGGAGTCGATATTCAAACAGCGCTTAACGGTTGCCAGGCACAATTTAACATGTAAACGATTTTTGTTAACTGCTCGTCCAGAGGCGAGCGGGACTGGGAGTGGGAGTGGCACGAGCGGGCCTAGGGCCAGGGCAGAAGCTGCATTGGTTACACTCTGATTGCCGTTCAATTGCAATAAATTTCGCACAATTGCACAATAATTGTTAAAAGTTGAAAACAAAACACAAAAAAATAGTGCGAGGAAAATAAACAAAGAACACAAAAAAAAAAAAACAAAGGCAAAAATGAAAACGAAAATGAAAACAAATATTAAATGCATCGATACATTCCATTTGACTTTTATGCGCTGTACGGCGCTCACAATTTATTATGCTCAAATATTTCAATTAGCTGACAAATTGAATAACAATTAATTTGCTCAAAGTCAATGGAATTATCAATAAACTCGGATATTAGCTGAAAGTGTTAGAAATATATTTAATTAATACATTTAAATTAGACTTTTGATTTAATTAGAATAGTGTGAATTAAAGAAGCTATTCACATTTCATAAAAAATATTAAAATATTATTTATTTCCCAGTTTTTTGCTTATTCAGTTTTGTTTATTTATTTTTTATTTTTTAAGCAGTTTCTTAAATTATTTAAAATATTTTTATATATTTTTTTTATTCCATAATTATTTTTATTTATTTTTTTTTATTTTATCAAATTTGTTTATTTTATTTTTTATTATTTTTTTTTTTAAGCAGTTCCTTAAATTTTATAAAATATTTTTATATATTATTTATTCCGTAATTATTTTTATTTTATTTTTTTTTTTGCCTCTTATTATTTTAGCAAATTTGTTAAATTTAATTTTTTTAAATAATAAATTAAATTATTATTTTATATAATTTATTACACAATTATTTTGAATTCATTAAATATTTAATTTATTTTTTAAGAGTTTCGTTTAAATTTATTAAATATTTTATTATTACTAATTGTTTATTTATTATTTTATATGCATTTTTTTATACTTAATATATTTTAACAAATATTTTTTTTTTGTTACATTTTTTAAATATGCTAAAAATTATTTTATGCCAATATTTTATATATATTCAGGTATTATTGTGTCGTTGGGCATTTAATGACTCAGTTATCGGGCATACATATATGTTTGGCATACATAAGAGAGCCTACATTATTCATTTAACAGAAATAAAAAAAAATATTCGATTATTCAATTGCAAAAGTCGAACTTTATCTGCTAATCTCAGCTATTCCCTCTGCCAACTAAGCGCAGCTGTTGCAGCTATGCACTTCCCCTTGAAGTTGCCATCTGTATCATATATATACATATATTTGTATATATATATTTCCATATCTTGCTGCTGCTTTGCATGGGCATATTTCGTTGGTGTAATTGCAAGCGAACGCCTACGCAGCGAGCAGACTTTTTCAAGGTAAATCACAAAAATAGAGTGCGGGCAGAGCACATATGCTGCACGATCTGCGGCTGCCTGGCTGAGGACACACACATGCCCAGGAGTCAGTGACGGACACGGCTCGGTTGGCTATTAAAATTTCACACTCAGCAAAGCAAATGCTACAAATAAAATAAACCTGGCAGTCAGCTGAAGCAGCAGTCGCAGCAGCAGTCGAAGCAGCAGTCGAAGCAGCAGCCGCAGCAGCAGCTACTCGCAGTGCGCTGCACAAATAAATAAAAACCAAGTAAAGGGCAAAATGCGTTGGCTACGTTTTGGCTACGTTTCTACTCCCTTCGCATCTACTCCGGAATGCTATATATAGCTGAAGACATAGCGACGACTGCAGCGACTCCAGCCAGGCACCACCTTTGGCATTGCCACGCAGCAGTTCTGTTACCTAAGCCACCTTTGTGCTCTCACACACACACACACACACAATATGCATATACGTATGTCTGTATACCTCTGCATGCACCTTTAAGTGCCCTATGCGAGTTCCAAATTTAGCACGCCTCGGCGATTATTACTTGGCATTTGAGTCGGGGTCTTTTGCTTTTCGGGCATATGTTTTTCATATGCGGCTCAAGTGGCACTTGAGAACGAACGGACAGTCGGGACGCAGCGCCCACGCCCAGCGTTGCCAGATTGTTGTAAACTTTCGCACGGCATTGCTGCCGTCATTGGAGCATTCGCACCTAAACAACTGTCGGCTACATTCATTGCTAAATAAATAAATTAAGTGAGGTGTCGCTTACACTACCCAATTAGCCTAGCTCCCAGCCCACTCCCCCACTCTCCCACTCCCTCACCCACTCTGTGTGTGTTTATTGCCAGCTGCCATTTGCAGCTAATTTTATGCGAAAAATTTATTTAATAAATATGCTAAAAATGTCGACTAGCTGCAAATGAGCTGCTGCAACGAGTTGTCTCTGTTTATAATTAAGTGCTAAAAATTTTATGTTTATTATTTACGGAGAACGACAAAAAAAACCTCAGCCAAGCGATTGTCATTGAAAGCGGCGCCACCTGTCGGCCATTTGTCTGCAACTGCGTCAGCGCTTTAGCAACAACAACAACAATTAAACAATTAGAAATGTCTAAAGTAGCAACAAATTTCCTTACCTGAGCTGCGAGCAAAAGATAAAGAAAAAACTTAAACCGAAAAAATATAAAAAAAAAAAACGAAGATGTGTAGAAAATGTCATCGGTTTACATTTCGCCTGGGCCGGGCGTGTGTTTGACAAGCGCCTGTCATTGAAATATTAAAAACACTTTAAAAACTGACAGCCAAATGAGCATGAGAAATGTTCCATCGGATGCGAGCGCTGCGGCGCAGGTAAAAGCTGTCCGCCAGCAACCGCCGGCCATAAATTAGACGTGAAAACTTGGCCAAATCAAATGAAACGAAAACGAAATAAATAAATTTGCATTAGCCGAGCTTAGCTGAAAAATGTCTGGGCTAATAAAAGCTGGCAATAAAAATCACATAAAATTAGTGGAACGCAGAAAAAGACCACAACAACAGCAACAACAACAAGAGTCTATCTGCCGCCTTAGCACACACAGACAGATCTGAAACTGTTTTTATTATTGATTTACGCTGCTTTCCCCCCACCCACATATACAAATTATACATATTATTTATAATAGCCGCCCCCCTTCGGACAGCTCGTGTAGCGCACAGGTGAAGCAGCATTGACACCAATTCCCTAATTCCATTCCATTCCATTTAGTTTCAGTTGCGTTGAGCAATCCGAACCACACAACAAAAGAACCTCGCGGCATCCTATGAGCTCCGATCGCAGCACGACAAGTCTAATATTATATATTTTATTGTTGCTGCTGCTGTTCGCTGGGCATACGTGCGACATAAATTTGAGTGAAGCTTTCATTTCACATGCTGTCAAAATATTTTGCGCCTTGCGAACTGTTAAAGCATTTCCCACCGATTCTTACACCCATTTCTAGTTTAAAAGTTGATAAAACTTGGCATCTTTAATAGCAATATATTTGGCTTTAACCATTTATTGCAAATATGTTTATGTACAGCCAAAGCGCGAGGCAATATGTTAGCTAACAGCGAAGTGTTAAGACTAAGCTGCTGTTAAGCCACTTAAGCAACAGTGGACTGTTAAGGCTAACAGCTAGCTATAAAAAAGGCTGTTAACATCAGTTGCTTAACATCAGTTGGCTTTAAACTAACAGCGCACTGTTAAAGCTGGTAGTCATTAACAGCTAGCAACAGAACGGGATGTTCTCTTCGATATTTGGCTATAATAAAGCTAAATGTAAACGTTTTGCGCTTCAGAAGTGGTTTAGCCATGAAATCGTGCTCATAAAAGACATTCCATCAGCCAGAAAATAGATTAAGATACATAGCAAATCTGCTGTTGATGGACGCTCCATCTCAGCCCCTTCTCGCTCTATAGTCTATATATATGTATATATATATATATACATAAAACACTATCAATCAACTTCAATTGGCCTGCGTAAGCGCCAAATAGTTGGCCAGCAACAACAACAACAACAACAACAGACACTAAAGCAACAATTGCAGAGCAAAACAAACATAGAAAACATTTGATGCGACTATCAAAATTCGTTTGAAATCTATTTGGTTTTTTTCTTCACATTTCACAAATTGATATTAATTTGCAGACACTTTCAAAAACACACATGTGCATGCTCAACGGAGCAGATACCCTGTAAAACGGTTAGTATCTTGCTTAATTGATTTGATAGGAATTTGAAGTCTTAGTCTGCTTCAGCTGCTGAGCATGCCCGTGCTACGCACTCTTAATCATTACAGGGTATACGAAATACAAGTGTAAAATGCGAAACGGCTTTTTCCACGTTGCGTTAATAATTTCTGTTATGAAAAATTGATTGAACTAAATGAGCTGGTGACACACTTGTTGAGTGTTGAGTGTCGCACACACGCAGAGAGTGAGACAAAGAGAGAGAGAGAGAGAGAGGAGAGAGAAGCCCCGCCATTATGTTGATGAAAAAAACCCATAAAATTTGTTTGGTGTTTTAATATTCAGCTTTTAGCTGCTGTTATTTCTCTTTGTGGTTCAAATTTTTAACAACTTGCATATTTTATTGAGATGAGCGAATGGCCGACAGATTCATTTAATAAATGCGTCATTAAGCGAGCGGCAAGAAATAAATTTTCGAGAAATTATTAACTGAAATGTGAACGCGACCAGATAGTGCTGTAATACAAGCAGCTGTCGCCAGTTGTTGTTTTTTTTTTTTATTTTATATATAAATATATATTTATTTATGTTTTTTAATGGCATTTAAAATGGGAGCAGAGCGAAGCCCTAATTAGACTGATTAGCCTAGGTAATGGGGCAGTGGCTGAGAGTCTTCATCGAAAATGCTGTAGGCCCGCATCTGATTGAGAGAGAGAGAGAGAGAGAGAGAGAGCGGGAGACTGGGAATCAAATTGTATCTGAATCAATTAACTGCGTAATATCAATAAAACGAAAAGAATGTTTAGGGCAGCGACTGTTGTGAAAGTGAAAATGCCAAGGGAACGTGCAACGAACTCTGCTTTGGATTGCGCTTGATTGTCGCTCGCAAGATACAGATACAGATACAGATACAACTACAGCTATAGCAGCAAGGTATGCCCGCGCACAGACCCATTAATTTAGCTGCACATGTGAGTGCCCCTATGAGCGGCGTCTGTCTGCAGGCGGTTAATTGGCTTAAATTAAGGTAGCGATCAAATAGCAGCAGCAGCAGCAGCAGCCGCAGCAACAGCAACAAAGACTCCCATTGTGAGATACACACAGCGAAACTCCATTTTGTACCTTGCAACGTGCCCGGGCCCAGTCGCAGAGACAACAAAGTTGCTTATTTACCAAGCGGCTGGGCGGCCATAAGTATCTCACACACACAGAGAGACATTTACCATGTGTGTGTGTGTGTGTGGCAATTGGCTGACCCTCGGCATCGGCATCGGCATCAGCATCGCCAGCGACGTCGTCATTGAACAAAGCAATCTTCGAGATACTTTTTTCTTGTTTTGCTCTGCTTCTTTTTTCGTCTGCTGCTTCACGTTCTTTATGATCTCCTTTTTCGCATGCTTGAACGCTCTTTTAAACTGATTAAGTCGACTCTTCAGCCACAGTCCATGTATGTATGTCTCAGTGTGTGTGAAAACCAGTTCCACTCTTTTCTTTTTCTGCTTTTGATTGGCGCATGAGATCATCGCCTTTTACGTGGAAACGTTGCGTGAAGGCAACCACAATGGCAATAAACCACAGCTCGATGGCAACTGCGGGCTGAATGGGGGGAGCGGGCAGCAGCTCTGTAGTTGGGGATTTGGGCTTTAGCAGCGGTAAAGTTGATTTGCCACGAAATTAAAGTTGATCTCGAGCTGCAGTCGCCTCCAGCCGCCACACGGCAACAACAACATGCGCAGATCGCTTAACGGCCGAGGGCCTCTGCCCCGCCCCGTCTTCCCTACGCCCTGCTCTTATGTGTGGCATGGCATTTAGGTCTTGCTGCTTATCGCCCATACACATCTCACAGTTAATTTGTTTTCATTAAAAGAAGAACAAAAGGCAAAAAGCGAGAAGCGAACAGCGAACAGCAAAAAGCAGCTTAATTGCAAAATATCCATCTTAACGCCTAACATTGTGCAATGAATAATAATCAAAGTTGATCAACAAAAAAAAGATCGGTTTACGTCAAGTATTTCAGTTACGTTAAATAAATGGAAAATTCTTTAAAATTATTAAATTTATTTGAATATTTCTATATTTCCTTATAAATAAATTTAAGTACATAAATATAAATTTAGTTTTATATATTTTTAGATTATAAATCATATTAAATTTGTTAATTTACAAAGACATTTTTATTAAATGCATTTTCATTTTTTCCCATAAATTATTAAATGATTTTCAAATTTATTTAATATATATGTATATTTATTAAATTATTTTTCTGTTTTAAAAATTAAAATGGAAAAAATATGCATATATAAAAAATATATAGTTAAAAAAATGTAAATATTAAAAAAAGGGATATATTAAATATTGTATATAACTTAAATATTTAAATATGTATTTTTTTTAAATATTTAAATATAGTGTTTAAAAATAAATTTTAGTTAGTTTCATTTTTTTAATATTTATATTTTTTAAATTCTATTTTTAATTAATTTAATATACAAATAATAAAAAAAATACTAATATTTTATAACTCTTAACTCTAATCTTAAATTTATAGTAAGCTCAAAAACAAATACATTATAGGCATTGGAATTTCTTTCAGTGTACTGAAGCTCCTCATACATAAGTCAGCCTTAACTCATTTTCTCTCTCTCTTCTCTGCTCCCTGCTGCTTGCAGTTTCCTCTTTGGCCTCCAGTTTGCACCACCACCAAGCCCACAACAAGCCGAGCAATGCGGCTGCCAACCCAGAGCTGGCCGCCAGCGCCACAGCCAGCGCGGCTGAGGACTGCCTGGTCAAGTGCACGCAGTGCAACAAGCGCTTCACCGACTTTCAGGTGAGTTCTCTCTATATCTCTCTATGGCCCAGATAGTTTCTAAAGATGAGACACTTTCGCCCTCAGTCCTTCAGCGAGCACATTGCCAACGAGCATCCGCATGACAAGCTCAACTATGAGTCGCATCGTGCGGCCGCTGAGGCTTCGCAGCCGGAGAGCGAGGCGGAGGAGGACGAGCAGAGCAACTTGAGCAGCAGCAGTCGTCGCTATGCCAAATCCCCAAACTCCAACAACAACAACAACAATAGCGAGACAGCAAAGAATCAGAATAACAACAACAACAACAGCAGCAGCAACAGCGGCAGCCATAGAAGCCAGCACTCACCACTGAGCTCACCTGTGGCAGCCACGATCAACGATCTGTTTGCCCACCTGCCGCACCAGCCGCCGCAGCTGCCCGCCCACTTGCACGCCCAATTCATGGCCGCCGCTGCTCTGGCCATGCAGTCCGCCCAATCCGCCAGCTCGCCCAGCCAACAGCAGCACCAGCAGCAGCAACAACAGCAACAGCAGCAACAGTCGCCGCAGCTGCAGCAGGCTCTGCTGCTGCCGCCGCCTCAGCCCGGCAGCAACAGCAGCGTCGGCAGCAACTCCGCCTACGACCTGGACTTGAGTGCACCGCGCTCCACCTCCAGCCCGGGCTCCACAACGGGCGACCTCGGCGCCGCCTTTCCCTGCATGCAGTGCACCGCCGCCTTCGCCAGCCGCGAGCAGCTCGAGCAGCACCAGCTGCTGCACTCGCCCACGGGCCCGCAGACCACACAGAACGTGACGCAGGTGAGCTGAATCTTTATGTCTATATAAGAGATATATATTATGCTAGCGAACTGAATGAAAGTAGTGTTTAATGCTGGTTCAAAAGAACTTTTTAGCTCACAACTGGAACCAGTTGCTGATTCCATTTTGGTTTTGAATTTGAGCTCGAATGCCTCAACGACTTTTGTTTGTCTTGAAACTGATTTTGGGGCTCTCAAATTCAGCTTTGGCTCGAATTGCCCAACTAAATTGTGAACTAGTTCATTTGAGGCCTATTTCAACTCTAGTAAGCTCTGAGAGCTCATAAATAGTTCATGTTATTATTATTAATTTGTACACTGCAGATAGTGAAATAAAAGTGAATTGCTCGAGAGTATTGAGGTGCTTCAACTTTAACTCTTACTTCGTTTAGTATATAGTCTATATATATATATAAGTATATCTGTCATATATGCTATACTTATCTACTTATTGTTATACGTATACTCTTATATCTACTATATATACACATGCATATATAATATATATGTAGATTCTTCGAATATCGTGAGTCAGCCATCGCTCAAGTCTGATAAAAAAAAAAACAATATTTCTTTGCTTTGCTTGTGTTATTGTTGCGCTGGGTTGAAGTTCATGTTATGCGATTGAGCGCAACAAGCGCAAGTTACTCATAAGCTGGATCCACACAAGCAAACGCCGCCCTGCCCACGCCCCCAGCAGCAGCCGCAGCTCCCTCTCAATTTAAGAGTCCCGCTCAAAGCTGATCAGCAACACGCACAGCATTCGCCTCGGTTGATCTTTGAGCAACGCACATTGAACACAATGCGCAGGCTTTGTTCAATCTGTTGTTGTTGTTGGTGGTGTTCTTGGCATCGCATGTGAACGGAAAATGGGCAACGATAACGTAAGACGGATAACAACGGTGCCAAGCACAACGTCAACCTTATGAATGTGCCCACGTTTCCTGTTGACACAATATGAATTATATATATATATATGTATGTATATATGACTTATTAAATATATCGAAAGCAAATGAGAAAATAATTAAGCCCCAGATAAAGCCTAAAACACATGGGACAGGCCAGTTTATGTTTTTTTTTTCTCTCTCTCTCTCTCTGTATTTCTTTTCCTTTGTAGTTTTTGTGAAGATAAGAGAAATACTTGAGGTTGTTGCTACACTCGAGAGGTTTTCTTTTCGTGGAATTAAAAAGATTGTTCTTTTCCCTCTCTCTCTTCCACTGCTTACGTAAAGTTTATCAGCAAGCAACAGCAACAACAACAACAACAAACACTATAAACTATGATAAGCAACACCGTCATAATAAAAAGAGAAGAAGAAAAAGAAAGAAAAATAATAGAAACGAAAACAACACAGCAGAACCAAACTGAACTGGCATTAAATAAAAACGTAGGCGTTTACCAAAAACCCCCACACACACACACAGACAGACAAAGTATTATCAGGGGAGCATTGGCTACGGCCAAAAAAGAAACCGAGTGAGATACAACGCACCATGGAGAGTGAGATAGCAAGTGCGTGCGTCTGTCACACTTTGTGGCGGCCTATCATAAGGTCTGCGCGCACACACACACACACACCCATATATAGTATATATGTGGTATATAGAGTCTCTGGCATGTCAGTCACACAGTCGTAACTCCCAATTGTGCAGTTGTTGTTGCTGCTGTTGTTGTGTTTTTGTTTTTTTTTTTTGCCTTCATCTTGGGCTGGCCATGTGATAAGGCATTAAAATAAATGTTGCTACAGGCAGGCCCTGATAAGACATACTAACACTTACGGCCAACCCACTCCAGCTCATATATGAAATAATAAAAAACAGAGTGAGAGAGAGTGAGAGAGAGAGAGGTAGCGTGTGGTCTGCCTAAGACGCCCAGCGATAAGCAGCAAGCAGCTGGGGCACACACCCACTTGCACCTTGTGGCAGGAGGCAGCCAGCGGCTATTAAAGCCACATAAATTATAATTTTGTTGCACTTTTTTGTTGACTCCCACTCGCCCAGCCACAGGCAGGCAACGCCCCCCATCAGGCTCGTGGCTCATAAATTCATATGTGGCTAGTTCGCCTAACATTTTTTGGTGCTTTTTTACCTTGCTGCAAGCGCGGGTCCAAAATGAAAAAGTTGAACAGCCTCTGATTACACATGGCCATGTATGTATGTATGTGGGACTGAGGGGGCAGTTGCTACAGTGAAAAATGCCTATGATTGCCAGCAAAAAATACGTTGTTATTGTTGCGAAAAATGCAGAATGAACAAAATTATGTTGAAGGCAGTTATTGAAGCTAATGAATTGAGTTGAAAGTGTATATGATGCCTTTGGTATATGATATATGATAAAAGATATATGATATATGATGTATGATAAAAGATATATGATATGCCAGAGGACGTGCTAAGCAACCTGTTAATATATAAACTGAATACTTGAAAGACGTAGGCAAATATGAAGTATTCATTCAAATATTAAAAACAAATCTTAAGCTTAAATTTTGAGCTCTTTTAAATAAATAAAAAGTTTTGATAGAAGAACAAATGCTTTCAGTTTGCGAAACAGAAATCAAAATATCTCAAATTTAATATAATTAAAAGATATTTTAATACAAGCATTTTTTTTAATTTTTAATTAAAAAAATAGAAAATTTAGAAAGCTAAAAATTATACATATTTTTATATGACAATAAAAGTAAAGTTTTCATCATTTTTTTTAGTATTTAATCTCATTTTTATTAAAAATTTTTAATCTAATTTAATTAAACAATTTTTTTAAATGTATAAAAATTTAAAAAAATTAAATTAATTTTTTTTAAATATATAAATACCAAAATTTGTTTAATATAAATTTAAAATTTAATTCTAATTTTTATTTCTATTTCAACTTTATAATGTTAGCTTTAAATGAATTTCACACCAAATATTCTATATTTTCATATATCACTCGACGTTCAGCTTAGGCTGTGCCCACTGTAGCAGCTGCACTTCTTTGCCGTTGCTTTTCTTTGGGCAGCAACTGACTGACGTTATTAATATTTACCTAAAGCCCGTCATAAGCAGCGGCTGTGTGCAGCACAAAAGCTAATAAAGCTGCGAGAGCACGAGCGCCGTGTGAGGCTGAGGCGAAAACTGAGGCTGAGTTTATTAAGCGCTTTCGGGCAACCTGTTTGCACTTGTGCTGCAGACGGGCGGGCGGGCGTACAGCTGTGGCGGGCAGTGAACACATAATTTACGGCTTTGTTAATGACATTTAAACATTGAAACACAAATGGCAACAGGATATTGGCCAGCACAACATTGGCCTGACATATGGCAACTATGGCCAATGCGCATTTATTGCCATATTTATAATTGATGGGCGAAGAGAGGGGCAGGGGGAGGGGGAGGGGTTGCTCTTTACACGTGTATATGCGTATTAAATTATTATGTGTGAAAACAATTAATTATGCAAAAAGCAGCAGCAGCAGCGGCAGCAATCGCTGCACAAATTGCTCATTATGGAAATCACGCACAAAAGTAGGCAACACTTTTTTTACGCCCGGCTTTCCACCCTCTGCTGCTGCCTGACCCTGGCCAATGGCAATTGTTATTGAAAAGCCATTCAAATTGGCCGCAGACATGGCGCGCGGCTTTAATGTTAACAGCGTGCAAAGGTCAACATCATTAAGAGATAGACATATAAAAAGAGACAGATGGCGAGCGGGAGAGAGAGAGAGAGAGAGAGAGAGGGCTATAATTGTTGAGCAAATGGCAGCACATAAATTATTGGTCAAAACTCAAAATAAATAAAACAAAGTGACGCAACTGGCAAAGTTTCAGCGAGCGCCGCAAAAAGTGCAGCAATTAAATATTTGCTTAACTGCGCCTGCACACACACACACACTCAAACACACACACACACACACACAGTCGTCGGTCGCAACTTTTTGGCCACAATTCATTTGGCTCCGTCCACCTTGCTGGCCACCACAAACGAGTTTTTGGCCCTGTGTCTGCACACGAAACATTTCAAATTGAAAAATTATATGCACTTTAGGTGACCTCCATCTCCCCTCTCTCCCCTCTCTCTCTCTCTCTCTTTCTACCCTTCGCTACAACTCCAGCTCCACTGACATCGTCGTCTCGGCGCCATTCGCCACTTGACGAACAGCGCTGAAAAATTAATAGCAATTTATTTACTCCACTGCCGCGCAGCCAAGCCCATTTCCACACTCATTTCCCTGACTTTTCACCGCTTTTAAATGCCATTTTTTGCTCTCTCTCCCTCTCTCTCTCTCTCTTCGCACAAAGTTTAAAAATTATTTGCAATTAAAGCAAACAAATTAAAAAAACAACGGAAAAAAAACGAGGCTGAAATATTTATAACTTTAAGCGCTTGTTTACAAATAATGAAAATTTATTGAAATTTATTGAAGCAAACAGAATTCAGTCAAATTAAATGCGTATATACACAGATATATAGCATATATGTATGTATATAAAAAGATATATCAGCTGGAAGCTAATCGAATATGCTTTGAGATCATACGAAGATCATAAACTCATACATATACAAAGCCAGCTTTTAGCTCTGATCTCAATTTTCACAGACCAATCTTAACTTTTTATCTACCAAATCTCTTCTAATATATATATATATAATCTCTCTGATCATAACTTTGTTGTCAGTCTGCACCTCATTAATGCCATTAAAGGAAAAATAACAATTGCTGGAACTTCTGTTCCCAGAATATCTTTCATAGACTTCCGCAGCAATGCCTAAATACCTAGATGCCACACACTCTCCCACTCTCTCCCTCTCTCCCTCTCTCTCTCTCTCTCTCTCTCACATACTCTCTCTCACATACTCTCCATCTTCTCAACACCTGCCCATTTTTTACCAAAACACATGCCACGTTATTTTCCCCCAGACACTTGGACTACGCTCATTCGCTGCTTCATTCATTTTCTCTTCACAATAATTTTCATTCTCATCTGCTCACGGGACTTGGATCAACTTTCACCGTGCACATCATAAATTATACGGCATGTGTGTGTGTGTGTGTGTGCTCACATGGAATTTCCCAGGGAAATTTGTCTGGCAAGTCCCGTGGGCTATTTTCTCCTTAGACATTTATTGTGCGGTTGCGTCGCATGATAAGTCTAATGAAGAGGCAGAGGGAGTAGAAGAGGGAAGACTGAGAGGGACATATAGAGGGACATATATCTTATTAGAATTGAGAATTGAGAATTGACCACTTCTGCCCAATTTCCCAGTCAGTCTGCAGGCATTCAAATGAGCGCAGCTGTTGGCTCCCAGACGAGCCATTTCTTCAGGCTTTTCATAATTTCTTTTCGTTTTCTTTTTATTCATTATGAAAATTTCCTTTGATTTCGATACGAATTCTCGCTGCAGCTTTTTATCAGAAGCAATAAATTTTTGATATTTATTTTGCGGCGGCGGCGCCTAATTTATGTTTTCCTAATACACAACTAATTTCGCATGCTTAGAGAATTTCCTCTTTTATTTTATTTATTTTTTTTTTTTTTATCTGTTTCTGTTTGAGTTCAAGAATATACATATATCTATGGCGAACCCCACGCACAAATTGAGCAAAACGTTTTATTTATAAACAATTAAATTTGATTTGTCGTGCGTTGGCAGCCAAACAAAATGAAACTAAATGAAATTTCGTTCGGTTTCCGCTTGTCGAAATTTCGGATTTTCGAATTCTCCTTCTATTTCGATTACTATTATTCATTTTATTATTATCTTTATTTTTTCTCGATCTGCATTTTGAGAAATGCGCCGTTAAATATTGAGAAATGCGACAGCAAAAATATAAATGGGCAACGCTTAAAAGTATTTTCCTGTTTATCATGTATATGTATATATATATAAATTATATATAAATGTATTTCTGTTCGATTTAAGACAGCGCCAGACCTTAC